>JAZDUH010000087.1:7740000-8408750 GCA_036419115.1 Scarus forsteni | reverse complement strand
ATAGAAAGTGTTTGGATAGGGCAGTATCTTTCAGAAGCATGTTTGGGAGGTGACTGGACGATCATTTCGTCAATCACATTCATTACAGCCAATCAGATTGCCTAGTATGCAGGTGCTTCTGCTGGGGCCCTAAATTACAGAATGTAAGCTACTTTGTAGAACACATTCTTGACAGAAGTACAGTGAAGGTATCCTTTCTGAAGCGAAGTTCTTTTTGTTGTTATTTGTTCATCATTTAATGAGGGAATGCGTTCCAGATCTGACAGATCTTCTACTGAAGCTGTTAGCATCTATGTTAATCTCTGTACGAGCTCTTATTTCCTGGTGTCACCAAGCTCATAGCTTCCACCTCTTTCCATCTGCTTTAAAGGACGCTGATTGGTCTGTGCTGCCTTGGGTCGAGCATTATAGTTGTAAATTGGAACTTGCAAGATGAGTCTGCGAACGATGACTATGGACATTGAATTTGTTGGAACCAACTGCACAAATTTAACAGTCATGAGTTGTAGAATCCTTTAAACTTTGTCCTTGTTCTTTTTCAATGTCCACAGTTTATGCATAGTTAGTCTGAGTATGGAAATATGTATGATATTGTTAGGTTGCTGAAAATACTCAGCCTTAGTATTTTCAGAAATGCATGATTGTTTGAAATTAATGCCTGTGGCCATCAACTTGATCACTTGCATCTATCCGTCCACGTTGCTCTAAAGGATTGTAAACAAACCACCCACTTATCCACCAGCCGCTGCCCCTGCTGCTCTGTAGATCTCCAAGGGAAACTGTGGTATCATCCGTAGAACTTAAGTTGTAGTCTTTTTACTTAAACATGTTGTATCTGTTGTTGAAATCTGTGCTCCATGCATTGACAGGCAGGACTAAAGCTGCTCCACTAGCTGAACACGATGCAAAACTGTGAACTGTGCATTGTGATGCTTTTAAAGTCTAGTTATGATGGTGCACCTGTGCTGGCTCCGAAAAATGTCTATTTTACAGAGATCAAGTCATTATGTAGTCAAATGTCATTTCAAAAGAAGGATATTCAGGTTTTGGCCAGGACCTTGATAAGATAATGTTATTAGGAGGTGTACTGTGATTGCTATCTTAACAACATTAAATAATTACATCAGTTACATCATGTAACCGAGTGATGGGGTTCAACTCGGCTTCCTCTTTACTCATTCATATTCATTTTTTTATTGTGCCTTATACATGATAGTTCATTGTAACATCTCTAGTGGGATCCAAGCAAGCTGAGCCAAAAAAGTGACACAGGGATGCTGCTGATCTCTGTATGGTCAGGGCATTGCCACTCGTCGGGGGTATCTGACATGGAAATGAAAATCCTTTTGCTTCATAATTTGACATTACCTCCCAAACTTTACACTGCAAAAAACGGGGTACACACAGATTTTCTAAATCTGAAGAGATTTTTCAAAATCAAGCACTGAACAGTTTTGATCATCCTGTGTGTGCTGTGCTCTGGTAAATCTCAATGATTCTGTCTCACCAGAGATCTTCAATCCATCCCTGCAAGCCAGAAATCTCATGTGACCAAACAAGATCAAACTAAAACAAAGAAGAAGACACATAACAATAACCACAAAACACAATAGGCAACATGGAAGAGGACATGCGAGACAGAAAACTCCCAAACTAAAAAAAATCCTGGAGACAGTGTGAACATGTGAGCTGGTCTTCCATTTCTGAGGTCCACTGGACTTTATGTTTCAGATCAGCCAATCTTGTTTTTATTCACGCCTGCTTTCTTGTTCCTCAGTCAATTCGCTTCTTGATTGTCTACGTTCCAATTCACAGTCATTATCAATGAGTTCATAAATATTTAGCAAGTTTAATATTACGATTGTAGACGTGACTCATTTCCAGTGGCGGCTCCTGAAAAATTTTTCAGGGGGGGCAACAGACGTGGTACTGGCTACGATCACCCCTTCAATAGCTAATAATAATTTAAGGCAGATAGCTTACTTTACAGTGTTATAGTTACATTGTTTGATTTATTTTCCCTGTTGATGGCAACACCAGACATAACATGCGCATTACTGTACAGTATTTTTGTAAAGCTAAATCAAGTTAATGTCTAAAATGCTATAGGCTGCATTTGGTTCCACAGTACACACTTACTTATTAGGTGGTCCCAAATAACTCTTTGAATACTGTAATTATAACAGCCTGGTCTTTCTTTGTCAAAAAATGTCTTAAATGTCCATGGAAATGTCCTTTCGACAAATTTTATTCACCCTATGTTCATAACAAATAAATGTAAACAAGTCTGGCAAGTATTTGGCATAATTACAAGAAAAGAAAACTGATATGAATTTTCAACAGGTTTCTCTATAAAAATTGTAAATGAACATGTACAAATGTTTTTGAGATGATAAAAAAATATTAGCATACACTCAAACATTCTGTTGGCCTACTGTATTTAGTGTCCATGTTACAGTTTGTTATATTAGACCATGTCCAGGTGTTTTTTATTGACAATAAGTTCCTGAAGCAGTTCCTGTCCATATGAAGACAAGAGTCCAAGTTTGCTGTCCTCACATCCATGGAGGGATTTTTCTGCACAGTTCACTGCTTCTCCCCCTTCCTCCCTCTGTCATTTCTCAATATGCTCTCTTCTATTGTTCTTTTAGGGAGTTTTTATCGATCCTCAACTGGAATTTGCTTTTATACCCGTCCTCGGTTTTAGTGTGTATGTTAACATGTGCACGTAACGGCGAATATACGGCAAAACACGGTAAAAATATGGCAAATACACGGCAAAAACGGCAAATAAACGGCAAAACACAGCAAAAATTAGCCAAAAGAACAACAAGGAAACACCCCAGAGTTAAACTAATGCTATTATTTACAATACTTGTACACTATTTACTCCGAAAATACTGACAATCCACTGATAAATCACTCACGTTAACTTTGAATCATCTCTCTCGCATGCGCGCGCTGTGCGTCTGGTCCGAGCAGGCGTCAGTGCGTATGACGTTATCACGTTGGGGCAAGCCCTCCCTGAGCCCATAGAAATGCATTGTGAGGTCCAAAATTTGAAAAAAAGAGTCTCTCCATGTAAGTCTATGAGAGTGCCTGGGGCGATTTCGAGTCTGACTGAAATCGGCCCAAGGGGGCGGGGCCGCTGGTTGGACAGTGACATCGCAGCGATAGTCAGGCTGCTGATTAAACAATAATATGAAGACTTAGACAGGAACAATCAAGGCATTATAAACTCTTTTCTCTTCATTTTTTTCACGTGGATTAAGGAGGGCGATGCACTATCGCCCACTATGGGCCAGCCGCCGCTGCTCTTTCCGGGGCGATTATCAAGACAAATTCACTCTTAACACACCTCAGACCACAGGGTGATCTTATAAAACATAAGATAATCTGGTGATTGCCGTCATTGGTCTGGAAGGGGGAAAGTCAGGACAAAAAATACTGACTATGTGTTTACCCTGCTTTAGACAGGGTGATGTTTGCTTGCTTTTTACCATCGTTAGAGCGAAGTCATTCCGGGACAGTGACAGCAAGCTGCAGTTCTGTCGCTGCTGTTTCATCTGTTGTTGTGAGAATGCAACAGGGGTTTTGGTCAGCTACAATTTGACAACAACCCCACTTAACATTTACCCACCTTAGGGAGGAGATAAAAAAATATTTGTTGATAAGACACAAATGAACCCATATAATCAACAGATCATGACACCGGTATTCAGTTGTATTCCCTGTTTTTTACTTTTGCATTGCTCCTTACGGGCATCATTTCTGATGAGGAAAAACATAATCAGTTGTTCTTACAAAATTCAAAACATGTGCTGTATCGGTATTGGCAGATCTAACTAACTAGTGATCTGTATTGACAGCAAAAGCCTGATCTGTTTATCCCTGATTTCAAATGATGATCCAAGAAAAAGGTCATAAAACCCAAAACTGGGTATTTTTCAGTTATCTTCAAATCATCATAAATTCTAGCCAAATATTTCCACACAGTCCAGATTGCACAAAATCATTCACAACATTTCAGTGGCATGAGGTTGGTTTTTTTCTGTGCTTCATGTGTTGAAATTTTCATCATGTGGCATAGAAAGGTACAGAAAATGTTTATCAGTCATATCTTGTAACCAAAAGAGGAAAACTACTGACTAAGCTGTGTTGATGCAGCATTTGGAAAAGTTGTTTTAATTGTCACAACAAAACATGTGGAGAAATGTGTTCCCATGGTTTCTGAAAACAACAATAAATTACCCAAAAAATGTCTCAGTGTTTTACATAAATTATGCACACAAACTCCTGGGCAACTTGAAATTTTTCAAAAACCTTTGCACTATTTCTGTGGATTGGGATTTTTAATAATGTAATAATCTCCATTATTAGAGGTATCAAAAAGAAAAGCAAATCAATTATATCAAGTCAAATTATAAGTACTGTCCTTTTTGCACAAATTTGACGGCATTAAAAGAAAACTGGTGGAACTGAAAACTCTCCTTGGTCCTCACCAGATCCTCCATCGTCCTCAGTTGTTACCAATGTATTTTGGTCATTTATAAATCCCCCAATGATTGATTGCAGCTTTTGGTTCCAAATAAACCCTCAAATCCACAACAATTGCCCAATACTAAAGACATTTATTTTTATTGCTGCTATATCATACAGGTTAAAATAACTTTGGAATAATATTTCTAACACATCATGTTGTGGTCAATAAGCTTGTAAACCACAATTTAATTGAAGTTCGGATATCAAATGTAATGTAAGTAAACAGAAAACAATAGCTTACAAATTCTATATGACATATGTTGAACTGAATACATTGCAAAAACAAGGTATCAATGTTCAAACTAATAAACTCTAGTGTTTTGGGTTTTTTTTGCATTCACTTAGCTTAAATTTGATCCCTGCGAAACATTCCAGAAAAGCTGCAGCAGGAGCAGGTTTTCCATTGTTACATTTTCATTCTGCAACATCACTGTAAAAACATCTTGAAATTGAGGACGCTGATATTTGAAGCTTTGAAGTTGAAATTCTTCTTATTCTTCATAATGCAGGACTTCAGTTGCTCAACAGTCTGGGACATCTGCTGTTGTAACAATATATTTTCGATGGGAGATAGGTCTGGACTGCTAGCAGATTGTGACATTGTCTAGCTGAAATAAGCAGGGACGTCCTTGAAAAAGTCTTTGCTTTGATGCAGCAGATGTTGCCCCAAAACCTGTTTGTGCCTCTCAGCATTACTGGTAAGTTACCCATGCCATTGGTAGTAACACACCCCAGTAACACCACAGATGCTGGCTTTACATTTTACACTTATAGCAATATGGATGGTCCTTTTCAGAGGACACAACTTCCATGATTTACAGAAACATCCCTTAGTCCATCTTAGATGAGTTGTGGTTCAGAGAAGCTGGCGGTGTCTCTAGGTGTTGTTGATATTTGGCTTTGGCTTTGCACGGTAGAGTTGACCTTGACCTTGTAGATGTAGAGATGAACTGTGTTAACTGACAATGACTTCTGAAGTGTTCCCAAATCCTATAGTAATATCCTAAACAGACTGATGTCAGTCTTGACCTTTGATGATGTTATGGGCTGCAGATGATGAAATCCCTAAATTGTTTGCATTTGTATGTTGAAAAACGTTCTTAAACTGATGGAGTATTTGCTCAGGCAGTGGTCCGCAACTGGGTTAACTTCACCCTGGCCTTGCTTGTGATTTACCTTTGTTTTACACAACCCAATTTCATTGGAATTGTAGTTTGTTATATTGTGAGCGATTTTTACCCAAAACAGTTGTTTTTTACAGAACATCAGACCTGACACTGTTTTTATATTAACATCAATGAACTAAATCTAAATATCCGTATCTTGTTCAGTTCATCTCAAAAACGCTTGATATTTCGCCCAGCCCTAGAACATGGCTGCCAGGATATAGCTGTCATGCACTGGGGGCTGATTTTTAAAACCTCTGGCACTCTGAATATGACCCGGGCTGTTGCTGTTGTACAGAGCAGGGCAGACATGAGGTAGACACAGCTTCAAAAAACAGATTATTTTTCAGGGAACACGTCTTCTATGTTACACAAGCTGTGTCTAAGTACAAAAAGATGTAAGAACCAGGGGGAATAGAGTTATGTGAGACTGAGGAGGGCAGAGAGGGGTTGATGTGAGGGGAGAACGGTGTTTGGGAGCAATGAGTTTGTAAAGGAGGAGAGAGGGAGAAAGGGCGGGAAAGAGGAAGAGAAAATAAGGAGTAAAGGGAATTAATATAGATGTAGAGAGGGGTAAATGAAGGAGAAATTAAACCTAAAGTAAAAAGATACGGGGAGTGAAGAGAGGTTGGTTGAAGAAGGTTGAGGGGATGGAAGGAAACCATGGCAAAGCAGAGGTGAAGTAGAAAAAGCAGAGACTCTTTTTGATTTTTTTTTGTACACGGACCAAATGTGAGCAGCAGAAGCCATAAACACCAGTGACTGCTTGGATCTGGTCCTCTGCCGTTTCCTGCTGCTGAATTTGCACCACAGTTAGCACCAAGAGGAACACAGAGGGAAGAAAATCTGCTCAGTTTATTAAATAAAATACTTTTTACTAAGATTTAACAGAAAGTGGATGCAGTTAATCAAAAACAAGACTTTCTTCTACTTGAGCCTGTTAACAGATCCATGTATGATCAACAATAACATTGAATCTGTTTATTCTGTACACGAGAAATGCAAATTAATCTTAAACTAAACAAGACAATGTAAGAATGTTGCAGTTTAAGAATTATTGCACCTCTGTGAATAAAACATTTACACCTTGAATCAAGATGGCTGATGAGATTGCCTGCAATTCAGTATGCAAAATCACCAGCAGCTGGTTTTAGCACATTGATGATTCATGTCAGGACTTTGAGTGGCAGGAATCATGTTTCAACAACCAATCAGTACTTTGAAGTATGAGAAAAATGTGTATGGTAGAGGTATGGTGGAGGGATAATGTATCTTTGTCTGGGATCAAAGATACAGAATCGCATGGGGGACAGAGGGTGTATCACTAGTTTAGGCTTGGTGCTGCTGGTGGGGTCCAGCCTTACTGGCCATGACTCTGTGCTGGAGAGCCCATCTCTGTCATGTGGGATGGTGTTGGCAGCTTTCCAGTGTGGCTGGGCTCCGGTGCCTGTGGATGGGGGCCTGGGATGGTGCCCGGGGTGCGGGTGGGCCCTGCTGGGTCATGTATCCCTTGGTGGCTAGTGGTGCAGGATCCATCAGCCGGTCGCTCTCTGGAGACCTCGACATGCGTGGCTGCCTGTGGTTTGCTGCTCTGTTGTGAGTGGTCTGATGCCCCCCTTTGCCATTTGGGTGGCGGTCCCCTGTGCTTATCTTTGTCTCAGCTCTCCAGGGGGGCAGAACTTAACCTTGACCTCGCTAACACACACCCACATCCAACCTCACCTAGCCTTACTGCGCTGTTACCCGGAGCCTCAAAGGATTGGCTTGCAGGCCCCCTTCCCTGGGGGGGGAGGGCAGGTCTTGGGGATCTGGCTCCTGGGGGGGCCTTGGGCCTCTGGCCTGTTGTTGTGGGTGGGGGGTTGTGGCTGGATGCTGGGGGTGGTGGTGGCTTTGGGCCGAGTGGACAAGTGGTTGGTGAGGGCAGGTGCTGTCTGCAGGGAGCTGCCACCCTGGACCCCTGGGTGTTCTCCTTGGTGCCGTTGGGTCTGTGCCCCCTTGGGTCCTGAGGCTGTTCCCGAGTCTGTTAGCTTTTGAGGCCAGTGTGGTGGGTCTTGGGTGCCATGGTTACCCTAGGCATTGGCAACTACTTGGGTATTTGGTGATCACCTCACATGAATGCCTGTACAGATACTCAAGCTAATTTTGAGACTTACTGTAAAGAAATGATTGGTCCCATCAGAACATGCTGAGTCAGACACTCTTACAAATCTTCTCACGTCCTGTGATTCATGCTCCCTCCATATCTCATCCATGTGGGCCCACCCCCTACTATCAATACCCCACATCTCTGGTGTCCCTGGTTTCTTGTGGCCTTTACTTCCTGTAGGGGCTTAGATCAGCACAGCTGATTTTAAATCAATAACACTACCGGTCTGTCCTCCTTGCCATTTGTTTTGTCTCATCCTATCTGTCATTATTTCCCCTTCTTTCGCACTGTATTGTAGCAAGGCCGTCCCCTTCAGCTCACATCAGGGATTAAATAAAGTTTGATTTGATGGGGTAGCCTACAGAGAGGGTTGGGGATGGTCACTGGTACCAGGTAATCATGTTCACATATCTCTCACTGCTAGAAAAAAAAAAAAAAAAAATTGGTCTCTGCAGGAAATGTTTATGAATGGTTATGGCTCACCCTCGGTTAAATACAAACTTTCCTACGTCTGTCCTGAGAGGCAATAAAAATGAACATATCCAAAACAGCTCCCCAAATTATATAAAAAAAAAAACAAGCCCAAATTGAGGATATGAGTCTCAAACTTATGTCACAATAAGGCTGGGCAAATGGCATTTTTTCAATATCTCGATATTTTGCCCCAGCCTTGAGATTACATTTGATGAATAAAATTGAACCAGAATGGCAATACTCAAGTTTTTCCTCTGATGTCATTCTGGTTTCCCAAAAGATTATAGCATCACGTCCCTGTTAGTTTTTTTTTTTTTCTCAGAGGCAAACCACTAAAATAAAACTGTCAATTATAAGCCATGTGCCACATATCATACAGGAACCATTATTAACAGATGTCACTCTGCATATCATCAGAATGCATTAAAAAGTTGAATTGAAGAAAATAACTCATTTTGCTAGCTTTTTAAATTGTTTTTTACTTAATTTTATGTCCTTATCCATTGCAAAATATTTTTTATATTCCCGCTGCAATACTATGTATATGAGCTTCTGAAAGAATGAAATTTACCCCTTGGGGATTAATTAAGTCACCGATTTCTGATTCTGAATTCTGATTCTGAGTAACAGTAAACAGATCTTTCCACTGAGGTTGACAGTTCAGCATATTATAAAATTTCTAAACAGACTTGAAACTCTCGGTGCAAATTTCAACAATCCTGTAAACAGACAGCTTGTGGATGGTGGTGGCTCTCCTCTGCTCTGAATGCAGCTGTCGGCATTGCTGTTAGACTGACCGCCTGAGAGTGCTCAGAGACGGGGGAGGGCCCACCGTGACACTGCTGATCGATAAGGACAGAAACTGCAGAATGATACATGCTTTCACAAGTCTCCAAAGTGCCAAGAAGTCCCCAATTTCACCCTAAAAGTATCCAGATGTATCCAGAGAGTTGAAAAGTTGTTTGATTTAGCGAGAAAGTTGCTGAGTTAGCCACGCTGGAGTGGAGGCGGAGGAGGGCTGGTTTTCCGGTCACAGAGCGAGGGAGGCGGAGCAGAGAGGCTGTGAGTGAGACACGGACACAGGGAGAGGAGTGGAGAAATAGGTGCACACTTGTGTCGGACAGGAAGAAATGTATTGTTATTTTAACGCAAAATGAAGTATATCAATATAAAGATACTGTCTTACATCACATACAGAAATATATCAATATAAATTAAGTCTTGAGATATTGCCCAGGACTAAGACCAGGGCCTATATGCATGTCAAGCCATTAGCGAGGAAAACGGACCGTTTGTACTAATAGCGACAAAAAAAAAAAAAAAATTAGCCGGATGCATAACTTAGGTTAACAGCCCAAAAGAGCATTAAATTTGATGTAGGATTACACCATCAATACAGTTGCTAGCGGGAGAATTACCACACCTGTTGAGAGGATGATAGACATTGTGCTCATGTGTTACCATCTAAGACTAATACTCCTTGGATAACTTACCAGAAACACCGTGGATTTGAAGTGAAAAACTCCATCAACAAGTCCTCATCCCTCAGTGGGGGGTAAGGTGGGCTTCCACCTGTACCATGTTGATGGCAGTGCTTTTTCCCCAAGGAAGCTTTTAGATTGCTGATTTTATTTTTGAGATCATCTACCATGCGCTCAGAAACACCACACGCATTTACCCTGTTCAAGATCTTTAACTAAACTTTCCCCTTATCTTTATTTGTTACCTTCGATGATTGACTTGCTGATTACAGCTGTTTGTTTGCTTGATACTCCTGCAATAAAATGTCCAAGTCTTCTGCTGAGAAATTTGATTTTCGGGATCTTCTCTTACTCGCAACATTATCACTTGCCATGTTGATTGTTATTGTGTATGCGTGGTAGGCATGTGCAATTTGAATACTTTGGATAGGGGTTTTCCAGGAGGTTCCCCCAACGAATGAAGTTTTGCACCTGCACCACTTTCATGGTGCAACTAATTAACCGGCCGATTATTTTCAGTCAGGCATGCGGCTATGTGGTTTCACAATGGTATGTTAAGAGTAAAGGTACTGTTTGTGTAATGGCTTGACATGCATATGGGCCCAGACCCACAGGCGGCATAAGCTGGAGTTATGGTACTTTACAGTTGGCTTTGGAAGTTGGATTTTATGAGCTACAAACTAGTTCGAAGTTGGATGATCTCCAGCTACCCTGACTTGACCAGTTTGTGAGTTGCATTAAATGGGATGAGATGGAAAAGCCACTTTCCATGCCTGAGTTCAGAGGTAAAAGGAACATACCACTAGATACCGTGTTATCCCTTCAACACGCGGATGGCTCCACAGTCTTGATCCTTTCAATTTTTCATAATTTTTGCTTTTTGATAGGAATAGAATTTCAGCTATATTAAGTAAAACACTATCAGTGTCCTGATTCACGCCTCACACGAGGCACCAACAAGACCAGCCTGTAGCAAGAAAGTGAAAAATCAGGCATTGGGTGGTTTCTGTGGACTATGGCATGAATTCACTCATGTTCATCATTTCCACGTGTTCTGTAAAAACTTGAAATGATTAACCAAATTTCCAGTCATGGAAGAAATATGGAAAATAAGAAAAAACAGTACAATATCCTGGAAAAACTAGATTCATCTTGGAAAATTATGTATTCTCCCTCTGCTTTTCTGGACTTTGTCAGTGAAAACAAACAGGTTAAGTATTTTGTGTTTAGCCTACATGTCAGATTTTCTCTCCCTCTAGCTGGCATGTGACGCTATCAGCCATTCAAATTTGCATCTGTCACAACAGGGAAACTGTCAAGTCAGGACTGTCATTCCCCCCTGCTGCGTTGGTGTACCAAGAAAGGCCAGAGTAGCTTTAAACTGACTACCGGTATAGATGAAAAAGCAATCTGAGCTGCTCCTAGCATATCTACAAGTGCTCTGCTTGGTTCAAGGCAGCTTTTTTTAGTTTTTCTTGTGGAAGCTCTTTTTTCCCCACACAGATGTCCTCATCCCTCAAACAAATGGTAATCTGTTAAAAAAACAAACAAACAAACAAACAAAAAAACAAGCCATAGGTTATAAACACCTCAAGCTCTGTGGTTGGCTGACCTAAATCCATTCCGAACAAATTTAAAGTGACAGTGCCTAAAGCGGTTAGGCAGTTTTCTGATTAAAAAGCTCTCAACGTTGGTGTTGATTGTGGGCCAACTATTCATCACTGTGGGTGATTATGAAGTGATTAGGTTGTGAAACACTGAGCATAGATATCTATTATTGGTTGTAGGGGTGTACTCTCTGTGGGGAAGAAACCTCTAATGCTACAGAACATTTATTAAATCATTACATTTAAAGTTCTGAGAGGAAATAGCATTATCTCATCTTATCTGTTCTCTGCCAATTTTTTACAGCTTGCGGTTTTTGTCCTCACAACAAAGGAGCTGTATTTCATATTCCGATAGCTTTGGATATACTCACCCCCACACCAAATTTAGCTAATGTTTGATGAGACTTTTGTTGAATTTCCAAAGGTCTTCACATAATAGCTCTTGGCTGAACAATCAGGTTTTATGATGCCTAAAGCTTCCACAGCACAGCAAATAATATTTTAGGAAGGAAACACTTCCTGGTGGGGAAACAGACATAAACACAATACCAGTCAACACAGAAAGGAGAAGGTGAAATATTGTGCAAATGTGTGCATAAAAGTGAACCTTCTCAGCAGTCCGTCCTGGAAGCCAGACACAGTGCTGAACCTCAAATTAATGTGTAACAAATGTAGAAAGAATATTTGGAACAGAAGTATAACTGTGGTACCAGCTTCACAGCCGGCCAATCCCTGTGTGAAACTGGTCTGTCCTTTCAAAACTGTTGCATAAGCGGTCAAACACAGCACGCTTGGGCAGGTGTGTATTTGAAACCATTTATCATCCCAAATAATCATCAACAGGCTATTGAACTGCTTGAAACTAACGTAATCTCTCTTTGCAAGAAATCTACAAATTTCTGTGACTATCAAAAACCAAGTCATGAAAAGTTAATGTTGCACTTCAGAGACAATACTTTTTCGAGTTGGGTTGATATTTATCAAATTTAGATGACTTGGGAGTATCTCACTCTTGTTTAGAAAAGCCCAGTTTTCTCATGCCTAGTACCCCTGGTCCACCTGTATGCTCAGTCTGTCTGATGCACTCTGTGAATGCTACAGCCTCACAAAGGCCCGTTTTGGCCTCACTAATCAGGGCCCTCACATGGGAAGATTGATAATATTTATATTTTATTAATACTGATGCCATTATAGAATTTGACCTGATTCTTTAATGATTTCCTTGTCGGTTCCTGACACTAATGCCACTCTGCAATATGATTTTACAGTTGGTATTGCCACACACATTTACCAACAGTGTCTCCTGTCTGCTGTGATATCTTTTTACTTCTTTGTTGTCATTTGTGCTGACTGCCCAAGAGCATGATATCATTGATTTGCAGAACATGCAGAACAAAGTGGAAGATATGTGTCAGGAGATAAAGACCAATGAATTCCAATTTCTTGAGCCAACTGTTTTTGACTCTGAACTGGGATTGGTTTTTATTTACACCCTTAATTCTAATTGATTGACTTGTCTGCCTTGTGTTAACTGGTCAGGTCAGTGCTGCTGGGCGCAATGATTTCAACAACTCGGCATTCTGTCCACGGTCTATGTGCCGTACTGGATTTGCTAGCCTGAACCACTTAGATTAGACCGCTGATTAGACAGTAGTTGATGTCACATTGGTAGGTCTATTGCGAGGCCAAGGGGAATGAGCCATTTCAGTCAGCTTCTAAGGCTGTCGACAGCAGGAGAGGGAGAATCCAGTGCCATGGAGTTATTGTCTTGTGCTCTATTACATACAGGAGACATGAAAATTTCACTGACAGGCATATAAAGATTTAAAAAAGCATGACAGCAGCTAAATAAAAGGGAAACAAACATAGACGGTGCTGGCAGTGCCCATAAAACCATAAGCGTCACTCTGCTCTGGAAAACAGCTTCACAATGCTCCTGTTGAAGCAGTGATTCTTTTTTTTTTTAAAAAGAACTTTTCAATTTCGACAATTTTCTTTGCTCCCCTCAAACTTTAGTAACCTGGTACACCAAATGGTCTGTCCAGTATATTTCTCAAGCCCATCTGACAAGCTGTTAGCATCTAAGCTAACTCCTGCATATGCAGCCACTTCCTGTTGTCATCTTGCTTATGGCTTGTTCCTCTTTATGCAATAAGGGACCCTGATTGGACTGGGCTGCTTTGGGTCACTCATAATCATTTTAGATTGGAGCTTTGCAAGATGGATCTGCCTGATTACACATCGAGTCAGGCAAATCCAGCTGTGCAAGGTTAAAACTTTAGACCAGGATTTTAGATTATCTGCCTGAGAACATCCTCAAAATTGACATATCATTGCTCTTTGTCACATTTTATCTCAATTGGGAAGAAAGGCTGTTTAAGAGACTCAGAGAGCCTCTTAGCCTATGAATAATCAGTTCATAATCATTCATTTGAATCACTCCCTGCAGAAAGCTTTTAGGGATGACTCATTTTTAAACATGACCAGTAAGCCAGCCTTACAGCCTCCAGAATAATGCATGGTTTGTATTTGCTACTTTGTGCAGTCTTGTCATTGGACATGAATTGAGAGTGTTTAGGTATAAAGTTAGTTCAGTCAAAAACAAGTATTGACTTTTTTTTTTCAAAAAAATTCTCCTTTTTCAAACAGGCTAAGTTGAAATACATCATTACTGAATCCCCTTATTTTCCCAAAAAGCACCTCTCGGGTCACTTTAGTCACTACTTGTCACCCATTTAATTTTCCTGGAGGTGTTTAGGCAGTTATGAAACTAACTGAATTTGATATTGACATTTAACATTTAAACATTTCAGGACTCTGCGAGAATAGTTAAAAAATATTAGATTTGATCCCATGAGGAAAATAGATATATATCACCTTTCATACAGTCAGAAATTTATAGTCCTATGCAGTGACAAACAGAGATGATGTGACACTAATAGCATTACATACATATAATTGGCAAAATAGTATAGTGATATATATCCAAGGTGAAAACTTTGAAATGCAGTTTGTAAAAGTAAGTATATATTTAATTAAAAGAACAGAGGTGATAAAGAGAAGAACAATATGAAGAAGCTGAACCTTTGAGAAGGAGTTATAAATAAAATATTTTCAGACCTGCTGAAAGACTTGACAGAGAGTCTCAGGTTCTCTGGTAGTTTGTTTCACAGGTGAGGGGCGTAAAAACGAATAGCTGCCTCACTCTGTTTAGTCCCAACTCTGGGAACAGTGAGTAAACCTGTCCCATGGGGACAAGGGATCTGAAAGGTATTTAGACCCAAGGTCATTACGTACTTTGTAAATCAGGAGAAGGGTTTTCAGATCTATCCTCGGACTCAGATGAAGCCACTGCAGTGATCTCAGGACTGTGTGCTGTGGTTTACTTTCTTGGTATTGGTGAGGAGCATTTTGGAAGAGCTGCAGCTGTCTGATGGATTTTTTCATCAGATTGTATAAACACTGTTCCAGTAATCTAACTTCCTGAAAACGAAAGCATGAACAAGTTTCTCTGAATCTTTTTTAGACAGAAAACCTTCCATTGATGTATTTTTAAGGTGATTATGGGCTGATTTTGTAACCATTTAAATGTGGCTGTTAAAGTTAAGGTCTGAGTCCATAATCACACCAAGGTTTCTGGCTTGAGGTGTAGGCTGAGTTCTGTTAAGCACTGCATTTAAAAGTTTCATCTTTGAGGCCAAAGATGAGGATATCAGTTTTGTTTTTGCTTAACTGAAGGAAGTTCTGGCACATCCACTCTTGGTCTTCTTCATCACACTTGCTCGGCAAGTGTATTGGACTTTTATCGAGCTTTGACACTAGGACAGGGGTGGGCAGCTGGTGGCGGGGGCTATGTGCAGTTTGCTTACTCTCTCAATATGGCCCACAAGTCATTTAAAGTTCAAAAAATACATTTTTATGAAGGAAGCACAACAGTCTACTATGAAAACATTAAACTTGGCATGTCGGTTAAGCTTGCTCTTATTTTTACACATTAATGTTTCATGTCTTGTCCTTTCTGTTTTATGTTGAAATCATGATCACGTATCATTATGCGATCATTCGGCGCATTACACTCGTCACAGACCAATCCACCTCAAGTAATGCTGCTACGTATGACATAGCTCACACTGTTGCTCGCCGTTAGCTCAAACGACCTTAGACTATGGTCTTACATTAAATTATACCACACACATGTATCATTTAACAATTATATGTGACATGAGCCCTGTCAATGACAATCCCTACCAAGTATCCCTGGTAACCTTCTGAGGAGAGCATATTTCACCAAGTATCACTGAGTAACCATGATGACTATAGAATAACAGGCATGCCCATGGAGGATTTCTGCATTCTCTCCCAGTTTTCCAGCAGTGATCCCTGATCAGGAGAAGAGCAAAAACATGATTTATCATAAGACAAGCTTTAAGTGATGTTCTTTGCTCTCCTCTCAACAAAAAAAAAAATTGAGTCCATTTCTGATTTAAATAAAACCCCAGCAGATATGGAGAACGCTTAAGAAGCCGCTATTGTTTTTAAATATGCAGTCATTTCATGTTGTCGTCATGTCCGCCTCTCTTCCCTGATTGGGCCGTTAAGCATTTGGCTGAGAGAAGTCGTTGGACAATGGAAGTTGGCAAGACGGACATCCAGATTTCAGATAGTGAATCAGGCAGGTCTGTCTGTCAGTCTGCAAGCCTAATAATCATGTGCCTCAATGTAGATCTGTTTCCTGTCAGCACTGCCCTTGTCTTGTCGCATATGCGTCCTGACTGTTTCACTGAGCCTGTTTCCTATCACCCCTCATTACCTCTTGTGTTCAACCTTATGCCTCCCGCTGTCTCCTTGCCAATTTGTCTTCATCCCAGCATTCTTCATGGTCTCTTCTGGTCATGAATTACCTTGATTGTTTTTGACCTTGCCTTTTTGCCTCATGTCTATGGTAAATGTTGTCATATCTTACTGCCTTTTTGTGTACCCACTACTGCCTGGTAATCATTAAACCTTCTCGTCTTTTTGACCTCCGGTGTTCGTGTGTCGAATTTGTGTCCATTTCATCAGTACCTCTTTCATGACAAAAATAGTTGTATTTCAAAGAAAATAGAATGTCAATTATAAAGTTCCCATTTGTTATGACTTAATGGTTGTTAAAATAAAAACTGAACTGTTAAGCATAAAATAGTAGTAAGTAATCTGAAAGGCATGAGTTTATTAAAATTTCTACAATGCAACGCCCTGTTACTGAGGATGAAATTTATGTGGCCCTCTTGGTCACCAAAGTTGTCAACTACTGCACTTAGATGTACAGCCATGTGTCATGTGCATAAGCATGACAAGAGTTGCTACGCTATATGATCTTTGCAAGAAGAAGCAAATAGGCATTAAAGGTCCCATATTTTGCTTCTTCTCTGCAATTTAACATGGATCCTTGATGTCTTCATGAAACGCTAGTGACATGATTTGGTCAGAAAAACGTATGAATAAAGCACAGCAGCAAATGGCTACTTTTGAGGGTAGTCAACTTCATATGCTAATGATCCGGAGCAAAGCAGCGTACATACGGCAATTCGCGCTAGACTTGCTGAATAACTTGAGTGAACAACATCACAGGATAACCCACAGCATGCTGACCACAATTGGACAGCTGAAAATTAGCCGACTATCCAGGCTAACATTAGCACAAACTGAGGCATAGTTGGGTGGGTAACTGAGTATATTCAGCCAGCTGTCAAACTTCTCTTCATGAACACACGCAAACCCTTAATACATGCCAGTTACCAGGTAACACCAAGCTGATTCCCTCAAACACCACAGGCTAATGCACAACATGCTAAACCAGCCTACCTTCTGGGCCATGTTAACAGAAACTAAGGGGTAATTGGGTGGGGGTTCAAGGACTGATTGTATTTAGCCAGCTGTTAAACTCCTCTTGTCTAATGTAGGAATGTTCATACTTTGAAGTTTACCCTTCAGACAAGTAACGTTAACATTGATGAACATGAGAAGTTGCCGTAATGCTGTTAGCATTAGCTTGTAGCATTGAGCTAAATAAATACTTCACAGCATTAAAATACATTTCTATCATCAGGTTTGCCGACGGATTGTTGGTACTGAGCCTGGATTCAGGAAAAGTCTAGTTCGCAGCCCTGTGTTGAACTGACTGAAGGTGAAGAATCAGTTGGCTGGGAAGTGACTGACTCACACGTACAGGTTTTAGCCAACTGTACTGGGCCGAATCCACTGGGTCCTTTGGTTCTACGAGGCTGATAGGCTATATGTGAAGATATATCTGACAGCCAACAGCTTAGCAGGGATAGCTTCTGAGGTTATCCTGAATGCTGATCTCTCTCTAATACTCCTTTCAGACTGACCAAAAATCTGTTTCAACCAGGTAACAATCTGCTCCTGTCAGCAGTTTGAAAGGGTTTAATCGGCATCTCGACCCACATCGTTTGACCCTGCGAGTGACACTGGTTTTAATTGTCTCGCCTCTGATCGCCTTCAGTGGGAACATCACACCTGGATTACTGTAACATATGTGACTCTTTGCCGTCTCAGCAACAAATTTCATCCGCCTTTGAATCATCAGCGCAGAGTTTGTGCATTTTTGGAGAGGGAAAAAAGTACAAAGTAAAGAAAACCATGTCCACAGCCTCCATTCTCCTTTCCATTGTTTACATGGAGGGGCCATCCCGTTGATGGTGTCATCAACGGGATGACTGGGGGGGGAGGGGTTCTCAGGCAGACCAATCAAGCAATCAGGTGAGGTATTCAAATCCAAAACTATACTGTTGCACAACAGTATATCCATAGCTTCAACAGCTCAGCAAATGTCATAAGTTCACATTCATGCAGCCTGCTAATTGCAGGTTTTGTTGTCCACTATTACAGTTTGTGGGCCGGGTTAGGGTTAGGCCAGATACAGAAAAATGTGTTCAAAAGCTGTAAAAGTGTTTTTTCATATGTCCCCCTTAAAAAGAATGGACCTAATGATTGGTCCCTGGGGGACCTCACCTGTCATCTTTCTATGCTTAGAATCATAGTTACCAAGAGACAGAAAGTAGCCCTTGACTTTTAATTGTTTTGAATCAATTTAATACAGTACAAGAAAGTCTCACCCACTGTCCCAGTCTGTCTGAACAGACAGAATAGCTACTCTGGGAAAAACTGGCTTAGACTGAGGACTGAGATTGTGTGTCAAACTTGCACAGGACCAAATCCGCAAAGACATATGACGCACTATTCCTCCATGTTTCCCTGGCTTAAATCTTTGATTGAGCTGATTGAGGGTTCCCTGCACATAAGAAAGCAGTCAGCACATATTTGTTTGTACTTTCAGAAATTATTGTAATTCATTTGATAAATTTGTTGTGTTACTTTGAAGAGCAGCCACAACACTGGTTTATATTCTACAAGTTACTTTACATTTTTCTGGGTCAAACCAAAAAGGCTCTATACTGCTGAGGTTTTTTTAACAGCTACCCTCCCGTTCAATCCTCTCTCTCTCCAAACCAACCAAACTTTATGCCCTGGCTGCTTCTGCTCCTGACTTAAGTTCAAGTGAGAGCTGTTTTGGTTGGAGAGGCAAATTGACTAATGATGTGCTGCATAACCATCACAGCAAATGTGAAAAGTTTCTGTCGTGGAGCCAAAATCATTGTAGCAATTGAAATAGATCAATTGAGGAAGAAAGCTGTGACAGGAGGTTAAAATATCTGTCCAAATATAGACACAGAAGAGATTAATATGCGAGGGGGAGTTTTTCATATTCCTCATTTCCTTCTGTGATCCATAATTAATAAAGGAAATGTGTTCAGTCTGGAGAGACCTGACAGACCTAAGTGATGTGTGCTTCTCTGGTTTAACTTCTGCATCAAACAGACACAGAAGCAGAAGATCAATGCTGGGAAAACGGGAGGGGGCTCTTTTAATAGACACAGCCCACCTAAACAGATCAATAGTTCTGAAACTGAAGCTGGGGTATCTTAACACTCGCTTCCTGCTGCGAGGCTGAAAGGTCGCAGGATGCAGCAAGGTTATAGCTCATAACCGCTGCAAGAGCGAGTTCCAGCTTGTTTTTGAAGAATCTGTCAGATTTATGCTGAAATGGTTTTCTGGGTGAACACCTCAAATATGTAAAATATATTTCCACCCTTGAATGTACTCAGCAAATAGCTGAGAGAAATGTTTGAAAAGAAAAAATGGGTTAGCTTTGGAGGAGGGAAACGAAGTTTAAAATGCTTGAGTTTGTTTTTAATACGATAAGGTGTATAAAAGAGTGGTTTAACCCTTGTGCATCACTCGTTTGTACCAACCTTTGAGGACTCTTGAGAGAAATAATATAATATCCTGTTAAATCACAGTTTGAATTAGGGCTGAACGATATGAGAAAATAATCTATTGTGATTATTTTCCCCAATATTTTGATTTACTCTGCAATTGTTTTAATGTTCTTCATCTTATTTATTCTTAAACAAACATTAAGCAGTAGCTCTTTTTATAGTAAAACCAATATGACATTAAATTAATCTAAGGATAAAAGGTTTGAGAAGAAGTGGAGAAGTGAAGAACAGAAGCAAAATAGCTATGAACTCTTAAAAAATGGGTAAAAATGGTATGAAAGCAGAAAAGGTTAATAAATAGGTGCAAATTAGGTATGAAATTGCAAAAAAGATGGGGAAAAATTGGCAAAAAAATCCAAAAGTGACTTAGGAAAATTTATTATGGCAGCAAAATTGGGAATTAAATTTGAAATTAAATTTAAAAAACCATGTAAAAATTCCAAAAATGGTTCTGACAGTGGCCAAAAAAAGATGAATGGGGGCAAAATAGGCATAAGGTTGTAAAAACGGGGCTAAAAACAGGTAAAAATGGTCCAAAAGTCAGGAAAAAAGTGTATGATTAGAAGTAAAATATAGGCATGAAATCGCAAAAAACTACATCACAATGCTAAAACGTTCAACATATTTTGGGGTAAAAATATTGAACCTTCTGTGATTTGAAAATTGCAACAAGCCATATTGCAATTTAATCAAATTTGCAATTAATTGTTCAGCCCTAGTTTGAATAAATGAACTCACTGTTATATTGATGCAAAAACACAAAATAGCATCAGCATTGATTTTAATTCATTAGTATTTGAATCGGGTGTCAAGGTTCAAATTGCACCTTTTAGGAAGCGTTAAGCCAAAATAAGAAAAAAAATACATATATAACTGCAGTCATAACTAAACAATCATACATTTAACTTTTAAGCCCTGCTAAAAAGACTATATCTCCAATTTTCAGGGTTTTTAACCCTTTAAATGCCAGTTGTATTCCACGAAAAACAAAAGCAGCATCATTGGGGTCATTGCATTAGTTTTTTTTTGTGGTGACAGATTTAAAGATGTTAACCTCCAAGGGAGCCTTGATCCAAATATATACAAACATATGCACTACAACGCCATAAAAATCATCATACATACATTATTTCTTGCTTTTTTCTGCATGAATCTCTCAAGTCACTTAAGCTCTATTAAACTGCCAAATATTCAGTATTATCAGGACACCTCTTCAATGCCAGATTGATTTATGATTTCCATGTTTTTATCCATGACAAACCATAAAGGAGTAACTAAAATAATTACAAGAAATACAACCACTGTTTGGTTAAAAAGTGCCAAAACAGATTTTTTTCTTTCCAAGCTCTAGTCACACAACACTACAATAAGCACCATCTTTCTTTCTTAACTTGGTCCTGGATGAGTCATTTCTGATATGGATCTACAAACCTGTGAAGTTCAGTTTGTACCACAGAGTAGTTAAGCCTTGTTTACTGCTCCTTGGAAGAACATTACAAATTTCATACTTTTATTTTACCATTTCATTTAGCCAAAAATGGACCATTTTATGCAGCCATGAAACTGTTTTCTCTCTGATCTCCTCTTCTTTCCTCTCCCCTCTAGCTCCGTAAAACAGGGAGTGAAGTACCTGTACAGCATCCAGGTGGAAGCAGACGGTCTCCTCAGCGATCCCTCCCCTCCTCTGGTCTACACACACGGGCAGTCGTACTGTGGAGACGGCCTCATACAGAGGTTTGTTTTATGCCTCATGAAAACTTTAAGTTTAGGGCTATTAACATGCTAGCTGTAGTAAAAATAAATTTTAACACTCTTCAATCACAACAAACAATATTTTGCTTCTACTGCATCACTGTTTGGCTGTTATGGTAGCACAGCAGCTTGGAACTGCTTACCTAAGCATCTGTGTGAACTTACAATAAGGGAGACTAAGGACACCTGTACTCCTTTGAATGTCTCATTTCATTACCACGACCAATGAGGTTGTGCTGTTGCCAGCATATGTTTGTGTGTTTGTTTGTTCACAAGATTACGCAAAACACTAATGGACGGAATTTGCTGAAATCTTCAGGTGTTGGTAATGGCCCAACTTAAAAATGATTAGAATTTGGTGGTGATCCAGATAACTGCCATTAGTGACGATTGTTTTTGCCTCATAACTGTCCTGTAATGTTATCAACTTGAATCTGAGTGGTAGGTGTGGGTTTTCAGGGTAAATGAATCATATTAGGATGACAACTTCATCATGGAACTGTTTCTTATAGATTTAACAGCAAAATGTGGAGGTTTGCGCTCTCTGATGTGCTTTCTAGTTAAAAACCAACAATCAGACAATCAGCCATAAGTGATCCATATGTAATAATATCAAACACCATTCACCTTTTTTTTCTCACTGTTTTTATTTACTTAACTTTCCTTCAGAACGCACTTTTATTGTTTTGATCTTATGTTGTCCAGAGATTTTTAATTTCCTTTCAATTGAAAACAGGTTTTTATTCTTATAGCAACTTATAGCAATTCTTATATCCTCATCTTTAGACTTCAGAAGTACAGTACTGTTTTGTACTGTTCCAAAAGAAGATATTTTAGCGTGATTGTTGACCTTAACTGGTTCACGAACAGCTTGCAGAAAAACTAACTGCAACATCTCATGAAAAGTGTAAATGTTGCCACCTAGCCCTGGATCATTCAATGTGAGGAAGTCATCTTGAAAATGCACTCCTGCATGTTTTTTAAAGTCCAACTGGTTCAGTGCAAGGGCTGAACAACATGTTGTTTTCACATTGCAATTCCAATGTTTGTGTGTCAGAAAAGTTCCAGGACTGGTGTCACAAAAGATTTATTTAGAATCTAAAGTACAAACTACAAGTTTTCCCCTTCGAAGAAATCCCCCTGGAGTCTCATACCCTTTCCCATTCTTCTCTGCCACGCTTTCATGCACTCTTGGAAGGATTCTTCTGGGATCCTCCACAGCTCCGTTGTCACAGCCTTTTTGATGTCGTCCTCATCTTCAAAATAGGTCCCTTCGATGACCCCTTGAACTTGGGGAAGAGGAAAAAATCCAGGTTGGGTGAGTAGGTAGGTGGCTCCAGCATGGGGATGTTCTTCTTGGTCAGGATCTGTCGGATACTCAGAGCATTCTGAACAGGCGCGTTGTCATGGGGAAGCAGCCATGACGTGTCCTGCCACAACTCTCGCCACTTCTGTCTCACTGAATGAAGAAAACACCACAGTATCTCTTTGTAGACATGCTGGGATTACTTTGATGGGGACAACTCTTAGTTTGAAGTTTGGATTTCAAATAAATCTTGTGTGACACCAGTCCTGGAACTTTTCTGACTCACCTCATATGTGGAACAATCACATTACAGGACATGCAAAGAGCTACCACTCATCCCTTAAAGGTGTAGTCAGCAATCTTCTAATCTTTTAATCTGATCCACTATTTGTCAAAATGACCGTATTTCTCCTCTCCATCCACAAGATGTCACCACTGACAGCATGTTGAAAAAAAAAGTCCGGTTTCAATACACAGCCTTGGCTCTGAATTTCAGCAGGTAAATACTGTGGCTCGGGTCGAGTCACCAAAACAGGGTACACCCCCCACATCCAGGAGGCGGTCATACTCATGCGCAGATCAGACAGAGGGGGGAGGGGGAGTAGTAGGTTGCGTAGCGTGTACAGTTAGCGTAAGAGAGAGATGCAATATGTGCAGTAGCAATGGCTGAAAAACAGCCCAAAAGAAAAAGGTCAGAGGAGTGAAAAGTGAAAAAGAAGGGCTATGACCATGAAAGAACGAAGACCCGGGTCAACATTGGTGTTTCTTTCTGAGGGTGGAGGGAACTCCGCGAACTGAAAGACCTGAAAATGGACACGGATGTCGCCGTCTTCGTACTGGATAGGTAAGCAACATTAGCTTTGTGGTGCTTCACATAACAGTAACAGCCGTCGGGCATTCATCTGATTGTCTAATCTGACAGAATGTACTGTTGTTGTGATGTTATCAATAATGGCAGTCGAGGTATCTGACGAGTTGGGTTTACCTTAGCTACGTTGGTCAGCTCCTCCTTTCTATGTCCGTTTCCATGACGATGCACGTCCATCAGTTTTTGGGGGTGGAGCCAGGGGTGAGGTATGAAGAGAAAGGCGCGTCTAAATTAATTTATCAACAACCTCTCCACTCGTTTTCTCCCACATCGCTGACTACACCTTTAAATAGAGTTTGAATGGCTATTGAACATACTTGCTAATATTAAACTCTCCTCCCCCCACCTTCAACACAGACACTAGATTACATCATTTTGCTATTCATATCTTCAGAGGCCACAGGGGTGGGCTGTATATTATTGCATATGAATCTTGCAGACTTGATGGTCTTTTTCTATGCCTCTGATGGGGGAACCTGCCTAGGAGGAGATGGTTGCAGGGGGCTGAGATCTTGATGAGTCTCTGCTAGACTGTGGTGGGTTAAAGACCAACAAAACAGGCCTGTGAATTTGTCCTGGATGAGGAGTGGGCCAGCTGCTTTGCACATAATCATCACACAGCCCAGTCTTTGGCTTTGGTTTTACGATTGGAGCCCACAGGTCTTCTGTGTGGTGCTCACTGTGTTGGTGTTCTTTCTGTCCACTTCAAGTGGGGTTGAACTATCCTCCATTTCTTGAGGTGTACTTCCTTCTTGTTGGGATCTAAAGTGCAATGGAAGCCTCTGTTGAATTGAGCAGGTCACTGCACCAGACATTCCAATGATCTTCTCTTCTGGATTTTTTCAATTAAAATGTTTATTTACAGTTTGAGTACAGATTTTTACCGCATTATATGTAAAGCTTAAATGATTTGACACAGGCAGACATGGATCACCAGCTTGCAAACTCACCCTTCAAACACTGTCATTGGACTGTGTTGGCAGGATTTTTAAGATCAGAGTGCTATTTGAAGCTGTAAGCATGACAATAGTCCAGGTAGTAATGCTGAAATCACCAAAAGGTTGTGTCTGCGATGGGGCAACACTAATGCATCATCACAAACAGAGCTGATTGTGTACAGTGGTGTGATGTCATGCAGAGGACAACCTGGCACAGGATGTGATGTAGCAGGCCCCAAACTCTGTTTTTCCTGTCCACTCAGGGACACTGTTAACTGATGTTTTTGAAAGTTTTCATCCTGGCAGTCCTTGTCTAATACATGTTTCAAGTGATGATAAAGCAGGTTGTTAAAATGCCTACCTGTGTCTGAACATTGCATGGCAGAGTTATCACAGCTGTGGCTTGGTCAAGGAGCTGCTGTGTGAAATCCTGACAGTCAGGAGGATGGATCAAAGAAAACTTGCTCATCTCTCAAAGTAAAACTACTTGGATTCTCTGTTGGACAAACAAAGCAATTAAAATAAATCTTTCTTACATCTGCTTGGCCTGATACCAAACAATCCACAGCCTGATACTGTTCCCTGGCCCAGTGGTTGAAACACCCCTGCTCTTCATCACTGTTTTAGAGCACACTGGCTAACCAGTGCAGTTAGATCTCAATGTCAGAACCATAAAGTACATCATTTTGCATCAATGAATCCCTGAGTCAAAGCACTGATCAGAATGACTTCACGTTATCAATGTAAAGATTATTTCTTAGTAATATGCATTTAATCAAATGACTACAGCTGAGATTAATCATGCTTATCTTTCAAGATTCAGTCAATACTTGGAATCAGAATAAGTAATTGTTTTGCAGCCCTACTTATAACACTGAAAATATCAAAATTACTGAAGCTGTTCATACTCATGGTTTGTGCTCTTTAGGCCAGAGGAGTGTGACGACAGGAACCTGTTGGATGGTGATGGCTGCTCTAAGAAATGCACCAAAGAGGCCGGCTTCAACTGCAATGGTGAGTGGGCTTCATTTCCTTCATTTAAAAAGGAAACATATTTGGTCCATGTTCAGTTAAAATTTACTTAAACACTAAAATATACAGTTTTAGTGCTTGCTAACATATGGTTAGCAAGCTGAAACCAACTTTTTTAGTTCAGCTGTGAACCAACTTTTCATGTTCAGGACCAATAGTTTTTTTTATCTGAACACCAAAACGGCCATTTTAAAATGAGGTTCAGGAACCGGCACTTAACTGTGCTATTGAGAAAGCCCTTGTAGCGATGTGGGTTAGGGGCTACAATGCAAAGTCCATCTCAAGGTTACTGTAGTTGAGTGGATGATGTTTTGTGAGGCTGAAAGACTTTGAGGGGGGAGGGAGTAAAGTGCTAATTGAAAGTTGCACTGTCTTGAGGTACAGGTTGTGGCTCTGTCGACTGGTTCTGACCCTGATGGACCCTTTTTTCAGTTTATTTCCCCACTGTTTTCACCTTTGATCATTATTAAGAAGTAAATAAGCAAACATAATACCCAGTTAGGGATGTAATGATATTAAAATTTTGTATTGTTATTGTTATTGTGATCAAAATTATCACGGTTATCATTATTATCACGGTATTTTTGCGGTGTGCTCAAAATGTTTAAAATGTACTTTAACACAAAATTGAAATCATTAACCCCTTTAATATTATACGTTTAATTCTTTAGTTTGTTTGATTCTTTAATTCTCTTTAGTTCTTTTTAGTCTTTTTTGTCAATTAATGTGTCAAGAAATGCCCTTTGAGTACATTTTTTACCCTTCTTTCATGAGAAATAAATGTAAACAATTCTAGCAAGTATTTGACATTATTAATGAACACTTAAAACAGTATCTCGTTCTGAAAATCATGACCTGGTTGCTCTGATTTTAACTTTAAACAGGATTCTCTTTATAAACAATTGAAAATTAACAACATTTAACCTATTTTACATGCACTCAGATTTTAGTTTGCCTGCAGCATTAGTGACCATGTTACAGCTCATCATATTAGGCCATGTCATGGCCTCTTTTTTTTACTAACGATAGTCCCTGTTAGCCCCCTTCATGACTCTCCTCTGGTCTCCTTCTCCTCTCCCTGGCAGATCTCCTTGAAATTTTTTTCCAGAGTACGATTGATTAAATCCATAAAGCACAAACTTTGACGGAAAAAAACGATCAATTTCAAAATACGTCGAAAACACGTCAAAAGAACGGCAAAAGAACGGCAAGAATACACTCCAAAATTATAATAATGCTGTTATTTACAACATCTAGACTTTATATAGACAGAGAAAACTGACAAACCTCCTGTAATTCACTTGGGTATGGCTCATTGAATCTTTTCTCTTGCTCTATCTCTCTTTCGCCCTCTCTCGCTCTCTCTCTCGCTCGACCTCCACGGCTCCGTCAGTTCATTTACGGCAGTTTTAACCGAAGACGTCTTTTCCTTTAGCAGCTGCTTCGTGTGACTGTCTTCTATCAGTTTCTCCTTGGCATCCTTGTAAAATCCAAAATTTAACCAGACTTAAGAGTCCGTTTCCAGAGGGAAATCTCCGCTGTCTCTAACTTCCGCTGAGGCCAAACAATGCAAACGGCACATGCGCGCATCCCAGGCCGTTTCATCCAGGAAGAGACTCATAATTCAGGCATTTTGAGGCAAAGAGCAGCATCACCGTGCGTTTCTGACTCATTGTGGTTATCAAACACGGTAATACGGTAATTTTTATAGGACGCGGTATTGATTACCGTGGGAAATTTTACCGCGGTTTACCGTTTTACCGGTAACCGTTACATCCCTATACCCAGTGCATTATCTACAAACCTTTACTATCAGTCAAGTGTGAGGTACTGCCACACTGTGCTGTCATGTTGATATTCATATTGTAAATGTTGTTAATGTTAATAGTGTAAATTCTTTCTTTTCGTACTTGCTTACTTACTTTTTTCTAAATTTTTCATTCTCTTATCTGTAGGGCTGGGTTAAAAAAAATCAGTTTAATTTTTAATCGATTTCCCTTTAAATGGTTCATAATCGATCCATAAAATCCAAAGATCGATCTTTTAACGTTAGTAGTTTTTTCTTCACTGGACGGTCCGAGAAGGAGACTGTGGTATCAAACCTGCTAGTCTCGCGTTAAGCGCTGCTTTCCACTGAACAAGATCTCGTGAGATGTTACTGCAAGCAGTCCGAAAAACATGGCGGAAGCGAGAAGCACTATAGGGACACCACCGGATAGTTTAAAAGTTGACGTTTGGACATATTTCAGATTTAACAAGCGTGAAAGAAAAGACAAGTTGGACAAAAAAACAAGTAACTTGCAGAATATGCATTAATGCATATCATTAATATGTGATTAATGTAACTGCTTTGGGTTCAGCTCTTTATGTAAAAACAGTTTTAATAATGTACCAGGTCAAAAAGTCATTTATAGCATTATTTTTACTGAGATAACCCAGACTGAACAATTTCCGAATCATGAATCAAATCGATTTTAGACCTCTCAATATCGAATCAAATAGATCCAGAAAATCTGAATCAATACCCAGCCCTACTTATCTGTTTTAATGTCTTTTTTTCTATTTCTACTGCTACATAACTTATAGGAGCAACTTTATCAAGTGAATTTCCCCTCAGAGTATTTTTGATTCTGATTCTGATCTCCCTGATGGCGTCAGGCAAAGCAGGTGATGTTCAGGGTGTGTTGAGTCACACTGGATATTGCGCTCTCTCCTCAGACAGCAGCTGAAAGCATGATGAGCATGCTTCTTTGAGGGTAATTGCAACACCACATATTAGAGAAGAAAACTGTCATATCTCTCAGTTGTGGACAAAGCAGTGTAAAGAACAGAAAACATGGAGATGATGAAGTTTAATCCAAAGGAGCGGAAAGCTTCCTGCTTGAACAGAACAACAAACCATTCAAAAAACATCTTTGCAGCATAAGAGGGAACAGATGACCCAACAGGCACAAAGTCAGGCTTTGGTTTGCTGAGTCAAACATCCTGTTGGGAAATTTTGGGCATATTGACATCAGTATCAGAAAAATTCTCGTTCATTTTTTAATAGTCTGGTCTTAAAAACATGTCAGGCATGTCTGTCTGATCAAATACATTTTTGCCTTTATGGGCATCATGAAAAATGAAGGATTATATTTTTCTGGTGAGTTTTTGGATCAAACACTGACAAATATAAACTCACAACATTAATTCTTATTTTTAGTGTTTTGTCATTCATCACAAATTCCAGAGGGTAGGATGCCCTTTGATGCCTGTTTTATCTGTTCTGGTGCAACCACTGCAAAGGTAGACACACAAATGTCTGGTAGACGATCCACTGCTCCAAGCACAGGGCATCACAGAACGCCTAGCCCTGTATGGACTGACACAGAGGCTCATTGTGGAACAAACTTGTAAATTGTGAATGTTGGCTACACCTTCTGCAAATTTCAAACACCTTTTGTTCTTTTTAGAGGAAAAACAGTGAGAACAAGGTTTAGAGGATTCCACAACTTAAGGAACTCAAATAACAGGTTTCGTGGTCTTATAAGTAATGTTAAATTGTGGTTGCGCTACATCATGTAGATTTGCTTCTACTGCCACCTTTTAGGTCTTATGAGTTATAACATGGATCATTTTACCAAAGATGCAATTCTCTGCTGCTGCCACAGCATTTAGGGCTTTCTCAATTCTGTAAAATCTGTGCCAAAACACAAATCTGTAAAGATTATGTGATGATATTTTGAACAAATTGGTTTTGTGGATTGAATGCACAACTTAACTGATGTCCACCTGCATAGTCTGGGTTTGTTTATGGGAATGTTGGGAAATTCTACTTGGCAGAGTTTAAGAAAACTGAAATTCTGACATGCACCTTTGAAGTCAGCTTTTGGTTGGACTACCACTTTTTGTAAGTATTTATGTTTTTTTTAACCATGTGCAAGAGTTTATAAACCTTGCGTAGCTCCTTGGTTTTCCAGATTCCATGTTTATCATCAGGCAGGTCTGTATGGCAAAGATTTAAGGAGAAACCTTTGTACCTGGTCAGAAAATGAACGACAAATAGGCAGTCATCATGTGTGTGCCTAGTTGTGCTTAAAGTGAGAAGTTCTTCAAGCCTTAAAAATACCCTCCAATAAATGTATCGGCGAAGCATTTGTTGAATCATCTCCATTCCCAATCACTTTCTATGGGAAGCCTCCCACCATGTTAGTGAACGATACACAGGTGATTGAATTTTATCTTGAGTGTCAGGAGAGGATTTTTTGACATTTTTTGTAATAAAATTTTAAAATAATGTGGCAGCAGCTCAGTCCATAAGGATTTGAGTTTGGGACTGAAGGGTGGCAGGTTCAAGTCCCAAATGAACCATGTTTGGAAGTCAGTTTGGTAGCTGGAGTGTACCAGCTGACTTTCTGGTCACTGTCAAAGTGCTCTTGAGCAAGGCACTTAACCCTATAACTGCTCTGTGCCCTTATGAGCATGACCATTGTCTGTCAGCTGGGATAGGCTCCAACTTCCATGACCCCGAAAGGGATAAGCCCTGTAGATAATAGATGGATGATATCAAAACAGATACAAAGTATTTAGATTTGACTTTTGTTCTGCAGTTTTGAACTATACCACTATGACAACTTTAACCTGGAGGCCTTCTTTTTAAGACTGAACTCCACAACATCAAATCTTGTCCTTTGTTGGCAGACTTCATTTTTTTTCCCCTATAAAAAGCTCAGATTGTAAAAAGATCAACTGTGGTTTGGGTTTAGACCAGGTTCACATTTGGTGAGGTTTAGGCAAACATGAAGAATTTGTCCTTTAAATCAACAAACAAAGATTTATGGTAAGATGAGAGACTCTAAGAAAGAATTTGCGTGGCTCAGTGAGTCATATGGTTGCCACAAGTATTTTGACGGGATTTTCAAGATTTAGTCATCTATAAAGTTCACCTGTTTTGATTTTTTCAAAAACTCTTTAATTCTGTTTTAAATCAAGTCTGTTTCTTATTTAACATCGAGACAGTTTTATTGGAGTTAGTACTAGTAACCAAATAAAGAACAAAAACTTCACTATCTCAGTATTAATCATGAAGCTGGGATGAGTGTTCCTGAGTTAACCCAGGGTCAAGTGGTTAGAGAAACTGTAAAAAGTCCCAAAAACATTCAGAAAGACACGACACAAGACAAACAAAGGAGCCACAGAGAGCACCCCTTTGGTTTGTTCCTCCACCACAGGACAACAACTCGTAGAGTCTGCACCTCGCCCTGTCTGAAGCACGCAGTCAGGCCACAGCAGCAGCAATAAAACATAACATGGAGAGGAATAACCAAAAGCAGTCCATAAGAAGCAAAGGTGAGATGTATGTTTTCAATGAGAAATGTATGTTGAACATATCCAAAAAGGGAAAAGTGAGATCATGAACCCCACACAGAACTTTAGTCATTCCTGTACTTCATAGCCCCAAATCCAATGTAGTGGAAAGAATATAATAATTTCCTTATGATTTATGGTGATATTAAATTTAATATACTACAACGACAAGATATTTAATGTTCAAACTGTAGTGTTCTTCTGCAAATACTTTCTCATTTGGAAAGTCGATTCCTGCAACATGCTTAAAAAATGAGACAGGAAATGTTTACCACTCTGTTACATCAATTTAACTGGAAGGATGGTGAGGCTACCCACTGGAAGCAGAAACAATTAAGATGGAGCACTTGACAGGGATTTTTGACCTGTATTGGTAAATATGACTTTACTTAATGTCCTTTGTTTACATCCAAGTTGGAGGGTATTGTAGCAGTAAAGCAGCAACCATTAAGCAGTGCTTAAAGGACTACTACTGATGAACAGCTGTGTCACAAGTCGGATAGAACACTTTACCGGGATTTTGGACCTGTATTGGTCAATAATACTTTACTCAATGTCCTTTGTTTACATCCAGGTTGGAGGGTATTTTAGCTGTAAAGCAATAACCACTTAGCAGAGCTTAAAGACTACAAGTGACAGGCATAAAAAAACAAAAAGAAAAAGAAAAAAAAAGACTCGGTCATTTATTGTCACCAAAGTCTCAACATCTGCTCGAGCCTGGGTTGAAAAATGTCTTTAATAGATCTTACCAATCATTTTAAATCATGGAGGGATTCATGATTGGCTATATGGATTCATGTTGGGTGTTGGATGTAAATATTTGTATATAAATGTATATGTGTATTTTATATATGTATATATGTATCTATGCATATATGTGTATCCATTAAATGAAGAGCTTTATGCTCTATTGAAGAGTGTCTTGAGATAACACTTGTTATGAATTGGCCCTATACAAACAAATATTGATTGATTGATTGATTGATTGATTGATTGATTGATTGATTGATTGATCATTTAAATACTGATAAATTGCTACCAACAGCTCAGTTGAGATGAAAGACTGTTAAATGCTCCTATTTAAGACCATGCGTTGTTTCCACTAGCAGCATGTCGATTGTTATTCATGGATGGTGTTAGAGTTTATCTAATGAGAACATGTTGGGATAAAATCACTGTCCTCTGGTGAATTAATAAATTAATTTGTCGAGGGGAACCACAAAAGAGTGACCCCCCATCTCCTGCTCTTCTACCAGGACTCACCATGCCGTGACTGAGACTATTACATCTCTTCTTAAACTATTAAAGACATCATGACGAAGAAGGAAAACAAGTTGGCAAAAACAGGTTCCTACAAATTGCAACACTTAAAACCAATTATTCAGTTTTACTTCTTAGTCATAGACAGGGTATTTGTTTTGATTTTCTTGCCACAGTTTCTTGACCCATTTAACTCCGAGTATGCTGAATGGTTTCTCTGCAGCTCTGTTTTGGTATGTTTTTACTGTTATTCATAGTTCTGAAGTGAGACTGCTTTTATAGTCATCATGTTACAGAGCAGGCACGGACAGGCTGTGTGTGTTAAAGTGCTGCTTTTATGTTGTTTTTATGGATTTTTCTGATTTCTAATTTAATATTTTACTGCTTGATTAGATAAAGGTTAAGTTGCACAATATGATTACAGCATGCAGACAGTAAATAAGAAACAGATGGTCCTAATATTAAAGTCAAGAATTGTCTCCTTTGTGAGGTTTAATAAATGTAGCGGCTTGGAAGTGAAAAAGATTTGATCATTTTTGCAGGTGTTGTCAAATAAAGAGCAGAGTGTTTGATGAGTTCACTTACTGTGGTGTTGCCAAATGAACTCTGGACCACAATATGCCATTGAATTATCTCTGACTAATTAGCCTTCAATCAGAAACATGTTTCCGTCCACTAATTAAAGCCAATTGTGCAGCGCTGACTCTGACACAGCTCTGTCTTTCTACCTTTTGCAGCTGTCCACATGTTAATGAATCCAAACCTCTGAAGTTTACTGAGTTTCGCCGCCTTTTTATGAATAGTTGCTACATTACAAACGCTTGTTCTGCTGATGCTCTCCCCTTTTTTGAGATGATTTTGTAGCACATTATGTCAGATTTCATTTCCCCTAGCTCAGAGGCAACTGTGTTACGGGAAGTTTTTTTTTTCTCTCTCTCTTTAGCCATGATCCAAATGAAATGATTTGCATCCTTTGTAAGTTTTTTTTCCATATTTTGGCTCTAAAATATAGCTACACGTGTTGGCCAAGGAGTGCTCTCCAACCAGCTTCATTAGATATTAATGTAATATCTGCATCATTTTTAACTGCATTTTCCCATCCTTTTTAGAAGGTTCCATGACAGTTACTAAGTCCAAAAATTATATTACTGTTATAGCACAATTATACCATTTAACTGGACTGTTATCCTTGTCCTAATTCGCAAGGGTTAGACTTTGGCACCAATACTGGTTCAAGTTTTAAACTGGCTGTAAAGCTTTACAATTTTGTGATCAGATGCGGCTAGTGATTTGCATGTTTTTAGAGAAAGGATCTGTCTGCAATGCTTGGCTTGAACACAACAATGTCGAAAGTGAACACTTTTTGACAAATTGATAGGTGTATTATCTTCTTCATTGCAATTTTTCTTTCAATTTTCAGCTGAGTAAAACTTAAAAGAAAATAAGAAAAAAACATACTCCATCTCTTCACTGTTTGAATAAGCATGAATGTCACATTTTTATACACTACTGTAATCACAAAATGTCCACACAAAGGAATAATAAATTAGCTGTTGCTTGTACAAAATTTAGGACTATGAAGAAATGCTTCCTCGATTAACACAGTAAAACATTAAAAATAATGATGTGCTATGAATCTGGTAATTGCAAGAAAAAAGAGCAAAGATGACGAGGCAATGTCATAAAACACTGGTTTGTTAATCATAATGATTTAACATATTGGCCTTCAAATTAACTTTCAAAACTCAATTGCTGTAAATCTTACAGGCAGTGTTTTCCGTAAAGGGATAGTTCAGTATTTCTGAAGTGGGGCTGTATGAGCTCAATATGACCACTAAGTACATTAACTGCAGTAGAAAGTTCTCTCCTCTCCCTCAGTAAGACAAAGTCTGTAAGAGTCTTTTACACAGAACTAGCTGCAAACAGCGACGTATCATACCAGAAACAAAGGGTATTTTCTCCGCAAACAAAAAGTCCCTTTAAAAATTAATACCACATTTGACGAGTATGCTACATATGCATGTATTTAAGTGCATTAATTTTTCAAAAAAATATAAATTTTTCTGGACCTAACCAACTCAGGTCATGTATTCCTCCGCGCAGCACTGCTGCTGGCCGCGCAATGCTAACACACATCAGTAATGGTTGTGCTAGTGTATGTGAGAAAGAAACGCACCTAGTCTGCAATGTTATGGTAAACAGCCTCCTCTATTCACCTTTGTTGTCTTTGACAGATCATTATTACACTTACTTTGAGGAGAAACTATCATTAGGTCCTTCAGGTTTTTCAGATTATCTTCGGGAAATTGAAGATTTTCCACAAAACTCTGGGATTTAGAGATGGCATTAGAGTCACCAGTATCCTATGAGACACATCCTGAAGTTGCCAGCTGTATCACTCGAGGTTAGGCCTGTTCGGTCTCCATCTACAGCGGCTCGTCCCCTGTGAGCTCAAACAGACATCCAAGGTTCATAAAGATGTCCTCTTGGCTCCAGAGTGAATGGAACTTCATTGCCGCTGTCATAATCAGTCGTATTTAATCCCTACTCTGCCTCTTCCTTGCACCGCTAAGAGTCAGAACAAAAGAATTACAATACTTGATAAAAGTTACACAAAGCTACAACCGGCATCTGAAGCCACTAACTTGTTGTGTTTACATCAGCTGAGAGGGAGGCGGAGTGATTCAGCGGCTCACAGCAGCGCTGCACAGAGGAATACGTGACGTGGGTTGGTTAGTTCCAGATAAACTTTATAGTTTTGAAAATGTAATGCACTTAAAAACATGCATATTCAGCATACTCTTACACTATGGTATTATGTTTTGATGGGAGTTCTTGTAGGCGGAGAAAAATACTCTTTGTTCCTGGTAGAATACTGTTTGTGGCTATACTGCATCACAGACTCTTACAGACTGTGTCTTACTGAGGGAGAGGAGAGAACTTTCTACTGCAGCCAACGTACTTAGTGGCCATATGGGGCCCATACAACCCCACTTCAAAAAATACAGAACTATCCCTTTAAAATAACAAAGAGGATGGATGGACAATCAGCTTTATCCTGTGTTTCGGTCAGCGACAAAATGAAACATCTGATTCACATCCTGATTCTTGCTAATTAATTATGATTGGCTGTTATAACACAAGCATACAGACACAAAACAAGAGTAGCACCACCTGCTGGCTAAACTGAAAATAGTGCCATAAAATGCACCGGGTCATCTCTACCAGCACATGCTTTGTGAACCTTACAGGATATAGACTAGGAGTGTTTATCATTTATACTGATAAATTAATTTAGTGCAAAGTTTTATCGTACAATACTGAATTGATTTTTTTTGTGTGCAGTATTGTGATTCTATGTTTTGATAATGTTTAGGGGTAATTGTTCTCTTTTTCAGTGCATCCTTTGGCCCCTATTTGGCAGAAGACATTCAGATTCAACGACCGTCCTTATCTTTGTTGCGTTTGTTGCCAATCACAAGGACAGACAGTGACCATGCGTTGTATTGACAACAATCATTAGAAACTAGACTTTTATGCAGTCAATACTGTGGGAGTTTCACATAAAAAACAGACTTCTAGTTTTAAGAAACTGGGATGTGTTGTCTTGTTTGTAGTATCATGTCTCCAGATTCTTGCTTATACACACCACTAGCATAAACTCGTACTGAGTACTGAGTACTGAGGTCCATAACAGCACTACCAATCGTTAAGGACTGTTTTGACTCAGCATTTTCACAACCATTTGTGACACTGTGTGGAACAAAGAAACAAGAATACCTTATCCTGTCAGAGCAGATTTAGTTATGCTTCTTTGATTGGACAGTTTTGCCCTGCAATACCCAATTAAAATGTATTAAGTCATTCACGAAGAGGCAAACAAGCAATAGTCAGCTGATTGATGATGACATCAAAACTATGATTCTGTACCTTGATTATACATGGTTGTGATTTGGCTGTAACGTAAATCAAACCAATCAGAATGTCAGCTCTCCATTTGAATAAGTGTTGTTTGGCATTTTGCATTTTGCAAGGCAGAGTTTATTGTCTCGTCCAATTTTTAGATGTGTCATTTAATGGTGGTTCTTTTTTGTGCCACTGAACACAAACTATACACACAAAACACTTCATGAAATATGCTGATGCTCAGCTTTTCTTTTGTCATCAGGCATTATCGAGCATTTTGAGCATGACACTTCTGTATGAGGATAAATGCAAAATCAGTTAATTATCATCCAAGTTTATCTGCTGGAACCCTCAGCTCTCTTCTCTATTGTGTGTAAAACACACTGGACAGCCTGTGTTAATACCTGTGAGCTTAGCTATAAGTGCCATTTATAAGTAGATATTCACATACTATAAATTAGTTGCATGAAAATTTTCATTGAGTGTGTTTTTCCTGTCTTGGAGGGAATGACGGTCACCAGAACACATCTTGAGTTGGGACACTTAGGAGTGCTTCAGTAAAGCCCAGCTGTCTCTCAGCTCTCTGCACCCCAGTGCTCCGACATAAAACTGTGGAGTGTTTGTGCTGTTGTGAATCTTTTGTAAGGGACACAAGTTCATTGGTGTAATATTGACAATAGCACTTTTAAAGCATGGGTTTGTAAAGTGCTTTGACAAGTAGACAGGAATATGCAGACAGCAAAGCACAAGATTTAAAGCACAAATGGGACTGATCAGAAAATAGCACAATTTAAATAAAAAAATCACTATAAACAAACACATACAGCAGAATAAACCTGAGCACTATGAGAACCTAAGTGAGGGAGAGTGAAAACTTGTACTGTCACTCAAAAAACTGGCACAACCAACCCAGGCCCAGGCACCCCACAAGGCCCAAGAATTACAAAATTCCTCCTAATCATAGGCCAGAACACCAAAATACATAAAAACAACACACCAGCACGTGTCAGCTTGAGCCCCCCAGGGCACCTCGAGGAAGGGGCAGTCCCCAAAGTCTCCAGCCCAACAATCAAGGACAACGAGTGTGTGTTTTGATTTGAGAAGTGTATTCATTCATAAAATAGCAGCAACACTGTGCCCCAAAGCCTTTAGACCAGGTATCTTTAAGGTAAAATAACAAAAGGAAAGAGCAAGATCACTCCTTATTATTCTGTTTGCTTGTCTGTCTATTTGCAAGATTACACAAACAGTTTGCAATGAATTTTATGAAATTTCCTGAAAATGAAATGACTCAAAGAAGTGATTAGGTTTTTGTGGTGATCTGACTCTGGATCTGGATCCAGGAATTTTTTTATGAGTCGTTGACATTGTGATGTAGAGCTGCTTTTGACATACTTACTAAAAACTTGGCTGAAAAATGCCTTGGTGGTTATTCCCTTAGTTCTAGTTAACTTTTAGTTTCAGTCGAATACACCCCTCAGCCCAAACAAAGGTCTTTGTTTATTCATTATCTAAACAGTGTGAGTGCCAGGCAAAAACAAAAAAAAAACACATATGCGTCAGGTGGCCACGTGCCAGAATGTCTTGCGACCGGCGTATGATTGCAACCTTTGACTGCCTTTGGAAGTATTTCACAGGTCTTTATAACACTTACTGCTGCCGTTGTCGCTGAGTGACTTATAGATACCTTGGGCTTATCAATTGGGTTTTGGGGATTAAACAATCTCTCCAAGTTACATATCGCGTTCTCCTACTGCCTATTGGCATCATAAAATTATTATGATCTCCAATAATTAATCGAAGTCAAAGTTCAATTCATAACATAATTTACAGCCTGCTGACAGCACAGAGAGTGAGATATGGCCGTCTTTGACGTCTTGAAAATCAAAAATGGCCAAAGAAAATAGAGAATACATTTGTTCAGATTTGGTTCACTGACAGATAGATTTGGATTGGAGTGAAACAGTGGGAGATGACTGTATGTGCTGCCAGATGAAGAAAGCAGGTTTAATATTCTTTCATAAATTCTCCTCTTTCGCCCCACTCTCCATCCCAAAGGTGAGCCCAGTCAGTGTTATGTTTTTGATGGTGACGGCGTGTGTGAGGAGTTTGAGCGGAGCTCCAGTGTGCGTGACTGTGGTTACTTCACACCTCTTGGCTACACAGACCAGTGGGCTTCCACCGCCACCACTTCCCACCAGGACCCCAACCGCTGTCCCGCCCACGCTGCCACCGGGGAGCCATCACTCACTAAGGTATTTAATATCAGTCTTATAAAGTTTAATATCTTCAGAAGTGGGCTGCTCCCATTCTCACACGCACTTTCCCACATCAGCGTACAGTACGAGTCCAGTTTTACCTTACGCTGGGAGCAATAAAGTTTGACTATTTATCATCAATCTCTTTCATGATCTTAGCATATTCATCTACAGTGTATGACTCAACTCATAGGTACACTGTCTCCGGTCCAGTCTTCCCCTGTGGCTTGCCCGTTGTCCAACCTCAGTCTAAGAACACATACTGCTAATGACTATTAACTAACTCCAGCTCTTGAGTTACCTCCTGTTAGCCACTTGTCACCTTTTTAGATAAATAACTCCTTGTTTGAGGTTCATAAATCAGAAACATCAATGTGAGCAACAGAAATGGGTAAAATGGGTTGTCAAGTTCAGCAGAGTAAATCAGAACCCATTAACTTTAATTTTACACTTAAAAGGCAGAAATCTGTGTTTTGCTTGTATGTAAAAATATTAATAACTAAAGGAAATACACCTCTCCACCTCTACTATGGTATTAAATAGGATACCAAAACTTTTTTCTTTACTTTCATAAAGAAAAAACAATTGAGCATGGACAAAAACAACAAAAAACAATAACGAAAATTAGAAAGACAATGACAAACCTCATAGGGAGCTTGGATCAGTCAAAGTGATCTGCACTATGTGATCTCAAACTTTTCACAATTTCACTGATTCTCTGTAGACATTCTTCTCAGACCTCTGGCATCAGCCAGACATTTTTGCCCAGAGAACTGCCCGTCACTGGCGATTGTCTCATTTTTGGACCGTCCTCTGCAATCCCAAGAGGTGGTTGAGCGTGAAAATCCCATTAGATCAGCACTTTCTGAAGAACTCTAATCAGCTGGTCTGGCACCAACAACCATGCCATGATCACACTCACTTAAATCACCTTACTCCTTTATTCTGATGCTCGGTTTGGACTCCAACAGGGCGTCTTGACCATGTCTATACTCCTAAATGAATTAAGTTACTGCCAGGTGATTGACTGACTAGCTATTTGTTTATAGTGGTGTACCTAAAGTGGACGTTAAGTGTATTTGATTGTTCATATTTTAGGATGGAGGATGGTGAATTTGATTCAACTGAAGAGCTTTACTTGCATTCATGTTGGACATTGAAATAAAAAAGAAGTATAAATAAAACCAAAAGTGAGAATATTTGATGTTATATTATTATAGTTATGGGAAATAATAGCAAAAACGACTTATATTGTGATGGTAAAGGTTGACAGAATATGAAGATAAAAAGTTTTTTTGTGAATTACAGTCCTACTCATCATTATTGGCACCCATGAAGTTTAAGTACACAATGTGACAGTACAGTTTCTTTACAAGCCTCTCTAACTTTGCTCTGCATCACTTTATCAGACTCAAACTTGGCAGAAGTAATGTTCACATATTAGGTTTTGTAAATTATACTTCATTAGCTACTATGATCATGCAGTCATATTTAGAATAGGCAGTTTTAATTGCAACCACTTGAAGCCTACAAGGAAAAGAACACCCTACCAACAATTAAGCATGGTGGAGGTTCCATAATGGTTTGGGGCTGCTTTGCTGCATCGGGTACTGGAGGCCTTGACCGTATCACAGGAATCATGAAATCAGAGAATTATCAAGAAATTTTAGAGCCAAATGTCCTACCCAGTGTAAGAAAACTTGGTTTGAGTCCAAGATCGTGGACCCTCCAGCAAGACAAAGATCCAAAGCACACATCCAAAAGCATGCAGGAATGGTTGAAAAGGAAAAAAATGGCCTGTTTTAAAATGGCTGGCAATGAGTCCTGATCTCAATCCGATTGAAAATCTTTAGTATGGCTAAAATCTGCCACTGGGGAAAAGAAACCTACAAATGTTCAAGAGCTTGAACAGTTTGCATAGGAAGAAGTGGGAGAAAATATCAGCTGAGAAGAGCAAGAAGCTTAAAGATGGCTACAAGAAACCTTTGGAGGCTGATATCAGTGCCAAAGGGTGTGCAACAAAATACTGAAGAGGGGTGCCATTATTGCTACACATGCTTTTTTTCAGTTCCGATTTTGAAATTACAATATGTAACTTGTAAAAATGTATTTTTTTGGTTAAAGTATTTTGGACCTTCCATTAAAAGATCCTGATGACATAAATTTGGTACATTTCAATTTATTTCTGAAGATATTGTTAAAGCAATGAAAATAATGAAGGGATGCCAATAATACTGAGCAGGACTGTATGTATGAAAAAATATCTATAAAAATGTAAATATATATGTATATATATATATATATGCTGTGGTTGTTGTTGGATTTGATGATACTTTTGTGCTCAGACTGAGTGATTGTGTGTGTTATTTGGGGATAGTATTCCTTCTCACACAGCCGTGATGTCGAGGGCAGGATGTAAAGCTCTCTCTCTCTCTCTCTCTATCTGTTGGGTGTCACAGTTGGTCACAGCTCTTTTTGTGACAACCATCTCTGTAGTTGATTCTGTGAGTGAAGACACTTGAACAGATCTTAGATCATCTGAGAGACTGTTTAGGGCCAAATAACATTTTAATTTACTTGGTTTTGCATTTGTGTCTTCCCAGTATTTAACTTTTACTGCTTTTTGTTGGATGATAATCTGATTTATTCTAATTTTAATAAGTTGCTGGCCTCGGCCTGATTCTGTTGTACGTGGTGGTCGCTGTAGTCCTGTTGCTCTCCAGACAAGTTCATGTGATTTGGGTGAAGCCTTTGAGGTGACTTTTTTCTGGCTTCAGCTCTAATCATTTCATGCCCTGACAAAAATGAAAAATTGTTCACATAATGGACATGCACATTAGTTAAGATAGTATACCTTGTTGGTAAAACAAGGCTTGAAAGGGAGTGCAAGTTCAGTGAATTTAAATAAAACTAATAAAGAATTCAGTATGAAGCATCAATATGTCTATATTTGCTACTTTGACTTGTGTTTCACTTGTTTTTTAATTAGTACTAACACGGATTGCTTGAGGTTATATCAAATTAGTTCATGCATTCAATTCAGCGTTTCTCTCAGCAAATTTTGTGCAACATTTGTGCAAGAAATGTGATTGTAAAAGCACAATTCATCTGATAATTCTTTTTTATTCTCTTTCCCTTATAAAGTCCAAGTTCTGTCTATTGTAATCTGGTGAGTGGATTTCAAATCCTGAATTATAGACCAAAGTTTCTTTGAGTCCAAAACCTGTCTGGAGAGCAAAGGCATGTTTTATCTCAAGACCAAACGTGTTAAACAAACTTTGATATCAAAGCTCTACAGGTCAAGGTGACACAGAATAGCACAGAGTGTACAAGTCAGGCAGAAGAGAAAGGGCTGTGCACATAAAGCTCTAACAACTTTATTAACTCTGAAAACAGAATAACCTTTTCTTTCTTGACAACTTTAAATAACCATGTTCAACTTGACATCACCCATAAATGCTAGCTTACTCATGAGGACTCTCAGATCCAGTACTTCTAAAAGATGGGGCTTCGTTAAAACTGCGATCCATCGGCACCCTGCTCTTTAACCAGATATGTCAAACAGGAAGAACTATGAGCAAAACATACAGGTTTGTAAAGCAAGGCTTGAGTCTGCACTCTTCTGAAGAGCACACTAGAAAACTGCATTGTAATGCATTGCTTAAATAAGAGACCGCTATCATTATCACTACATTTACTTTAGTGGTGCAGGGGTAATGTATTTTTGTAGGCCAGCAGGGGAATTGGCATCGCACTTTGTCCCTCGACTAAAAGCCTGTGGGATTATCCGCTGAGTTCTGGGATCATTGCTGACAATAAGTTCTGTGAAGAACAGATATTCATGAAACTTACAGGTTTTGTTCATCATTATAATCTTCTCAAACAAACCTAGGTTTCAAGGTTTTTACAGCTTAAATGTAATTGGAAAGAGTTTAATACTTTTTTGTGTTGTTATTTATTAAAGAGGCTATGAAGAGTTTTCTAAGTAATTACAAAAAGTCTCCCTTTTAGATATATGCCTGATGGAAATACACACTTTAAGATGAGTTTTATAGCATCAAAACATGTTATCTATAAATGCTATTCCTTAGCTAAGTGGTCAGGTCGGACAGGGCTGGACTGGCCTGGATACTCAACTTCGGGAACAAGACAATTAAAACTAGAGCAAATTTATATCATTCGGACACGTCTTAGAGCACCGGGCTGTAAGTAGCGATATATGGCCGGCTACAAAACTACTATACTAAGTTTTCAAAAATTGCTTGTTGTCACACATCAAAAACTACCACTATGTAACTAGAAAGAGATACATTACCTCGTCGCTTTGCATCCTATAAGTTGTTGAAAAAAGAAGCTGTAAAGCAAAACAGAGTTCTGAGGAAGGTCCGAGCTGCATTTATTAGCATCCCAACAAACACGCTTTGGCTTGGGTCATGTCTTTACAACAGTCACTGTGCGTGCTCATGGGTAGCAGAGTCTTTATGTCACCGGAAATAGTTTCTCCTCATAGCATCTTTAAAAAAACTATCAGAAATCAGTGTATTAGGGTGCCCTGCCTTTTTTGTAGTCCTCGTTAGCAGTTTGTTAGCAAAAATATCTTTTAAAACACAAAAATGATTTAAAATCGAAAGCAGGAGGTTTTCAGATGAACTTAATGATGCAAAATTAAACATTTCAATCTCAAATTCATGTGTTCACTTTTGCTTTTCATTTTAGACATTTTTTCCAGAAGTTGCTCTATAATCCCATTTACCATCTGCCATGCCCTGCAAGTGCCCAAATGCCACCTTTATTTTGGGGATTTGGATTAAGTCCTGCACCTTTATCCAGTACAAAAATTCCACAGTTATGGAAAAAATATTTTCAACCCCAATCTGCTACAAGTGGAACGATAGAGAGGGAGCCATTGTGCAGTGGTGAGCTGTACAACTGAGATTAAAGAGGTGTCACTAGTTACAAACAAAGCTGTAATTCAGGTAAGCAAGACACTATTTTCTGATTGTGCCACAACAGTTCAAGATTGTTGTGAGACTAGCTGAAAGTTTTGATTTATAGTGCTCATATTCTGCTTTTTGAACCAAATATGCCCTTTAGAGTGTTTAACATTTGTCCTCCACTGGATACAGCACAAAAACATACACAGACCAAGACTTCTTCCTTGCCACAGTGGGATGTCCTACCATTCTTTTATCGTTGGTTTATTGCAGGGTAGAATGAATGTAGAGTTGTTGACAACATGGCACAGCAGCACAGCACCAGCTAGTTGTCACAGAGTTTACCTGTTATAGAGTGGACTGAGCCCATGTGGGGAAGGGAACCTGACAGAGGAGAGTTAAGAGCCACAGGGCATGACAGACAGGATACATCACCATCAAGGGTCTCAGTGTATGAACAGTGGAGTTTTTTTGTTGCATTACAGATGATGAACATACTGTAGCAGTGATCAAAAAGAAAAATGCAAGGAAAGTCCAAATAAGTGGATTTTAACATACACTAATAACCATAAAATGACTTTAAAGTCCACCCATCATCTGTACCACTGAACCTGTTCCACTAGTCACTGGGCAAGAGGCAGGGAACATCCCGGACCAATCAATGATCAAATTCAGGGAACACAAAAAAGACAAACAACCAGTATGCTCAGACTTATTCCAACTAATTGTCTTATAGACATATTTTGATTTAAGGAAGCCAGAGTACCTATGTAGGCACACAAACTCCAGGATGGCTTTTCTCCAGAATTTGAACTTCTGACCTTCATTTTGTGAGGCCAACTTTCTAATCACTACACTGGCTTATTGTCTGTGTCCTTTAGTCTTTTTAGAAATCTCTTATAGCCCTACAGTAGTAATCCTTTTAACTTTTCTTAATTTCTGTGTGTTCCGTAATCCTCTCTGCTATGATGATTTCATATCAATTTACCAAATTAACAATTTTTCAGTGTAAAGGAAGTCATTTTCTGTTGTTATGGTATCAAAACATGTATGGATATTGTTTGTTTATGGAAATTTGGATTTTTTTTTCTTTAAATGTATTTTTTTTGGCATTTTGTGCCTTCATTGATAGGAGGGAGACAGTGGATAGGCCCGCGAAAGGGGTGAGAGAGTAGGGGGAGACACTCCGCAAACTGGTCACAGGTGGGACTTGAACCTGGACCGGCAGAAGCAAGTACATGGGGTGCCTGGCTGCCAACCACTCCGCCAAACCAGCACCCCAATTTGGATTTCTTTAAACTGTGCTTGAAAGTATTCCTTTGGTACTAAACTTTCTCCGTCCCCAGTTTATTGGATCTTACTGTTTTGCATTTGAACTTAAACTGTAACAGTAAAAAACACAAGATTATTTTGCCAAAGTAAACTATGAACATATGTTGGAACAGTTCAGTATTTTTGAAATGTTATTACCTTACCTTAATACCTTTGCAGAAATTTCCAGGAGATGTTTGGAATAGCCCAACTCAAAAATGATTCGATTTTTGTGGTGATCCAGATAATAGCAGGTAGCGAACAATCATGTTTGCTCAAGCTGTCTAATTAATAATGACATCAACATGATTCTGTCTACTTGGTGTGGGTTTCCTTAGAGTAAAGGAATCATATTATGATGGCAATTTAATCATGGATAGCTTATGGATGTAATAGCAATATATAAGTTACCTTGGCGGAGGTTTGAACTCTCTGAGTACTCTATAATTGAATGATTAAAGTAGTTCATTTTAATTTTTTTTTCTCTTATTCTGCATGAAGCTCTGCAGATATCAACACCTGGAGGTGACTGACAATAAGGTGACAGATGCCTGGTCCCCCTGCACTGCCCAGCAGGACACAAAAAATGACCTGGAACATTCAATTTGGCTTAAGGTGAGTCTACATGAGTTTGGATCTGGGTTAAAATCCACATTCTATACCAGTCGCAGTTGTTTTGTGTCTGGAGAATTAGCTTGACTGAAGGCCATAGTGGTGGATCAGTTAAGTTAAAAAACCATTTTCACACACACATTTGGTCTGAACCAACAAAGTTGAACCTGAACTCTGGTCAGCCTGAAAGCATGGGTCTCAGTTCTCTTCTAAGCTGACCACTGTTAAGTTCCCTGCAGGTATGAAAGCCAATCAAACCACACAAGGACTAAACAAGGCAGGTGAACAAAAAAGAGAGACGCCTGTGTTAGCATTATTAGCACCAACAGCCTCCAGTTCTTACAGAAGGTTGCCATCTACAAATCTGTGCAGATTAGGGTTACAGCCAAAGAAGTGCTAGCTTTGTAGCTTTTCTGATTAACTTATGGTGCCAAATACATCTAAAGTACTTTGAGTTAAAAGTATCATAGGGAACATGCCAGGTCAATTATTTTTTTGCCCCTCTGTCTAAGCTCAAACTGGATGACGTTACTTAACTGCCTTGTTAGAACCATGTCATGTCTCGTAATTTGCTTGGAGCACCTATGACCGAGCACGGGAATCGATGAGTTCGGATATTGTGAGAATATATAAGTTATTGATTTGACTCCTACGAATTACAAAGTTGTTTGGCACTTTTCTGTCACCTCTTTCAAACTTTCTTCACAACAAAACATAAGTTTCAAATTACAAAGATTTTTATATATGCTGCTTGAATTTGGTGTCGTTTTACCTGGAACCTCTCTCTTTACTTTCCTTTTTCTCTACGTGTAGTCATTTTTGTGCCTGCATGGCAGTTGGGTCCTTTTTTTCAATGGTAAAATTGTAAATGGACTTAAGCTCATACGGCACTTTTCCAGTCATTGACTATTCAAAGCACTTTTCACCACAGGTAACATCTACCCATTCACTCTCACGTTCACTAACTGAAGGTTGGAGCTTCTATGTCAGTATGAACTAACACATTCACACTGTTTCATGCCCATTTACAATCCTCTGATGCAGCAGTGGGAGCAACTTGGAGTGAAGTGTCTTGACCAAGGACACATCACCATGTGTTGCCTGGAGCTGGGTTCGAACCTGCAACCTTCTGATTTACAATGATAATTGTACATTTCAATGATGAAAATGTAGAATTACTGAAAACACTTAAAACAACTTCTTCAAACCACCTCTGTAAGGATATCACAAACACTTTTTGCCATTCATTTTACAATCTTTAACATAAAATGTGATCAAACAGGTTTATTTCATGTACTAAATTATACTTTAGCTGATCATATTCCCTTCAACTTAAAACCCTACTTCATTAATTAATAGTTATTTTGAAACATAAGACAAAATAATTTGCAGAAGAAGTTGTAGCTGCATCTCCATAGACTTTATCTGCTACTAATTGAAAATTCTTGCATGGACAGTCATGAGATTACAGGTACATCTCAAAAAATTAGAATATCATAAAAAAGTTCCATATTTTTCATCACTCATTTCAGAATGTGAAACCCATATATTATATAGATTAATTACAAATAGAGTGAAACATTTCAAACATTTATTGCTTGAAATTTTGGTAATTCTGAAATGAGTGAAATATTGAACTTTTCCATGATATTCTAATTTTTTGAGATGTACCTGTTATTAGCTGTCCTAATAATCGTGATCTTAATGAGCAAAATGATAGTTATCATAAGGTTTTCATAATCGAGCAGCCCTAACAGATGTCCCAGGTGAATATGATATTATAAGCAATCACAAAATGGACCTCGTTCTTTCCAGAAGGATCCAAAATGAATGTGCATCTCCTGTAATCATTTCCCAATGTGGGTGGCTCCTCCAACTTCTGGAGCCTCTGGTTCTTTCTAGGAAATTTTAAAACCCTTCTCACGCAGGCTGCAGACTCAAACCTCTCTCTCTCACACACACAAATACATTTCTGAGTTTCTAACAATTACATGATTCATACGATGCCCCGGGTACCCTAATCACTAATGTTCTGGGTCAGCTGAGAATCAAGGATGCTAATGATCTGTGTCTGATTACCAAGCCATGACTAACCGTCTGCTTATTCTTTATTTACATTTTGGGTTATTTTGGACTCAGTTGCTACTAAGCATAGGAATCATTCAATTATGATAATTAAGGATTTATTAATAGTGACACAATTACCAAGTGTTATATAATTGAACCATCATTCATACTTAAGAATATAAGACTTTATAAGTTATAAAAACACTGGCATGTGAAGGGATAATATTACTCTTGTCTTCATAAATGGATCACTCAGTCATCATAAAAACAGAAATTATTCCTCTAATTGTCAGCAGAACAGCTAAAATGCAATTACCTACCACATTCTTAATCATTTAAAAGCAATTTGCAGTCATTTAGTAAAGTTAACTGACTGTTTCTTTGTGATTAAAATAACGTTTGAATAACATTTGTATTAGCTGTCAGCACTGACAGGGAATCAAACAGCTGCATAATTTGTGTCCTAATTTTTACAGCTTTAACAGTCATCAGCCAACAGCTTCACATTATGTCCTGGTTTGTGTACTTTGCTTAATTTGATCCTGGATTTCCTTCATAGACCTGCATCTGGTTCTCATATGCAACAGTATTTCATTATTTGATTTTCTACGGATGCAGTTCCCACAATCTGCTCTGCAGGTCCAGGACATGCAAATATTGACAGAATATTATCAGGTAGTTTAGCCAATCCAAACAAAAAGTCCTTAATGAGAATTTTTTTTCCGGCAGCTTGTTTGGAAGGGTGTCCATTAACAAGTTTCAAAGCATTTTATCTTAAAACCTGTAATGAGATTTTTTGAAGTGGTTGGAAGTCAAGGTACCAGAACAAGAAAGCAGATATTTTAAATGCTCCAAAAGACTGGGGGTCCAATCTTTTTCTTTAAGGGCCATACACTGAAGAACACAGGCATACCTGAGCCACTTTGATAATCCTCATCTTAAGTGAGTAATAGTTTAGATTTTGGGTGGTCAGCTGGACTTGTGGTGGCTCTGATTGTCTCTGGGTCCTGCTACCTGCCCCAGGTAACAATGAAAAAAAATTGGTATACGAGAAAGGGGGGACGCTAACAGGTCTTCTTCAAGTTTGGATACAAAACAAGAGCAAACTTCCCAGAGTTTCTCCATCATGAATGACTGTTTGAGCTCAAATTTGAGTAGCACTTTATGCCTTGTACATTAGACCATGAGACAGTATGAATACAACAAATTAGGAGCAGGAATTTACATGAATTGCTCACATAAAACATTTTCTATATTGCTCAGTCAAGCACAAACTTCATAATTTAATAATGAATAAATTTTTTTTTTAGCTTTTTTACAAGCTGTTGTTTGCTGACTGCAGTGGCAATTACCATGCACTGCTGTTCTCCCATTATGCTGAAGAGTATGTTACTTGTAAGTATGCTACTGCACTACTTGAACAATAAAATAACTTCTGAAAAGCTGTTTGACACAGCCAACAGCTCCACACTCTCAAAGGAACCATTTAGCTACTTATGAGGCTATTTGTGGTGGTACTGTGCATCACTGATTGAAGGTCTGCCTCTTTCTATAAATTGCTTAACACCAGTTGATCCTCCCAGGCTGGACTCAGAATGGACTTAGACATGGCTCTTCACTTGAATGTTTTGGAGATGTTGGCACTTGTTTGGTTTGGATTGCTTCCACACAAGCTGTAATCCAAACTCCTGTTTTCTGACAGACCAGATTTCAGGTCTTTGACCTGCACCAGGCTGAAGGTCTGCTTTACAACCTGTGAATGACTCTTCCTCCTTTGCAAAGATGACAGCCAGAGAGAAGCTGCTCTTTGTTTTGACAGCAGTCTCAGCTTATATCCTCAGTTTTCTAGCTGTAGGCAACTATTCTTTTCTCGTATTTCTCTGCACTTCTCTCCTCTAGGTTGTCCGAAGTCCAACGTTTTTGCAGTGATGCCTTCAAACTTCCAGACCATGAAGGGTTTATCTGCAGGTTTACATTGACTGTTTTTCTAAATTATGTGAAAAAATATCAAACAATATAAAGCAATACAAAAGCAAGGCTGCCAAGCATAATCTCAATCAGCAGTTCTCAACTGTTATGGCTTTGGGTGCCCTCATCACCCCTTTATGTCGAGCTGTGACCCACATCGAGGGAACTGTTCAACTACTCAAATGTTTTAAATAAAAAGGTGCTTCACTTGAAATCTGAGATAGACCAGAATAACACAGCACACAGAAAAAATTAGTTTGATACCAAAATGCCCTGCACGTGGCAAAGCCAATAGGAATATTCCATTTTATAGTCAATTAGCTCAATTTTTATTAACACTAAAAAGTGAATCTGAGGGACACATGGCTTCAAGACTGTACATCTATCTGTATCTGTGATCACCCTGCATCACAACACATAATGAACAACCCTGTACTCAAAGTTTCAAATCAGTAGCACTACATAGGCCGAGGCTGCCACAACACAAAACAACACAACCCAGTAACTTCAACCTTTTTGTAACAGAGTCAACAGAGACACAAAAAGTCCTGCTACTGAGAATTGTTTCAAAAAAATCTTTTAAAACATGCAACTTTAACTGAGTACCTGCTTATTGGACATATAACAAACACCTCTCTATTAAAGGGACTGTGAGGAGAATCTATTACCGGCGACATTAAGACTCTGCTACCCATGAGCACGCGCGGCGACTGTCATAATGCTGCGTTCCTGTAACCTTGGAAATGGGAGTGACATCATCTCCGACTTATCGGCGTTCCAGTTGAAGTCTGAAAAAAACATGCCGATCTACCAGGCTATTGTTAGCTGTTGTTAGCACGCCCTGCATTGTTGTTCACAAATATCACATGAAGAATGTGATTATCACTATGGCAGCATTTTTGTAAATATAAGTCTAACAATACTATGTATACAGCTGATCTAGAGCGACACATCCCAGTCAGAAGTGCAAATAAATTGATTATTACAGGAGCTAAATAACTGTTCACACTGGGGGCATCCATCTTCGATCCTCAACTCAGGGGTGGCAAGGTTTCACCGAGTTCCCAGTAAGAAATTCTGACTTCGGGGGACGTTTCAGTTGCAGTTTCCTACTCGGAACTTGGAAATTCCTACTTCTGACTACAACTGGAACACACCAAAAGACATGACCCAGCCAAAGCGTGTTTTTGTTTTGTTGCTAATGAATGCAGCTCGGACCTTCCTCAGAACACATCAACTTACAGGATGCAAAGCGACGAGGTAATGTACCTCTTTCTATACTCAACAAAAATATAAACGCAACACTTTTGTTTTTGCTCCCATTTTTCATGAGATGGACTTAAAGATCTGAAATTCATTCCAGATTCACAATATTACCATTTCTTTCAAACATTGTTCACAAATCTGTCTAAATGTTTGATAGTGAGCACTTCTGCTTTGCTGAGATAATCCATCCCACCTCACAGGTGTGCCACATCAAGATGCTGATCTGACACCATGATTAGTGCACAGGTGTGCCTTAGACTGTCCACAATAAAAGCCCACCCTGAAATGCGCATTTTTTTTGCTTTATTGGGGGTCTGGGGACTCAGAACCAGTCAGTATCTGGTGTGACCACCTTTTGCCTCATGCAGTGCAACACATCTTCTTTGCATAGGGTTTATCAGATTGTCAATTGTGGCCTGTGGAATGTTGGTCCACTCCTCTTCAATGGCTGTGCGAAGTTGATGGATATTGGTGGGAACTGGTACATGCTGTATGTCAAGCACATCGGCGATCTGGAGACAGGTTAAGATCCCGATGAGGATGACGAGCATGCAGTTGAGCTTCCCTGAGACGGTTTCTGACAGTTTGTGCAGAAATTCTTTGATTATGCAAACCAACTGTTTCAGCAGCTGTCTGAGTGGCTGGTCTCAGACGATCTTGGAGGTGAACCTGCTGGATGTGGAGGTCCTGGGCTGGTGTGGTTGCACGTGGTCTGCGGTTGTGAGGCCGGTTGGATGTACTGCCATATTCTCTGAAACGCCTTTGGAGACGACTTATGGTGGAGAAATGAACATTCAATGCACGAGCAACAGATCTGGTTGACATTCCTGCTGTCAGCATGCCAGTTGCACGCTCCCTCGATGCTTGCGACATCTGTGGCATTTTGCTGTGAGACAAAACTGCACATTTCGGAGTGGCCTTTTATTGTGGGCAGTATAAGGTACACCTGTGCACTAATCATGATGTCAGTTCAGCATCTTGATGTGGCACACCTGTGAGGTGGGATGGATTATCTCAGCAAAGCAGAAGTGCTCACTATCAAACATTTGGACAGCTTTGTGAACAACATTTGAAAGAAATGGTAATATTGTTTATCTGGAATGAATTTTAGATCTTTGAGTCCATCTCATGAAAAATGGGAGCAAAAACAAAAGTGTTGCATTTATATTTTTGTTGAGTATAGTTACCTAGCGGTAGTTTATGATGTGTGACAACAAGCAATTTTTGGAAAACTTAGTATCGTAGTTTTGTAGCCGGCTATATATCGCTACTTACAGCCCAGTGCTCAAAGACATGTTCGAATAATATAAATTTGTCAGGCATATATCTAAAAGTGAGACTTTTTTGTATTTACTTAGAAACTCCTCACAGTCCCTTTAAAACAGATGTGAATTAGCATAAATTAGCACCACCTATTGACAAGGAGTGAATAGATGGCAGTCCAATGCAAAATAAAGTCACAGGACTTTTGCCCAGGCAAAGACTTCCGACCCATTGAAAAAGGGTCCGTGACCCACTTTTGGGTCACGAGCCACCAGTTAAGAATCAGTGGTCTAAATGTTTGATCTTAAACATGAATACATTTGTAGACCTCAGTCTCAATCAGGACCTGTATTTACAGCAAACAGAGACAGTGATGAGATGAGATGGCTCACTTGCAAGCTACTTTCCTTTGCTCCATTTGTGCTGTTTGATTTTTTCTTCATTTTGTGTCAGACTGGTGTTGCTCATCATGCTGGTGGCTATATAGAAGACACTGGTAAAGATCAGAGTTTCACAATATTCTCTGTCGTAAAGAAGTAGCTGCTGATTCAAGTGATTACTGTATAAGTCTCGTATGGTGCTCTGGTCTGAAAGTTCACTGAAGTCATGAGCGTGCTTCTTTCCTTCCCTGTCCACACTCTTTGGCTCCTTCCAACCTGTCTTATTTTTTCTTTTTTTGTCGAATGACTCATCTTTTCTTAGAGGATATCTTCTTTATTACTGCAGCCTCTGAAAGACAGCCTCATCCTTAAAGAGCCTTTCACCGCCTGACAAACCCTCAAGAACACACTTTTGCACCAGCTCTACCTGAAACACCTATTTTACTTTGACATGTACTCTGACAGGCCGTCTCAACCTTCAGTATCCTTTTGAAAAGTGTTTCTATGCCATGCAATCATTTCTATGTCTGCTGGCTTTTTAGAAGACAGTCTTGATTGCCCTCTTCATTTTGAAGAACTCTCCATCTCCTGAACGTCTATGAAATGTCAGTGAGAGATACTCCACCCTAAATGTGTCTTTTTAATTTGAAACATTCTCAGACTGCACGCCTGTCAAGTGGATGTGAAAAGCTGAAACTGCGTCACACAGAATTTAGGTCAGGGTCAACTTGGAATTTGTTACAGCATGCACCTGTGACAGCTCCATCTGTGCGGTGAGCCAATGACCCTGGACCAAATGACACAGCAGCAACTTGTTTTCCTGCAAACTTTGATCACTCTGTGTGAAAAATATTAATGTCAGTAGGGCTGGATGATTCAAGAAAACAATGAAATTACAATGGTTACGACCTATGAAAAATATAACTGGCCGATCATAAGTGTGACTGACAGAGCGATCCTCCAGTCACCCTCAGGATGTGTTTTTGAGGAGTTCTGCCATCCCCAAACATTTTCTATGGACTGTTGAACTTGTGATGTACGTCCTGCATAGTTTATATTGAACTGTATATCTGACATGTCAAACTTATCTTGACTCAAATGGCTTTGCAGTCTTAAAGGATAAGTTTGGTTTCTACAGCTTTCACATTGTTTCTAGAATGAAGTAGAATAGTATACTCACCCAGAAGGCTTTCCTGATCCAAACAGTGCTTCAGGAGATATATAGATCCAAAATCGAGTGGCGGACATCCATGTAATGGTAGCAGACGGGGCATGTATACTGCCGCTCCTAAAACTATTAATCATCCAAAAACTCATTAGTTTCACCAATATTTCATCATTTCACAGCTTACTCCCCACGACAACCGTGTCGCCTTCCAGAGACATGTTTTTGTGACTGTGCCTACCTCTGAACTGAAACCTGCTCTCTGGCCAGCTGTTCGTCTCCTTGCCTCTGCTTCCTCCTTTCCATGAGCTCCTCATCTGTAAACTCTGGCTCAAAATTCTAAGGACACCAATCATATTCAAAGTTCTCCTCCACAACATCTTCATCCGATAGATCTTCGTCCATTTTGCACAAAACTGGAAGAAGAAAAGTGTTGTGTAGATGCCGGTCGCCGCTGAAACAATGAGCGGTACTGCGCATGTGCGCGGCACCCGGAAACAAAATTTTCAGTTCAGAGGTCAGCACAGTCACAAAACATGTCTGGAGCGACCCCGGACTGTTGTGGAGGAGTAGCCCAAGCGGACCATGATGAAATATTGGTGAAACTAATGAGTTTTTGGACAATTAATGCAGTTTTAGGAGCGGCGCTATACATGCCCTGTCTGCTACCATTATACGGATGTCCGCCGCTCGATTTTGGATCTAAATATCTCCTGAAGCACTGTTTGGATCAGGAAAGCCTTCTGGGTGAGTATATTGTTCTACTTCATTCTATAAACAATGTGAAAGCTGCAGAAACTGAAATTATCCTTTAAGGTGAATCTCACTCTTTTTAAAAAATGTTGTCTCCATCCAGGTGGGATTTGTCAATCCAGGAGTTGCAGCCTCTGTGATTGTGTATCTGGCTTCAGATGGGTCGTGGTCTGGAGAGCAGTGTCCGAGGACAGTCACCATTTTACTGTCTGATACCACTGGCAAGAACCACTCATTAGGTATTTCACAGATTTGAATGCACTCACAAAGTAATTTAATGTTTATACAAAACTAAGCAGAATAATGAACAAAACTGAACATCATCTTTCTTCGTCAGGCACACATGACCTCTCCTGCAGCCGGAATCCTTTGGTGGTAAATGTGACCCATGACCTCTCTAAACCGTTCTACGTCACCTCCTCTGTTATTCTCTTCTTCTCCTCCCATTCTGTAGCAGTGGGAGGCGTGGCCCTGAGGACCTCCTGCCACTTCAGCACCTTCGCCCTGACCGGGTGCGCATCAGAGGGTGGGCTCTCCCACAACTACCTACTAAACACACACAAACACACACGTTTTAACACAAACATACCATTTCCATGTTAGTTACTGCTTTATACTGTCTGTCGTAAATAATCACTGACACATGTACACAGTAGCATCACTTTGGGGCTGGGAAGATTTAAAAAAGAATTGAAAGCTTGCAGCTTCCACAAACCTAGCCTAAATATCATCATATGAGGCAACTCATGAGACTTCAGTCAGCTTGTGCCAAAAAAAGAGCATCCCACTGTTCAGCAGTGTAGCTCTCCTCCATCCTCACAAATGAGCTGTGATGATTGATGTTGTTGCAGTTCCCCTTAAACAAAGTCAGACCTTTAGTTTAAAATGTATAATCTCAATTTCATATGTATTTTCTACAATGTATAAAATGTAAAGGGATATGCCAACAATTTTTTTTGTTTTATTGTCTTGCCTCACTCCCGAGTCCATAATAAGCGGGTACTGTAGACACCAGTCTTTTTTTTTTTTTTTAAATGTATTTTTTTAAATATGTATATATATATATATATATATATATATATATATTTTTTTTTTTTTTTGGGGGGGGGGGGCATTTTGTGCCTTTATTGATAGGAGAGAGACAGTGGACAGGCCCGTGAAAGGGGGTGAGAGAGCAGGGGAAGACACTGCAAACTGGCCACAGGCGGGACCCGAACCTGGACCAGCAGAAGCAAGCACATGGGGCGCCCGGTTGCCAACCGCTCCGCCGAACCAGCACCCCAATTTCCCAGTCTTTTAACTGTGCGTTGCATGAACAAGAAAGAGACAGACAGAGCTTGCCCACCATTAATTACCTTAGCTCAAACATTGGGAGTCAGTGGGTAGGGCTAGCCTACCTCTGCCTACAGTCATCAGATAAACTCTTTTGCAACTCTAAAGGGTCCTGTGTGCTTGTTGGGACTATTTTTACCATGTAATGTTATCGATCTATTTTTTTGCTAAGACTAGCACTTAAATTTTTGAAGAAAAACTTACTAAACTAACTGTTTCACTGCCTTAGCTTCTCTTCATGCATGTGCAGCTTCCAAAACATGTAGTTTCTCCTCTGTATATTCTGGTTTAAATAGGTAAGGATGTGGATCTTTGTCAGTCCCGGTGAAATCATCCTGGTCCTCTCATTCAAAGTAGGCCATAGTCCTTAGTACCATTCTCCTTCCATTCGTAAACAGAGGCTTTGTTTTATTGATCTACTTACAAGCATGTCCACGGTGGTTTGCAAATATGTATTTCTTTGGAAAATGACATGAAGTGCTAATCTAAGTCTAGAATTAGATAACATAACATAATGTAGTGAAAATAACTCAAGCTACAACAAGTACATATAACTGTTAAGAGTATCTGAAGAGTTTATCTGAGGACTGTAGGCAGAGATAGGCTAATGCTACCCACTGACTCCCATTTGTTAGTGGTGGTCAAGTTCTACCTGTCTCCTTCTTGTTACTCTACACACAGTCAAACGAATGCCGCTTATCTGACTGTCAAGGACTCGAGAGTGAGGAAGACAAAAAACAAAAAAATGTTGACGTATCCCTTTAAGTTATTAAAGCCTTCATTAGTTTGATCCATCTGATATAATTTACTTTGGTGCTTAAGGGGGTGGTTCCTCTCCCATATGAATTGCTCCACCATCTTGTGGTACCATTCTAGGCCTCCTCATTTGGTCCCCTCTCTCTTATGCCCCTTTACTCTTTCTCCTTCCATCCTGTAATAGCTGTTTGCGGCAGCCATGTCAAATGGACAACTGCAGCCCCCCACAGTTAGACCACGCCTCCATCAGGTAGGTCCCTTCAAGTGAAACACTGACCAATCAGAGAGATTCAACAACAAACAAAAGCACTATCTATATATCAGTGTGTCTCTGTAGGTGTACAGGGGGAGGGGAGGCCTCGGCCTGCTCTGTTCAGTGCCACCGTGGTTTCAGTATCACTGTTCTCAGCGGCAGGGCGACCCCACCACACCAGGTAATGAATACTGATACTACACACTGTTATGTGTTGCACTTTTGAATGGTATATACTGTTGGGTCATGTTGTATACTTATATAAAATTGGATGTAACCATCGTCAGCTGGACTTATAACACACCCATGGAGCATTTCCATTTGTGGTATCAGCCCTTTTTTTCTCAGTTTTAGAACCAAGTACTTTATTTTCCGTTTAATTATGTTTTTTTACTCCCTAAATTTAGGTGGGCTCCTCATAGTTTGGTTTCACAAAACTGCCATGATGTCCAACACAATAACAGTGATGAGCATGGAGACAATGGGCCCTAGCAGCACAGGGTGGCAAAGCCTAGCCCATCCCTCGCAGTGTTAATTTCGTCTGGCACACCGCCATGCAAAGCCAATTTGGCAATTTGGTAGATCGGCTGTCCAGAATTGGGTTTGAGGGAAGCGCAGATAGATTCAGGTTGCCACAGTGACGATTTCGTGCCAAAAAACTGCGCAGGAGGTGCGCTGAAAGCTCTCCAGCTCCAATGTGGTCTATTCTCTGCGCAGGCGAAGCTGACCCTCTGCAGCTGTGATTTGGTGGCAGGCGCGCATGTGCGCACACATCAATAAAGCCTCAGAGGCAGGTCCCCAAAGTGTCAGGCATATTTTAATGCAATAAACAATCACAGCAACCAGTATTTTATGTAACTGTCTGAACCAGCATATACATTTGTATCTATATTAATTGTCCCGTCACATCTGATGTCAGATTAAAGTCATTTGTCATAATGGAAGCTTAACCTGATGGCAGCTGTAAATGTGATGCACATCTCACAAAAACAAACAGCCTCATCATCCAATGCAGAGTATAGATCTGGCTTCTCTCATTTCATGAAATTTAAAAGAATCAAGGGAGATGCAGAAAAAAGAGAGAAAATAAATGTATGTCACTCTGTGTCTTAACTATTTACCTGTAATTGCCAATATTTCTCTGTTTTAGTCTTTATTTTTAGCGTGATCTAAATAGATGGACTACGTCATTGCAAGGAGGATAAGGAGGAGAGGTTATATCACCAATGGTTCTGCTATTTGGCAATGACCAGCTTTGACACTGAAGCTGAACAGCTTATATGCCAAGCAATGCAGAGGATGTTACCACAAGCTACAGCAATAACTTGCATTGCAGTTATACCTCAATTAAAGCACAGGGCATGTACAAAATGAACTGAACTGTAAGATTTTCCATGATTTCCATCTCATAAAACAACTCGCCATCTGCTTACTTACTTGATATCAAGGTTAGGCAGGACAAGGTCCATCACCTACTGTCTACAGAAAGGGCTTTTTCCCTGTGATAAATGTAGCACTGTTTAACATTCATCCCTCATATTTTGCGTTATTCATTAGCGAACGGAAACTAGAAAGTAACTAAAAAAAACAAGTGCACATGGACAAGAACTAAAACTAAATTACCTGACATTTTTGTCAACAAATAAAAACTAGATGATAACGTTTGTGAGAGACTTAATCCAGCCACACCTAATTTGGTCACGCAGTAAGTAGGGACAGAATACATCCAAACACAGCTACAGTTTGGATGTGTGGAAAGGTTGGGTAAGTTAAGAGAGAGATCCAGTCACAGCTGCCTTAACTTTGTGATGTTAAGGGAGTGATCCAATCAGAGGTGCTCTCTTTAGGAATTGATATATTCATGTAGAGCAGGTTCACTGTTTGGTGTCAACTCTGGTATTGTAACTGAGATGCTCTGCCAGGTAGCCTAAATAAAGGTAACTGTATTTCACACAAAAGTTAAATTTGTTTCTGTTAATTTTTACCTGCAAACTTTACTACCATTCAGTAAAGGGTTATTACATGTTTCATTTTATTCAAGAGTAAAATATGGCTTCAGAAATTCAAGGAAACAAAAAAAATGGCTTACACTTTACACTTCATCTTTTAGTTGGTTGAATTAACAGGACATATCATTAACTAAAATGTTGTAAAATTTAAAATCAACTAAAACTAGACTCGAATTAAAACAATTTAGATGACTAAATTCTGACTAAAGATAAAAGATACTTGAGGAGAAGACTAAAAATAAAATATAAAATTATGTCAAAATTAACACTGTTCTAAAGTACTTGTATCTCAGCACAAGTTCACTTACAGTTTAATATACCATTCAAGACTTAACAACATTAAAACTTACTTCTGAACATAAACGAAATGGATCGTCTGCTTTTCCTAAGGAGCTTCAGACTACTGTAATCCTTATTGTTTACCCTCTTGTAGAGGGAGACCCGGCTGGAGTGTCACCATGGATCATGGGATCGTGCAGTTAGCTGTCAGGCTGTGGACTGCGGCCTTCCTGATCAGTCTCACGTCTACCACGCCATATTCAGTTGTCCTTGGGGAACCACTTTTGGCAAACAATGCTCCTTCACCTGTGGATCACCTGCTATTCTACAGGGTAAGTCACTAATCTGTGAATTAGTTGTGACGCAGCCTAGCTTATCATTTTTTTTTATCGTGGGTTAGTAATTACTGCTTTGCAAGACAGAGGAGGCACAGTGAGTGGAAAAATGAAGGGCAGGGGTAGTCTCTGTGAGTGTTATTGGTAAAGATCTTTGGGTCAAATTGTGTTTTCATTTTCTCCGCCCTGTTAGCACTCCTGCCTCTTTAAGGATCTCTTCCTCATAAATACTGGGGCTTGAAACAACAGCATGAATATGTCGAGAGCTTCTCACTGCATCACTGTGTGGCCTATTCTTGACCTGGTACACCAAAATATGTTTAGTAATTCATGAATTAAAGTGGATGTTAGTGCCAATCCAAAGACATTACTCAAAGCGTTCTTAAATAACTGTGGACATGTCACCCCTTAAAGTGTCAATCTTTCCATCAGAGGGTTTGAGCCTGTCCCTGCTGACATTGGGTTCACCCTAAACTGGTCCACAGTCAGTCACAGCCCTCTATGTGTTCACAAGGTGTTCTGTTTATTAGAATGTCACATCTGCATTTGGAGATATAGGCCGATGGACTCTCCGAGAACAAAAAGCCTTTGTGGAAGTAAGAACTGACCTCTTACATTGATTTACAAAGTGTCTTGAAGTGATTGGAGCAAACAAGAGTGATGTCAGAACACTTGTATTTGTGGTTAAGACTCCACAGTGAACCAGATGTCACTGAAGACTCAACAGCAGGATCCATGTTTTCACGATCCAGAGATTGTATAGAAATAATTCTATTTGCGGCTTTAGCTTCATAGAAGTATGTTCAAAAGACCATCATGCATCACTCAGCAATGAAAGAATTTTGAGGTGTAGGGGAATATATTCACCAGTACAGCTGTAATAGATTTAGATATCCACGTAACTGCAATGTTTAAATAGCTGTTAAAGATGTGATGCCATGTTAAAGATTTATTACATTTTATAGACACAATAAAAATTGTGAAAGTTTTAGGGTGTTTTGATTCTCCACACATAACAACTCTTGCTTCATGTGGGGCCATTCAAGTGAAGAAAAATATTAGCTTTGGGCAACACTAAAGCCATGGTCTCCTTTTCCACATAAATGTAGAAGACAGCTATGAAGCTCAAACAGACTGTGTGACGGGACAAAATTGAATCCATGATGTTGAACTGCTGAGTTTCATGTGTTTTAGTGTTGCAGTGTGGAAACTGCTGTGTTTATTCAGCAGAGGACTTTTCCTATGTATGTATCACTGAAGCAAATTTGTTAATCTCACAAACAACGGGAATCACTAGAAATTATAGTTTACATTAAAAGAAAAAAACTAAGGAATCCCTGACTTTATAAAGAAATCTGGTTCTGTGGGCTTGTTGTAACTTGTGTTGCAAGCAATTTGAATTTATGATTTTTTCCCAAACTACTGACTTACTCACAACTGAAAATTGATTCCAATCGTTAGAGCTGCTCAAAAGACTCCTTTTGTTCACTAACATCACATCTTCAGCACAAACCACCATGGAAGTAGGTCAAAAATACAAAAGCTGCGGTCGAAAAGTCATTTCTGCTTAGGAAGGTTCCTAACGGAGTGAAATGAACCGGAAGTAGTTCGTGATTAGAGCTGTTTGAATAGTTTAAATGCATAGGAAAGGTGGCTCAATGCTTCCTTTATTATCTCCTTTAGCATAGGATACACCGGACCATCCTTTATGAAAGGAGAGGAGATTATTCTGTCCCACAATTCTCCGTTGCAACAGCATTTATAAACAGCGTGTTGTCAGACTGCTTCCGAATTCAACCGAATAATGATGAACAAATTACACAGACCATCTGAGTTACCACTGCTGTTCTAAAGTTTACCAAAACCTGCCTTAACTTTCCAGTAGTCCGATTCTCTGAAGAGAGCAGGATATGAGACATTTGCAGTGGTGTAAAAAGTCCTTGAAACCCATACTTGAGTAAAAGTAAAGATACCTTATATAAAATATACTCAACTAAAAGTGAAAGTCACTCATTAAAAAATCACTTAAGTAAAAGTCTTAAAGTAGCTACTATTAAATGTACTTAAGTATTAAAAGTAAAAGTACAAACAAAGAGAACAGGTACAAATAGTTGTTGCTCTCCCAAGCTTTATAAAGTTTAACTCTTCCTCCCTCCCTCAGCTCCCTTCACCTCTTACTCCCTCTCTCCATTCCTCCCTTCCATAAAGTTCACAAACTTGCGGTTCATCTTTAGCAGAAGTTGATTTCAAAATTGCATGAGTTCAGTCGTGCTCTTCGGGGGCTGAAAACAAGTCCTGCAATGCTAAACAGTCGTTCACAGGCTGCAGAGGCAGGCAGAGGCGTGTTCAGCTTCGTGCAAGAGCACGAACAGTGCGTACAATCCTCTTTAAAATAAAATGTGAAAATAAGTGTAATTTATATTCACATTTTATTATGTAGCGAGTAACTAAGTTGACAATTTAAATGTAACGAAGTAAAAGTATCATTTTTTAATTTTTAATGTAGTGAAGTAAAAGTGAAAGTTGCAAAAAACATATAAACTCAAGTAAAGTATAGATACTCCCAAAACATACTTAAGTACTGTAACTAAGTACTATTACTTCGTTCCTTTACACCACTGGACATTTGATGTTAATTATTTTTTAAACTTGGTTCAATATTAATAAAGTGTACACCATTAGATTGTGGTCTCAACAGTCTCTGCCTTTCTTTCATTCAGTTCATTTATTTTCATGCACTGGTTGGTGTTCATGTTGATAATGAGAGGACAGATTTATTTAAATTCTCATTTCCAACATCAGTTATGCAGATGTAATGTTTACCAGGTTTTTATGTTCAGTGTTGTCTGAAAGGTACAACATTGTCATGATACATGATACATGATGCATCTTTTGTAGTCCACCTTCGGAAAATTGTAGTTTCACCGCAGCAGTAACATCCACCGTCACATGATGACGTAACGTAGGGAAGGTGTAGTCGGATTATCTCTGCACGGCAGTTTTCCTTTCCTAAGTCCTTTCTGAATTCTCCTTTCTCCTTTTTTTAACCTCACGACGTTTTCCATCAGGGTTTAGGAAAAGTAGATCAGAAAGGGCTTAGGAGGTGACTATTCGACCGCAGCCAACGCCTCTGTTTAGGAGTAGAAGTGGATATACAATGATAGAAGATAAGAAATAACATGGTAAAAAAAAAAATCACAATAGACACACAGTTGCTGAGGAGTTTATCTGGTGACTGTAGGCAGGGGCAGGCTAACACTTCCAATTGACTTCCAGTGTTTGAGCTAAGCTAATAAGTGGTGGGCGAGTTGCCCGTCTCTTCTTTGTCACTGCACGCACAGTTGAAAGAATAGTTTCTATCTGCCTGTTATGGACTCAGGAGTGAGGGAAAACACAAAAACAAAAAAATCTTGGTGTATCCCTTAAAGCTTTCTTTGCTCATTGATTTTGGTGTGTTGGTCAATTTTCTCTCATCACAAGCAGAGATCCCCAACCATCAGGCCTCAGACTGATACTTTGCTGGAGAGAAACAAAAATAGTTTATTTTTTTACCTTTACTTTTGAAAACCTGAGACCAAGGGCTGGTTTATTTTGAAAGTATGGGCAGATATTTCTGTCTGTGTAGCTTGGGCGGTGCGAATTTTACACTCAGGATCTTTGTCTCTGCCCCTGCTGAGGTGAACAGAAAGGTAAAAACAGAGTTAAATTCACTGTTACAGCTTGTGCCCATGCACTCGTCTACTTGTGCTCTGGACAGCAGTGTTAGACATGTGTTGTTAGCTCAATAATGTGAACTTTAAACCCCACACAGATCAAGTCTAAAATAAACAATGCTGTATTGTTATATTGCATTTTTTGTATTGATGTGAGTAAATTAATTTGCAAAACATAGAAATGAATATAAAAATGGTGATGCATTTTATTCTCTGTTGTGACAGCTTGTGTTTATTTCAGAACATCCCTGTGGGCACCTTGAAGGCCCCCTGCTCACAGGCCCTGTGTTAGCTACTCCTGAACTAGAGACTCTTTTTCCCGCCTGTAGACCTCACCAAAGAATACTACCTGTATTTTAAAGTGTTGTCAGGTTCTTTTTCCTTTCACAGCTTGACCATCTTTAAATATCTCCCTTTCTTTGTCTCCCTCCTCAGGTGACAGTGACAGGTTGGTGTGTCTGGAGGACGGTTTGTGGTCTTTCCCGGAGGCGTACTGCAAAATCGAGTGTCCCGAGGCTCCAAGCATACACGATGCCAAGCTGCTGTCAACGGACTGTCTGGCCTCTGGGCACGATGTAGGCATCGTTTGCCGTTACAAATGCAACCCAGGCTTCTATGTAGCAGGGAGTCTCAAAAAGAAGACACCAAGGTAACTTTTGAGGGCCAGTTGTTAGATAAGAATACAGACAATCCTACTTTTGATGACTTAAGCTGCACAGGCTCTTTTAAAGCAAAATGTTTGATATAAATAAAGACTGCATGCAACCGAAAGAGGGAAAATATGGTTTGAATTCTTCTTGCCTTCCTTCTTACACAGTACAGTCGACTTTAATTCACCTAATCTCAGACTTCTGTCACAATTTAGATCATATTTTGGAAAACCTATTCTTTATCCTTAGCTAGCCATGAATCAAACTGGGATTTTTTTTTCTCAATACCACAAATCAGAGTGCATCTCAATTAATCTTTAAAGGTATCATATGGTGAGTTCCCCATACAGTAGGAAAGAGATGGGCAGCTTCAGTAACTGAAAGGGCCACATTACTTCAGTCCTCAGTGGCTGAGGGCCACGTTACTGGAATTTGATTGATATTCTCTCAGCCCTAGCTGACAGTATCATCCAACAAGCAGTGACATGAAGCAGTGTTTTTCTCATTTTAGATACTCTTTTAAAAATGTTCCTTTTTTCAGGAAAACCAGTAAACAGGTAACAGCGGTTAAGCGTGCTTCTTCTTCAACTCTTTCTGCTTTGGTCCCTGGGTTCAGTATCTTTGGTTCTGACCTTGTAGAGAATGATCCTTAAAGGAACTCCTTAAGCAGTATTTTTGTTCTGGACTGGATGTGCACTGGATGTGCACTGGATGTGTTGGCCTCTGTGTGTGATACCCTAATACCAGATATCTTAATGAGCTAAATTTGTGCTAAGAATGACCCAGAGTAATCAGCTTAGTCAACTTGCTGTGTCTTGCCTCACTACAGAGTCAAGCAGATAGACACCATACTTTTAACTGTGCTGTAACAAGGAAGAGACAGACTAAACTTGCTCACGCTAAATATCTTAGCTCAAACACTGGGAGTCGATGGGTAGCGTTAGCCTGCCTCTGCCTACAGTCACCAGATAAAATTTGAAGGAACTTTAAATGGTCCTGTGTGCTTATTGTGACTCGCTTTTTTTTTTTACCACAGTACATGTTATGGTAAATGGTAAATGGTAAATGGACTTGAGCTTATATAGCGCTTTTCTAGCCTTTGACTACTCAAAGCTGCTTTACACCGCAGGTCACACTTACCCATTCACACCCATATGGGGCGTCGGTGGCGCAGTTGGATAGTGCGCTTGGTCAGTGATTGGGAGGTTGCAGGTTCAAGCCCAGCTCTGGGCAACACATGGTGATGTGTCCTTGGGCAAGACACTTAACCCCAAGTTGCTCCCACTGCTGCGTCAGTGGCGTATAAATGGGCATGAAAGGGCGTGAATGTGTTAGAGATACTGATGGATAACTAACATAGATACTCTGAACCATCAGTGAGTGAATGTGAGTGTGAATGGGTGTGAATGGTTATGAATGGGTAGGTGTGACCTGAGGTGTAAAGCAGCTTTGAGTAGTCAAAAAGACTAGAAAAAGCGCTATGTAAGCTCAAGTCCATTTACCATTTATTTACCCATTTGCTCTCACATTCACTCACTGATGGTTTTGAGTTTCTATGTTAGTTATCCATCAGTATCTCTAACACATTCACGCCCTTTCATGCCCATTTACACACCACTGACGCAGCAGTGGGAGCAACTTGGGGTTAAGTGTCTTGCCCAAGGACACATCGCCATGTGTCGCCCGGAGCTGGGCTTGAACCTGCAACCTTCCCATCACTGCACCACCGACGCTATCTATTATTAGTGCCAGTTGGTCAACAAAACAAAGCCAGTATGCAGTGGTTTGCATGTGCCAGGAGGTTTAGTTTTGTATTTCTTTAAAAAAAAATTGCATGAAGTGCTACAAGCACACAGGACCATATTTGGTGGCTGAAGAGTGTGTAATTATAGGCAGAGGCAGGCTAATGCTACCCATTGACTCCCAGTGTTTGAGCAAAGCTAACTAGCTTGAGCTTGCTTTGTCTCTCTCTTCCTTGATTATGCACACACAGTCAAAAGATTATAGTCTATTTGCTTCTTATGAACTCTGGAGCAAGGCAAGACACAAAAATGTTTGTGCATTCTTTTAGATTTTGATAGGCATGATACTGTGCATGTTTTCACACTTTTTCACAATGAGCATAAACACCTGAAAGAACAATGATCATTTATGGAGTTTTAAGTATACTGCTGGCCTTCTGCTGTAAGTTTTGTTTAACAGCTGACCAAAATCAGTGATTACGGAGCTTTATTGCACATGCCTCTGTGCTTTATGGAAGAAATTCCCCCTCCTTGTTGTTTTACAAGATGCCCATTATTCACTGCTAAAAGAGTCAATATCAAAAAAGCTATATATATTACATGAAATGTAAGGACGCATCCCATTCCAACATGTTTAGAAAATTTGATGAGTGAAGTTGAAGAAACATTTATAAATCTGTTCAGTATAGTTGTGTTTCAGCTGAAGCTCACATAAGGGCGCAATAAAATTCCTTGTGCTGCTTAAACCTTGTTGTTACATTGCTAATTACATTTTCAAGCAAATGCTCATAATGAAGATCAGTTTGCTTGTTGTTAAGAAAAAATGGACCTTTAACAGCCTCAAATTAAGTTTGAATTTAGCTTACATGGAGTCATCTTTCAATCTGTTAAGTATTTTAAACCATTGTTCAGTGGAGCTTTGACAGTTTTTCAAACCAATGTAAATAACACTGGGCAGAGTAAAAAAAATATGTAGTAGTAATGCTGAGTGTAAATTCACACACATATGGAAAAACTCAATTTTCCAATATTGTATTAAAATTACATCTCATGAAATATCTAACAAGCTTCATTTAACATCTACAACAGCTGTAAAAACACATATTATACCTGAATATGACATTATTTTTCCATTTTATACAGGAGGGAACACGCTGTTATGTTAAGATCCATTAACAGCCGAGTATCTTTATGAGCTTCTCTCTCAAACTTTTGGGTAAACATTTTAATAACCCCGATGCTTTATTAGTCCAACATGTGAAAGTGAACAGCAGCAGCTATTAGAGAGCTTTAAACAGGCTCTTTACTCTTACCTTTGACACGTGCACCCACATAAATTTATACTGTTACACATACTGATGCATTTTCACACTACATGCTCAGCATCAGAGAGCATTTACTATAAAGAGGGCGGTTTTCTGCACTCAGTTTGTTTTTGCTACAGAGGCAGATAAAGAAAACGAGACAAGAGGAAAGGCGAACAAGGTTGAACTGTGCATGTGAGAGAGATCAAAATAAACTCAACATTTCTATACCACTCTGTAAATAAATGCCAAGTTGGTGCTCTGCAGTCCAAAAGTATCACACAATTGGATTTATCTTACTTACAGAGATTGGTATTTTCAAAGTGGCATTTAGGTACTCGTTAGTATATCACCAAAGATACAATTAGAGCAGAAGGAGAAACCAGCATGACTGTGAGGCTATACTGCTGCGTGGACCACATTATATTTACCATGTGAGTTAGCTGATTTTAGACAGAGACAGCTAAGCAGAGGAATTTGTGAATTGTGTACTAACGTAGTGCTATATTAGAGAAGGGTGATATATTCGTGTAGAGCAGGTTCACTTTTGTTGTCAAATCTGGTATTGTAACTGAGATGCTCTGCAAGGTAGATGATGGAAACTAATATATTTTATGCAAAAAATTATAACTAAAGCTAAATTAAAGTCTTGTCAACATTAACACTGTTCGGAGGTCAAGCAATAGAACTTGCAAAACTGTTTCTCCCAAAACAATGATCATTTTTGATGTATTTAGTTAGTTAAAAAAACACAATGTTTGGAGTCTGCCTTTACCTTCCTCAGGTGCTCTGTGCTAAGCAGGTTCAGGAGTTATTGATCAGTCAAATTCAGAGTCCTGCCTGTGTGCATGGACATCAGAGGTTAAAACACAGAAAAGTCCCAACAGGAACTAACTGCTCTCACCTGCCTAACTCCGTCAGATCCCTTGTACTGGTATTTACCTGCTGGAAATTCTTTTGTATAGAAAATCTTAGTTGTACAATATTAGGAAGTATAACTTCAACTTTTCTGACCCACTAACTTAACCTGTGTTGAATTCCTGTGTGAATTTTGAACTCTGAAAACCTTATATTTTTTCAGATCTTAGGTCAGTGGCTGTACTTATGTGCATAATACTTTTGTCCCTAGGAAGTACTTTAAATTGGATTGCCTCAAAGATGGCCAATGGGAGCAGACCACCTGTGAGCCCATATCTTGTCCAGCTCTGCCTGACGTGTTCCAGGGAATGTATACCTGCACCAACGGTCTTTTCTATGACACCATCTGCACACTGAAGTGCCCTGATGCAACAGAAAATGTAAGAGCAACTATTGTCCTTCTATTCCCTGGATAGAAAAGAAACCACTGGTGTTTCCTCCTTGATCCATGCAACTGGCTGATAACATGATGATGTTGATGTATTTAACATTTAATGGCCACCAAAATTGGCATCAAAACTGACGGGACTGTGGCTCTCCTGCGCCCTCTAAATTATTGAGCTCCTGACTCCATTTTTTGGGATAAAACCTGAACAACTACTTGAGGAAACAAAACCAAAGTGCTGGTAGCCATTTTCTAAATCTTTTGTTCTCTAATCTCTACTCAAAGTTTATCATAATGGGTAAGAGGAAAAAAATTAAGATTGACGTGTACATTTAAACTGGTAAATATTTATCACAGTGGTTTAAAAGCCACACACAATGGCCCCACCAATCCGTCTGTCAGTCTTACAGCCCATTAAACCATTGCTTTTGAAGCTCAAGATAATTCACGACACTAGAGAAAGTGTTGCCAGCTAAACCATTGTTTCTTTGTGTAACAGCAGGCTTATGAGTTGTTTTTCTCTCCCCTGCAGTGCAATGTTGTTTTCCATTAACGTATTCATCTTTGCAGTGCAAGACTCGGAGTCACAACAGTCCTCAATGTCACCTTTAGCCAAAGCAGACACAGATAACAATGGACAAGGCGTCAGGTGTGGCAGAGTTTCGATGCCCTCAGTGAGGCAACAATAGTTGTTTTGACCATATAATGAACTGTTCTGAAAGAGAATGGAGATGGCAGAAAGAGTCCCTTACTCAAACCGCTGCTTAGCATTTTGCTTTGTTTTGCTCGAGGTTCCAGCAGGAGGTCTTTTTATGTGTCAAAAAAAAAAAAAGGCAGAAAAAATGTATTGTCTATAAACTGGAAAGCTTCCTTTTGCCAACTGTACCCGAGACCCTGTTTGTCACAATCAGAATTCACAAAACAAGGTGTTAAAAGCAGTGGTGGACAAAGTACTCAATACCAGTACTCAAGTCAAAGTATAGATACTCATGTTCAAATACTACTCCAATACAAGTGAAAGTTGCTTAGTCAAATTTTTACTTAAGTTTAAGTACTGGAGTACCTGCTTTTGAAAATACTCAAGTATTAAAAGTACACTTTCCTGTTGACCTTACAGAACGTAAAGACTGAAACAATCTACAGAATGCACAGACCTGCTTATAGATCATGTAGAATAAAGAGCAGTGGCGGCTCCTGAAAATTTTTTCAGGGGGGGCAACAGACATGGTACTGGCTACGATCACCCCTTCAATAGCTAATAATAATTTAAGGCAGATAGCTTACTTTACAGTATTATAGTTACATTGTTTGATTTACTTTCCCTGTTGATGGCAACACCAGACATAACATGCGCATTACTGTACAGTATTTTTGTAAAGCTAAATCAAGTTAATGTCTAAAATGCTATAGGCTACATTTGGTTCCACAGTACACACTTACTTATTAGGTGGTCCCAAATAACTCTTTGAATACTGTAATTATAACAGCCTGGTCTTTCTTTGTCAAAAAATGTCTTAAATGCCCATAGAAATGTCCTTTCGACAAATTTTATTCACCCTATGTTCATAACAAATAAATGTAAACAAGTCTGGCAAGTATTTGGCAGAATTACAAGAAAAGAAAACTGATATGAATTTTCAACAGGTTTCTCTTTATAAAAATTGTAAATGAACATGTACACATGTTTTTGAGATGATAAAAAAATATTAGCATACACTCAAACATTCTGTTGGCCTACTGTATTTAGTGTCCATGTTACAGCTTGTTATATTAGACCATGTCCAGGTGTTTTTCATTGACAATAAGTTCCTGAAGCAGTTCCTGTCCATATGAAGACAGAGTCCAAGTTTGCTGTCCTCACATCCATGGAGGGATTTTTCTGCACAGTTCACTGCTTCTCCCCTTCCTCCCTCTGTCATTTCTCAATATGCTCTCTTTTATTGTTCTTTTAGGGAGTTTTTATCGATCCTCAACTGGAATTTGCTTTTATACCCGTCCTCGGTTTTAGTGTGTATGTTAACATGTGCACGTAACGGCGAATATACGGCAAAACAAGGTAAAAAAATATGGCAAATACACGGCAAAAACGGCAAATAAACGGCAAAACACGGCAAAAATTAGCCAAAAGAACAACAAGGAAACACCCCAGAGTTAAACTAATGCTATTATTTGCAATACTTGTACACTATTTACTCCGAAAATACTGATAATCCACCGATAAATCACTCACGTTAACTTTGAATCATCTCTCTCGCATGCGCGCGCTGTACGTCTGGTCCGAGCTGGCGTCAGTGCGTATGGCGTTATCACGTTGGGGCAAGCCCTCCCAGAGCCCATAGAAATGCATTGTGAGGTCCAAAATTTGAAAAAAAGAGTCTCTCCATGTAAGTCTATGAGAGCGCCTGGGGCGATTTTGACTCTGACTGAAATTGCCCCAAGGGGGCGGGGCCGCTGGTTGGACAGTGACATCGCAGCGATAGTCAGGCTGCTGATTAAACAATAATATGAAGACTTAAACAGGAACAATCAAGGCACTATAAACTCTTTTCTCTTCATTTTTTTCACGTGGATTAAGGAGGGCGATGCACTATCGCCCCTATGGGCCAGCCGCCCCTGATAAAGAGTTTGACAAAGCCCATGGAAATGCAAACTGAAACACTAATGAATCAACAAAAGGACAACCATTGACATTTTCTTTTATTTAACTTCCCCCCCTTCAGATATGGCCATGGGTGCTCTGGTGTGGAATTGTTGTCTTTATCTGCCATAGCAGCCATCATTACTGCCAAGACGAACTGTAACCACCAACGTTAGCTCAACCTTGACCTGCCCGATCACAGTAGCGCATGCACGTCTTCTTCTTCTTTGTTGTTTAATGGTGATTGGCAAACCAACTCAAAAGTGCATTAGGGCCACCAACTGGACTGGAGTGTGGAACATGATGCACAAAGTATGGATAACACCACTTGAACAAATTACATTTTAGAAGAGAATACAAATTCATCCGCTGACTTCATACCTGTACCTAAACGTAAAGAGTAACGAGGCCATTTATAGAAATGCAGTGGAGTTAAAAGTAGAATATTTGTCTTTTAAATGTAGTGAAGTAAAAGTCATAAGTTCTGACAAAAAAAAAAAAAAACTCAAGTAAAGTACAGATACTCAAAAAATGTACTTAAGTACAGTACTCAAGTAAATCTACTTTGTTACCATCCACCCCTGGTTAAAAGGTAGCACGTACATGTTAGACAAGTTAGTCAATTCAAAGTAAGGTGAGAAAGAGGAGGTGCTTGCCAAGTTTCTGCTGTCTAGTTGTATGCTAGCTAACAAAAAGTTTAAATGTTTACCTGGATACATTTTAATACAGCTTTTGTTTCCAGAGTGAAATTCGCTGCACTAAAGATGGCAAATGGACGGCAGAGTTAACCATGTGCTCCAAACTGAAGGGGACGTGCTCCCCTCCTGCTGACCTCAACTCTGTGGAGTACAGCTGTGACCAGGGGATGGATGTCGGTAAGTCAAACATACTGCAGACATTAAAGTGTTGTCACTCAGAGTTTAAGTCTGAAGACGACAATCTCAGGCTTTCACAACCTGAGTAAGATTCTGCTTTGTCAACTAAGCTGTGACTTTCATCGTAGCTACAATAAAAGGAAAAAAGTCTGAAGATGTTGGTGTTCAACATGTGAGGCAGGTTCTGATTAGTTTGCTTTTTAAAGCTGGGGTTGGCTAACTGCTTGTAGGGGTTCAATTTCCAAATGGCCAGGACTTGTTCATCCAACTATAATATCATCAGAAGTCCTGACAATGAAGAGAAATGTTAACTGTCAGAGGATACACTGACACAAGGAAGTTTGTCATTGTGCAACAGGTTGAACAATGAAATGAAGTTGTGGCTCCAAAACACGACAGAGCAAAATGGAAACGAAAACCTTTGGGTATGGAGGAGTTCAGACAGTGCATTTAGCAATCTCTCAGCCTGAGAAAAGAAGCTGTTCTGCAGTCTGGTGGTACGGCAACGGATACTTCTGTATCTTCTGCCTGACAGCAGCAGGGTGAACGGACTGTGGCTGGAGTGGGTGTGACCATGGATGCTCAATAGATGGGTACCAAAGATGTTTTGGACAGTTTTTATCACTCTTTACAGAGTCCTCCTGTCTGGGCCGTGCACATCCTATGACAGTTAATGGTGTTTCCAGTCAGGGTGCTTTCAACTGATCTTTTGTAGAAGTTGATACAACTTGACGTGAGAATTTTGCTTTCTTAAGTTTCCTTAGGAAATACAGCTGTTTCTGAGATTCTTTTAACCAGGGCAGAACCATGTGAAGTTCATGATAAGATCTCTGTTATTTTGATCCCCAGGAACTATAAATAAAAATGGGGGAACCAACATAAATTACACATATGTATAATTTTGGTTGACAAATATAAGGTTGAGGCATGAGGTCTTTCTTCTAACATGTCTTGATGGGGACTGAATCATTAGATACCACCATCATTTAAAGCATTCAGTTGATCAGTTAATTCAGTCAGCTTTTTTAAATAGCATGTTTTGGTAGCCAGTGGGCTACCAAAGTGCTTTACATGAGGATAGTCAGACCCGATAAAAACAGTAAAAGCAATAAAAACCAATAAGAGCAATTAAAACAAAAAAAAAAAACAAAAGCAATAAAACAATGAACAATATTGTGTAAATAAGTGAGATAACCAGTGCAACCAATAAAACCTTAGTAGGATTGACTATGCTCCGCCAGATCACTACCTTCAGTGACCTGAGGATATCTTTGGGGGCAATTAACCCAAAGAATTGTTAACTCATAATGTAAGTTTTTTGTTTGCTTTGTCATAATCATCTGTGATTTTGTAGGGCCTAAAGGCTCACAGTACTTTGCACAGACATCAGTAGCAGCAAGAGCTGATATGTTTATATGTTTGAACTACTATCGACTACTCTGAGTAAAAAGATAATTGTAATTATAAAGTAAAATCTTGCAGGATGATGATCACATCATTCGTTGACTTCCTGATGACTTTCTGCTCTGACTTATGTGGAACACTGTATCTGCTGAATATGATGATGAAGCTCAGGATTGTTTTTCAGACTTGACCTTTCATAAAGCTGGGTTTTTATCTTTTTTTATTGAGAATATATTTTACAAATTTCTATCTGATGTGCTCCAGCTGCTCCAACTCAGCTCTTGCCACAGTTACCATTAGCTGGTGCAAAACTTGCTGCTATCAGATAGTCAAACAGATGAATAGTGATCGATGGTCTGTGCCAGCCATGCAGAAGGTAACGTCAAGGGCACAGTCTGGTTCAGGAGCTCACCCATCAGCTGCTTCTATTCAGCTTTTGGCTGCTTCTATGGTGACAGTCTATCATAGATTTATTCCCTAGATGATGGTTGTTGCAACATAATGTGAGACGAAACTGTAGAGTCTAAAACAAGGCAATACAGGGTTTTGAGAGAACAAAAGAGACATGAATAACAAAGTGGTAAAGATACAAAAAGGTACAACTAAGTTTGGGACTTTTTTGTATTATATGTGTGTCTGCTTTGTCAGGTCTTGTTGTGAGTCCTTGCCCTGATTTTTTCTACATTTTCTACCACTGTTGATATCTTGCAAGAGTAAACACTGATGACAGTGATGAAAATGTGAGTTACATGTTTTAAAATAGACACTGGTAGTATAAGGATAATTTAAAGACCTATTAATCTTCTTTTGGCCCAGTTGGTGCACATGCGAGTAGATGATGACGTATTCATTGCTGCATTTTGCTTTTATTATTTTAATCTTCAGTCCCAGGATCTTTTCTTATTGTCTGTTCCAAAAGTAAGAACTGAACTGGGAAAAAGGTGTTCAGGTTTGCAGTTGACTGATGCACTTTATCTGTCGATGTGGACAACCCAAGCAAAACTGACTGTCTGAAATTGTGACTTTTCTTTCTTAATGTGTTGAATTCTTGTTTTATGTGTTTCATGACTGCATGTGTTTGTGTACAACTGTTGAATGTGTTGCTGTCTTGGCCAGCACACTCTTGCAAAAGAGATTTTTAATCTCAATCAGATTTCCCTGGTAAAATAAAGGTTAAATAAATAGAAAGATAAATAAATCATAATAAGCATATATTTATTTTTTTCCCCTTGCAGGTGCCTTATGCTACCCAACATGCATTGTGGCTCTGGATATGGACCTGCGTGACCCTGTCGTCCTCCCCAATGGCACCACAACTGACTCCTTAAAACACTGGATGCTTCCCACCAAAGTTGAGGTAAGACACGCAGATGAAGGTTTTTTACACACGGGACTCAGCTTAATTCTGCCTGAGGTCCACTTAATAATTATTTTTTATAACTTTTTTCTTGGCCCCCACAAGTTAACTATATGGACCAACTGGCAACAGCAACCAGAATTAGTTTTTAGTCTAATGACATCTCAGAAAGATCAGGAAATGCTCTCCTTTATCTCAGAGTCATCCTCTTTTATACTACCTCTCAGTGCCCAACATATAACCACTTCACATCATAACCACTTTACCGCTAAGCCATTACTGGCCAATCTGATGGTGTAGAAGGCATCTCTGCTGCTGAGTGGTCATAACTAACATGACCCGGATAGTAAATCAAACTCTTTCATATATCAGTTGCATTTTTCCAAAAACAGAGTTTTCGTCATGTTTGTGGTTCCAGTTTACACAAAAACAGTGCCAGGAGTGCCTGAATCCACAAACATTTTGTTTTGGTCTCTGTGTAAACAGGAATCAGTGTTTCAGGGAAAACAGGGACACACAGTGCATGTGCATTACTCTCAGATGAAGGTAGCATGCACACCCAGGATCAGCAACAATAACAACTATGGCTGGCTAGCTAGCGCAATATGTGCTGCTAGCTGTGCTCGGTTTGTTATCGCTCCCCAAACAATAAGTGGATTTGCTGCATCAATACTTTGACCAACAGAGACGCATTTGTTACATTCACCAAACACACTACAAACTTACATCGCCCACTACTGGCCTGACACGTGCACTACAGTTTTTTCAAGTGTTCTCGTGGATCCGTGTGAACGCGCATCATTTCACACCGTATGGATCCAGAGTTCTTTTGAAAACACAAAGGAAAAACACTTGTTTTCTGGTGACAACGTTGTCGTGAAAACAGGCCCTGGGAAATGTTTCCTGTATCACTCCTCTTCAGATAATGAAGACTTGTTGTCCAGTTCTGATAAAACTCCCTCAGAGGCACTCATGCTTATCTCCTCATAAGCAATCATTGTATACATGCTTGTGGTCACCTCTAAGTAACCACAAGCTCAATTGTTCTGTGAAATTCCTTGCTTGTTTTTGAAGATATTAAATCCTTATGTGATGCTGTGTGCTGACACTAAATGTCAAAGTTCACAATAACTGGTGCTGACTGCTGCTATACACAAACTTATTAATGAGGCCATTTTTACTGCACAACATGAAACGACAGCTTTTTGGTTGGATGTGCTTTCTGTAAATGTCTGCCAGATCTGGTTCAATAAAAACAGACTTTCCAGGGCCGGGGATGTCGGTTTGGGTTGCAGAAACGGTTGGATCTGTTGCCGAGCTGTTCCACATTTCATCATGTGGTTGAGAATGAGATAGCTTGATTGGCTTAGATAACCACAAAAGAGCTTGTGATTGTAGTTTTTGCTACCATTTGGAAACTCTTGGCAGGTTTTGAACCATGGTTGTTGTTTTGTTCAGCTGCTGCCATGAGACCAAACCATTTTGTCTGTGAAAGCTGATCTGCTGACAAACAAGCACAGAGATTTTTGCACAAAACATCCATCAGAGTGAATAATGCATCCAAACATCTGGTGGTCTGAACAGCAGCATGGAGCAGGGAGAGCTACTGCTGCACACTGACTCACCTTTACTGATCATATGTGGGACTGTAAACACACAGTATATAAAGCAGAGATTGTGCTGACAAGCTTGTCACTTAATTTCGATCATCTCACTGTAATCAGTGTGGCTTCTTTATACTTTATTAACATATGTGTTACCAGGGCCGGACTGCGAAAAAAATTCAGGCTGGAAGATTTCCAATCAGTCAGGCCACTTCCGCCACCACGAGGGTAGTGTCATGTGGGATAATGCACCAAAAATTTGTATTTTTTTCCTTCCAAAATTACGCCTTTTAGAGTTATTTTATAGCAATTACAACACTACTAAACTGACAGTAACTCTTTTAAACACAACCATGCAGCAGCTCCATACAGTCAATGCCAGATATACCAAAATGGCAGCTGCATCAGCAGCAGTACATACATAATATATTTTATTTATCCATCCCTTGGCTTATGATACTGGGATCCCTATAATCCCAGGTTGGAATATACACAGGTGACTAGTCTAGTAACTATATTATGTTTTGACTATTGAGAGACAAACACAACAAACCACAACAGCACTGCAGCAGACAGACAGCAAAAGAAATCTACAATGTGGAATAAAGCTTCCTTTGACAACCAGTAGTGAAGGTTGTTGTTGTTGCTGTTAGAATAAAGCAAAGGCCATAGAAAGACAAATGGTGTGTGAGTGTGTACTTCATCGTGTTATTAAAAGGGTGAGGGTCTAACTCTGAGGGTACAAGTGACCCTCCCACAAAGGGCTACTGTCCAATCCTAGGTTAGAAACCATTACAATGCACAGGAGTCCTGACAAGCTTTCAAAAGAAATCAATATGCCTAAGCTGTGTGCATACAGCACTTACAAGTCTAACAGTCAATATTTGAGAAGTTTGGAGGGTGGTGTGGATTTTTTTTGGCCTTTCCCAAGCCCAAGATGCAGATAGAAAGATGCTGAGTGTGGATAAAGCCTAAGAACACCTGCATTTGTTCTAAAGTAAGGTACTAACTATCATGAGCGCTATGTGTCAGGTAAGATAATGTTAACAAACAAAGACGTATCAATAGTAGGTTACTTCTGTTAAACCCTGAGCCATTGAAATATGTGAACAAGAAATATGTGTAACAGAGACAAGTTCTGACATACTGACATATTTTAGCATTTCGTGAATGGCCACCACAGAAATGGGCAAACACAATGACAATGAAAGACAAATTAAAATTAATTTCAATTTAAACACAATATATCGACTTACCCTATTCTACAAGAATACTGTTGTTCTTAGTTTAATTGTTTTGATTTCACTTTAACTCTGCCAACATTTCATTTGATGATGTATCTCTCTAAAACATACTGGAGACCTTTTCTGGCTACTTCTTTCTAAAGTATCTGAAGAATCTGTTCAGATATTTGATTTCACTAAAAACTCCATATTTCTCATTCTAGAAGGGAAAGCTTGACAGGCGTAGCAACAGTAACCAAGGGGGTGTGGCTTAGCAAAGTGTCACTTACATCTGACAAAATGAAACAAAGTTTCCTAATATAGCCAAGCAAATCAATAATATACCAGTCATTTTATATCATATTTTGGCCTTTGAAGTCCTCTGCCCGGGGATTTCTGATGATGCATTTGTGAGAAGAACCAGTTGTTTGTAAACTTACTTGAAGTAACAGCATCATTTATTTTGAACTGTACGCTGCTGGACCTGGGGCCTGTACTACGAAGCTGGATTAAATCATCCAGGATAACTCTGCGACATCTCGCTAAACTTCACCGGATCTCCGTCATCCGGATCTGCCGTACTACGAGGCTCGTTATCAACTCGATAAGTGAATCCGGCTTGGATCTGTGCGCACACACATAAAATGGGCGTGGTTAGCGGCCCCGGAGCATTTTCCACAATGGAGAAGAGAGCAGCCTACTTCACGGCGGAGGAGCAGCAAACAATCCTGCAAAAGTATGAGGAGTACCGCAGTATTATCCAGGCCAGGAGCAACATGACTGTAGACGCAAGAAGCCGGAGGGACTGCCGGCACATTATCCACATTTTCCACATTTTCCAGAAACACAAATCGCTTAAAATGTAATAAAGAACTCGTCCACATTAAACCAAAATTATGTAATTAAATAGTCTTTTAAATGGTGATGAATAATTATCTTTTTTATTTTAAATGTAATATAATTAGCCTAAATATAATATTTAATTTCACTTTTAGTGTACCTTGGATCTAAAACAACATTTGTCCCACTGTCATGATCCACCGCTATAGGACAGTGTAAAACATTTCCTCTTTTTTGTTAATTAAAATAATAAATGGACAGTGTTGATAACACTGGGATAAATCTATGAATGAAATTAAACGTAAATTAGATATTTAAAAATATTTCTTCAAACTAAATTCTGTCCCTCAGTTTCATGGTGTTACTACCAAAATTTGAAGATCATATTACATTAGACAACATTTAAGATATGATGATTACTTATGTCGGCTAATTGTAATTGAACTTTAAAGCAAAATTATTGTTACCTGACTTTATCCATAATAAAGTTCAGTACAATTATCAGCATGTGTTGTCTTTTCTCAGAAGTAAACATCCTCGGATCAAACGTTATCACTGACATTGAGAAATAATGTCAAATAGTTTGAATTAAACAAGTTACTGTTTTATTTCATGGAGTTTTGTCAGCAGTCTTCAGATGTTGTGATATGTGCCTTTAGATTAATTTTATTGCATTCATGAATCTTGTGATTGTAACCTAAAATATGTTAACACCAATGACAGAAATAACATAAAAATACTGACAAGAACGATTTTTCTGTGTCCATTATTGTTGCTAAAACATCATGGTCAACATACTAATAAATACTCTACATTTGTCTAAACGCAATTAATTTTTTTCACTTGTTTGACCAGGAAAATCACATTCATATTTTCAAAATGACCTTAGTGCATTATTTGCCACGTAAGGCTCCAGCAGGTCACAGATGTATAGAAGTCCCTCCCGTGAAAATCTGCACCTCTCGTACAAGATTTCTTCTGGTAAATCAAGCCGATTACTTCTGTCACGAAAAAAACGCTCCCGACGAAGCGCTCCTCTTACAATTTGTGCACCGACATTAACCGGTTCCGGCAGAAATGGGCAAGCCTTTTTACCAAGACAGCAAATTGGTGACTGTGCGGTCTTTTATGCCCGCCCGAGAGAACCGATTGGTCAGCGGGCGGTCTGTCACACCCTGTGAGCTCTTATCCTGGAACTTAACCTGCTCCGGACCAGGTTTGGCATTAAGCATCAGTTACCGGGGCAACGTGTCTGGATAAAAAGAGATCCACATTCGTAGTGCGGAAAATCCGAAACTTATCCAGGAAGTTATCTCTCTAAGAGCTAATCCAGCTTCGTAGTACAGGCCCCTGGGCGGGGGTTGACGAAACATGTGTGTTATTTTATAACACTTTGCCCCTTCCTCCTCGAGTGACCTTTTTTTTCCTCTCCATCTCCCTCTCATGTCCACCTTTTCTCTTTGTTTTTTCTCCTCTGTTGCTGCCGGGTTTATCAGTGTGCTCCATAATCCTCACTGCTTTCACATTCTCGCCTCACTCTCGTATCACCGCTCTACAGTGCTTCCCTGTTGTCGCTATTAAGGGGCGGGCCACAAAGCAACTAACCAATCACAGCTCGTTTCTTCTAAAAAAAATGTCACTTTGACCAATCCCTATCCTTCTGATTCACAGCTCAGAGCACTTGATTTTTGTGAGTGGCAGGAGGGGGGCGTGTACTCTGTAAGGCAGCTAGCGCTGCTGTCTCTGGCCTGTCTGCAAAAAAGCCGACCAACTTTTTTTCATTGGCCTGCCAGTCAGTGGCTGGCCTGTCCAGGCAGGCCAATAAGGAGGCAGGCCACCGGGAAAAGTCCCGCCTCTTCCGATTGGCAGTCCGGGCCTGTGTGGTACTCACTAGGCCATTTGACTTAACTAGAAGGTTTTTGGGATAAAGGTATTATACTGAATATTGGGTTTAAAGGAATTCAAAGGGGTCACATGCACATGAACAGAGCTTCACAAACTACATTACCCTCTCCTCCTCTCAGAGGAAGCCTGTTATGAGTCTGTTTTCACAGATTATGTCATTTATTCCCGCAAACGAAATTCAAATGCTCTTACCAGCACTGACATCACATTCCAAATTTAACACCTAGAAAGCACTTGGGGAGCGCAAACCCCCACCAAGCTAGCTCACATATTGCTGTTACATCTATAAGCAACAGTTCTATGATAAAGTTACCATCATAATATGATTCATTGACCCTGAAAACCCACACATAGCACTCAAAATCATATTGATAACATTATTAGTTGGACAGTTATTGAGCAACATTTATCATTTGACACAGACGGTTATCTGGATCACCGCCAAGCTAACCATTTTTAAGTTGGGCCATTACAACATTTTGTGTAATGTTGCCAACAAACAGACAAACAAACAAAGCTCTACAGTGTATGGATTCTGCATGTGAATAGTGCCTTTAATTGCACCATATTATGCCAAGAAAAAGTGTAATTTTAGCTCAAAATCTTCAAAAGATTTTCTCTGATTACTTCATCATGTCAGTCTTTTAAACACCTATTTTGTCTCTTTTCTTAAGGTAAGTCTGTGACTGTGTGCAGAGATCACAGAAGACACAAACGTATGGACAGATTCCTGTAAAGAAAAAAAAAACAATAAAACAGGACTGTTCATGTCAATCTGTGCTGAAAACATGCAGAAACAGGAACCGTTCTCTGTTTTGTTGAAGCAGGAAAACACATTCCCAATGCTGACATTAACACACAAACACACATGCACACAGAAAGCATAATAACTAATAACTATCACTAATAAATGTGAAAACTCACATGAATAACAAACATCCACCGTATAAAATTCAAATTAAAAATGAAGGTGGGGAAGAAAATGAACTAAATGGAGTGACATTTGGAGCTGTCCATGGTTCTGATATTACAGGACTTTTACACATGTGATACACAGATACATATGAGGTTTAACCCCTGAAATCCTGCTGTAACATATTTGATACATTCTTTTATGAAGTCTCGATCGAATAAATATGATCAACAAATTATTAAAAAAAGACATTTGAGTACAGTCCAATAAATGATAAAAATGTCCAAAAAAGGAATTATTAGTTGCCAAAAACACCTAATGTTGTTAAATGATATACAGATATATGAAATTATATATTTTATAGATATTTAGTTTTTCCTAAGAATCCATTAGAAAGGGATCTAAACATTTCAGCTTCAAAAAATTATAATTTTCTTTCTATAAGTTGTGTTTTCAGGCTTTACATGGACTCTGGGACTCAAATACTGCCCCACATTTTTTTTAGAAAAGCTGCAATCATCGCCATTTATCTCCCGATATTATTGAAAGCACTAATATCAGACAAATCAATATGTTTTGCAATCCGTCACAGGTCATTCGTCATAATATTAGTTATTATGTATAAGGTTTCTTCTGCATTATACTGAATTGATTGGCTGAATGATTAATTAATTCATTTGACTGTGTGGGGTTGTTCTTTCTCAGACTAATGACAGCGGTTACAATTTTGCCAGAACACAAACTTCACACCATAAGTTGTAAAATATGTGCCTTTAATTCATTGTTGTGGTCGTCTGACAGCTGGTTCAGGATGTACCCGGCATATCCCCCAATGACAGCTGGGAAAGGCTCCAGCCCCCTTTGACACTGGCATGGATAATTCAGTCAGTCATCTCACGTTTAATATTTTCATTGTAGTTGAGAATACGTGTTATAGATTTGGCATCCAGGCTCCAGTCTCATCACTCCCTGCAGAAAGGGTTACCTGAAGGCATGGAGGAGTGATGAGCTACACATATGAACACCCCTGGAGCCTGCATGTGGATGCTGGGGTCGGGGTGGGGGTGAAAGAACATGCAGCAAATCAGTGTCTGGCAGCATAGACGTTTGCCGGGCAGAGGGAGAGATGGGTAAATTTCCAGTTTGAATATAGCGCCAAATTGAGAGGTGGAGAGTGTGATTGGAGGATGGATGAGAGGAGTGTGATGTGTGACTTGTGCACAGCAGAGCAGCTCGAGTTGTCTGCCTGAACTAGCTCACAGGCTTTGCTTCATGCAGTGTGAAATTGAGTGAACAAATAATTTGTAGTTTTTTATAATGAACGGTATGGAGACGTTAATTCAGTGCAGAAATGTGGACACATTGGAGCTTTTTTGAAAAGTCAACATCGGTCTGCTCATGGACACACTTTGCATTTTATAGTTCACACATTTCACAGTTAAACTGGCCGGTATTAAGCTTCATACTCATGCTACTGCTGTGTGTTAAAGAGGGCTTGTTGTGTGTTTAAGTGTCTCAGCTGCTCTCTGTCCTGCCCTCACCCTCGGCCCACAAGAGGTTGTTTTAAATTGTTTCAAAAAATAATGAAATCGGCCTTTTTTTAGAAGGATCTGTTCATGCTGCTGCAGGTAGTTTATAATGGAAAAAAATAGAAAAGTTACCTTTTTGAAAAATGCATTTCCTAACTTTATTCGTCTTGTTAAAGGAGGCATGATTTAATACTTACATATAATATAATACATTTGAAAACAAGACCTTACAACCCCTTAATTTTCAAATAATTAGATATTGTATTTTTTCTGATATCCTAGAACGAGATTTGATGCCTCTGAAAATAGGTCATTGCGAGATGTCCGCGAGATTTAAATCGTCGTGACGACACGAGATACCTTTCTTTTTATTGGAGTAATCTGATAAAACACTTCCTCCTCTGTGATGTCCGTTAGCCACAAAACCGTCATCGAGGAACACATCCACCCAGCAGCAGTATATAGCAGGGCTGGGACGATTCACTTTTCTCCCGATTCGATTTATTGCGATTTTTTAGGTGCCGATACGATTTAAATTGCGATTCTACGATATTGCCGATTTTTGCAATCTTTAGTTAGTTTTTTTAAAACCAGTGAAAAAGATGAACAATGATGATGCCTACAGACTATCAGGAAAAATACACATCACATGCGAGTCTGTATTTTGGATTTATTCAGCAATATTAACCAGCTGTTTATTCTCCCTCTCTTCAAAAGCCTGGATTGCATATAAAAAGTTGCTTATAATCCCTTCAGGCAACAGAGTTTTTTTCAAGAGATATTCAGTTTTGCTATCAAGATTTAAAAAGGCTATAGTTTCAAAGTGGTTAGTTTTCCCAGCCATCGTCATCGCTGTAATTTACGGGCCGAGCATGAACGCCTCTGCTGCCTGCACTGTTTACCCCCGGCTTCTCCCTCGTTTGTCCAGAGCTCCGCGGTCTTTCTCATTCTCCGCTAACACCGACACTTTTCGCGGTGTTTTGAGCTTCCCTGCTTCCCAGATCATGTACCCTCTTCGGCAGTCGCCGGCCATGGAGAGGAAAAGCTCTCGGTATGTACTGCTCCAGGACTGTAATGGCGCGCAGACGCTGTCAGTTTTGTCCTCACTGGACGACTGACCGTCATCCTCAGAGAGTAAATATTCCTCAGATTCAGAGTCAGACAGTGCTTGACAAAGTACTCTCGGCATCGTGAGTACTGTTACTCAGTCTCTATCACTCTGTGTCTCTCTCTGCTCCGCTCCACAGCCTCTACAGCCACACTCACGTCCCTCAGTCCGGTGTGTGTGTTTTGAAATAAATGTATCCCAAAACTTTGAATAGAAACCTGTCACCTGTCCACTATCTGCTGGTGAAAAGTAGTAAATCTACCCAGCACTAATTTAACAGCTATGGCCTGTTTTATCCAGCAATGTCGCTTGCCTCAGTTTGGCGACTTTTGCGCCTATAGTGTGTGTGTGTGTGCGTGTGTGTGTGTGTGGGGGGGGAATATCGATTTTTGAATAAAAATATCGATTTTAAAATCGGCAGACAAAAAATCGCGATACTTAGGTGTATCGATTTTTTCTCCCACTAGTATATAGCTCCCTAGCCCACACTCACTCATTACCAGCTCTGGCCTGTAGGGGGACTCAATACGCGGTCGCTGCTTTGAGCCTGCCGGAAAATACAGTAGAAGAAGAAGGACAGGCTGGCTCTACCCCCGAAAGAACTGACCAATCAGAGCACAAGGGCTGTGACGTTGCGAGGTAACTGTGGGTCATCCTGAGATCCGAGCGTTTCAACGAGAGCTTGATAATGGCCTAAAATGAGGATTTTGAGAACGCAATTGTGGGGCAATGAAGGAACTAAATGACTTGTACTGAGGGCAGAAATGCTTTACAGGCATCCTAGTCTGGCATAGTAAAAAGGAGAAACAAGCATGATATGTCCCCTTTAAGTCAGAGCCAAAGCATTTGGTTCTGACACACGACAAAATCAGTCAGTGTGCTCTTGGAAAAAAATTGTCCTAATAGGAGGTAGGACAGCAGTGTAGTATTGATTTGGCTTCACATGTTTTTCATTTTTCTAAAGGGTATTTACTGGAAAGTAGGTCATGCTGTTCCAGCTGTGCAGCTTTTGATTAACATATTTCTAGATGACAATCACTATCAAGTGAGTGAACCGAGAGCGAGAGGAAGAGGAATTACATCGATTTTAAATATGACTGTCAATGATTTAAGTTGCACCACTTTTATGTGGCATATATCACATATGATATGTGTCAGGGCTGATCGATTTCAGGAAAAAACATGATTACAATTTTTCAAGCTGATATTGCAATTTCAATGCAGTTTATGACAACAGTAACAAAATCAATCAATCAATCAATCTTTATTTGTATAGCGCCAATTCATAACAAGTGTTATCTCAAGACACTTTACAATAGAGCATAAAGCTCTTCATTTTATGGATACACATATATGCATAGATACATATATACATATAAAATACACATATACATATATATACAAATATATACATCCAACACCAACATGAATCCATATAGCCAATCATGAATCCCTCCATCATGGCGGCAAGAAAAAACCTTCTGTTAAGCAGCAGGAAATCTTGAATGTGGATCCCAGTCTCATGATGAACAGCAAATCCACATGATGCTGTGATGGGTGTGAGGGCAAAAGAAGGAAGGTAAGAGGAGACAAGTGGACTAGAATAAGAACTAAAGTTAGGGACAGGTTCATGAACCATAGACCTGTCGTCTGATTTATTAGAGGTTAGCCTCTTGAGATGCTACATCTCATTTTCAGGAGGGTCCTCATGTCTGAATGGTTGTGGTGATCATTTTCTAGAAGTATAATCTTAGATATTCTTACTGAAAATAAGAATTTATGGTAGTGACGAACTCATGGGTGCCCAGACCACAAGTGCATCCCAACCATATTTGTCTCCATTAAATATAAATGTGTTAAAGGCCTCTTGAGATGTGACATCCCATTTTCAAGAGGGACGTTATGACTATGTGGTAATAAAAAATAGATACTGTAGGTGTAACGATCATGGATATGGAGATCATGCTAATAACTACATGAACAGCTATAATGATAATGGGAATGGAGTGTTCCTAATAAAATGGCCAACTATGTGTCATGTTTGTAATTGTAGTTATTGAGGCTTCGTGACTACACAGCAGCAGGAAGTCTCCACCAAGGATCCTAGGCCACCTACAAGACAAGAGCCAGAGACGAGTACAGGAGCAAACAAACGGGGCAAAAGTAGATGCCGAGAGAGAGAGAGAGAGAGAGAGCCCATTGTGCTAGACTCCCCCCCCGGCAGTCTAGGCCTGTTACATCTAAACTATGAGTCTAATTTATGAACTAATTTATTTATTTATTTATAAACTATGAGCTGGTCCCTAACTGAAAGCTTTATCAAAGATCACATAACGAATTATTCATCATCTAATATTGATGATTAATCTGTTTTTATTATTTAAGGGAAACTCCAACTTCTACTCCTAAGCAGAGGCTTTGTGTCGTTGATCTGCTACCAGCACTTCTGCAGTGGAAATGTGACATTCACAAACGAGTTGACTCGAAATTGTCTTCAAATTTTAAAATAGTTTGTGTAAAATAGTTGACACAATAGATCCTGGGCCAGTCAGGAGCGCTGCAAAAAAATTGCAGTTCTGTTGATCACATGATTGTCTGAAATTGCAATTTCAATCCCAAAATGCTAAATCTTTCAACCCTACTATGTGTATAAGGTACCTTTTGTAACAGGGCATATTTGCACTGGAAGGGATTTGTTTAGCATCCATGCAAATGATGTCAGTGCACCCTGGACACAATCTGCTTGACACTCGCTTTGTGTAGAAACAGCACAAATAATTTGTGGATTAGGCCCCGAGTCTTTAAAAATGCCATTTAAAGTTGAATTCCCAGATAGCAGAGGCAATGAAATATCTGGACTTAGTCACTCAGAGGCAGTGGTGGCTCTAGACCTGTTTTTCAGAAGGGGGTGGGCTGGGGCAGAGCGGCAGTTCAGTGTATATAGTACCAGCTCATCATTAAAGAACACAAAACTCCAAACTCATTATTTCTTTAGAATCAGTATTTTAGTAATTTACGTTTAGTTACAGCCATTGGTACCTCAGAATCAAAAGTTCAACTATGGTACCAATACCAGTCACCACTAGCTATTTTTGCACTCTTCAATACGACTCACACATTAATAAACTGCTAAATAACTTATTCTGATTCACTGTTCAAATCAAATGAAATCAAACTTTATTCATAAGGCACTTTTCATACTTAAAAGCAACACAAAGTGCCGCACAGAGGCTAAAAACAACATAAAAACAGAAAACCCAGCTATCCCCCTCCCACAAATACAGAGACATATCCAGACACACACTCGCAGACATCAACATGAGCACACACACCCGCGCCCACACACACACCCACATCCATTCATATGGATGTGGGTATGTGGCTTCCCATCCCTGCGCAGACACGAGGCCCCACGCCACAGCGCAAGGGTCCCCAGCCATGCAGGCGGAGCTGTCCCCCGGCATCTGCCCCACAAGTGGACCAGGAGCAGCTCCCAGCGTGGAGAAAAATACAATAGAAAATACATCTACTAATGCCTAATTAAACAAAATAAGCTCATGCAGGCATTTAAGAACGTGCCAGTATATGAAGGCATTACAAAAATTTGACATAAAATAAGATCAAATGTTGTATTTAGATTGCCTTGATAGCTCACTGTAGTAGAAGAACATTGATGCCTGGGCTTTCAAACATCAAAATGCTCAGCAGAATGTTTTGTCTGATTCCAGATTTGCTCTACCTGTTGGTACGTAAGAGTTCCTCTAATGCTTTTCTGCCAACGTGTTTCATGACGTTTGCTTGCCCAACATTTTGGCTGGGCACTACCTCTAGAGAAATTTCTAGGAAACAATGTTTAATTCCCAGCTGCGCCTGATATGCACACAACAGAATTCACCTCATATGTTTGTCAGAGTGAGTCTGTTATCATTCAAGCGTTTTTGTATCACTGGGAATCAGATGCAGATAGTGAGAGTAAAGGTTCTAGTTGACGTCAAGGCCTTCAACAAAATACACAGCCTCTTTGGACAAACCAGACTGTCATATCTTAGGTCGGAGATAGAGTAATGGTTTATTATCCTGAAGGTGGGTCGGATTACCTAAGATCATAACTCAAAACTGCTTCTACGTTCACACTGTTGCAAACACTGCTCCAGTTTCACCTCACTTTTGGGTGGTCAGTGTTTCTGTCAGTCAGTCAGCCAAACAGTTAATCTAACCTTGCCAAGGTCAAATACTTGGATGGACGTTTGGTTGCTTACGCCATATCTCTGACTCTGCCTTGGGATTTTTTTTACATTGTCTTATCTCAAATTCTTCAGACTCAGGTCTTCTTGGCGGGGTGAAGCCTACGCAGGAGATCACAGGGGAGAACACACTTCCATGGTCCAAATTTGTTAGTCAATCAGCTTGCTGTAGACCACTGAGGAAAATTCCTTGGGTCAAGTAAAAGAGACGAACACAGCCTCCTCACTCTTACTTCGACTAAAAAATGAAGTTTTTCATCCAGTGAAGTTTTATAAAATGTTAGATATTTTCAATAAAAACATTGTAATGCTCAAAAAACCCCAAGAAATTATGTCTTGGAGTACTTCATTATGGAAGATTTCAGTGAATTTAAATCAATTTAATTGAGCCATCATGAACATGTCATTACTATTACAATTTATTAGTTTTTTTTGTTTGTCTAGAGTAGGGGGTTGGCAAATGCTGGCCTTGCTCCTCTATAGTGGGTCTTGGACTTGAAAAAAAAAGCAAAAAGTGTTTTTTATTTGCTCCTAATTCCATCCTTGTAGAGTTATTCCTCTTTGTTTTAGTGCCATCTTGTTGCAAAAGTGTTTTTTTTTTGTTGTCAGGGTTCCTGGAAAACCTGAAGAACCTGGAAAAAAGTTCAAATTGTCCTGAAAGATAATTTAATGTCCTTCAGCCTTGTAAGTGGACAAAACTCAAACATAAGAAACAATGTAAAAATTTAGATAAAGTAATGCAAGCTAAGGAGTAAAATATAAAAACTCAAAACAATGGTGCCAAAAACAAGTTAAAAAACGGCAAAATAAAATTAAAGCTACTTATAAAGTAAATCAACAAAATATATGAATAAGAAAGCAGAGTAAATTAATATTTAAAACTAGTTTTAACCATGCAATATTAATAATAAGACACTACATAAAAGCCAGACTAAAAAAAAAATAGCTAGCAAACAATGTTCATGCCTGAGAAAGTGAAATAAATCAATTTTAAGTTCAATATGATACAGTGGAGCTACCTAGACATATAGGTCATCAAACTTTATCTCATCATCAGTGTTGTGCGAAAGTCTCAGAAAATAATTTCTAGAAAAAAGTGGAAACCTGATTATGTTTCTAATTTTACAACCTTAAAGCCTGCATAAAATGTGTCTTGAGTAGTGTCCAAGTGCCCTGTAGTTTGCCCTGAGAAGTGATGTCATTTTAATGATGTTGAGCCAGCAGGCATTGCTTTAAGGCTTAGTTTGGGTTTTTTGAAGTGGGGTTGCTCAAGGACCATAACACTATTAAGTACGATGGCTGATAAAAGAACTTATGAGCGTTGTCCCAGTTAGAGATACCCATTTGGGGATGGTAGCCTTGTAATTACCCTACTTATAGGTTAAGACTCTGTACATCATTTAGCTTATTGAAATATGTTTACAGCTTCAGACTGACTTTTTGAAGGATATGAAGGATTAAAATGGCTCTTTTGAAAGAAGACGTCACAGACTCTTGACAGTGGTATGACATCTTCATAACATTTCAAAGTTTGTGGTTCCATACCAAACTGGCACATGTTTAGTTCTTATAAGAGAAAACAAAGCTAGTGCTTTGCTGTCCCTCATCAACCTAATAAATGTAATATTTACTTCATTAAAACACTTCACCCTTTAAATACAAAAAAGTTTACATTTAGTTTTTGTAGAGACATGTGCTGAGACAGGTGACGCAACAATGTTATGTCTCTTTATTATGTCCTTTACCTGCAGGTACGATTATTAGCCGATGACAGTTTTCTTTTCTTATGACCTGCAGAAACATTTACAATAAAGATTTTTAAGTTAAGTAATACCTTTCACTCACAGAAATTTTTAATGACACAAATAGAGTTGATAAATAATAAATATTAAGTCGTAATGCAGCAAATCATTACAAATATTGTCTCCTCACACTTCACAAAAAGATCAGGTCTTTCATTTTTATTGGATTTACAAGAACCCCACATTTATTCCAAAAATGTTACAAACTAAGCACAGGACCAGACTGCTGCTGAACAGCCAATTGCAAAGACCTATTTAGAGGCAACAGATTCATCTTGCCATGCTCCAAGCTACAATGACTGTGGCTTTTGTTCTGTCCTTTGGACTGCAGCACGAGGGCCCGGCCACTGCATGACCTTACTAGCCATTAATAAATGGGACTGACACAACGATCATCCAATCAACTGCTGTAAATGCTTTTGAAAGGTTGTGCCTTCCTCAGTTTTTTAGTGCTCTGTCTTAGATGGACTATTGAAATATATTGAACGGTCAATCTGGTTCGTCAGGCTGTGATGAGGACGGGAGAAAGATAGATCCTGAAGGGTTACAGTCAATTGAAAGCATGATCAGGTTAATAGAGACAAATCTATTCAAGATTTGATCCAGTACAATAAATTTAATCCTGTTAAATAAGTTTTAAATGAACGGGCTCACACATAGATATCTCCCTCTGATGAATGTTTGGTTTGATATTTTTATGTTTTAATTCGAATTTGAAAGTCACAGTTGTCCCAAGTGAGAATGTTTTCATGTTACAGTGACAAACTGACCACGTGACGTTTAATTCACACCAATGGTGTCACACCAAACAACATTCCAAACCTGCATTAATCAGTGTTAATTTTCATCCACTGTTTTGTCATTTTCAATGGCAAACTCAACATTCTCCATCTCCTGTGAGTGCACTGGTCAACCGTTGTTTTGTGCTTTGTTTTTCAGAGTATAGTCTGCACAGGAATGATGAAGTGGTATCCTGACCCTCAACACATCCACTGCATTCAGTCATGTGAGGTAAGAATCAAAACAGCTAAACCCTCCTGAGGCCAGCACGGGATTACGTGCACATTTTTTCAGTCAAATATCAGTCCTCGAGTTATGACACTGCTAAAAGAGAGGCTGTCTAATTCAGTCAGAAGTGAAAATGACTGTCAGAGATCTGGTGCATTATGTCGGTAAGGCTGACTCACATGTGAGCTATGAGGTGCATACTGGGTGGCCTAACTCAAAGAAGACTATATATTGTCAACATCTAAAGTGTTAAAGACTGTTTTTGTGTTTGTACACTGATGGTGTGTTTCACAGAGGAAGTCAAACTGGTGGCAGAGTTAGCTTGTGGTAACATCAGGTCACATCACAAACTTAAGGATCATTTGGATGCCTTGTCCAATTATTTTGATATTTTGTGAGCAGAAAACACATTTTATTCCAGTGACGAGATAACTTAGGTAAGAAACCTGAGGTTCCCAAAGCTCACAAACTGTCAGCCCTGCTAAACAGACTTAGTTGCATTTGATGGACCGTTTTTTATATAATTTGTGGAACAACTCGGTGTCCTAATAAAATAGAAAAACATGCAAATCTCTGTTCTCATATAGTGAAGTAGTTTATGGTTGTGGTTGAAGAGCGTCACTAGCGCTAATTTTTTTGAAGGCACAAGGGTTTATTTCCCCTTCCCAACCAACTATCTACAAGGTTGTTTGAAATAGCTCTGTGCACTAGATATTTTTTATTATGGCATGATCACCCAGAGCATAACTGAACCACTACAGATGCCTGCAAAAACAAAACACCCTTGGCAGGGTGCAGTTTCCCCAATAACTGTGTGATTGCCCTGTTCCTCTGTAGACAGGTGCATCTGTGCTCATGAACTCACTGATTCTATGGCTGGAAAAAAAATCTTAAGCCATGGTGGCCAGTAAGCAAACAATTGAGGAAGTGTTAAATTCACCAAATGGATAGTTTGGGATTTTTGAGATGGGATTGTATGTGGTACATGGAATCAGCCTAAATGTTAGCTACAATAAAAAAGATCAGCTTTGCATCTGTACATAGAGTTCCAACATGGAAACTGGAGCTTCATATTACTGCAAATGGGGCCGACAACTACATTAGATTAGATCAGATTAGATAGAACTTTATTAATTTCTTGGGAATACTCCATCAGGGAAATCAAGATCTGCACCAGCATTATATAGCAGTTCACAGGGTAAAAAAGGACTCTATGTTAAACTCTACATATTTCAAAGAGTTTGGGTGACGACGCAGTCTAAAACAGCACAGGGTGACTGCATACTGTACATCTACCACAACATTATTATGTGATTGTGTCTTTGTTTTGGCTTCACTTTGGTACAGGGCACAACCTCCATGTCAGTAAAGGAAAGTCCCAAAGCCAAACTAAACTGACACGCAAGATGGACAGTTTCAAATATTTGCCACAGAAATATTTCTATAGGGAAATATTTCTGTCTGCAATAATCAGTCTGCAACTTGTGATTGGACGATCGTTATGCTCGTCACACTCATCACAGAACAATTCATATCAAGCAATGCTGCTACATATGACGTAGCCCATTTGTAGCAGCTATCAGCTAACAACAGTTAGCCATTAGCTTAAACTGAAAGAAGAGCAAAAACATGATTTACCATAAGACAAGCTTCAAGTGACATTTTTTCCTCCTCTTACAAAGAAAAAATTGAGTTTATTTCTGGTAAAAAAAAAATGCAGTTATTGAGACTGCTTCAGAAGCCGCCATTGTTTTCAAACATGCAGTCACTTTCTGTTGTTGTGACGTCCGCCTCTCTTCCCTCATTGAGCTGTTAAGCATTTAGCCGAGTGAAGCTGTTGGACAATGGAGGTTGGCAAGACGGATATGCAGGATTTCAGAATTAGGCAGGTCCATCTGCTCTGCAAGGCCAAGACCAAGCAACAATTCAGAACCTTTGTTCAAAAGTGAATAATGTTCCCCTTTAAGGCTCACATAACACAAGCATTCTTTGATATGAATTTGATTTTATGAGCACACTTTTATAATATCTAATTCTCCATATAAATAAAATGAGGCTTTTGTTTGATGGTGAACTTACATAACTTTTAGTGCGTGTTTGTGTTCAAAGCATTGAGTAGGGGGATTGTACTTTGGCGTTCAATCTGTTAATATCAAAGACTTTTTATTAACATTATGATAGGGAGTACTTAATCCTCAAAACAATTACACCATTTCTGGGCATGAACACGTTCAATTCACAATCTTAGCCAGGGGTTTCCAGTAAAATCAAACCTGAAGCAAAACATGCTCCATCACTGTTGTCATCAATAATAAAAATACTACAGACTTTATGCAACGGGCCTCATATTTGGTCATGACAAACCTTAGGCAGATATTAATTTTCTAGCACTTTGCTCTCCACAAGATTTCTCTTCAGAGCTTTCCAAAGTACATAGTCTGGTGTTACCAGATTTTGTTTTGGCTGCCACGTGTAAGGGATTACCTATTAAAGAAGATAAATAAATCTGCAGATTATTTTTTAATTCATATAAATGTTCCGGCTGACACAAGGCTGTTAATTCTTCATGCCTAAAATGATATTTTCTGAAAGTCCTAGTGCTCAACACGGAACTTGATCAAGTGTTATGTTTATTGACAAGGTAACTATGAGAAATTCCTTGTAAATGTACCAAGTGTTCTTTGAAAAATAAGACTTTTGTGAAACTACATTTTTTACTGAGACAGGTCTAACGTCAGAGGCAAAAGATAAGTAATGTTGTTTCTTTCTGGTTTAAATAGAACAAAAGAGAGATCAGCACTTTCCAGCAACTTTATTATGTAAACTTGTAAAACACAAATACCAAATCCGTCAATCACATGGCAGCAGCTCAGTACATTTAGGCATGAAGATATGGACAAGATGACCTGCTGAGTTAAAACCATGCATCAAAATGAGGAAGAAGGATGACTGAAGTGAGTTTCAATGTGCCACGGTTGTTAGTGCCAGACAAGCAGGTCTGAGTGTTTTAGAAGTGCTGTTATACTGACATTTTTACACACTATCTCTGGAGTCCAAAAAAGAAAAAAAAATATCTAGCAAGAAGCAGTTCTGTGGACCAAAACTACCCTGTTAATGCCAGAGGTCAGAGGAGAATGACCAGAATAGTTTGAGATGATAGAAACAGTGACTCAAATGTCCAATTATTACAACCAAGGAACGCAGAAGACCATTTCTGCAATGCACAATATGAATCTTGTAGCAGATAAGCTACAGTATTAAAAACAACAGGGAGCAGCTTGGACTACTGTTTGACTTGGACTCACCTAAATTTGCCCATTGAAAATAGTGAAAATCTGGTCTGATGAGTCTTGATTCCTGCTGTTACGTTCAGATTGTAGGATCAGAATCTGATGTAAACAGCATGAAAATATTGATACATCTAGCCTTGTGTCAACAATTGAAGTGGTTAGTGGTGTTATGGTGTTTATGTATGTATGTATATATACACACACACACACACACACACACACATATATATATATATATATATATATATATATATATATATATATAGAGATATAGATATAGATATATATATATATAGATATATATAGATAGATAGATAGATATAGATAGATATATAGATATATAGATATATACGTATATATATATATATATATAGTACAGGCCAAAAGTTTGGACACACCTTCTCATTCGATGTGTTTTCTTTATTTTCATCACTATCTATATTGTCGATTCTCACTGAAGGTATCAAAACTATGAATGATTATGTTTGGAATTATGTACTTAACAAAAAAAGTGTGAAATAAATGAAAATATGTCTTATATTCTAGTTTCTTCAAAGTAACCACCCTTTGCTCTGATTACTGCTTTGCAGACTTTTGTCATTCTCTTTATGAGCTTCAAGAGTAGTCACTTGAAATACTTTTCTCTTCTCAGGTGTGCCTTTCCAGGGTTAATTAATGGAATTTCTTGCCTTTTTAATAGGGTTGGGACCATCATTTGTGCTGTTCAGAAGTCAGGCGACAGCCATATTAGATACTTATAGAATTAATATTATGGCAAGAACCAATCAGCTAAGTTAAGAGAAAGGAGTGGCCATCATTACTTCAGTGAGAATCTACAAAGTAATTAGTGATAAAAATAAAGAGAACGCATTGAATGAGAAGGTATGTCCAAACTTATGGCCTGTGCTGTATATATGTATATGTATACATATATCCTAAGCACAAGGCTGTGCCACATGAACAGATCATCTTTATCTGCCTTTGGTTCAGCAATATCTATTGCCGACCTGTTACAATTCAGTTGGTGCCATCGTCAACCCCAAAACTTCCTTTTGCCTTTAAGCATAAAAAAATATTGATACGTCTTGAATTTTAGGTAAGAAGTTATAATTGTCATTCGACCTTCAGATATTACTGAAAAATAGTTTTGGAAGCAGATCATTCTCACTGTTAATTCTAATACTATGTGCTGTTAAGTGATTAATTCAGGTTTTTTAAATCTGCAATTGAATGTCTTTTTCTATTCAGAAGGGCTTTTTTATGGTTGTAAATTATATAAAACCACAAACCCAGATAGGTTTTATTTGGCGTCCATCCTTTGGGTTCAGAAAAGACTGGAACTACCAATGGAACACATAAACTGTTGATGTCTCACGGTATTAAAATATTCCCCTTACCTGCCAGAGTTACATTTTCCCCTTCCACCTTCCCGTGAATGTTGCTAGGCAAAACAGTTGCTTATAACCCACTCCTCCCTGACAACACAGTAAATTATACCAGACCACATGTGCTGCATATGCTCTGTGCCAGATCTCATCCAGATGCCATTACGGCCTCAATTTTCTCACTCTGCCCCTTTTTTTCAGTTCTCTCCCATAACACAATTGACGAGTGGGAAACAGAGTTACAGTGTTTGGATAGCTCAGTCAGAAAAATGTACGATTCTAACCAGAAAATAAGGCCCTGTTAGAGTTCTGTCAGCACAATCAAAATGTTTATCAGGCCTAAAAGTAGAGGCATGTGATGAGAGAGTGCAACAGCGAGCCCATTAAAGTCATTGACTCATGCTTCATTTGATAAGAGGCATCTTGGCAAAAACAAAGACAGGATCCATCTATTTGAATCAGTCGGTCAGTGGATGCTTTGTTAATCTCTTTGATCTCATCATGGGGCACTGCAGGATGTAGAATACATTTTGTCTATAATTGAAAATACCTATGGCAAATATTAGTGTTTAAATTCAGAAGTCATTCAAAGGGCCCGATACACTCACAGAGCATCTCTGACTTCTTACCCACACATCAGACACAGACCAAACTTTGATATTTCCTTTGGACTGGAAGTCAGCGATGGAATTAACTTGAAACCAAGTGGACCAAATGAAAATCCAGCAATTAACTAGAAAAGCACAAAGTGCAGACCTCCACCAAGCAGCTCAGTTCCGGCAGTGGCCTTTGAACAACCTCTGTAAAAGATACAATCCTGAATCACCAGATTCAGAATACTGCCAGGATCCGGACCAAACTGGGCATATACATGAAGGTTTTTACCCTGATTGACCACAACAAGTTTTGGGAACATCACTTTATATTTTGATTTTATTTGAATTATCAAATGTCATCAGTTGAATGTCCGATTGTAAAGTCCAACCTTACTTTTGTGGAACAATCAGAGTCAGATCTAGATGAAATTTACCTTGATGACAGAGACATTGACCCCGTAATATCCTGTCAAACTGGAAGCAAATTTATGAAAAATGACAGCTATGATTTTTTTTTTCAAATTCCGCCTAATGCTAACTTGTGTTATTTTATTAATTTTGGGATTTTTTTGCATCCAGACAAATGTACACATCACCGCCAAAATGTAGTCATGTTCTCTTCCAGCATGTCCTGAAAATTTGAGCAAGAACCATTCTGTTGTTTTTGGGAAATCTTGCTAACAAACAAACATACGCCGGCAAAAACATAACCTCCTTAGCGGGGGTAATTAACGTGCCTTCTAATAGTGCTGTGCAATCATCTAAGGTGTCAAATATGGTGTTGAGAAAAAAATACTTTCACAAATAGCTGCGTTAGTGGTTTATTTTTAGCAATTAAGTTCAAGTGAATGAAGCAAAGGGAAATCTGAATCAAATCAGCATTATACCTGTTTACCTTTACCTTCAAAACAGCATCAATTATTTGTGGTACACAAACACACAGCGTTTGAAGGAACTTTGCAGTTCCAAACATCTAGAGGAACTAACTCGAGATCTTTTGTGGACATGGGTTGGCTCAAAACCTGCTGGGTCTTCATGCAATCCTAGATGCACACCATGATGTTAAGATCGGGGCTCTGCATCGTTGAGTTGCTCTGCCGTGTTTCCATGCCAGAAGTATGATGTATTGATCTTGATTCCTCCATAAAGTCCATTTCTTAATAAACTTCTTTTGACAGAAGATGAGTTCACCATAGTCCCTCTGTTGTTTTTCCAGTTTGAGCTAAAGGATTTACAAGATAACTTTGAAGAGCTTGAGCAAAACAATTTAAAACTTAATGCTTTTCATTTTGCACAGAAGAGACCTTGCTGAAGTAGTATTAATACCAAGTGTCTTGTGCCCATGCTCAGTCTTGCCAAGGTGTATGACCTGTGACATAAAACTGTCTTCGACAACCTCACCTTGGTTCCAGAGTTTGGCTGTTCCACTGAAGTTGCAGTGAATGACTGTTTTAACCTTCGCATGACAACGATTATCAGCCACTGTTTGGTAAAATCAGTTAATCGGACACCTGGTTACAACCTTAAAAAACATCTGTATTTGCACAAGTTTACCTGAAAAAGCTAGTGCTGATTTGAAGGGAAAGGGTGGTTGATTTGAAGTTTCTTCTGTATTTTCACTTTGAAATTTGTAAATTTGAAAAGGAAAAAAAGACGTTCTTAACCTTTTCAGAGTACCTGGTTGGAAAAGTTTAACAGTAAAGGCATTTTTTTTTCCTTTTCTCTCCGAAACACAAAATGAAACAAAAGAAAAAATGAATAGAAAGACAAATCTTTGTTAATCAGACTTGGTAAATTTCTAATTCTCTTGAGCTCAAAAATTAGACCACTTCTCACGGCCAGTTGCCCAGATGGATTAGTGAAATATGTATATCCTGTAAAACTGGGAAGCTGTCTGTTTATGTACCACATTACCGTATGTCATACAACGTAGGGAATCTAAAATCCCATTGGCCTTTTATTAATTTCAAGCAAGCTTCTGCTTTTGTAAAAAATAGGTCCTTGCCTTTTAGTTATGCCAGTTGTAGATTTACTGGAGCATATTATTGAAGACCCAAAATAAAACAGATCACCTAACAAGTGGCAACATCATCAGGTGATTGCAAAGTGGGAAAGACATCACAGACAAAAGTGTTAAATCAGTTTAACATATTATTTTCATTTTGTCATAATAAAGGGTCTAGAAGGTTTAAGGAAAACAAATATCAAGCATCACAGTGTGTAAGTTCAGGGAGGAGGTCAAACAGTCAAAAAGTCAAACAAGCTAGTACACAAACTTTTTGCTGGAGTATGCCTGTGGGAATCGAGTTTTACAGGTGACCAGGTTACATATCATGTTTATATGAAAGTTTAAATAGCTAAATTTGGCAGTCACACTGGCCCTGAATCATCTGTGTATGTGCTTGGAAGACTTCTGTTTATTCCCAGAATTTGGCAGTTTGATGATTTCTTAAAGCTGTAAAAAGAAAACAAGCTTCCTCTTTAGAAGTTATGAATTTAAAGAAGTCACAGCTACAGTTCTCTAACAGGACACCTGAGGACAGAAGTAAGAGTCAAATAAGTGCATCTGACTAAGCTTTGTTCACCCATACAAATTCAAATTTAGACCAAACCGAAAAGAAACAACTGGAAATGATTTCAGTCAGTAAACTGATTTTCATAAAACTGCACTGCAAGACCAATCCTAATTTTCTTCAGTCCTGTGCTCTAACAGTAAAAAGAAAATGTTAGGTCACGGATGGATGGCTTGGTGGATCAGGATGAATGAATGAAGGAAGAAATAGGTAAACAGTGGGCCATTTCAATGACATAAGTTATCAGTCCTAACCTGACATGCCAGATGGACAGTTTTTTATATCCGCCATGGAAATATTTCCGTAGTCTATGTGAGAAAGAGTCCATAGAAACTGTTTTCAGAGGCAAAACCACCAAAAACAGCTGCAGCTGGTGATTGGATGATCAAGAAAGTTAAAGAGACTGTTGGATGTATGTCTTGATAACAATCTGAGATTTTTTGCACTATTGGATAGATATGAAGATGGATAGATTGATATTGAGGATAAAGAATAAAGAGGTTGATAAATGGATGAGGTAAATGGGCGGATAGACAGATCACTGGGCGATAGATGAGTGATGGTTTAAATGGTTTGAGTGTTTAGTAATGGATAGGTGACAAAAAATAATTTGTAAGAAAATTAAATGCTTGTATAGCTGAATGAAAGTGCATTTGTTTGGATGTACAGATGAAAAGGTAGAAAAGCTAGGGTGATTGAACTGATGGATTGGTTGAGGATGGATGACTCAAAATCTAGAGTGATAAATTGAACAATGACTGTATGGATAGACAAATGGGTTGCTGTGTAGATAGATGGTGAAGTAATTGAATGATAAAAGATGCATGGATTAATTATTAATCTAATGGTACACCTTGATGACAGATGGAGGCATACGTGGATAGATGGCTGGAGAGTTAGGAGCACTGGTCTGTCAATTGATTTTCAGTCAAATTTACGATTACAGCCCTCAGTGGTCACAAAACAAAATTATCCATTCAGACGATCACAGGTCGCAGGGTGCTTATTCTGCTGTGTGTGTTAGATGCTCTCAGATTTTTGAAGCACTGTATGGACACTTCAGTCTCCAAACTGTTGTGTTCAGAGACTTATTCAGTGCAGGTTTGCTTCCTGCCTATTAAAACACCAGAGGTTTAACATCAGGTTGTAAGAATCCTGCGGTGTATTTCAAAGTAAAAGCCTGGTCTATTTTAATGAATGATTAGGTTAACATGTCATTTTCGAGGGCTTAATAAGGGGCTGTGTTGAACAGGTTAAATGCTCTTTTGGCCAAAGCAACCAAAGTGAAAGCAGTAAGCAGTGAGGTTTAGGTGATTGTTGATGCCTTAGTGAGAGAACTATAGGTTTACTTGGTTTTAAGAGTTTTGCTAACTACATTGTATTTTACCCTTCTATGCTGATAATTTAAAACTGTTTTTGGCTAAAAAATGCCATATCTGTCAGCATGTCAGCTTGTTGCTTTCCTTGAAAACAAAGTATTCATATTTTAAGATTGTGGCAGAAAGATTGCTATAATTGGTAATAAATATCTGTTTCTTTGGGTAATTGGTATGGTATGCAGAACCACCAATAACTGGTATAAATATTGCCCTTAAAAATTGTCAGCTCTACTTAAGTAGCATACATAGAGATGATAAGTCAAGTTCATTTTTGATAGAACTATCTCTATTAATAGATTGAAAAATAGACCTTATGATTCACCAGCTGTGGCTCACTCATAATTCTTCGTACATTTTCGTTGGAAAGCAACAACATTGTACACACACCTGACTTCCAGTGAACTCTCCGAACCATCTCCCTCTCTCAAAAGGAAAAACAATATGAATCAGATGGAAAATAGAGCAAGTCAAAGCTCACACTCCTGAAAACAACTGTTTTCAAAGAGTTCTGGGCAGGCGAGGGGAACAGGGTGGCGTGGAGATGATAAAATGTCTGCTATTAAAAGAATGATACAGAAACTTGGGAGGAAGTAAAAGCCCAGTGAATTATTGTTTGACAGAGGAGTGTTTGCTAGAATTCATATCAATTTTATAATGTTCAGATGAAGTGCTTGGCTGCAGCTGATGACAGCACATGCTGCCAAAGAAATAGCGAAAGCTGCAGTAGGAGGTGTGATATTTATGCTAGAGAGGTACAGGTTTGACTGCAGCTGCTTTGTACGTTTCTTTTACTCTCCTTTGAATGAAGTTACTGTAAATGGAAGTACACAAACCAGTTGACCTTTTAATTATCCACAGGGGACTAATGTACACAGCCAACTCTTGCTGTTTTTATACTCGGCATGGGTTTGAGCTTCTCTGCTGGGAGGTATATGCTGCCTGGAGAGGAACGTAAATAACCATTAACCTCAACATGAGCCCTGACCTCAAAATTAACCTCATGTGGGCAAAGTGAGGGCTCTGCTAATTTGAAAAGTCTTTACAAAGGCAGGGCTTGTATGTAAAATGGAGATCAGCCCACATTAAAGCTGACTTCTGAGAAAATGTAGGATTCAAGTTGTACTGACAGTAGGCTTAACTTGTCTTTTACAATGCATGACCGTCCTGGACTGTAAAGGTAATTCAGAGTTGCACACTGGTGGTGATTGTGTTGAGGCATCTGGTGTGATCACTGGTAAAGTATTTACTCAGAAACAGAACGATTAAATAGATTTATTTATGCCACTGCAGTTAAGTCGGGAAAGGCAAGGGGATTCGTCAAGTGGGAAGCCCTTTGAAGTGAAGAGAGAACTGCAGAAATCTTCTCTGCAGCTGCTCTCTCCCTCTGTGCCGCTTAGGTAAAAGACGGAGTATTTGAAATGACTCCATCAGCCCAACAGACAGAGCCAAAAGTATCTTTGGCTTTCAGTTTTCATATTGTTGGCACAGCAGTATACCCTCAAAGGTTAGGTTGAAAATATTTAAAAAGGCTTTCATCATGATGTCCTTGGGGTGGCACGCAATTTCGAAATTTCACATACATAAAGAATTTATGCAATTTTGAAGCTACCACTCAGTCAGAGTGTTACATAAAACTATTCAAGGAACTTTCTCCAATACACACATTAAGTTAAATCATTTGCAAGCCCCAGCTATGCTGTCTTCCTTTTCTATTTGTGCTAGTAATATATCAGGTTAGTCAAATGTTAAAGGTAACCTTATATTGTCAAGTTGTTTACTTTTACATTACAATTAAACCACCTTTGTAGGGCTGTGTATGTATATTGTAAGCATGCTCTTTTCTGCATTTTCTCCTTTTCCCTCACCAAATATATTTGCTTTTAAATGTCACATAATGAGGACAATACATTATGGATTGTTTTAAATATAATTTTTTGCTTATGGCTTGCCAACAAGCCCATCCGTCCTCTACAACAAGAGAAAACTCTTTCTTCTCCTCCTGTTCCTTGCTCCAACTTTTAGATGATGTGTGCTCAAACAGTCTGTTGTAGACATTTTCACAGTTGGTAGATGTAATTCTGCTTACATCTACCCAGCTACCAACTTTCAAGTACGTTTTGACCAGGACTTAAACAAGCCATCCTCCAGTACCCACCCCAAGCTCTAACAGACTGAGCACAATTTCATCTCGATATCTCTCTGCATTGATGTTGCCTCCATCGATGACAAGCCTCATTTTTCCAGTGAGGGAGATGTTGCCCCACACCATCACACAGCCTCCACCAAAACATTTAGAAAATTGTTGGTGTAGCAATTAGCAGTCCTCATCCTAAGTTCCATAGGCAGAATCTGGACTTATCGCTGACCACATTTTTCTCTTCAAGTTCAGGTACCAGTGCACATGTTGCTGGCACCAGTGCAAACAGGCCTGCCAAGGAAGGGCAGTCATGGCAGGCCTTCTGGTAGCCTTATAAGAGGCTTAGTACAAGAGCTGTCAGCCATATCATCCTTCAAACCTTGACCGCAAATCTGCAGAAGACTGCCCACACAGTTCTTAGGTGCTGACAGGATGAGGAAACAGTCTTTTTTAGGGTGTTGACTTCTGGGGTTGCCCTCTTCACGGCCTGTCACTGACATCCCCCTTTTTATGGAACTTGGCCTTCAGTTTGGAGACACTATGAGGGTTCTCTACAAATATTGCTGTGACTGTTGTACAAACACCACCTTGAAGTTACCCTATTGCATTGGCCCTGACCAGATCAATCCTTCAGTAGAGCTAGCAAAAAGTTGTTTTGCATTGGCAGAGAAGACCTGACAAATTTTTCATGGGCGCAACCCACATACTCTGCCCAGCTCATCCCACAAATGCATGTTCCTCACAAATGAGGCACCAAACAGGTTTAAGAACTGAATTGGATTTATTGCCAAGAAAAAATGTTTTATGGTTTTATGATTTGAGACATCCTAGAACAGCTTGTTTACTGACCTGAGAGGTCCCGCTAGAGTGTGGGACAGAAAGAGGTCAACAAGACACAAAAGTCTTCACCATTTAGACCTTTCAAACAATCAAACTCTTTATATCAATCCTAAAACACACAGGGAGCCACTTGAGGGTGACCAATGCTGACGTAAAATGATCAAACTTCTCTTTTCCTGTCAGGAGACATTAGCAGACAATATCGTCCTGATCTAAACCAGTGTACAAGGAAATTCTGTCCAGCCTCACTGTAATAAAGACATGAACTATTTCAAAGTCTCAACAAGTACAAGAGACATTAGTGAAGCCTAGAGTCTCTGCTCAAAGTGCTTATTCTTTTATTTGAGCCCAAGTATTTGATGCTTCTTTCAGATCAGTAAAAAAAAAAAACTACTTGTGTTTTGAATAAAAGACTTTGGTCCTGTTGCATGAGCTTTGTCAAAGAGCATACATCTGAAATTTGACCCGATCAAGTCTTGGGTTATATTACACCAGTGTTTATTTTGATTTGTTTCTTGGATTTTCCCAACAAACAATGTCAAGTTTTGTCATTTACTGAAAATCTGTTTTCTGGGAATATCTGAATCATTGTTAAAATTTTGGCCCTCACAGTCACTCAAACTTGTGTGGTAAAATTATCTTTTTGGGAAAGACATTAATGTTGTTTCTTGTTTATAACTTGTGTCTAGCCTTTTGGAGGGGATGGCTGGTGTGACACCATCAACAACAGGGCCTACTGCCAGTATGACGGAGGAGACTGCTGCCCATCCACGCTCTCCACCAGGAAGGTACACAAACAAGTTTCCAGTGCGCCACGTCCAGTCTGTCATGTTTATAAAGAAAAAAATGATTCGCTTTACTTTAAAACATCTGTTTTTGTTGAAATAATAACAAAATTTTGGGGGGTAATCCCTTTGAATAACTTTGAATTTTCTAGATTTTTTGTTCTCAAGGGTGGTAAAGGGTTGTTTAGCTGACTGCACGCTCACATCTTGCCGTCAACATGGATCTTAGGAGTTGAAGCTGGATTCAAAGTCACAGTCTTCCTGTTTACAGTAGTAGAAATCTGTCGTTTTTGGCATGATGGCTGATCTGCTACGTTGGAGACTTCTGCTAAGCAAACAAACACAAATCCCTGCTACTTTCCCTCGCTGCTGCTAATGACTGCACCTATTTGGTCTCACTCATCTGCACTTACAACAACAGAGGAGACTTGTGCCCTCCAGCTTTTCCACTCAGATTCTAAATAAGCAGGTTTTCACCACCCCATGCTGCTTTACACTTTCCCACCTCTCTTATTAAGACGTTGCCTCACTGCAGAGGAAAGGAGTCAGAGTTCAAGACGTCAAGGAAAATGTTGCCACTGACGTTGATATCAGAGGAAATTTTCTCCTATTACACTATTAAAGATTGTGTAACAGTGTGATGTCGACCCATAATAAAACTGGAATTAAAATAATACAGTGATTTTGGAGGTACTGTACTTACAAGGATACATGCATAATAGTGTAGTTAATTTACCTCCTGAAAACAGAGTTGGTGGGATGCTTTTAGTTTTACCATTTCAACAGCTTACACACTAACAGCATTGACATTACAAGAGGTGCAATGCAACTCATGTGACCTGTAGCCCATAATTCTGCGAATTGTGTTTGATGCAGACTAAGTTCTTGTCCACCTGGAGACAAAAATAATCCTTTTGTTTCCTTTGAATAATTTTCCATAAACAAGGAATTGTTTCAAGAAGTGTGTCTGTCCACACAAAAAGGCTGTAGTATCTATCCAAGGTCTGTAAGTTGCGCTGTAACGCTGCCACAGACATCAAAACGTGATAAGGAGACATGGAGCATGGGCGTACACAGGTTGAGTGTAAGCAAACAAAAGAAGAAGAGTTGAAAACCACCAAACTGCGGGAAACTGACGGCTGGAAGTCCTGCCTGTCAAATACAGCAACACAATGGACACAGTATTTGAGGCACCTGACGGAATATGTCCCTCAGGGTGCTGAAGGAGAGGTGGGACTATGATGAATGTGCTGATTTAATGTCTATAACCAGGCAGATACATATTGGCAAGCTCAAATCTACAATGGTTGTGAGCAGCTCCAAGTGGGAGCAGGAAAGGTGGGAGCCATGATTGAAATGACAGCAGGAAGTGACTGCTTGATAAGAGATTAGTCTAAATGCTAACAGCTTCATTAGCAGCTTAATAAGATCTGAACTGCATTTCTTTTTACATAAAAAAGACAAAAAACACTACAAAATTCTCTATAGAAAGGATCTTATTATGCCACTTTTGGCATATTTTGGCAAGTGTTTGTTTGTTTGCCACTACGGTTTCCATTCTGTCCTTAGCACTGTAGAAGTCGTGTTTGCCTACTACATTACATCACTAACTCGGAGGAAACTATAATACAATACGGTACAATAAAAGAAAACCTTTGTGATAACCCTTAAATCTATTCCCATGTGAATGGCTCCTCATGCCACCAGTTTTTCATATTTCTCTGTTTAAGCTGTCCTTCCATGCCTCCAGTAGTTGCAGAGCTTAGCACTGTGCATGCAGAGTCTGTGTGTCCTCATCGTGTTAAACATACTGACTACAAACAATGCTACCATCGTCATACACATAATGGAGTTTCTCTCAAAAGATGATCATGTTAACTTGGTACTGACTGGTCCAAGTTACTGGTCTTTTTGATAACCTTTTATGATGCCAAAATATCCAATACATATCATAACTATGTGCCACTTCCTGTCTTCAGAATCTGAAGTCCGGAAGTCTCAACTGTGAAAGCAACAGACATCAAAAGTCTTCTTCTAACATGGTTACCTGTTAAAGTGTAACATCGTCATGGTTTTCTGGGTGAACGCAGATGTCCCGTGGTATGATTTGATGATATAAGTGAAGGCAGCTCAACACAGAGCTTCGGTTGATAATGTATAAATGATCAGATGGAAACAATGAAAGCAGTAACAGGGGTTGCACAGGACTTTATTGCACCTAGTTTGATCATTGTGTCCCTCTTCAGTGCTGCTCAAAATTGCTGTTTGGTTGAGCAATGTGTATTCTTTGTAAAAGAAACCATGGTGATGAAATAAAGCATCTAAAATCAGACAAAAGAGCTGATTAATAGTGAGCAGCATGTCATGGCCATGCAGTTATTGAAAAGAGGATAAGGAGGCATTACAGGAATTTATGGCTTTGGTCAGCTATATCTGGCTACTAAATAAGACATGAATGAGAAAAAAAATACTTCTGTTACAACAGCAAATTAATTTGGTATATTGGTCTGTAATGGTGAAGAGGGAGCTGAGCCAAAGGGCAAAGCTCTTGATTTAACTCTCACCCTTTGCTCCAACTGTCACCTACTGACCAAAAGAACAAGATCACGGGTCCAAGCGGCTGACTCAGTTTCCTCAGTTATTTTGGGGAGGTGCATGTTGGGCTGCTTCTAGGGTTCAGGGCTTTGACATGACTATATAAGTCAGGCTTTAGATGAGCAGCCTACAATCATGTGTATGTCTCGTAAGAAAAGACTTTTACACAGTGATTTTTCTCCAGCATTGTTTGGTCCCAGCACAGAGGGCTGCTGTGTGTGTGTTGTAACATAAAATCCTTATTGGGTTGATACATTTTCCATGCCTGTTACAAATGCATCACATTACAATAATTGCTCTAAATGTTGGCTGTCTATATTTGGTGGCTTAGAGGAATGGTATGAATCAAAATAAGCAAACGCAGGTCAGACCAGCAGTGGAAACCAGGCCACTCGTACTCTAACTGCTTCTACATAAACACGTCTTTTTTTCCTATTTTTCTGTGCTTTCATGAGGGCCCCCCCTTCCCCCAAACTATACTCTATTTGGCTACTGTACCACCGCACATTAATGACACTCATTCAGGGGGCCCGGCCAATTAATTCCTTCGGCCTTCAGTTGGCCGGGCCCCGGCTGTCTCCTCCATGTCCGCAGCACGCCATGACTCACCGGCAGCTCCTTCCTAAATGCAGGAGTTCAGCGAGTGTGTAGCTGCCATCGTAATAAATGAGCTGCCAGACTGCCACTAACTTCTCTTTTTACAGGGGAAGAGGGGGGGCAGAGGGCACAGGGGTGGGAGCAGCGAAGTGTCTGACGGTCTGCGGTTTACTCGGCCACTGTAAAACAGCAGCAGTGCGAGCGGGGGTCGTTCTTAGGAAGTAAACTAAACCGCTGTGAGAATCAGTATCCCGGCTGCCATCATGGCTCCAGCAGCGTGATGGAGCAGAGAGGAGGGGGTGCGCTGGAGAGCTGTGGCTGATGGGTTTGTTTACAGAACTCTCCGCTTCTGTGGGGCTCCACTTTTGCAGGTGTAGGAAATTACAGGTTTTTAACGCAGCGTGACACACATCACATATTTTCTGGTCTTTTTAACAAGAAAAATGAAAATTATATTCCGATCGCTGAATAGTCATAAACACATTCTTATCATTGTGAGACTTTCTGCACATGACATGGCCACTTCACAGATGACTGTTATCAGGGACACACGGTATTGGATTTTGCTGATATGCAATATGCTGAATACGGATATGGATCCTGATATATTTTTACAAAGTCTCTACTCCACAAAAACGGACAATTTCTTTTCATAGCTACTGTCTGTGTTAGAAACAGATGTAAATCAAGAAAAACAATATTTTTTCCTAGATATATGATATTTTTGATTTACAAAGTAGACATTGATAGATTTCACAGAAGCAATAGATAGATAGATAGATAGAAAGATAGATAGATAGATAGATAGATAGATAGATAGATAGATAGATAGATAGATAGATAGATAGATAGATAGATAGATAGATAGATAGATAGATAGATAGATAGATAGATAGATCAAATTTAGTCTGTAAATACTGACTACGATCTGCTTAACTGCCAATACCGATATACTGCTTTTTAGGCAAATATCTGCTGATTGGGATATTGATAATATCCTAAACCTGATAGAGAAAAGGTGTTATTGGGTACATTGTCCCTCATTTGAATTAACTTATTTAACCAAACTACACTCAGGGGAGGTGACAACAAACACACACTTTGAGCAAAGCCTGACTTACCACAATCTGGCCTTGTTTCAAAGTGCCATTAAAGAGATATAACAACTCACTCTGGTTTTAGGGGTATTGAGGTATTAAAGAAACAAGCTAACTCCCCAATTTATCCCACCACCATCAAGCAAAGGCAGCTGTGATTGGATGTCCCTCTTAACTCATCCAACCTTTCCACACAACCAAAGTAGTTGTGATTGGATATATTCCTACCTTGTCCCTACTTCCTACATGACCAAATAAGGTCTTATTAGATTAAGTCTCTGTCAAACGTTTTTGTCTAGTTATAATTTATTGACAAAAATGTCTGTTAATTTAGCTTTAGCTTCTATTAATGTGCACCTGTTTTGTTTGGTTACTATTTTGTTTTCATCAAGAGGGAAAACAAGTTTTTGACAAAAACTATGATGAAAATAATTAGTCAACAAAATTTACACTGCCAGTCATCCTATCAAATAAAATACCCTTCGGTCTTGGTTAATCAATAAGGGCAATAATAAATGTATTATTATTTCTCTATGGTCTGGTATCAAATGGCCAGCTATTTGGAGACCTCTGGATTCAAAGAACCAGTGGTTCCATTTTTTTGAATCAGGAAGTCCTGGTTTTATTTATGGGGTAGCCAAAACAATGACAAGAGAGGAGGGAAACACTTGGGGTAGTCCAGGCAGGATTCAGGTGTTGGCTTATGCAGGAAAAGCCCCACAAGGAACGTTCAGACCTGCAAACTAATCCATGGAAAAACACAATTCTTACACAATTTTTTGGGTCTACACTGTAGTCCAATGGAAGGCCAAAGTAGTAAAGCAGCAAGGAGCGAACAGAAGGAAAACAAAAAGGATTTGACATTTGGTTTTGATTGTACTCAAGGCTGAATTCAACTCTGAGACTTTTTCCTGTCACATGAATTCTGTTCATAAATGTGTTGCAGTAAACAGCAGGGGGGGTTGACTCATCCAAAACCTCAGAAACTGCCAAAGGAGCTGAAAACAAGGCCTTCCTTCCCCTCCAAAAGTTGTTAGAATAAATCAGAAAGGGAGATTGGTTTGGCTTGTTCTGTTCCTGTATCACTGAATCAAGATGATGTTGGTATGGAAACCTTTAATGGCTGGGCCAGTTCATCTTAAATGGGTCCACTGGCATTTTGAAGTTAGCTTGGCCTTCTACTTTGATACTCTTACCCCGCCATCAACCCCATCTCCCTCCAAACCTAACTGCAATCAGCAGTTTAGGCAGACAAGCTACTACCTCCCACTCCCCTCCTCGCCTGCTACCGTCATCCTTATTTTCTTTCTCGGCCTCCCACTCTTCCTCTCCACCTCGCGTTCTCTCAATCTTCTCCTCTCTCTGCTTCTCTCCGGGAGCAAATGTTTACATTTCTTGCAACAGACTGCTTCGCGGGGCACCAGAGTTTATTTTGCAACCTGTGGTGATGGCTCGCTTCCTAGACAAGAGCTGGCAGCCTCTTATTGTTGATTCTTAACATGTGTTCATCCGTTCACCTCCATGGCTGCGCATTTCTCCCCTCCTTTTTCCCCCCTTCTGAAGACCCTCAGGGCTTCATCGGCATTCAAAGGCCACGTTGAACCATTTGACATCATGCACTTTATCGGCCTCCGGGGGGTCGTTGGAGTCCTCTTTGAAACTGTGAGGAAATATAACAAGTCTACTAAGACTGCACTCAGGTTACTAAACGCCACTTACCTTTCAGCACAAACACAAAGCAGGGGAAAGTGCAGAAGTGTTTACAGGCAAATGTCTTATTAGTGTTTGTTTTTGCATTTAAGTTGCAAGAAACAACTTTCAACAAGTTTCATTTAAGCCATCTTCCTCCCTTCCCAAAGCAACCTAAAATCCAAGAATGATTCAGCAAATAAGGCCAGTCATAAATGGAGAAGTATAAAAAGGGTAAAGGCCTGATCAACTAAAATCCAAAATAAAGGGTGCTAAGTTGCATGTGCAAACTAAAAAATTGCATGTGCTATTAGGCAAGGCAAGGCAAGTTTATTTATATAGCACTTTTCCTACAACATGTGTAACTTAAAGTGCTTGCTATTGCTATTAGTGGCAGTGTTGCCAGTGATCTACTACCACTGCATGTGTAATTGATAACAGGAGCAAAAGTGGTGTGGACCGCCCCCTCTAAAGGAGGATTTTCTATGTGCTATTGGCTGTCACCATGAGAATTTTGGGAGAACAAAGTGGCCGTAAATCAAAAATGAAGTTTGAATGGAGTTTAAGGCAAACAAACACGTGTAGAAATTATTTTTGCCGCATGTCATTCTGACGGACACGATCATCAGTTTTCTCATGCCATATTTCTATGCGTCATTTTTATTTTTCCTTTTCTGATTGCAATTAAACATAATCTAAATGACAGGATTCACATAGTTACACAGATTCATTATCAATAACCTCTCATGTGAAGAGCTGTCTTACAGTTACGCACACAGGCTGAGTGAGGACTTATACCTTTTACGCACTGACAGCGTCACACTCTCTGCACACTGACAGCCTCAGAACTCACTGTCAGTGCATAGAGATTGTGAAGAAGTCAGCTCTGAGTGAGAAATAGAGTGATAATGGCTATTAAGGCCTTTACACAGGTTAAATGACCTCCTCCATGATGAACTAAAAGCGCAAAACAGAACGGGTTTACTTTACGCATGTGTCTGCATGAGTGTGACGGCACACTGAATTGTCCCTCTTGTTCCAGCCCATCTTGATGACAAACAGCCTCCATAATCTTTCTGTTTTTCATCAAAAAATGCAGTCAGTGATGGAAAATATTCAGTTAATGCTACCGCTGTTCGCCACGATGATCACAGCCCTCCGTTCGTAACACTGGACCGTTTTTGCACCTGCTTTGCAAACGTACTGAATTTAGAAGCAAAAACACTGCGCACAGTCACTTGCATGTTTGATAAATCACGTTGTGGGTGCTACATAATTATATTTGCATCTCTTCCTACCAGTAATTTGCGCGTCCTGATCATCTGCATGTATTCTACATATTTATGAGGGCAAACATGCTAAATTGACTGTGCGTGCTAGTTTGCTCATCTGACAGATGCAATCTTCAGTCCACGCTGTTGGTAAAACAGTTTTGCATGCGCTATCAGGTTTGCACGTGTTTTTATACATGCAAACCTTTATTAAATCAGACCCTAAGTGCACTATTCTGCCCTACAAAGGCAAAGAGCAGTAACTACACAGACAGTATACAACCAACTATTGAAGCAAATGCAGAAGTGCCACAACTTGTAGTACACCGAGTGTCCACTTGAGGCTGGCTGCAAAATGTGACACCCAAATGATTGTGTGAAGGGATAGGATGGTTTTACAGCCTAATTATGCACCTTTACAGCCTATTTTCAAAGCCACCTTCATCTTAAATATATTAAACATGGGTTGCTGGGTTAAAGTATTGTATGTATGAAAAAAGGTATCCAGCACTGCCCTGTTGATCAGAGGGGGGAGATCCTCTAATGTAGTTACACAGCGTCGGGTACTTTCTGTATCATCCTACGACACATCGAGACCACGAATATTGGGCAACAGGTCCCACTCACAGACATTCTTCCTCTGTGGGCATAGAGTCACAGCAACCACAGGATTATATATATAATATATATATTATATATATTTATATATATTGTTGGCCCTCTGTTGCTATCCTCGTTAGCTCTTGAGTTTTATATATATATATATATATATATATATATATATATATATATATATATATTTTATATATTGTTATATATATATATATTTATATATATATTGTAAATATTCAGCCATGATACCGATGCAGTAAAACTTCCAACTGTCCTCCGGGATAAGCAGCTCCACTATGAGCGCGCGCTGCATGGCTCCTCTGTTTTCTTCTGGCAACAAGCTCACAGGAGATGATATCATATATATATATATATATATATATATATATATATATATTTATATGTATGTATATATATAAATATATATGTATGTCTGAATGTATAGATAGATAGCTCAAACTTATACGGGATGCAGTTGCCCCCTATCTAGCTTCATGACTGCCGGCTGCATCCGCTCCCTTGATACTGAGCCAATTTTAAAACGAGTTGTACCCGTCAATCGTATACACACATACACTTGGGGCAATAGGACCCAGGTTGAAAAATACCGAAGTTGCCCTTTAAGAGGCTGTCAATGCTAATGACAGGGGTTGATGGTACAAACCTATTTATAGGCATAGCCACTTCATTAACAAAGCTACTAAATAGGCTAGCCTCTCATCCTGCATGCACCATTACTGTTCACTCAAGAGTCAGTCATCTAAACATACGTACACAACGGATGCAACAATGCACCTTCCCCATTGTTTGGTCCGTACCTCACAGTTTTCGGATGGTTTTGGTCTTGGTTTTGACAACTTGGCAATCATAGTGCTTTTATATTTTAAGGAGTTTTGAGGAGAAACACCTATTTTTCATTTGCCTCATAGGCACAAAAAGACACTTCCATCTACTTATCTCACAGGTGTCAAACTGATCCAGTAAAGGGCCACTGTGGCTGCAGGTTTTCTTTCCAACCCAGCAAGAACACCCCTGATCCAACAAATCAACCGAGCAAAGACAATCCAGTTGATTGAGTAATTAGCATCAGGTGTGTTCTTGCTTGGTTGGAATGAAAACCTGCAGCCACAGTGGCCCTTTACTGGATCAGTTTGACACCCCTGACTTATCTACTTTATAATGCTGAAGAAAAAAACTAACTTTTTAAAACAACTGTATTTATCAAAGTTTTTTGACAAATGCTTTACCTTGTTTTCATGTTATATTTAAACACATCATGAACTCATCTACTTGTTTGCCTAATATGCATTTTTTAGTCATTTGTCATTAAACACAACATAATTACAGAACCATCAATGCCTGCAGGTTAAGGGAATTGAGTTTTGTGAAGTTTGGCTCTAGAGGTCATCCGGCCAGTTTAAAGATGGCAAGGATCAAGAATTATTTGTAGTTTTAACCAACAGGACTTTTTACAATGTCTGGATATGCTTTTTAAGGTTGTTCTGGGCAGCATGACGAAGGCCTTTGAGTTCAGGAAGGCACTAACTAAAACGTTTTTTTTAAAGGTCATTTATCCCATATGCTAAAACCATAGCAAACTTCACTTAATGACAGATGAGGTTTGAACCTTGACTTCAACCGTTTTATTGTTTTGGTGCGGATATTTTGGTGCTTTGTTGGTCTGTTTTATTGAATGTGTGTATATATATAATGTTGATACCTGTATTCGGAGAGCCTGAGACAGATTTCCAGTCACGTTGAACAATGAAGATTTACTCTATTATTCTGTTGTATTAAAGTCCAGATGTAATGTAGACTTACTGTACACTGCTGCTTCTCATTGGTCAGGCCAACACTTGAAGTGACCAGATGCTTTACATGCACGCTTTATCAGATCTCAGCAGAGACCATCTCCGACAGCCTGTAGTGAGCAATGTGTGTTTTCTCAGTTTAGTCATCCATTAGAAGTGACATCTGTACCAGACGCTCTCTGATGGCCACAGCGTGTGTTTTTGTTTGAATTTGGCCACAGATTCAAAGACCTATAGAGACTTTGGAAAGCTGATTGATGAAAGTTGTGCTTGTTTACTGACAGGTCATTCAGTTTGGGGCTGACTGCGACCAGGATGAGTGCACTTGCCGTGATCCAGACGCTGAGGAGAACAAGAGTAAAGCCAAGGCGCTGGCAGGAGGAGGAGGAGGAGGAATGCAGTAGGAGATGAAAGAGGCTGAACGTGTATTTAAAAAGTCAAACCACAGACTGAACACCACAACAAACAAACACAAAAATATTCAGTTTTTACATTTGTAATGCAAAGAATGTAACAGGATGGATGTCTCTCAATAATAGTAAGGCTTGAGTCATTTTAGGTTTAGAGATTTCCTCCTTAAAAATTCAGCCAAAAACCCACTTATGAAACTTGTACATTGTTTTTTCTCCCTATTAAGAGGTTAAGTGTTATCTTCACTGCCGGATTTGTGAAAAAGTCTGTGTGTAATATTTTGAGAGTTGGAGTGTCTCTAAGAAAACTCTGAGGTTTATTCTGTCCTGTTCAAAACAAGTCCTCATAATTGGATCAAATCACTTCCATAAACAGATTCAAGGACTCTTCTGGACTTGATTTGTACGAGGATTAAGAAACTAATAGAACTTTCTGTGGCTGAATGAAGTAAAGCATCAGCAGCTAGCTGTTTATTAGAAAAAGACAAACAGTGAGTGTGTTTACATGGACTTGACTATCCTTGTTATGTGCTTTATGGGGCTTCCAAATAGGAGGTGCTGCCAAACTCATTCACTGTCTATCTGTAGTGCAACATGTAATCCAAGGCCTGGCCCACGCATGATTATTAATCTTTACTGACTTTGGGACTGTGAGAGAGATACAGTATATGTAAACAATGACAGATTACAAGTTTTGTTCTTGGAGTGCATGGTTTGCCACAAAGTACACTACACACCAACTGAATCACACACCAAGAACCAGGTTCTCTACTCTCTCAGTGTGTACTCTCACGCATGATAAAACTGACTCAACTGTAATTAAACATGGTGAACATCAGGAGGAGCTGAAGCAAAATGCTGCCAGGGGTTAGCTTCATTTGATATTGAGTGGTTGGGATTTCCTCCCAGCTCCTCTTCTTACCAGTATTTTTTATATAACTTACAGTAGAGATGCTTGAGTTTTGCCATAAATCAACAAGTTGGTCCTCCGTTTTTGATGTCTACATACATTTATGCTTCGCCTTTAGTCTTGTTTCCACGGTTATATTTGCTTTCTGCTTCAGCCAGCCTGCTGCCTTTGTTCCGTCCCACGCATCAAAACATAGACAGTGTCAATCTTTGTTTGTATGGCACCAATTCTTTACAATTGTAATCTCAAGACTTTACAGGAGAGCATGCTGAATGGGCTCAGCTGTCCTCAGTACTCCTTAGGGCTGGGTATTCCCTCACGATATGATACATATTCCAATCCTGAGGCCACAATAAGATATGTATCTCAATAAATGTCAATTTTGAACACGCTTTTAACAGAATTCCCAACAAGTTTTGTTTTTATTACAAGAAGAAAAAGAACAAGGACGAATTTTAAATGATTCTTCAACTTAACTTAATGTCCTCAAAGATGTTAGACCAAAGTTCAAATTTGGAACTTCATGGTGCTTCATCATGTAACTTGGCTTCTACTTCGAACTGTGCCATTGTTAACATTACCCAAAGAGAATCAACGATAACTATCAAAACACTGTGACCAGATCTATTTTGTAGAATCCGCATGGACTACATAGATCCCCAAGGAGTGTGTGAACATATTTTACCGTATCGATATTTTGAGCACAGGCCCAGTAGTCTCAAAAATATCAGGATTTCAGATTGCAAATATTGAACATGTTTAATAGTCACGATTTCATGTCAGGGTGTCCCTGATCCTCTGCTAGGAGGATAAAATAACTCTTTACACACCTCACTTCATGGAATAACCAGGTAGGGTCTTTCTTTAAGACCACTGGATAATCAACCATGTAATTACTTAGATTGGATGCTGGAATTCAAAACAGAACTTGGGCCAAATACATTTTTATGCATAACCAACTTGATCTAGGACAAGCCAAATGCAGAGCAAGGTAGCACTTCTTGCCCATTCTTGCTGCATTACAGTTAAAAAGTTAAACATCAACACAGTACTGCTCATCCCTGCAGCATGACCAATGAGAGGGAGAAGCAAAGAGACAATCTCTTTTAGAAAACCGAGGAGGAAGTCGTCTCTGTTCCTTTTATAGTGTCAGTTTTATCACCTATAACCTCAGCTAGAAAGCTCTGATTTGGAATTGAGCTGATTTGGCTGGCCAGATGTGTCCAAAAATTGACAGAAATATTGACCAAGGTGCAATATGGCACAAGCTCCTCTCATCTTTTCATACCAATATCAGGTGTCTTGACCTGTCTACTTAACTAATATTCATCCTCATGTCCGTGCTGATCTCTTAAGCAGAAAATTAGGTGGGCAAAGTCTGCAGTTGTTGGTGTGAGGGGTGAGGACCAGAGAGTGCAAGTGTTAGAGGGGAACAGACCTGACCAGACCCCAGTCACGGTCAGCCAGACATGTTTGAATCTAGATGCTAGTGTTGTGCTCAAGACCACTCTATCTGAGACTAAGACTTGCCCCAGACCAAAATGCACCGAGACCAAGACAAGACCAAGATTTTTGGGAGTCGAGACCGAGTCTAGACCAAGACTGAGTCTTGACCAAGACTGAGACAATCCGAGACCGAGACAAGACCAAGACCTTCAAAATGTGATCAAGACCAGTCTTGAGTAACACAACACTACTAGATGCAGTTGCAGAAATGCAGATCTTGGCGAGTGTGTTTGTCTAATTTCAAGTCAGAAAGATCTGTAAAGCTTATTTTGATTTACATTCACTTGACAAGTTCGGATAAATATCTTACTGAAAGAAATAAAGGGCGAACAGAATGCATTGTGTCGCTTGTAATGATAAGAATTTATCTGCCAATAAAACAAATTTTACTGAGTGAGGGTTTAAAGTGAGGGTTTAAAACTAATCTGGACTCATGAATTATCTTCAAGACTCCCTTGAATTGAATTTGGCTTGGCAGAGAATTGGACTTGTTGCCTTATTTTAAGTTTTTGTATCTACAATTAAGATGTGAATCCAACATGTCAGAAACTTGTGTCTTACAAAAAGTCTAGTAAGATTTTTTGACATGAAATTGGACGAAAACTCTCAACTAGATCTGAATTGCAGTGCAGTGTGAACTGAATATACAAACAACCAATAAAGGAGAGAGGGTGGGACTCAGGGTAGAGCTTCGAAGACAACAACAAATTGATATGTCGACCGCCACTAACTGGTTTGTGTGTTTACTCCTTGAACTGTCTTTTGAGAGTTTGATGCTCTCAATCAGTTTAGTTGACTTGACAAATCACGTCTGGGATTCCTCATCAGGTGCTGTTGTTAAATGTGTGATGCCATCTTTAAGTCTTCATGTTCAGTTGTCGGGAACTGGAGGAGATTGGTGACTGTTGGAGGGAGAGAAGAGCAAGAGGCCGGACCAGAATTAATATTGGACAGCTTTTTATTAGAAACTTTCAGTTTTCAGCAAAATGCTCAAGAGAAAAAGATTATTATGATGTTGCTTTGGATGTCAGTGTTTCAATGCTCTCTTTGTTCTAATCTTGTAATTATATTCAGTCAATTTGGTATCCAACAAACAAAACTCATGTGTTTGTCACTTACGAAGTCAGACCATCTCGTTATTACCACAGGGAGATTGATAATTGGTACTGGGATGCTAGTTTCACACAAGGCATCAACTCCATCATCAATGGGAAGATTGAGGGTTCACACCCAGCTTGCACAAATACTTCTTTGAAGCCTGCAGGATGACAGCGGCTCTCGGAAGATTGTGGATGTTGAATAAATTCAACAGCTCCCTGATTCCTATTAACAAAATGTGGATTCTCAAATTGGTGTAGGAGCTTTTCCAGGTGTCTCAGATAAGGATATGATGTTGGCACAACCAAAACAAAAAGGATACTCTTAAAATCCATCCTAACCTGAGATACTCAAGTCCTTTTGAACACACTCATAACTTCACTTTGAAAAAGCACAATTAAAGCATACAGAAGAGCCTCCAACAAACTTCTTGTATTCCCCCTCCTCACAATGATGTTGCAATTTAGTTTTTTTGGATCACTTCTTGAACCAAACAGTCCCAAAAGTCAAATCAGATCAGCCAAAGCACTAATTTTTAAACTTCTTTGCTCATTCTCTTGATTTTAACGAAGACTTAAAAAAGCTTTATCATCGTGCTTCATAACATTTATCTGATCTCTTGGTCTTTAGTAGAGTGAAGGATTTGTATGTGTAAAGACTAACATGTATAGACTAATATATTTGGATCACCTAACATATGCTAGAATATGCATTAGTTACACAAGACAGCACACTATTTATACCATAAAACTTACAGTACAAGCAATTATCAGTACACCACTGCAAGGCAACCAGAACATATCTTTATTATTGCACAAAATAACCAAATCGTGGTAAACGTTTCTCTCTGAACTGTTATGTCTCCAGTTATTGACAGAACAGTGAAGTCAGAATCATTGTTACTCATCACAGAGCTCTGTTATATCACACTGTACTGCGGAAAGGAAGATCTAATGTACAAACCCAAAACCAGTGAAGTTGGCACATTGTGTAAGTCGTAAATAAAAACAGAATACAATGATTTGCAAATCCCTTTCAACCTATATTCAATTGAATACACAGCAAAGACAAGATATTTAATGTTCGAACTGAGAAACTTTATTTTTTGCAAATATAAGCTCATTTGGAATTTGATGCCTGCAACATGTTTCAAAAAAGTTTGCACAAGTGGCTAAAAAGACTGAGAAAGTTGAGGAATGCTCATCAAACACTTATTTGGAACATCCCACAGGCTAATTGGGAACAGGTGGGTGCCATGATTGGGTATAAAAGCAGCTTCCCTGAAATGCTCAGTCATTCTCAAACAAGGATGGGGTGAGGGTCACCACTTTGTGAACAAATGCGTGAGCAAATCCTCCAACAGTTTAAGAACAACATTTCTCAACCAGCTATTGCAAGAAATTTAAGGATTTCATCATCTACAGTCCGTAATATCATCAAAAGGTTCAGAGAATCTGGAGAAATTACTGCACGGAAGCGGCAAGGCCAAAAACCAACATTGAATGCCCATGACCTTTGATCCTTTAGGCGGTACTGTATCAAAAACCGGCATCACTGTGTAAAGGCTATCACCACATGGGCTCAGGAACACTTCAGAAAACCACTGTCAGTAATTACAGTTTGTTGCTACATCTGTAAGTGCAAGTTAAAACTCTACTATGCAAAGCCAAAGCCATTTATCAACAACACCCAGAAACACTGCCGGTTTTGCTGGGCCCGAGCTCATCTAAGATGGACTGATGCAAAGTGGAAAAGTGTTCTGTGGTCTGATGAGTCCACATTTCAAATTGTTTTTGGAAACTGTGGTCGTGGTGTCCTCCGGAGCAAAGAGGAAAAGAACCAGCCAGACTGTTATAGGCGCAAAGTTCAAAAGCCAGCATCTGTGATGGTATGGGGGTGTATTAGTGCCCAAGGCATGGGTAACTAACACATCTGTGAAGGAACCATTCATGCTGAAAGGTACATACAGGTTTTGGAGCAACATATGTTGCCATCCAAGCAACGTCTTTTTCATGGACGCCCCTGCTTATTTCAGCAAGACAATGCCAAGCCACATTCTGCACGTGTTGCAACAGCGTGGCTTCGTAGTAAAAGAGTGCAGGTACTAGACTGGCCTGCCTGTAGTCCAGACCTGTCCCCCATTAAAAATGTGTGGTGCATTATGAAGCGTAAAATACAACAACGGAGACCCCGGACTGTTGAACAACTTAAGTTGTACATCAAGCAAGAATGGGAAAGAATTCCACCTGAAAAGCTTCAAAAATTGGTCTCCTCAGTTCCCAAACGTTTACTGAGTGTTGTTAAAAGGAAAGGTGATGTAACACAGTGGTAAAAATGCCCCTGTGACAACTTTTTTGCAATGTGTTGCTGCCATTAAATTCTAAGTTGATGATTACTTGCAAAAGAAAATAAAGTTTCTCAGTTCGAACATGAAATATCTTGTCTTTGCTGTGTATTCAATTGAATATAAGTTGAAAAGGATTTGCAAATCATTGTATTCTGTTTTTATTTACGATTTACACAACGTGCCAACTTCACTGGTTTTGGGTTTGTAGGTAAATATGTTTGGTCATCATTGTTGTTTCGCTCCACATGAGCCTCAAACTCCATCTGCATGTTTTCACACCAGAATGCTCTGGTATCCATGAACCAGAGATTATGATGTTCCCCATCAGACTGTTGTATGTATCTATAAAAGTGTAATCATGCTCTTCTGTGATATTTTACAGTTCTTTATACTCTTTAAGAAATAAATAGAAAATGTATATTGACCAACATCCTGCCTATTGTGTTTGATTTTCAAGGTTACTTCAGGATGGTTTCTTCTCATGTATGATAGGTTTATTATTTAATTTCTGATATCTGTTTTTGGAGAAGTGTGTTTCTTAAGGTATAGTTCATGTTTATGGTTGATTGAAGCCCATGTTTATGGTTGATTGAAGCCCATGGCACTGGAGAATATAATTTCCAGTAATGCAACTTGCCATTGTGGTATGGATGCTAGCTGATACTGTATATAGCACTCAAGGGTGCCACAGAAAACCTCATATTTACCCCACCCAATTATGTTGGCTTGACTGTATGCATGGTAGTTCTTGCAAAAGGGACACATATACTAGTGTGACATTGACTAACAATCATGGATGACTTGCTGTTGTGAACCAGCTCAATGAAAAGTGCTCTATCCTGCATCAACCACCAACAGAAATTATGTCATTCACCATAAATGTATATTTTTAGACCAGTCAAACCAAATATAATAGCAGTTCAGCTAGATGATCCTACATTAATCGACATTATTCCTCTCCAAACCATATCCATTATAGATATTAATTTTAATAAAAGAATGATCTCTCAATCCATGGTTGTATTGGTTATAAATCTATAGAAACTATCTTTACAACCACGTAGACATGAGGTCCCTCTTGAAAATGAGGTGCCACATCTCAGGGGGCTTACTTTTTATACATTTATATTTAACACATATGGCAATATACAAATAAAGATTGATGAACCTATATTCAGCAGAGACAAATGTGATGAGGACAGATTTATGATCTGGACGTCCATGAGTTTTTTGCTATCATAAATTCTTATATGTATGTATATGTATTTGTATGTATGCATATATGTGTTTCTATAAAATGAAGAGTAACAATAACACTTGTTATGAACTGTATGCAAAGAAAGATTTATTGATATGCTAAAGTAAAGTTCTGGACAGTGTATTGGTTTTCTTGACAAAGCTCTTGTGTTTGCATCTGTATGTTTTTCAACTCATGGGCTACATATCCTACCACCAGCCACTCGCTGCTCCCCTCAAATCAGCTGATTAGGTCAGAGTGCTGCAGAGAGGTCTCTTAGCAGTAAAAGTAGAACACACTGGTATAAATACAACTCTCCAGGATGTTAAAAAGGTGGGATGTTCCTGTATTCACCCAGCAATTAAAAAAAAAAACACTCCAGTGAATCTCAGATGAACTCAAGTCACACAGGCTGTGCTGTGTCTTAAAATAGTGCCTAATCAAAGTGGTTTGGTCGTGGAATATAACGTGGATGTAAAACTGTAGTGTGTGATGACTCCAGTTTTTGTGGCTTTCTTTCTTCTATTCTTTTAATCAAGTAGATTGTTTGAGACCATGTACAACAATGTACAGCATTAACGTCTGTCCTCAGTTTTTTTAACAGAGAGATCTGAGCTGTGACACTGTGGCACACGTTCAGGATCATGCTCAGTGCCTCACACTCAAAAAAATCTGAATTATCCCTTAAAACCTAGGAGAGAACCAAAAGGACCAGTGCTACCACTGCTAACATTAGCATCACTCATTGAAATAGAAATAATATTCCAGAAGCCACGTTTTCACAATAGATTCTTTATTATTTCTGATGTAGCAAAGATCAAAGTGTAAAAGTTTATGATGGCCACATACAGTATAGACAGAATTATGTCATGCAGATAGGAGATACTTCCAGTTATCTCAAAGGACAAAGTTCTCCATCTTTTCATCTACTTTATTTAAGACACTAGTTTCACATCTTTTTTTAAATTCATTGACCAGAAAGTCACATCATCTTTGAAACCAATTTAAACCAACAAATTTCAAACCCTGTTTTTTTTAATCAAGTGCAGTCACTGAACTCTGGTCGCTGGACTAAGCTACACAGCAGATATTACAAGACAATACTAAAGCACACAGACATGTTGTAAAATATCCACTGTTTTATATTTATATACAGGAGAAAAACACTGTGCTATAATGTAATGCTTTATGAAATACTCTGCTGCCTATACAAAAATCTACAAGTGTTGAGTTTTAGTATTCACATGAAACTTGTTAAAAATCAATGAATAAAATACATTTAAGCTTTTCTCTGACATTGACCTCCAGCATGACAACAGTGATCTATAACAAAAAGAGGTTAAAGGTCCAAAGGTTTACACAGTAACTAGGGAAAGCCATCAGTGCATGAGGTTTGAACATAAAGACAAATATGTCCGTTTGTACAGCGTTAACTGTTGTAAAACACTGAAAGAAAAGGTTTTTGTTTGGCAGGTTTATTAACATGAGGAGAAAATCAAAGGATCTCTGAAGTAAAACTATTGAAAATTATCTTTTTAAGCTTTTCGAACAGCTTCTCTAGAAATGCAACTATCCACACTACATTCAGCACATTATCACTAATACCTTAATCATAATGACAGTGCAACTTCCTGTTTCATTATCGAGAATATGAAGTTCACTTCCTGAAGGCTGTCTGTGTTTTTTGCTCTCTATCAATCAATCAATCAAACTTTATTTATAAAGCACTTTTCATACATAAGATGTATCACAAAGTGCTGTACATTAAAATAGCTCTACCACTCTAAGGCAGTGGTTTTAAACTGGTGGGTCAGGATCCAAATAAGTGAAGTGGGGAGTTTTTTAACGGTGTGCCTGTGAAATAGAGAGTAAAAAATGCTGATGTACAGAAGGCCATGTGTCATTATATTTTATGAATAAAGTTTACTCTGATTTGAAGTGATAGAAAACATTTTTGGTTGTTTTCTAAAGTCTCATCAAACATCCACGGTGACAAAAGCGTGAGCTTAACAGTTTCTTGATAGAGAAGTTTTTAGGACATTGCCCTCCCTTGTTTGCTAACAGAGATAGGTACCAATAACTAACTCCAGCTAGCTCAAGGAATCAATATCATGAGCCTTTTTGCTAATCAAGTCCTTTGTTCTGCATGCCTTGCAAATTAAGGACATGCTGCTCTCATCAGAGGCAGTCAGTATTAACTACAAGAAAGATATCGTATGTGACCATGGCAGACAGGAAACATCCATCCATCCATCACCACTTAGCACATTTTAGACACACGGGGGGCCGGTGCCATCCCAGCTAACATCAGGTAAGAGGCGGAATACACCCTGGACCAGTTGTCAGCCTATCGCAGGGCTACATAGCGGAAGGGGCAACCATTCACACTCATATCTAAGGACAATTTGGAGTCACCAATCATCCTCATGAGCATGATTTTGGTCTAAGGGTGGAAGCCTTAAATCACATTTTGATTCATGCACACAGTACACCATTCAAGAGATATAAGTCCTAAAAATAAAACTCACCGCAGTACCTTCTTCTCTACTCACCCCTTGTGCTTTAACTGTCTGGTGGCAAAAAGGTGGGAAGTTGTTGTCTGTCCATCATATTGTGGTCAGTTTTTAGATTTAAATTTGGGTGAGCATTTCTCGTTATGGAGAATGTAGTGGATCCAGAGGCCAAACCAGTGAAGAACCACTCAAGTTTTACTGCAGATAAACCTGCTAATCAAATTTGGACATGTCCTTCTCTGTGTCTCTTCATGACGTTCTATCAGTTTACACAGTGCATTGACTTTGATTATTTTGCGGTAACTTTCCAGGTTACTTTCGCATGAAGATGAAATTGTTAAAACCACTACAACTAAAACATGACTAAAATGACGCTCAAATCTGGATAAGGCCTGATGTAAAAGCACACGATACAGCAGCCAAAACCACGCCACAGCTGTGCTGCAGTTATTCTCTATAAATGCATACTACAAGCATCAGAAGCTGTAAAATATTAACCAATGGCAGTCATGTCTTAGAGGATCTGAAACTAAAAACAACAGTTTGATCTTTACAAAATCCCTACACTTCAGAGATTCATTTTAATGTAAACTTTATAAGGAAAAAGCATTTATTTCATTTTCACGGTCTGATCCAGAAGCAGCTTTGGAGAGCGATGTTGTCGACTGGAAATCAGTTTGACATCAAGAGTTTCATACAGATGCAGCCACTAAAAACTTCCCCACTTTCCCTAACAGGGTCTTGGCTGGTCCTTGTCAGGTCTGAGACAGGGCCTGCCCACAATGACAATTCTCGGCAACATGTGGGTGAATTTGTGTTGTCAAGTCTGCTTTGGGATGATTGGCAGCTGATTTACAAACCATGGGATAGGTTGAGGCTACGTCATCCTGTGAGGGAAGCTGCATCTCATTGAGACACCCTGCAAGTGCATGAGTGGGCCTGTTTTCAATTGATCTTAGGACCAACCTCAGAGAAGTGGCTTTTAGCAGCTGGAAGGTGGCTGACATCCGTCAGGAAGGGGAAAATTGAAGTGGCTGAATCTGTTTATCTCTGTGACTGGGATACAATAAGAGTAAGTCTGGATTTATACAGGCACAGAGGAACACTTGTGCAACCTTTAGGCTTTGACTGAATATGAGGTGAGAGAAAACCCGTTTTCCATTTCCATTTTACTTTTACATCAGATTGCTGTTATAAAGGGAAAAAAGCTCCTACTGTATCAAAGTTTTAGGATTGAAAAGTCCAACAAAAAAACAAACATCATGTTCCAGTGTTGAGCCTAAAACAGCACGCCCATTTAAAATTGTTGTATTTATGTCAAGATTTAATGAAAACAAAAAGGTTTTAAAACACTTTTTGTCTTTTCTTTGGACAAATTCGAAACAAATTAGGTTGCTAATCCCTTTTTAAGTTTGTCAATAACATCCTTGCAATAACTTCACACAACACAGCCCATAAGAAAATTCTTAAATGATGTGTTAGGCAGGAACTTTAGAGGGTCTCATCCATGGGAAACTGCACCCTCTCTCCTCAGTCTTTTGGTTTCACAGCAGTGAGTGCATCTGGTGATGTGCTAGAGATCCCACTCTGCTCTACTTCGATACACCAGGTCTACTGTTGGCAAAGCCCACTCATATATACTGGTCTGAGTTAATCAGACTGACCCAAGTAGGAGGCCATTCAGAAACGGACCGAGAGAAGGTGACTTTAAAAGACTGAAGAACTAATAATTTGATTACTCAGTTAAATCAAACATCAAAACTGAACTTGACTTCTTGGATGATACTATTGGGGTGAACGGTCACGCCAAGACCAACTGCAAACATCTTTCAGTGGGTCAAAAGCGAACTAAAGCTTGGCCAAGGAGATGCACGTCAGCAAGGAGGCTAACACCAATGCTGAGCATGCTCAGATATCAACAACAGCAGAGGAATGTGAACTGTGGTTTTTGGGGGACTGGGCCTGTGTGAAGTTTTTGAAGAATGGGTGACGTTTATTTTATTCTTAACTCATATTGCAAGAAAGGAAGTAGTATATGTGCGGAGCCTAACTGAACATGAAGAGATGTTAAAATCTTGTACTGATCAGATTATTATCATGCGCAGAGATGATCTCTCTCCTCATTGAAATACATTTACCAATAGACAAAGGGGAAGCTGAATCATGTAAAGATTAGTTTAGCTCTTGTAAGTAAACCTGCATTTTCTTGCTTCTTTGTTGGCACTGTCAGATCTCTGTGTTTCTGTTGTATCTGTGATGGGTGCTCTTGATCACTTTACAGCTCCTTTGGCTCGCCATAATCGTTATACATGACAGTGAGTGTCTGCTCGTCACAGGCTTTGTGGACATCCTGGCCCATGTCAGACCAGCTCAGGCCAAAGCTCTTGGTGTCAGTGTAACGGCAGGACAGGAACTTTAGGGACATCCTGCGGAGGCCGATCTTTGGCTCCTGCAGGAGACCCTTACACCATGGAGAGAGCTCGTCTAACTGGGAGAGGATGAGGCCGGCCTTCCTGTGGAGACAAAGAGGAGAAACAGGCTAAGTGTTTTTGTGCATCTGTAAAAATGTCATGTATCAGAGCGAGAACAATTTCCTTTACACATTAACAAGAACATCAATTTAAATAACAGATTGTAACTCTGTTAAGTGTTAGTCTAAAGTCAGAGGACAGCCTCTGCAGATTTCACCCAGTGATCAAAAACATTGTTCTCATTCCTCCGCCAAAGCAGCATCTCTGCTGCAGAGCTGCCATTAAGCCAAACCACAGTCTGCTGGACACACCAGAGTCACAGTTCATTATACTAATGATACCTCAGAGCACTCAGGATACACACTCAACAAGAACTACTTCAAGAAAAATAAATGGCGAAGGAATTAAGACGATTTCAGCATTTTGTTTCACAAATAAAAGACAAAAAAATTCAAAATCAACATTCATGTTTTGTTCTGATGACCATCATAGTCTGACCTGCACAACATGCATTACTAACGCTGCTGACGTAATAATTTCTGTTATGGTAGGGTTAGTTCTATTTCAACTGGTATGTTTGCTTGTGTTCTTTGTCTTTGTGACCTCTTGTTCCCCTTGTCTCTTGCATTTTCTGTTTTATTTTGAAATTCCTGTGTTCTAAATGGTGTTTCCTGTCCTCCCATCTGATCAGGATTCCCTCCACCCGTGTGGTTGTCTCACTTGTGCTTGATGATTGCCTAGTGTATTTAGTCTGTGTTCCCCTTTGTCTTTGTCAGGTCATCCGTCTTCCATGCCTCAGTCCCCACAAAAGTTTCCAGCGTCATCGGTGTTTCCTAGTGTTTGTAATTATTTTGTCTGCTTTGCTCCACCTTTTTGTAACTTAGGTTTTGCATTGAGCCTCGAATGTTTGTTTCTTTTTAAACAAGTTTTGATTTGTTACTTTGTAAAAAAAAAATGTTCTGTGCTTTTACTTCTTGTGAAGGATTGATTTTGTTTTATGATCCTTTTTAGTTCAAATAAAGTCTTTTTGTGTTAGTCTGCATTTCAGCCTTTCACTTTGTTTTTTGTCAATTTAATTCGGTTTCACATATCCTGACAAATTTCATATTTATACTGATGAGCAATGTGTGAAGTGGTTGAAATGAGAATCAAAACCTCCAAATCTTAGTTTATGGTCTATGAGTGAAAGAGGGTGAAGTGTATGGGCTGAAATATGTGCCACCAGAAACTGAATTTGAATCATTTATATTGAATTTGAATTACAAAATTTGAATTTGTATTTTTTTAATTTGAATCATTGCATTGTAAAACTGAATCTGAATCATTTATATTGAATTTGAATTACATAATTTGAATTTGTATTTTTTTAAATTTGAATCATTGCATTGTAAAACTGAATCTGAATAGCATAATTTGAAATTGAATTTATTAGTTTGGAACTGAAATCCAATAAACTAGAAAATGTATGTAAGATTATGAAAATTCAACTCAATATAATTTCACATTCAGTTCTAACTATTCAAATTCAGTTGTCAAAGTTCAATTTCAATTCACTGGGACACACATCCGGGTAGTTCAGGAAGAGCAATCGAGCACCGATACACAGCACAGCTATATACGGCTCCTCTTCGGCCAGTTTTGGACACGTCACTTGATGCCACCTGCCATGAAACGGAGGAAGAAGCGCTTGGCTTGACCCGCGCTTGAGGATGGATGAGACAGGTGTGCCAAAAACTGATATCTGCCAGAAACTGATTTCCGGTCCGCGGGAGCGTGCACAGCCTTCATAGTGGAAAAGCGCAGCTTCTGTAGCTCTGCTGCTTCATCGGGCTCAAACAACGAGTTTGTTTATGATCGTCTAACGATGTTTATTTGTGTTTGCGTTTGATAGCCTCTGGTAGGTCTACTTGCCTTATATCGCTGTTCAAAAGGCTAGTTCGTGATTTTAATCTGGCACGTATATGCGCTAATAAAGATATGTGTCACTGACGGAGCTTCTTTTTCCTGCACCAAAATTACATTATCCCTCAACAGAGTAATTGACCCCACACAGTGCTTTGTACGGTTTGAATATGAGAAACAAATTGAAGAAAAAAAAACACATTACAATGTAAAAATCAGCTTATTTTGCTTGCCAAAAACTGATTCATGCCTCTGGTATTGTACAGAGATGGATATTTTGCCCCAAAATAACTAAATATAACACAGCAGAGTAATATTTACAAGATTTGACTCCAACAAGTACTTTTTCCCCCTTTAAAAAGATAAAAGGGTAATTACAATGTAAAAATCAGCTTATTTTGCTTGCCAAAAACTGATTCATGCCTCTGGTATTTACATATACCAGAGGTACAGTACATACAATACATGCAAGTACTGGTTGGAGTCAAGTCTTATAAATATTGCTCTGCTGTGTTATATTTATATATTTTGGGGTAAAATATCTATCCATGTACAATATCAGAGGCATGAATCAGTTTTTGGCAAGAAAAATAAGCTGGATTTTACATAGTGTGTTTTATTGATTTTTGAAGAGGTAAAAAGTACTTGTTGGAGTCAAATCTTGTAAATATTACTCTTCTGTATGATGTTAAGTTATTTGGGGGTAAAATATCCATCTACGTACAATACCAGAGGCATGAATCAGTTTTTGGCAAGCAAAATAAGCTGATTTTTACATTGTAATGTCCTTTTATTGATTTTTTTAGGGGCAAAAAGTACTTGTTGGAGTCAAATCTTGTAAATATTACTCTGCTGTGTTATATTTAGTTATTTTGGGGCAAAATATCCATCTATGTACAATACCAGAGGCATGAATCAGTTTTTGGCAAGCAAAATAAGCTGATTTTTACATTGTAATGTGTTTTTTTTTTTTCATTTTTTTCTCATATTCAAACCGTACAAAGCACTGTGTGGGGTCAATTACTCTGTTGAGGGATAATGTAATTTTGGTGCAGAAAAAAGAAGCTCCGTCAGTGACACATATCTTAATAGCGCATATACGTGCCAGATTAAAAACGCCAACTAGCCTTTTGAACAGCGATATAAGGCGTACAGTAGGCTATCAAACGCAAACACAAATAAACATCGTTAGACGATCATAAACAAACTCGTTGTTTGAGCCCGATGAAGCAGCAGAGCTACAGAAGCTGCGCTTTTCCACTATGAAGGCTGTGCACGCTCCCGCGGACCGGAAATCAGTTTCTGGCAGATTTCAGTTTTTGGCACAACACAACACCGGCCTCATCCATCCTCAAGCGCGGGTCAAGCCAAGCGCTTCTTCCTCCGTTTCATGGCAGGTGGCATCAAGTGACGTGTCCAAAAACGTAGGTGCTGCTTGGCCGAAGAGGAGCCGTATACAGCTGTGCTGTGTATCGGTGCTCGATTGCTCTTCCTGAACTACCCGGATGTGTGTCCCAGTGAATTGAAATTGAATTTTGACAACTGAATTTGAATAGTTAGAACTGGATGTGAAATTATATTGAGTTGAATTTTCATAATCTTGCATACATTTTCTAGTTTATTAGATTTCAGTTCCAAACTAATAAATTCAGTTTCAAATTATGCTATTCAGATTCAGTTTTACAATGCAATGATTCAAATTTTAAAAAATACAAATTCAAATTATGTAATTCAAATTCAATATAAATGATTCAAATTCAGTTTCTGGTGGCACATATTTCAGCCCATAGAAGTGCCCTCTCTGGGTCAGGATGCAAGTTTTCAGAGATTGTTTATAAAGGCTGTATAATGGTTTGAGAGTGGTTGTTCCAGCCTGAGACCAGCTTGTGATACAGTAAGATAAGTGAGAAAAAATCATTGAGTGCATGTAAAGGTTAGCAGCAGATAAAGGTAACTGATGTCTAACATGTCTGAAATTCAAAAGGATGGCTCTCACATTTCTACAGACATATTTAACATGTTTCTTGAATTTTAGATTGGAGTCAATAGTTATACCCAGAAATTTGAACTGTTTAACAATCTGTATTACCTCTACGTTTACAGTCATATCGGGTTGAGTTGTGTTGTTTCCTCTTATAGAAAAATACATCCCTACAGTTTTGTTCACATTGTGTGTCAGACAGTTTTCAATTAGCCAGTCTGAGACTTTGTTTAATGCTGCAGAGATTTTGGATGCAGCTTGTTCTTTTGTTTTTGCATGGGTATATATAACCGTATCATCTGCGTACATTTGGATCTGTACTTCAGGACACAGATCATCATCAATCATGGGTAAATCATTAATGTACAAGCTGAATAAAATTGGCCCAAGGATTGATCCTTGTAGCACACCGACACTACAATGAAAAAAGGATGAACATACGTCTTTAATCTTTGTACACTGTTGCCTTGAGCATAAATATGACTCCATCCATTTTAGTGCTGTTTTAGAAAAATTAAACCTTGACAGTTTAGACAACAAGACATTATTATTAACGGTATTAAAGGCTTTTTTAAATCAAGGAAAACAGCAGCAACAACACCTCCATTATCAAGACAAGATTTAGTTTGTTCTATAAAGTAGCAAATTGCTGTCTCGGTTGAGTGGTGCTTCCTGAAACCAAATTGCATAGGGTGCAATGGGAAGTGGCTGGTATTTAAATAGGCTATCAGTTGGTCACAGATGACCCGCTCTGCAACTTTGGAGATAACTGGGAGAATACTTATGGGCCTATAGTTTGCTACGTTACTCTTATTTCCTGCCTTGAAGATGGGAGTTATGACTGCTGACTTCCAAGCACTGGGAAAGTGGCATTGTTTTATTGACAGATTTACAAGGTGACTAATAGGAGCACTGAGGTTACTTTTCTATTTTTTGTTTATAATGGGCTAGTCCTGATTTAACAGCAACTTTAAAGGAATGGTCCCTTTTTTTCATTAAACTCCACAGATTTTCATTTATCCAAGGCAAATTCTGTTTTTTTCCGAGAGCATTTTATATTTTCACTAAATTCATCTTTAACTTTGTTTATTGTGGACATGAAACCCGCTGAAGCAGACTCTGGATCATCTGAGGACAGGATGTCATTCCAAGTTAACTGTTGGAACTTCCTTTCAAATTCACTAATGAGTTTCTTAGGGATAATTCTAAAGACATTTTTAGTGTCTTGTCGGCACATGAACCTGTACTTTGTTAGTTCACTTACAATCAAAGTCAAGTTGTGATCTGACATCCCAGTCACTAAGTTAAAGGATTTTTTTATTCTTTCTGGTTTATTGCTGAATATTAAATCTATCTGGGTCTTGGATCAGGATGCCTCCCTTGTGAGGTGTTCAGGGCAGGTCCCACAGGTAGACCTTGGGGAATGATTCTCAGTTGGCCTGGGAATGCCTTGGGATTCTCTGGATTCGTTGCTTAGGCTGCTGCCCCCATGACCCACTCTTGGATAATGGGAAGATGATGGTGTGGTGGTCAATGATGAGGAATGAAGATCAAAACAGCAAGTTAGACAAAGGAGGAGCAAATCATGCTCAGGAAAAAAACTGAGCTAATGAGGTAAAGCTTTCAATCCTCCCTTACTCACCACTAAACAAACAAAGCAAACACAAGACGGCATCTGTCAGGCCAATGCCAATTATTTCCAAAGTTTTTACTTTTCCAGAAGATAAAATGATTAAATACTGCATTTTCCTCAAATTCAAGAATTAGTTTATTTCTTATTTCCCTTTTCAGTTTAAAATTCTCAAACCCACTCACCAACATGGTGACCAACAGCAATGTTTTCTGGAAAAGAAAGTCAGGTAAAAAGGAAATAAGATTTTTGGCTTACAGTGATGTTATGCTTATCGAGGTATTTCAGATCATCCTAAACAAAAAAATAAGTACGACATGCCTGCATAGATAAAAACAAGTATTCAAAGAAATAAAAGTGCTTTATTACTCTAGACATATGTCTTTGAGCCCCTGCGGGATTCGAATATCCGTTTGTTAAATCCTGACCAAAAAATTTGTCTCCTTTCTCCAGCTGATTTGATTGACAGGCTGAAGTTCTTTCATGTTCTGAACTTGAATTTGGCACGGATGGCTACACTGTAAAAACACAGACTCTGTGTGGCCTGTGGCTTTTTACACTATTTCATCTGCTGTCTTCTCCTAAGTCCAAATCAACTGCTGCTCTGTAAACATAAAGCACATCAACATATTTTCTGGTATGCTGTAATGTTGTTTTTGGAGAGACACTCTGCAGCGTGTGCCACTATAAGCCACAATCCCTTTTATTTGAGCAAAAACAACTCAGACATATTCCTGAGTTATTTTTGGAAGTCCTATTTGATTTTACACACAGAGATACATAAAAAGTCACATCCTTTTTGCAGCTGCCCCTCTTATTATTAAGGACTAAGTAGATATTATTGTATTGTTTTTGGAACATTAGTGTGTAATACCTATGTGGATGCACAGCAGGATGACACTGCTGTTAGAAATGAAATGACATTATTTAACATTAATTCATACTTTTTGACCAGTTCTCCAGATTAGATATAAATGTTTATATTAGATTGATGTCTCTTATCCATGGTTGTATTGAATATACATCCATAGTAGCTATCTTTATAATCACATATACGTGAATTCCCTTTTGTAAATGAAATGCTATATCTCAAGGGGCTTACCTTTGATAAATTCATATTCAACGAAGACAAACATGGTGCTATATAAATAAAGACTGATTGATTGAGTCTACATTCAGCCGAGACAGAGGTGATGAGGACAGATTTGTGATCTGGGCATCCCCGGGTTTGTCACTGTCGTAAATTCTTATTTTTAGTTCTTTTGTCTCTGCCTGGATAGATCCATTCTGCTCGTATGAATGCTTATGAACAAATACAGTATGTATGCATAAATGGATATATGCATACACAATACTGCTGGAAGCCTTCTGTTAAAGAAACAAAAGCCTACGATGGTCACTGAAATAACTTGAAACTGACAAAAGTAATATTACATAAACATTTACATAAATTAGCTAATGAAAATCAGACAATTGCTTTTAAATTGTGGCTCGAACAGAATCTATTAAAAAAATAAAAAGGAAACTGCCCTGGACAGAAATGACGGTACCCCTTGAAAAAAAATTGAAAATGATTTGACCATAGGGACATGTGGAACTAAGACATGTCCTGCATTTAGTATCACAGGTGCCTCCAACCTCTAATAAGTCTGTCTTCCTACTTAAAGAGTGAAAAGCAGTCACTGTGCTGTTTGGTATCATGATGTGTACCACACTCAACATGGGCCACAGAGAACTACGTAGAGAGTTGTCTCAGGAGATTAGAGAGAAAGTTATAGACAAGAATGTTTAAGGTAAAGGCTTTAAGACCATCTCCAAGCAGCTTGATATCTCTGTGACTGCACAGATTATTCAAAAGTTTAAGGTCCACAGGACTTTAGCCAACCTCCCTGGACATGGCCCCAAGAGAAAAACTGGAAAAAATTGAAGAGACAGATAATACATATGGTAACCAAAGAGCCCTGAACAACTTCCAAACAGATAAGAGGTGAACTCCAAAGTCAAGGTACATCAGTGTCAGATCACATCGGTAGCTATTTGAGCTGAAGTGGACTGAATGGAAGACCACTGAGGAGGACATTACTGTTGAAAAGAAATCATAAAAAATCAAGACTGGAATTTGCCAAAATGCATATTGACAAGCCACAAAGCTTCTGGGAGAATGTCTTTTGGACAGATGAGAAAAAACTGGAGCTTTTGACAAGTCACATCAAAATGAAGCATACATAGAAAAGAACACTGTAGCTATTGTGAAACATGGAGGAGGCTCAGTTATGTTCTGGGGCTGCTTTGCTGCATCTGACACATGGGGTCTTGAATCTATGCAGAGTACAATGAAATCTCAAGACTATTAAGACATTCTGGAGGGAAAAGTGCTGCCCAGTGTCACAAAGCTTGGTCTAAGTCACAGGTCATGGGTCCTCCAACAGGATAATAACCCAAAATACACAACTCAAAACATCCAAGAATGGCTCAAAAACAAACATTGGACTATTCTGAAGTGGCCTTCTATGATACCCGATCTAAATCCTGTTGAACATTTGTGGAAGCAGATGAAACATGCAGAGAGAGATGGAGCAGTTTGCTCACGAGGAGTGGGCCAAAATACCTGTCAACAGGTGCAGAAGTCTCATTGACAGTTACAGAAATAGCCTGATTGCAGTGATTGCCTCAAAAGTTTGTGCAGCAAAATAGTAAGTTATGGGTACCATCATTTTTCCTGGCTAGTTTCATTATTTTGGTTTTTAAAATGTCCCTGTTGAACCACAATTCAAAAGCAATGTCTGATTTTCATTAGTTAATTTTCAGTGAATTTTTATTTAGTATTACTTTTGTCAGTTTCAAGTTATTTCAGTGACCATTGTGGGTTTCCTCTCTTTAATGGAAGGATACCAAGAATGTTGTCCACATGTTTATGTGTACAGACGTGGCAAATCATTTTCAATCTTTTCTAGGGGTACCATCATTTTCGTCAGGCCAGCTTCATTAGTTTGTCTTTTTAAATAATTCTGTTAAACCACAATTAAAAAACATTTCATTAATTAATTTTCAACACATTTTTATTAATAATTACTTATTCAGTTTGAAGTTATTTCAGTTACCATGTATGTTTTTTCTTTCTTTAACAAAAGGGTATCAAACACTTTTGCCACTTGTGTATGTATAGTTTGTCTTCAGCCTGCTCTATTGTTAATAACACACAGATAACACTCGATAGGAACTGGTGCTTTATAAATAAAGGTTGGTCGGTTGTTAAATGCATGCTTACATCTACAACAGCAGCTTCATCTGCCTGACTTTTGCTTTTTTGCTCTTTGGAATCTGCAGAGGAAGAATAATTTTAATGATGTCAGCATGTCTGCACACAGGAGCGTTTGTGTCAGTGCGCTGCTCCCCTACAGCCATTCATATCATTTTTCAGAAACCTCATTATGTACCCAATATTATGCCACAGACTTCAGCGGTTTCAGGAGATGGGGGTATTTATTTGCCTAAAATAAAGAAAAAACCTGTGGTTTGTTATGCTTTCATTTTTAGGAAAGCAGGGGAACGTCTTGCAGGTTCCAAATAGCAACAGTTGTCAACATAAATCCTGGGGCATGTATAGGAGTGGAAAATGATTTGAAAAGCAAAGTCTCATTTAAAAACATGGTTCTCACCCCTTATTTCTACAGGGTCTCAACTTTGAACATGATCAGACATGTAGATGCATGTGCATGGTAACGTGTTACACATTGACATAACTTCTGAAGTTAAAAGGGACAAACAGTATATATGATGTTGCTTTTCATTTATTCATTCTTTTTAAATTATTTACTAATTACCAACAGTAGTAGTGTGTTTTGTATAAATCTGTTTCTATGTATTTGTATGTGTGCATTAATTTAAAAAAGTATATATGTTACTAAATTAAAAAAATAAAAACATGAAAAAAAAGGGTACTTGTTCAAAATGTAAGGAAACATGTGAAGGACTGCAACCTCACCTCTCCACCAGATCTTTCTTTTTAAAATGAAGAACAAATATCAACACCTAAGGACATTTTTGCTCCACTTCAGACATGTTTTTCATGCGAGATTTTTTTGACAAGTGGCTCATGTTCTACAACATTATCTGTATGGCTTGTAATAAATTTTGATTGCTAAAGGGGTTGTCTAATCACCGGCTGGATGGGCTTCTGTTCTTTCCCAAGTAGACTAGTGAATTATTGTGAGCAGTCCATTTGGTCTGTCAGGTTATAAATAAGATATGATGATCAGCAATCATGAAGTTGCACAGATTTGGTATGTCAAAAGATAAAACTGAGAATGCAATTGTCTTTTGTGAAGTGTTTGATCAAACTTAATGTGATATTAATTACCTATAACATGGCTGGATAGTTTATTATGGGGTTGGTGGCATATTTTATGTCTACAAGTAAAACTTGGCAGGCTGAAGCACCAGAAATCAGAAAAAAACCTGTAGGACTGTTTGTTTACTGGAAAATGGTTGGAATTCACCTTTGTTTATAACTAACACTGAAATGTATAAGCCTCAGATGAATCTTTCTACAGACACAAATCAGTGTTACAAGTTGATGAGCGACAGTGTCACATGAAGACTTTAATCAATTCCACTTTGCTTTTGACCTTCTTTTATTAATAATTAAAGAGGCAAACAGTGACAGTACTGATCTGGAAGACTGAACTCTGGAAAGCTACAATATTCATCCCAGAAGAGGAACTATTACAATATCAAATTTACAAAAAATTGTTCAGTCCAAACATAGAACAAAACGTGTCACTGGTTTGGCAGAGCACTCTGGTTCAAGTTCAGGTGTGCCTTTGGAATTTGCATCATCATGTGATTTTACCACAACTATGGGTTGGAGAATTACTGAGTCTCTCATGAACTCTTTCTGTTCTTGATATGCTTTGATTTATGTCTAAGAATGTTGATTCAGTAACTTTAAAAAATTCCTATGAAACCTTGGGGAGTTTTGTAGTTAACAGAATAAACAAACTGGAATAATAATTGGCACAGACCATGGTCAGCATTTTTCAAAACCCAAAACATAAAAAGATTTAAGTTGTCAGTTCTCAGGAATTATCAAGCTTCAAGCACATCAGCACTTTGCATCAGATTAAACAGATGCTACACTGTTTGACTGCCATCTTAAAAATCCTCTGAGTACTCTGAGTCCTGGTTGTGTATAATAGCTCAACAAAAGTTGTAACCTATGTTGAAAATGATCAAGGAAAAATAAATCAAAAATAAGTTGTTCAGAGTGTAATTCAACATGACATAGCAACAGAGTGAGCCATGGGCTTTTTTCTAAAGTCAAATGAGGAAACATTCAGGAGAATGCAGAATTAGTAGGCTGCTTGGATTGTTGTTGTTGGATGGCCTGCTGCTATAGACCTCAAAGCTTCACCTTTACAATTGCACATATTTCCTTTCCTTTAGCTTCATTCCGTTATCATCACAGTACCTATTATCAGCCCTTGAGTGATCAGTAATTAAAAATACATGGTGATTTCATCACACTTACATTACTGTAGCTATTTGACTACCAGGGGTGGAGAATTGGGTAAGGACACAAGGGACACGCCCTTATCAATTTTATGCCACTACCACATGGTCCTGAACACAAAACACAAGCACTTTAACACTTTAAGCACTTTAAGTCGCTCTTAACGTTGTCTTTCCCATTAGCCATTGCAGCCTCCCCGGCATCACGTTTTCCCCGCAAACCACATTATATTATACAAAGGGTACATGATGTTATAAGTAGTGTTGAGAGTAATGCATTACAAAAGTAATGTGATTACTGTAATGAATTCCTTTTACTGTAACGTAGTAATGTAAGGCATTACATAAAATGTCAGTAATGCAAGTTACAATACATTTTTAATTCAACCCAAAATAAAGAAAGTTTTTTCGTTTGTTTGTTTAAAGACAAATTTGTCAAATACTGACAGAGATCAGTGGAGGAGAAAAGTCCTCCAGTTTGCTATGATGGTTTCTTGTATTGTGCCATGAGCCATCATTGTACTGTTTTTAGCCTTAAGCTGAACTCAGTCAGATAGCCACCAGATCACCTTTGACTAGATGTGTAATGAGCTTTTTGATTATAATGAGCTACATTTAGAATGACAAATCCATATTCCTTGTAATTTTGAAGAGAGTAATAGTGTAATGCCTTACATTTTGAATACAGTAATATTATAATATAACTTATTACTTTGAAATGACAGTAACAGGTAATAAATAACATTGGTACAAATACATGTTTGAAGTGACTTGCCCAACACTGGCTATTCATAAAAAAAGTTTATATTTAATGCCAAATAGATACATGTTTGGTTGTTTTATTTATTATCCATGTTTTATTTGTGTGTTGAAGGCATCAACCATTTAGAACAACAATAAAGTTTGTGGGGAAAAATGCAATAAAACCTTAGATTACAAACATGACTTTATACAATCATATTGTTGGGTAATAAATGACATTTATCAGTCATAATTGTGCAACTTTGCTTTCTCCTCAGACTATAACCATACCATCAAAATGTATGATTATTGCATCCCAAATTGTCCCACTACATCAACTTTCAGGGGTACTTTCAGGAGCACTATTATGTCCCTACCAATGTCAAAATTCAACCTACACCCTAGATCAGTGATTCCCAACCAGGGGTACGTGTACCCCAAGGGGTACGCGAGAACATTGCAGGGGGTACGTGAACAATTTAATAATTTATTTCCAACTACTGAGTACTGAGTTAAGCCTGTCAATAGAATTGTGTGTGCTACAACTGGTTTTCCCAGGGAAACAATAACCAGAGCTGAGCTAAAATGAAAACAGCTGCTAACCTGCAGCCAGGGAAATATGGATAATCTGAGCCTGCAGAGAAACTATTTAGAGTGTTTTGTTCAAGATTTTTCAAGTTTAAATGCCTGTTTAAAGGGGTCTTATTCAAAGGAGCACCGGTGGTTTGTGGTAAACATTACAACAGTCATATACAACAAAGGCAGGTTGATTACTTAGATTTTGTCTCTGTTTATTTAGATTACATATTTATTTTCAAGGCAAAATATTTTTTGTCATTATTTTTGATTTGAGTTAAAAAAAAGACAATTTCTGGGAACAAAATTCTCAAATTAAGGAGATAAAATAAAATATTTTCATTTATTAATTAGTTGCGTTACGTTCTGCTTCAGAAGAAACAGGGGGCACGGTATGACAAAAAGGCTCAGGGGTACACAAGACAACAAAGGTTGGGAACCACTGCCCTATGACTACCAACATGAGCAATCCCCTGCTGACTCAAGCGCGTTATTTTACCTAAACCATCAACAGAAGAGATACTCAATATAAAGTCTCATTTTTAAGTTGATTTATCCCCATTTAAATGCAGTTTAATATGAATTCTGCTCAAGATCTCCTGCTAGTTATGAGATTGGGTAATTGCCACTTTAACTGCTGCAAATATAGTGCCGTACTGAATATTGGGTTTAGAATAAAGTAAAACATAAATCATAAATGAAACTACAAAAAAAGGAAAAATAGAATTAAATCTTTTGTGTTTTAATTAAATTTAAATGTGTTTCGGTACAAAACAAATAAGGCTGATTGATTGATTGATGGATTGAGTTCATACACAGTAACTAGTTAAACCACTACAACCTCTAATTCTGGAGAAAAAAAATGCTGTAAAGCTGACGTTCATATGGCGCTGACAGTATGTGTCCTCATTGGTGATCAGTCTGAGGTGATGTAGTGATTTTATTGATCACTGATGGGTATTTCATTTATTGTTTTCACTGAACTGAATCCCTCCACTTTAGGAAGGTGAGGGCTATTATGTGCCCAGGCTGCCCTCTAGTTAAAAACAGAGTGCAGCGTCAAATGTTTTAAAAATATGCTTAGGGCACAAGTGCAAGAGTGTATGAGAACAATGATTAACAGTAAGTCTGTCTCAGGCCTCACTTTTTGATCATCACCATGGTGACAGGGACAGAGAGCCTGAGTGTAAAGTCTGCACAGTTCAGCTACACTGACAGATATAGAAGGACCAGGTCATCCTTTCAAAATAAAACACCCTTTGGTCTCGGCAAAAAAGGGACACTGAATCAATCATTTTTGTTTCTTCACCGCACAGTACTGGCTTGGGCCCGTGGTTGGGGACCTCTGCTCTAATGCATGTGCAAATATCCACTAATAGTTGCATGAGAGTACCACAGTTAGGAAGAGATCACCCCCACCACATAATTAAATTATCCCCTCATACCTCGTTACTGCACTGAGAAAAGCACCACTATATAAACTCTTAATAAATCTTTTTCCGTTTGATTAACTGCGTATTTATGGTGTCTTGACACATCACTAAAAATACTGTGTCACTGTTAATGTGACTGGATCTTTCATAAGAGCTGAAACGAACAGAGCAAACTGTCCTTGTGAAGGTGAATGAGGTTTTTTAATTGATGGATCAGCCTCACAATAAAATATATTAACATTGGTAATGGGATATTTTTACTTAATCATATCAGATTGTATAAATATTTAAACTTTGTTTCTCGGCACTTTTCTGCATCACAGAAACTAATAAATCACTGCTGGATGAAAAAGGCATCACAGCTTCAACAGTGTGTATTTTTGTCTTCATCTTGACTATTAAAAGTCAGAGAGCAGAGTAAACAGTCTGCTGTGATTACGATCATGATTTCCTCTGAGATATTCCAACCATAACAGTACTTATTATCACGAGAACCCCTCTGATTATGCTGTAGAGTAAAAACAAAGACTATAGATGAAAATCAACTATTAAACAGTTCATTAAAGGTCAAAGAGTCTAACCAAGGACATTTTCAGGACTTAGATCAAGCCAGAACTGAGGATTTACTTCAAGCTTGGCCAAAACTGTCTCTCGTTTTGTAAATCAGCCGCCAAGCAGCGTGCCTGAGGTGATGGGTGCTTCCCTGGTGACGACAGGGTCTGGCCCAGGGGAAAAGAAGTGTCAAGGCTTGGAGAGACAACCTTTCCATGAGTCTATGGTTCGAGTTAGAACGTCACGCGATGTTGCATGAAAAGGGGAAACAGAAATGTCCTCCGTGGGATGCCAAACGGTCTCGTCAGTGAGATTTGATACGTTCCTAAAAACAGCAGATCGGAATATCTGCTGCCACAAGAAAGATAAAGCCACACTTGTTCATTCATTTGTTTCCAGATATTGCTTACTTGGCTGATCAGAGTTTACATTGAGTCAGAGCCTGAGCAGACCTCTTGTTATCTTTATTTTGACTGGCTAATGAAAATCCAGTTTATCCACTCCTCATTGTTTGTGACAGGGGAGCGGGGGAATTCTCTGCATAAAAACATGGAGCTGATTTGGAAAGATGAAACCGCGTGTGTGTCTGTGGTCTGCACATGTACAGTATGTGTGCGTGTGCTGGAGGGGAGCCTGTCTGCTCTCTTGTTTACAGTCCACAGCACCACAGATGTGTTGTTTGGGTGGAAGACGTGTATTCTGTCTCAAGTGGACAAAGACCTGATCATTTACGAATATCCTTGGATACGACAGACTTTTTTATAGAGCTGCTATGAAGGACAAGCTCAGATTTGTCTGACAAAGACTTTGTTTGTGTTTTACATTCCACTTTAAGCATTCATGTCCAAGCTGAACACAATTTAGTGTGTATGTCCACATGCTGCATCAAAACATGTCTTCAATAAAGACCTGTAACAGGAATCCATTGGTTCTTCTTCATGCACATAACACCCAGAAAACACATCAGTGACTCTCTGGTTAACTATAGCTTATTTTCTTCTCCGCTGCACAGCCAGAGCTGTGGCTGCATAGCCTCCGCTGCAGCGGAGGCTCTTCCGCGGAGGCCGTTTCACGGCGCTATGAGAACTAGAGCCTTATTTAGCGGTGTTTTGTGTGAAAGTAACGCACTGAAAATTCTCTAAATAAAGCGTGAATGCAGACCGATATCAGATTTTTTCGGTGGGAGTCCGTTTATTTGTGTTTTTGGTCAAGTAAAATATGGCCCCGTCTGACTACAGCGGAATCAGCAGACGAGTAGATCCGAAGCAGGAAGAGGGAGTTAGGTCCTAGCGCCCTGGGTTTCTTCTCCACATAAACACTGCTGTAGAGGTAATTTCTGCCCTAACCCTTGTGATAGGACCCAACTTGTTCAATCCCGGAATATCACTTTAAGCAAGGCTAAGTAAAATCTACATCAGCAAACATTCTGCCTGTATAAAAAAAAAAAAATCAAAATTGCACTCTGCAATATATAAACTATATACAAGGAAGTGTATTTGTGATAAACCTGCTTCCAACAGTAAATAGATGCTTTGTTTTGAAGTATTTCCATGGTGTTTTGTGCTAGAGATATGATGTTCATGAAAACAAAGTGAAGCACAAGAAGTGATTCGCAGTTGTGAGTGAGCCGTGTGTTTGAGAGCCATTCTTAAATGAAAACTGCCTGCAAATTTAGGAATGGCTCCCAAATGAACGTCTCACACACAAGTGCAAATAGGTTCTCATGGTTCACTTAAAAGAGCTGTTCAAATGACTCATCTCGTTCCCAAACGTCACATCTCTGGTGCAAACCACTGCAAAGCAGGTCAACAAAACAAAGCCTCTTTTTACCAGTAGTGTCTATCTGCTTGTCGTGGACTCAGGACTGAGGCAAGACACACACACAAAAAAAAGTTGGCATATCATTTCAAGTCAAATCATTGTTTAATTGGCATCTAATATACCATGGACATGGTCAAATACACCAGGAAATGTGACCTTCAATTGCTACAACAATAGTGTTAATATATGTCCATGTTGAAAAATAATGAAACTAGGAAAGCGCTTGGAGAGCGCGGATCTCCGCCAGCACCACTGTCCTCACCCATATAGTGATTTTCACCATAAATATTAGTCCCAACTTTATTTCATCAAAATATTCAGATTCCTTAAACATGAAAACATACCATTAGCAAGTGGGTTCATAATGATATATATTTTAGTTCAGTAGTTATTCACGAAAATGGCAGATCCAGACGGGGATCCATATCACTCCCAAAATCTCATCATTTCTTTCTTGCCCGATCTGGAGATTTTCTGAAAATTTCATTGAAATCTGTCCATAACTTTTTGAGTTATCTTGCTAAAAGAGAAACTAACTGACTAACTAACTAACTAACTAACTAATAAAGAAACAGACGCTGGCAACAACATAACCTCCTGACTGAGGTAAAAATAATGCAAACAGTTTGGTATGTATATTATATGCATATATTATGGTCATCAGCATGTCATCATATCTGCAGTTCTGTTTGACAGTCAGCCAGTCCATGTCTTCTTCCTGTTTCTTGTTAGTTGTCTTAATTGTTTTGAGAACAAGACTGCTCACATCACTTTGACAGTAGTCATGATAGGCACTGGTTGAACCCCCCTTCCTTGATAACCTTTGAACTTAAGCACAGCAGCAAAGGCAGCAGGCATCATCATGAATACAGCACCATAATAACACAAATAAATATTAAGTCGATTGATCAGGCAGCAGGAGGATGATAACACAGAAAAGGAAGTTGAGGACATCTCAAAGCAGCACATGAAATATTCTGTCTGGTATTGATGATTGGGTAAGATGAATAAAGAGAAGTATGTCTTCAAGTTCCTCATATTTATCAGTCTACATACACGGTGAGACTTTAGACCAACAACCCACAGTCTTAAAAGAATGTTTAAAAACACAATCTTTGTCCTTTTATGACCACAAGCGTTAGTTATCCTCATACACAAACATGAAGAGCTGATCAAGATTAGACCTTGGTGTTGAGAGTCCACTTCAGTTCCTCTGGAGGCAGACGATGCAAATGATCTGCAGGGATTTTACAAAACCTGCCAACAACAACATAAGATGCTTGAAAAGTCTGCATGAGCCTTATTTTAGTTTTCTAAAAATGATATCAGTAGTATTTTTGTCCTGGCGTCAATGAAACAGTTTATCTGCTGCATTTGTTTTTCCCAGTGGACGAGTAATGTCAGAGACAGAGAGTGTCTGACGCCACAGGGAAATTTCAGCACGCTCAGTCATTCAGCAGAGAAGTGAGACCCTCAACCTCTCTGGGTCAAAATACACAGCATACCGCTCTGAGATGAAACCCACTCCATGCTAAATCAATCAATCAATCAATGTTTATTTCTAAAGCCCTTTAGAGTAACCCAAAAGGCCCCCAAAGTGCATTACAGTGGTCAGAAAGTAAATAAGAACACTATGGATAAAAACAACATAAAACAATACTGTAAGAACAATACATAAAGGCAAAAGATACATAAGAATAAAACGGGAGGTGTGACACAGCAGCAAGGTGCATAAAAGCCATTCGGAAAAGATAAAACAAAATAAAACTAACTGACATGAGCATAAGACCTAGAAGCCTTAGTCAGGGTTAAAAGCCATTCTAAAAGAGTGAGTTTTTAGTTTAGATTTAAAAAGACCAAAGTCAGTCGTGGTGCGGATGTCTGGGGGCAGCTTGTTCCACAATCTAGGTGCAGCAACAGCAAGAGAACAGTCCCCCCACCGTTTATATCTTGACCTTGGATCATCCAAAAAGAACTGGCCAGAAGAACGCAGGGCCCTCGTATGGTTGCTTAAAGTTAAAATCTCAGATAAATATAGAGGAGCCAGGCCGTGAGTGGCATTAAAACAAACAGCAAAAGTTTAAAATCAATTCTAAAACGAACTGGAAGCCAGTGGAGAGACGACAGCACAGGGGTAATGTGCTTACGACTTGGCGAGTCTGTAAGAAATCTCGCCACAGCATTTTCAACGAGCTGGAGGTGAGACGAAATACAAATCAACATCTACTGGTCCTATGACAAAACAACAAGGAATGATAAAGAGGTGGTGTAATTAAAGTTAAAGTGAGATGTTTGAGGTAAAACATAAAATGATGTGTTGTTATTTTTGAAAATTTGAAAAATGATAAAACATCTTAAATTCAACCCTTCACTACCTGTTAGTCAGTTTGACAATAAATGCATCCTGGCTGGTTATTAGCATTATTAAGGGAATGCCAATATGTATTTTTTTCTTTTCGCATCTTGCTTCACTCATGAGTCCATGACAAGCAGATGGGCACCAATCTTTTGACTGTGTGCAGTAGCAAGAAAGATAGGCAGAGCTTACCCACTGCTAATTAGCTTGGCTTAAACTCTGGGAGTCAATGGGTAGTGTTAGCCTGCCTCTGCCCACAGTCATCAGATTAACTTTTCAGCTACTGTACAACTTTAAATGGTCTTTTGTGCTTGTTGTGACTTCGTTTTTTCACTGCATTATGTGACGTCTATTTTTAGACTAAGATTAGCATGTTATGCGATGTTCTGAAGAAATAGATACAAAACTAAACCGCAGGGCTCATGCACTAAACACAGCAGACGTGCTTGTAAGTAGGTCAACAAAAAGCATGTCAAAGTGGTTTACACATGCTCCCCGAAGCCTAATTTTGTATGTATTTCAAAAAAATGCAAAAATGTTAATAATAGAATGCACAATAGAAAAACTTTCTCCTTTGTTGTAGGAATAATTCAGCTGATAGTATAAGAAGTGCCCTGGAGGAGGTTTGAGTTCTCAAGGCACCTCTGGTTCTGTAGACTGTTAGCCATAGAATAAAGTGTTTCACACATACTCTTCTAGTTACTGCTCATTAACTGATTGTGAGGGACTTTCCTCAAGGGGATGAATTGAGTATCTGTCCGTCTATCTGGCTGTGCACTGTAGCTCTTATGAACCAAAAAGAATACGTTTTCTTCCCTGATAACTACTGACATATTGTTTTAACTTTCCGTCTGTTTGGTTTCATCATCATTACCAAACCTTCATTACCTGAAGGTTTGGTAATGATATGCATGTGGATCCTGGATTTTTTTGTAAAGATACGCTAAAGCCGCACTATGTAAGATTCCAGCTTTCAGCCCTCTAGTGGCCTCTATGGTTGTTGAACGTAACTGCACGGTCGTAAAACAGAGCACTTCACACACCAATGTGCATTTGCTGACATACAGAGGAATGAGAAGTGAGACAGAGGTGTCATTCAACATGTTATAAGGTGATGCACCATTACAGTGACTCTAGAAATATTATATTAGGTTGGAAAAAAATGACTTAGTGTTGGTTTTAACATTACAGCATAGGGCATATCTCCACGTTCACCAACAAGTTCTCACCAGATTTTGAAAAGAGAGGATTTAAGATCTGAAAAAAGATATGTAAATCTGCAATAAGGGATAAGGCTGGATCACAGATGCAAAATCTAAGCTTTATTCTGTTGCTACAAAAAAATTAACAAAAGTGAAATACTTACTACTACACTATACTATTTTTGCCTAACTAGCCAACAGCTCAAACACATGGGGGTGAGTGCTGCTCTGGGTCAAGGCGGGTAGGTGATGACACTCTTCGAGGATCCAAGACCAGAGGTATTTAACACATAAAAAACCAAGGCACTCTGATACAGTTAAATATCCTATACTTCAGCAGAGACGTGTCATGTCAGTGCATTTTGACTCATCAGAGTATTCATCAGGACATGATTGACAACAAGTAACAGATGTTAGAATACACAGGGGATGGCCTGTGATTGTGTACTGTGACTGTCACATGACATCAAAATGAAAGGACATTTTGACATAGATACAAAAGGCATAACAAATTAAAAAAGACTAAGAAGTGTATCTCCCCATTTAGACTTGAGAAGGAAGTGGCTCTGAGTGTAAATCCAATTATTATTATTCTTTTTTTTTCGCAGGAGGCTTTTAATCTGTTGCCACCTCACCTCTACAACAACCATGATTTGAGAGAGTCTGGGTTAGTACGTCCAACAGATCTGTAGCATAATTTGGGTTGTGAGTTGTGGATGACTACCCAGTATTTTAATACCTGTTACTTATTGTCAATGCCTCAAACATTTTGTGTGTTTTTCAACCAGCTGACAGCGTTGAAACTGAAGGTTTGTGCTCATGGCGCACTGCTAGTTGCTAATGTATTGATATTGTGACTTACTTGGAGGTGTTTCTGACCATTTTTGAGAAACTACCATGAATCAGTGTTGCTTAATAAGGTGCTAACCAAAAAACAGCCCTACCTTCATCCCCCTGTCAGTGGGCCTCACCTTGAATGCACTCCTCTGCTTCTTCTCCCGCTCTGAGGTGCCTCCATTACCATTAATCACCCCTCCCTTTAACTAAATTGGGGGGCTGTTAATGTAAGTGTGTTTTAATGGAACACTTCAGAAGCAACTCCCTCAATTACATCAACTCTTTCCAGCACAGTCCCCATTAAAAACCAGCTCTCATTACGGGGCGGGGGAGCCCACAGACGGAGACAAACAGAGAGTGAAAGGAGCCTTAGCTAATCAGTTTCACCTGCTGTAGTGAGAGCACGTACCTCAGACTGCCATTTATACATGTGCTTTATGTCCCACACATGGATCTGCTTATAAAACATTCAGCTACGTTTAGTAACTGTAGTTTGGAGGGAAATCAGGGTTCCTCTGGGCTTGTGTTACTAAACGGTCTGTGATGTCACACAGGTTAACCCTGACTGCTCAGTCTGAATAATGTCCATCTGAAACTCTAATTTATACAAACAGATGCTCAGAATGAAAGACGGCACTTTGGTGGCCAGGAGTGAAACATCTGCCCACCTTTGAGAAACAAAGCAAGAGTCAGACTGTGGTGTGCTCAGAGACGACTGATGATACCATGGAGATCTGGATGTTTGAGCCACTGAATGATTTGTTTGTTATTGTGCTGAAGAAAAGTGAATAGGAAGAAGTTAGATCTTTCTTTGAAAGTTAAAAATGGAAATGCTCTGGCTGGATAGAGTTACCTTTGTTTTGGTTTTGTTTGAAAGAGCTGGATTTTCAAGAAATGAGGGCATCCTTGTTTTTATGTGCCTCAACTTTATAAAAGAATGAGATGGAGGATAGAGGACCATAAACAAATGATGCTCAACCAAGCCTTGAGCCCTTTTCACACATGCAATCCTGATACCAGGGTGATTTCAGGGTAGCCTGCCTGGGTAATTCCTTGACATGGTTGATATGGCTGACTTGCTCTCAGCTGGGAGTATGTCCTGCTGGACGGAGAGTATTGCAGACCTAATACACCAGACGAACAGTTTATCCACCATGGAAATATTTCACTCGTCCATCTGGGAAAAAGACTTTTGAAAATGTTTTCAGAGGAGGAAGCTTCAAAAACAACTGCAACTGGTGACTGGACTGATAATGTAGCAGCTCCACCCTATTGTTAGTCGTTAGCTTAAACTAAGCTTCAGTCCTTAGACTATCATCTTACATTAAATTATGCAACACAGATGTATTATTTAAAACTTATATGTAGCATGAATCTCCTAAATGACAATTCCAACCAACAACTCCTGGTAAACTTGGGATAACTGAGGATAGCATATTTGCCAGGTATTGTTGAGTAGCCATAGACTAATTGGCATCATCCACTGGGGATTTTTACATTCACTCCGAGTTTCCCATTGGTCTCCAGCTTCCTGGTTTCTCTGATTTGATTAGGGATGGGAATTGAAAACCAATCCCTTTAGAGAATCGTTAACAGCTGCATCGAAGAATTAGTATCATCAATTTTTTTGCTAATCAATTCCCTTATCAATTCCATCCACAGACAGGGTTCAGAAGCATAGCATTGTGACCTTAAGTGAGTGGACTCACCAGCAATTTGCAGAAGCAGATATCTATGCTGGGACGTGTTTGACATTGTTGCCACTGAAAATCAGAGCAACATTTGCCCACATGGAAAATCTGCAGGAATCGATAAGGGAATCGCTAAAGAATTGGATCGATTAGCAGGATCATTAACAGCATTGGTATTGATAAAATCTTAGCAATTTCCATCTCTAGATTTGATTGTCCATGAGGGCAAACAGCAGACACACGATTATCCCATTGGGGTTTGGAGTCCTTCTCCTCTTTTTCACGACCAGAGGAGCCAGTTAGTAGATCAAACTCTTACCAAAACAGGTCGAGAGAAGAGAAAAAACATTGTTACCCACAAGAAAATATTTTAGTGATGTAAAGTCCATTTCTTATAAACTGGATATTACTGCATCAATGGAGACCGCTAGAACCAAGCATGCAGTCAGTTCCTGCTGTCGTCACGTCTGCAGCTCCCACCTCTTTCCCCTGATTGGGTGTTTCAGCTTTTAGTTGAGTGAAGTTGTAGAGGGTTGGAGCTTGAAAAGATGGATCTGCATGATTTCAGACAATGAGTCAGGCAGGTCCATCTGCTCTGCAAGGTTAGGGCTTTGCTGGCTGGCAGGACAGAACATCAAAATACATGGCAAAAGCTGAGGTTCATGATATAGTTATCATAGCAGCAGAGCTTTGTGCTACAATTTGTGTCATTACATCAGTGATTCTTGTTAAAAAAGGAAACCAACAGCATTGCTGAAAGAGTGAGAGGGGCACTGTAACTCACTGAAGTGAATATGAAGCAGTTTCACAATGTGTTTAACACTGATGAAGAAAGCAACATTGTTGTAGCTCCATATCCAACAGCAGTGCCAGAAGCCTCCTAGATTACTTATACTTACATAGGCACAATCACAAGAATATTTATTTAAGTAAAATAAAAGATCTACATTTATAGAACCACACAACTTTATAAAAGCACACTATAGAATTTTTATCAACATCCTATATGCCCACACTTCCAAACTCTTAACCAAGACAGGACATTTTAGCAGAAGAAAAAGGAAAACAATCAAGTTACCTTGGTCCCAGCTCATCCTCACATCTCCAGGTGAACTCTCCGAAGCTCTCATAGCGCTGGTTGTAGTGATAGAGCACACGGTGCAGTGTGGGAGCTCCCAGGTCCATCAGAGTGTTGTAGGCTGTCTGCTGCTCTTTTCCACTGGTGTATCCGTTAAACAGGTTATAAATCTTATCTGATATTTCTGCAACAGAAGCAAAGCCAAGGCTCAGAAATGTTACATGGACCATTTTATATAAGCTGATCTACTACCAATACAAAATCAGAAAAATGTAACAGTGTATTTTACATGAATTTCTGGGCATAACAGGTTATTGACTTGGGCTTTAAATCATGTGATTTTTTTTCACAGAAGGACTTCTTTGCTGATAATCTCTCTGTGGTTCAAAACATGGCAACCAATTTAAACCTATTGTATCAATTTTTTTGACATGCCATCGATAGGCCATCTCCATAGGCCATCAATAATTACAAGTGAGGCAGAACTTTATATGTAACAGTATGCATCATTTTTTTTAATCCAGTAGATGACAATTTGTGCCACAGACAAAGAAAATTTGTCCATACATCTATCAGCTATTTAGACCCATCCACAGCTCAAGCATACAACTATCCATCCATCCATCTATCAGTTTTACCTTTCACTTACTCATCCATTCATCCATCTGCTATCACATCCATCCATGCATCTGTCAGCTCATCTGTTTATCAGTAAACTCAGCAGCTCATTCATCCACTCATCCCTGAGCACAGGGTCCCAAACTCTAAACCAGCTGGCCACCCTAAGCCTGCATCCCACCTTCCCACACCACCCCCTTGTGGTTTTAAAAACATAATAAAATACAGCCTGCAGTTGCTTTACACTGCAGGTCACATCTACCCAACTCTTTCTCTGTCAGTTGTCCATCAGTATCAGCTATCACATTCACGCCCTTTCTTGCCCACTTACAGACTTCTGTTACACTAGTGGGATCAACTTGGGGTTAAGTGTCTTGCCCAAGGACACATCAGCATGCAACACCTGGAGCTGGACTCGAATCTGCAACCTCAAGTTACTGACCAAGGGCACTATCAGACCACCGACGCAGAGATCTGAAGGATTATGATGATTGGGCAGCATGTTCTGCAAACTCTCTGCTTCACTTGTCTTGGCTCCAACCAATGTTACCATTGTATATCAGTATATCTCAATCATTTCATTATAACTTGTAACAGACTTTTACATTATAAAGCTTCAATTCAGAAAATTCACTAATTTCACCACAGGGTATAAAATAAGTGACCCTGACATTTAAGTTTTTTTAACTATAATTTTATGGTGTAAAATTGTTCTCTGTGTGCCACTTGTGACCTGTATTCAGAGATGATTCACCTCTCTGACCCTACAGTGTGTCTCCCGTTCTCACCTTGAGCTTTGACGTCATCCACAGTGGGACACGGTGTTTTGATGGTCACCTCACTCGGACTGGAGCGGCGTCCTGTGTTGTCAACCGCCCACAGCCTGAACCTGCAAACAAACACAAACAAGAGACTGAAAATGAAACATGCTGATGATTGTGAATGAACACTTGTTATGTGCCAAAATCCCTGAATTAAGGTGGTAAATCAGCATCATTAGATAAATTCAATCAGCGCTACACAAAATCCTCATCGCTGAGATTGTAAAGCTGAACAAAATAACAATAAACCTGCACAGATTTAGTGTTTTTGAAGCCATACCGCTTTTTGTGATATTTCCTCATTCCTCACCCTCCGTCCTCTTCTAGCAACAGGTCTATCCATTGTTGAGGAAAAGGAATATTTATTTGAAATTGATCTGTAGCATCCTGGAACCTTACAAAATTCAAAGGGTAATATGCATATGTAGACCAAGTGGAAAAAGCAAACAGCAAACACATTGTTATAGTCAGCTGTAAAATTGATAGAATCTCCTGACTGTTAACAAGAAGAGTGTGTGACAATGAGATTAATGGCCCTCTTCCATTAGCCCTACTCTACTCTACTCGCCTTGTGCTGCTTTTCCATTAGCCCCAGTCGCCTGCAGTGTCGCTGTAAACAGCTGAGTGGCACTGCAGTGGCGTCATTTTGAGCACGACACAACAATCTGTGGCTTTTTGTCACAAACCGAGTAAAAAAGGAAAGCAGAAGAAGGCTGCACGTGGTAAGAAGAAATACCCCTTGAAAAGCAAGGGAGAGTTTTGGAAGCTATACAACAGAATGAAGCCGAGGACGAGAGCGATCGAGCTGCAAAGAAAAGACGTTTGAGGGTAAACTAACGGTAGCTACCACTAGCATGCTAGGCTGTCGCGCTCATGACTCATTGATGACGACATTGTCTGACCAATCAGTAGCCGGCAGTTGGTGACGTCATCTTTCATTCTCGACAGCTCGTTTGGAACCAGAGCGGAGTAGGTACTAAAACTAGCTTGTTTTAGGAGGTACCAGGCTAGTGGAAACACGCTGCAAATCGCACCACAATGAAAATGCTTTCAAATCTTTTCACCCTGGACCCCAGTTTCAAGAGTTAATCAGTATTAATCCTTTCAGCCATTTGAGCAACCGAAGTTTGTCCACTGGACCGGACACAGGCCAGCCCTCATTCTCCACGTGCATCAATCAGCCTTTGCCGCTCATGACGCTGTCACTGGTTCACCACTGCTCCCTCCTTGGACCACTGACCATTTCAGACCAGAACAGCCTACAAGAGCTGCAGTTTTGGATTTGCTCTGTCCCAGTTGTCTAACCATCACACTTTGGTCAAACTTAAGTCCTTATTCTTGGCAACTTCCTACTTCTTACTTAAACTTTGGGGACAAAATGTTCACTTGCTGCCAAATATACCCCACCTACTCACAGGTGTGGTGATGAGGAGATTACCTGTGTTATTCACTTCACCCGTCAGTGGTCATGATGTTATTCCTGATTGGTGTAAAACACAAATTGTTGTGAATGAGGTCACTCTGTCTTCACTCCCTGGGTTGTTGCCCATGGGTCAGCCTCATCCTTGATCCCACTCTTCTCTTAACTTGTCCATCAGTGCCTTTCTTGTGGATGAACTTTGACCTTCCTCAGCGGCAGTCAAGTTAAAATGCTGTGAGCTCATTAACCATTTTCTCTTAAAAATAAAATCACTGTCATTACACTGAAGCTACACCTTGGAGACAAGAAGCAAGCCAAGCCTCAGCAGCACCAAAAAGATGGTTTACTTATCTGATATCTGATCAAAATACCGGTATGAAGACACCAAAGTAAATCTATGAAAAAAAAGGAACAGACAAAATCTTATAAACAATTTTGCTGCTGCCTTCTACAAACATTAACTGTGTATCACAGGCCAATATTTCTTGGCCCTAGTCTGACCATTGAACTTCTGCATGTGCCAGAGTGTGAAATTACACCTTTCTTCAGAGCTAAAAGTGCCAGTGATCTTCATTTTACTGAATGAATATCTCCACCTAGTGAGGAAAACACAAACTGCATGTAAATGCAGGAAAAGGGAGGCAGTGAGAAGCACTGTGTTAGTGGGTTTAGAGAACAAAAGCAGGGTCAAAAGTGTTTAATCATGACACTAAAATAATAAGGCTTGAAAGAGATCCAATAAGTTTGAATAATCTGTTTAAGATAGCAGCATTTTACCTCTTCTGATTATGAACTCAAATTCTTACAATGAATTTTGTAAACATCGCCCTTACAACTTCATCTTCACTTGACTTTTCAAGTTCAGATAAGGCAGCTTGTATCCAATGTTTGAAACTGCATCAACTAGTGTATTTGCCCAGGTGTCGAAATTATGTTTCCAGTTTAATAAGGCCTGTCTCTCTAGATTCACACCCCCTGTTTCATGGAACCCAAATGCTACTGTATCAACCAACATCATTCTTCTTCAGTTTATATTCATCATTAATTCCAATATTAGATTGATCTCTCTATTCAAGGTTGTTATTGATTTAAGATCCATAGTAACTAACTTACAACCATATAGACATGAGGTCCCTCTTGAAAATTAGATGCCACATCTCAGCTTACCTTTCTTACCTTATCTTATCTTACCTTTAATAAATTTATATTCAGCAAAGACAAATATGGCACTATACAAATAACTATTGATTGACTGAATCAATAGTAAACAGAGAAAAATATGATGAGGACAGATTTATGGTCTAGGCGTCAATGGGTTTGTTGCTATCATACATTTTTAATTTTGGAGGATTCAATGAAGAGGATTGCTTCAACCTGCTCTATTAGAAAGTGCCTTGAGTTAACACTTGTTATGAACTGGTCCATACAAATAAAAATTGACTGAATGCTTGATTGTGTAGCTGGTTTATTATCGCCCTCACCCTCAGCGGGATGTCACTACTACATTGCTGCCATGATATTATGGTCTATTCCTGAGCTCTCTTAACTTTTGCTCTGTTATTCAGAATGAAAACACAAGACGTCATCATGAAAAGTTTGAAAGCTCTCAAAGTTACAAGAAAAAAAACAGATTTATATCTTTCCTTAGCCCTTCAAGTATCCTCAAATATTACTAACACATCTTACCCTTGGGGTCAATCTGACCTTGGGGATATCCGCCTCCAGAAATTGATTTACATAAACTTGTTGACCAAGTTTTTGTGTCGGGCACTTCGTTTATTTGTTGAAAACCCAAATAACCCCTTAAAAATGAAACCTATCAGTGAGTTGACCTGTCCTCTAGCGCCAGCATCAGGCCGCACTTTTAAATTAGAATTCATTTATCTTAAAATTTTCATACAAATCTTTTTAAATTTACTGACAACATCAATGACCACAAAAGTAACCCTATTGGTTTGCTGGGTCAGATTGACCCTAGAGGAAAACCGATGTGCAATATGTGCTCAGCACATTGAAAAGTATCAAAAAAGTCAACTTCATTTTTGAATTAAAAACAATGATTAACAACAATTTAATATATAAATTCCTTGGTGTTATTGTTTAATTTCTAATACATTTTTTTACATGCATTCGAAAACAGAAGAGCCAGGTTAGTAAAAGCTGTAGATAAAGTTGTTGACACGATCTTGCATCTTTTAGTTAAGTTTCCCTTTTGTTCCCATGTTTCAAGTTTTGTTTTGTACTTCCTACTACAGTTTGAAATTGTTAACCCATGCCTCTATCCATAGGTTTTGCTTCCTGTCGGGTCTTGTCACACCTGCCTCATGATCGGTCCTCCCTAGCTGTGTCTAATTACCCCCAATCACCTTATGTATTAGGCCTCACTGTGTCATTGCTCAGTTGTTCAGCACAGTCATTGTTCCAGCATTCATAGTCATAGTTACACCGTCTATTACCCTTCTCTGCTTTTGACCTTGTCTTTTAAGCCTCATGTTTTTAGACACTGTTGACTTCTTGCTCTACTGTGCTTGGCCCTGCCTGCTTTTCTGACCTTGTTCTTTGTCTCACGTCTTTTGGACCCTTTCGCCTTGTCTGCCTGTCATTCTGTGAATGCCTTTGCCTGTATGATTTAGATACTGTTGCTTTTTTTGACTGCCTACTTACTGAACCCTTGACTGTAAACTAAACCCCTTTTCCAACAGTGGTTTGGGTCTTCTCTGTGTCAAGTGTTTCACACTTGTTGTTCTTGGTAGACTGTTATCATCACTAGTCCGGCACTGCAGCCTCATTTTCTGCAAACAAGAAATGGTAGAACAAGAAGTACTATCTAAAATAATCCAGTGCCATCACATGGGCTATGTGGACTGTGCACCCGCACGGGGCCTTGCACCACTAGAGCGCCTTTTGCCTGCAATCCTACTTTTTTTTTTTTTTTACATAAATAAATTAGTTAAATAGGCCTTTCAAAACTGAAACTAATAAAAAACTATTTACGCACCTCCATGTCGCAGGACAGACTGTGTGGACTTGCCCTGCTATCATTTGAGAAGGACATTGTATCCTGGTTGGATTTTCAAGATCTTATTGCCGAGTTTGCTGCAAGCAAGGAAAGTGACTCTGGCATGATCAGGTTCTGCGCAGTTTCAGATGGCAAGTCCATCTCATTTATTAGATATCTTGCAGCAAATGAGTTATGTTGTGTATGGTGGAAAAAAAACAAAACAAATAGAAAGTGGCCTTATCTACTTGTTTAAAATGCCAAGATGCAAACAATAAAGTGACCAAGCTGATCCGATGTAAAGCCACTTGTTGCAGCTGATTCTTGATGTACTGGGTGCTCAGAGGATTACAACCATCAAATGAACAAACTGGCATGTGCGTCATGTAGCGCGTCTGACTTCATTTTGGTGCAGAATATTTGCAGATTATCGGGACACAAAAAACTGCTGAGAGGAGGAGATGCAAATGTAAGCATTTATGTGATTTACATACATATAGTGAAACACACTGCGCTCTGTGTTTGCATCTATGTTTAGCACGTTAGAAAGGCAGGTGCAAAGTGCACATCGTCCTGCACAGATGGCTGCAGTCATTATGGAGAGAAAGAGGTGGATGACAACTGACCACATGCGGGACAGATTAATACTGTGAGACTGCAGAAATGGACCAGTGTAATTCAAAGTCAATTCTCATGAGCCAATGCATATATACTTTTAATGTTTTGAAAAAAAAAAATACTATCCACCAGAGAACAGAAAACAATAGATAATAATATTCAAAAATAAATAGTTTTACTGACTGTGTATCTCTTTCTTATTTACCTCAAAATAAATTCTTTAATAGGGGCTTGGTGTTTCGCGCTGTGTCAGGTTGCGCAAGTGTCCACCCGTGCGTAACAAGGGTTCATTGCCTGTTCTCTTCCCTTCCTCTGAGAGCCAACGGCTCGGTTGAAGGACTACTTCCACCTCCCGACTGTCGCTAGGACAGTGATGGCCATAGTCAGCCCAGACATGGCGCTGATCAGCTGCCTCATGTGCGCAACGATGGCCCAGATGTCACAGCGCGCGTTACACTGGACACAGCTCTCTCCTCCTGTGCAATGAACTTTTAACGCATCCATTACTTTTTTTGTTCACAGCCATTCTGCTTTACCAAACTCTTCATGGTGACAGCCAAAGCACAGGCAAAATCCTCATTCAAAGAGGGGGGTCTGTGCTACTTTTGCACCTGTATAGTGCATGCAATAATAACAGATCACCCACATCATGCATCATGTGAAATCTTTTAGTCTGCACACATGATTAAGCACTCATTATTTGGGACCTTAGTAGATCAGACTCTATGATGTTGCTGTATTATTCTCCTTGATGCAAACGAATTGCAGGTAATTGCACTATTACTCATTCATGCGTTACTGCGCATCCATGTCAAAGAGCAGGGCCTCGCATTTCAAATTCGCACAGGGCCTAGCACCACCCCTGCGACAGCCCTGATATAATCAAATCTAACGTATACATCTCAATGATTGAACCACTGCTGCACACACACAGTGTTTTTTCAGTGTCATGCTTACATAACAGATTGCACAGGCTTCTCCTCACTCCATACATTTCCCCTCTACAAAGCACCGATCCCTGGCTCTCTAAGGCCTCTGTCTTTAAGGAAGATATAAGGAGTGTGTGGCGCCCTGAAGGGAGCAACAAGGCCTCAGCTCAGAGAGATGAATGAGCTGCCAGAAAGGATAGAGAGGGAGCGGGAGCCCTGTGGATGCCGGGATTAAAAGGGCATGTGCAGCCACTCACTCAGACCACATACATGTAGAGGCTCCATCCTCGGGCCTCTTCCCACTTTTTCCTCTTTTTTTGTTTTGCTTGTACTTTCTTTCCCCTCCCGTAACCCCCTCTTGATAGTCGCCCCCCTTTGCTAAAGTTCAACCCCACAAAACCTTTTTTCCACTTTGATTCCTCTCCAAGATGTGTGTGTGGCTTCTTTTTGGCGGGCTTTTCTGTGAAATAAACATCAGCATGTGGATAAAAACATCCAACAGTTTGATGTTTGTGGTGAAAAGTGTGTTCTAGGTGCACACTTGGACACCATATCACAAGATTCTTGCAGATCCAGTTTCTACCTTACACAAATATGCCTCTGAGGTGATTATCTCTTTTTTGGGTGGGGGCAGGTGGCTGGAGCCTCTCCAAGTGAGAGGGGGGAACACCCTGAACCAGTCGCCACCAAATCACATGGCCACATAGAGAGACAAACAACCATTCACACTCACACTTATACTTAAGAGCAATTTGGAATCACCAGTCAAATTAATAAGAATGATTAAAGTCTGTGGGAGGAAGCTGGAGTGCCCAGAGAGAACCCAAGCATGCATGGGAAGAACATGTAAACTCCACACAGAAAAGCCCAGGAATCAAACTGTTGACTTTCCTGCTGTGAGGCACAAGCACTACCTGCTGCGCCATCGTGCCGCCCCATGATCAGATAAATGAACCAAAAATCAAGTCTCAGCACGTTCCAGCTGAATAACGATACACAAATTATATCTCAATGGGCTCAACAATGTGTCATTCAAACATTGATTTACAGTGTGCACATGCACACTTGTTCTTGTTCTGTTTCTGCAAGATGTATATGAAATTTTAATCATCTGAACAAACCATTATGTAGAAGAAGAAGTGAAGAAGTTGTGTCACCTGCATGTTGAATGTACAGAAATGTTTGTCAGGGACACCGCGGTGTAACAGTGTAAAGAAGGACTGGGTGACTTTCTTTTTTCTTACTTGAGCCTTTTCCAATTTTAATAATGAAAATAATCATGAAATTGTTCTGATAAAAGAGAGATGGATGAGTCTAAACTGTCCAGACTGCACAGGCGGCACGGGGGCACCCAGCCACCCTGAAAAATGATTTGTCCCCCTTCATCTCCCACCCCTTCACTGGCTCTTACTGATTTCAATCACTGTGTCAAGTCTCTACCCACAATTGCATTGACATTGCATATGACGCTCTTTCAGGTTTTACTTTGAAATGGATGTACAGGGAGCGGTTCTAACTACCAGAGCATTACTTATAGGCAGGGTTGGTAGTCACAGAAAACTAACATGAATTTGAATGTAGCATATGCACGAGCGCCGCTGATTCATGGCCAGTGTTGTGAGTAACACGTTACAGTAACGTAACTACTTTTTTGGGTAAAAAGTAAAGTAACATGGGACTACTGAAAATTTGGTAATGAAACGTAATTCCTTTTTTAATGCAGCACTTACTTACTTTCCCCCCGGACAGATCTGGCACCGAAGCTGCCTTCTCACTGTAAGCTTCTAAGGGCTGCAAACCTCGTGAGTCAAGGCTGCGGGTTGTGGTTTTTTGGGCTTTTTTTTTTTTTACATGAAGTTGCTTCTTGGGGCTCTTCTGTGTAAATCCCTCTAATTACCCTCTAGCTCCTAACATAAAGCAAAACACGACTGCGATAGGCAGTTTGTCCACTTCCTCATTTCCTATCTATCGCGCACGCCCCCAAACACACTCACACACGGAGCACACTCCAGAGCCAAAGTTGCCAGGTCTGCTTATTATACGCGACGTTTTTTTTTAATAGATGCTTGGCACTGTGATATTGAAATGTAATGTAGACGAAAATTAACCCACTTGATGTAGATTTCTCTACAAAATGTGGAAACACTGGCCAGGAGCTCTCATTCCACAGAGTATGTGACATTTTGTAAAATAAAGAGCACAAAAGAAATAACTGTTATGTTCTCTGCAGTAGAACCTTTTGTAGGCCTTCATATTTAGGAACAGATATTGGGTTCTGTCCAAGATCGCGCAATGTAAAAGTAACGGAAAAGTAATAAGTAACGTGAAAAGTTACTTTTCATAGAAGGTAACTAAATAATGAGGTACTTTTTTTCAGAAGTAACGAGTAACTGGCAAACACTACTTTTTAAAAATAACTTCCCTCACACTGTTCGTGGCCATATGACTGCTAGAAAACCACTGACTCAAAACCTGTCCTCAGCACATTGTTTTTGTTTTGCACTTCTGCCTCATTCAGTGGTAAGAAAACACCCAAACATTATTGTAGTTAAGTTAAAAGGACAAACAAACAAATATTGTAAGTTAGTCAGTACTCACAAATGTCATAATTCTCTGCCATTTACTCAGATCACTCTTAGCTCGGCTTTCAAATTTTCAGGCTCACACTGCCAGATCAGTAGTATGGGATTTGATTATTGTAATAAATTTGGATCAAATACCTGTGATTGGTCGTTGTTTTTCCTGGTTTACTTATTTTCACTCTCTTTTAACAACACATCATGCATTTATTGCCATCGGGACATAACAATCATTTCAACCAGTATAACAAAAAGTGCATCTAAACCTGATTACCAACCCTGCCTTTAAATTGACCCCAACTGCTTTATCCTTCATCAACCTTCCTCAAACAACATCAGTTCACAAAAATTCACAATTTTGAATCTATCAAACCAAACTTAAATGCAGATTTACTAAATGCTGTTGAACAAATAAACTTTAGTCCTGTCCATTTCATAGTCATCATAACTGTTGATGATAATATTAGAAATTCAGGAGGATCCCTCTAGCCATAAAACCACCATGATAACTAACTTTACAACTGTATATAAAAGTGGAACCACCTAAAACGAGATGCTACATCTCCATGGGACATCCTTAAATACATTTCAAGTCAATAAAGACGTGAACTGATTAATGATACAGGTTTAATTAAATAAAATGAACACAATCAATTAATTTATTGCTTGAATTCTAATTTCAGTCCCCATCATTTTTATCAGTGGACGACTGTTCAACATGAGTCTATTTTTGCCTGATATTTCCTCGTGTTTAACAGATATTTTTTTATCTAGCCACTAAAACGGTTGGTCCTGAATAATAAATAAATAAAACTATGAATAAGTACATAATAAATGAATAACTTCAAGAATAAAAATAATAAAAAATGAAAATAAATTAAGTAACATAAAATAAAACCGAAGAATAGCATAGTTCTGACCTATAGTTTTGTAAATATCTTCAGATAACATTTTGTTATGATTTGGCCTTTTACAAATTAGGACTGGTTGGTTGAAAGACCTCAAGTAAAAAACATAAATCAGTGCAATATTTGTCTAATTAAAAGACAAAGCCTTATATCTGGAAAAATATCAGTATCAGTAGAAAAAAAGCAAAACTTCACATTGAAATCTATTAAATAGAGCAGTGACAAAGTCGGGGAACATTTTGCCTGTTTTGAGCTAATATCTGTATATTCAGCATGATTTTATAAACCAAAGGCTTCAGTGCTTATCCTGTGGTGAACTGTTTTTGCATTGCGCTCAGTAACAGAGCATACGTTACTGTTTTATTCTGAAAGGAAGTGATGCAGTTTTTTGCAACAAAAGATGTCAATCAAAGCTGACTCTGAGATGACACTGCAGATTAAAGTAACCACGGAGAAAAGCAAATGTTTTTCCAAAGATGATTTCCTTTGTTTGTTCTCTATGATCTCTCTGGATCTGTCTCACCACAATACAATTACTATAATCTCTTCAAGCTGTGAGGAGTTCCTCTGGTTTCTTGCACAATGCATTGTGGGAAAACAGTCTTCATGAGGAGTGCACTCACATATCAGGTGTGTTAGAGATTTCCAAGTAAACAGATTTGAGTCAGATTTATACCGTGGACAGAAACATCAAAGGATGAGCAAATAAAATGGATATGCATCAATAAATGCAGGAAATGTTCAGCCTTAAATGTGTTTGAATAATGACAAAGGAGACTTTAAACTAACTAAACTTAAGGAATCAAGTTGACTAGTTTGATCCATTTGTATGTTTGTGAACACAAAATTTTGAACTTACATGTATGTGGTGTCAGGCTCCAGGCAGCGGATGATCATGCTGATGGACGAGGACAGGAGGTCCGGGATGTCCCCTAACATCACACAGGGAGACCGAGCTCCAGACAAGATGTCATCCACAAAGCTCAGGAGGGTTTCTGAAACAGAGAGAAGACAAAACAAATGTGTTGTAATAATCCTTCACAGAGAACGTCTTTATTAGGGTGCAACAGTACATGTATCTGTATTGTACCATTTGATACAGTAGCCTCGGTTTGGTACACCCTACGAACCGAACAATACGCAATTTTGTATTTATTTATTTGATCAACTTCTGACGAGGTGCTATGCGCTGAAAGTTCAGTGAATCCGTGTTCGACTACTCCAGGCTGCATTGTCGAATACAGATTCGCTGAGCTGCACGCGTAGCACCTCCCCTTCCATTCAGCCAAGCTGCTGAGACAGAAGAAGCTACATACGCTAGGGCGCTGCAACATGGCCAGAGCTTTACCCTTCAGCTGAAACTGAAGACCCTCAACTATCATTCAAATCTCGCGTTTGGGACTACTTTGGCTTCTGTGTTAAGAATGACCCTGATGGTAAGCATGTCGTGGACAAAAACACAACAGTATGTCGGAAGTGCAACACGATACTAAACTATGTCGGGGGAAAACAAAAAACGCCAACATCATCCCGGTGTTAAAACAAGTGGAACCAGACAGAACAGTGACAGAAACATGTAGAACCGAACCGTGAATTATGTGTACCGTTGCACCCCTGGTTTTGATGAGGTCCTATACATTTTTTAATAACTGTTAAAAGTTCTTTATTTAAGGTCCTTCCTATTATCTGAGGCTACTTTATCTATATAGCAGTATCCACACATGAAACGTTATAAATGACATTGATAGAATTAAAACAAAGCATTTGTGAGCTTTAAAAAACCTCTGTTCAGCAGAAATTAAAGATTAAAATAAAGAACATGTTCCATTATGAACTAAGAAGTAATATTTAAAAAGTGGAATTTATAGTGGCATGATTCTCTAAAGTCCTTTAAAAGTGTGTTACCCTCCTGCTGGACACAGTTTCATCCTCTAAATGTCTTCCAGTGGATTTTGGCAGTTTGCTCTGTCTGTGTTGGGCTCAGCACTAAGCTGTCCTAATACCCCACAGGAGCAGGCAAAATCCACCCATGGTCCTTAAGGTCCCAAATAATGCAAAATACAGTACAGAGTTATGTTTTGTATGTACATGGCTTGTTAACAACCACAACATTTTAGTAATGTGTATATATATATATACACAATGATTTTTACTCAGTGATGTCATGGAAGGATTGCCACCTGTTTGAGTAGAAGACACTCCTGGAGTCAGGTGTTAGCCCACAGAACAGCTGGAGTAAACTGTCTGCAGGCATAGTAAACACTGAAGTACAGCAATAGAAAGATAAAGAAACCCACATGGTCAGAAAATCCATGAGGATTTACTCTATATACAGCATATTCATGTTACTTTTAATACAATCATACATTCTGTGGACATCTGAGATCGAGATTAACTTGTTGGAAAGGATTCAAATCTGTCATTTTTGAATCTCAAACATTTCACAGGTTTTCAGACCTTTTATTGACCCTCTGATTGGTCCAATCTGACCATCCAATCAGACAGCTCCTTCTCATGGCAAACTGATCCTGAGTGCCCTCTAGTTGAACTTCAACCTGGACCCAGCGTATGCTCAGCGTGTCAAGCCAAACAGTCCATAACATTTATTTTTGATTTATCATTTGACAAAGATTTATTCCTGGGCTTTTATCCCCATACTCTGATAGGACAGAACAACGGAGAGAGCAGGAAGATGAGAGCTATATATAAAAGCCCTAGGCTGGACCCAAACCTATAAGCCCATAACAATAGGAACAATACCCTTGAACTGCTATACCACTGACACCCCACTCTTTACAGCTTATGCCTGTACTATGCAAAATTCCTCTATGGAATGAAAGATGTGGGTGACAGTTCCTCATATCACAGCTTTTATTGATCAAGTCCTCATCTGAGGAGGAAAAAAACAAACACAAAGTGTGTAAGTGCAGAGAGAGGCTGAGCTGACAGTATGCACATGTTACTTTTCATTTTTATTTTGTTGTATCAAACTGCCCCCTAATGATAGAATTTCCTTATAGACATTAACAGAATTAAAAAAAAAAAACATATAAAACTAGAAAGCCCTCTGAGATACATCTATAAGCGACAGTTTCATGATAACGTTACCATCATAATATGATTTCTTGACCCTGAAAACCCACTTAGCACTCAAAATCATGTTGATATCATTTTTAGTTAGGCAGTTATGGAGCAAAAGCAATCATTAGTTAATGGTGGTTGTCTGGATCTTGCTTGTGTGTCTATGTGGTCCTGGAGCAGTTCGCATCTGGTCCAGGGTGTACCACACCTTTCACTCCAGCCCCCTGTGACCCTAAAAAGGATGAGTGGTTTGCATAATGGAACTGGGAAATACTTTGTCCAAGACTTCCTGAGAGACTAATAATGACAATGGTTTGGGTTTCTCCCAAGAATAATTCTTGTTTAAAAGCAGCTTTTGTATTTTTTTCTTTTGTTCAACTTTTTTATGCTGTAGTTTTTATTTTAATAAATCTTTACCATCTTGTTAATGTAGGGGTTGTTAACTAACTCACTGTTTAAGCAAAAAAAACTTTCTAGCAGCTTCACTGTAGCTATAAACACTTAAGACTGACATCATTGTACATGACTTGTTAATTTTTCACCACTTTACCTCTATCCATAAGGTAAGATAAGGACAGCTCTATGTGACCGCCTCTATGCTGAATAAACCATGAACAGATCCAGGATATACCTGTCGTGTCTATTTTAGACACTTTATTTTGATGTACTGTAACTTGACACTGAATGTAATGTTCCTCTGAGTTTTAATGTAAACATTTATGTTACAGAATGGAAAACAGATGAACACAGTTCAACTCCTTCTCTGCACAAACTCACTGCAGGTAGTCTGTCCTGACTGAGAGTTCAGGTGTGTTTTTAGTGCCTTTGAATGTTGATGTTTAAAAGGTAAAGATCAGGCGAGGAGCAGTTAAAACATTCTTCTCTTAAAAATCAGGACAATGAGGTTTTATAGACGGAGTGATTCAGCAGCTATTAAGTTTGCGTGTTTCAGATAAAAGCAAAGGAACAGTGTGTTCCAGGTACACTTGTATGTCCATAAATATGTGGTCCACTCAGTTAACCTCCAGCTGTAGATTGGCATTCAAGAGCACCTTCAACATTTCAACTGAGAGAGAAGTGTTGGCCTTTGCCTCTTCACATGCTTCTTGCATTGTGATCCAATGCCTTAACCTTTTGTACAATCCATGGGTAAAACCCCTCTGATGATTAGAACAGATCTGCATCATGTACAAAGTTATAAAGGAAGCACACACAAAATCACGTGCTCTGAATATGTGTTAGAACCTTAGAAAACCCCAATAACAAATGAGTGACGAGAAGCCCATGAACAAGACACATTTATAATGTTTCTATTTTTACTTTACAGTTGAGACTAGAGTAAAAACAGAACCCTTTGAAAAATAATGTTCGGATATTTCAAAAACCTTCACCTCTCATGGGAAAAGCTTGTAAATTAAATAAACACAATTTGATATGAGGTCAAACATTGGCATTGTAAAAGAACAGACCACACTGGCAGTTCAGATCCATCAAAACAAAGAGTTTATGGTGAGTCTGAAGAGCATATCTGTGTGCTTAATCCCAACCTTCAATAAGGTAGTTGTACCTGGTTATAGCACGACATACAATCAAATGGATGTTTTGAAAAATGTGGATGACAACAGACACTTGGACAGCAACTGTCACACACAAGACCCCTTGGTCACCGGCTAAATGAAAATAATAATTTCACATCAGAAATAAAAGGACTCATGACTTGGATATTTTGTACATGGAGAGCTCTATAGTCAAAATACATGATGCCAAACAGGAAAATATAAATCTTATACAGGAAATGAGAGAGAGGTTGAAACATTATTTGGATTAATCTGTCATTAAAATCAGGGCCTATAAATGGATAACTTGCATCGAAAACTGTGGGTCTAGGCAATATGTTCTTGCTTTTTCTTATCTTTTTAGGATAAAGAGGTCTGTGGGAGTGGTGGATGAATTAAGTCTTGTATATTATTGTCCTGTCCTTTGTTTTTAGCTGTTGTTGTTTTCGTTTTTTGTAGTCTTCTGTTTGTTGTGCATGCATTATTTGCATTATACACTGGCCCTGTGTATGTTGTGCTGCTGATTGTCTACAAATTTGAAGCAAACATTGGATCACAAAAAAACAAAACATACAATGAAGGGACATAAGACTTCATAGATGAACATGATCAAACATAACTCAGAAGAAAAACAACTACAGAGGATAATGTCCCAGCAACTGCCAGCCCATGAAGCTGCAGATAATTGCTGTTTGTACACGTACAAACACCCCCTGTGTTCATTTGGTTGTGCACACAATAAAAATTGACATTGAAAGTCATTAAATGTATATCATATTAATCAAAGTACACACCCATTAATATCTAAATAATGTGTGAGACGGCCTAGACACAAACCAGACATTTTATCCAGCCGATGACGGGTAAATTCTCCTTTAGAAAACAGGAAACAAGGAAATAAGGTTGGTGTAAGAAGTCATCTGGTGACTGTGTACATTAGTAACTTAAAGTTGCCTACGTGCCTCACTTTGTCAGAAGGTAAGTCTGTGTTAGCTTTGTTTTCTTGACTGTCTTATGATCAGCCATCAGTACAACTGCTGCTTAAACTACAACAGCAGTGTGATGAGTTAGCTCGTCACTCTCTTTTTGTAGTTGCTGGGTTGATTATGACAAATCTTGCACACCAGATAGACCGTTCAATATATTTCACCAGTCAGAGTCCATAGAAAGTGTTTGGCTCCATTTATTATGGACCCATAATCAGATAAGGTAGTGGGAGCTGCTGCACTGATGTGACCAACTTTGTAAAACAAACTCTCATCAAAACTTATCAGAAGTGAAACAAAAATATCCTAACCAAAGATAAGATGTAGTGTTAATCATTGCTGGTAATTTTATTTAATTTGATAACGAAATGCATGTAACCAATCCTTGTATGAGCAGTCACTTCCTGGTGTCATATTGCTGGTAGCTCTTTTCTCCATCTGCTCTAAAGGGCACTGATTGGACTATCTTGCTTTGGGACACTCTCAGTTGGTGTAGATTGATGCTTGGCAAGATGGATGCCTGGTTGCAGACAATAAATCATGTAGACCAAGCTGCTGTGTAAGGCTGGGTTAAGTCCTCATTGCAAACAACCACTTGGACTTTAACTGGAAGCGAGCTGACACCCACTCTGCAGGCGAGCCTGTATTGGAGCAAGGGTCAATCCCAATTGTACCCCTTAGCCCTTTTCACCCATTAACCCTTGGTTTTGGGTGTTTACTTCCCGTGAAAGGGGTATCCCAATTCACTGTAAGGTTAAGGGACCTTACTTGGAAGGAAGGATGAGAAATTTCCCATGATACACCACCCCTGCTGACAAGATGGCTGAGCAGAGACTAAAGGAAGCACATAAATATACGTAATTAAGCATAGTTATTGATTTTAATAGTAACAATACTTGTGATTTTTGCTACTCAACATAAATATGTAATAATTAACTATGTAACCAAATGGATAAATCGTTTCTCAGGAGTGAGTTTTCACCCCTTCCTCTTGGCTCTAAAAACAGAGGCCTAAGTGGAAGGGGTAGAAAAATTGTGAATCCTAATTCTACCCTTTGCCCCTTCCCCATCGTATTACCCCTTCTCAATAATTACAGGTGTTATGAGGAGAATGTATTTCCAGTGACATAAAGACTCTGCTACCCATGAGCACGCCCAGCAACTGTCATAATGCTGCGTTCCAGTAACCTCGGAACTGGGAGTGACATCATCTCCGACTTATCGGCGTTCCAGTTAATGTTGGAAAAAAACATGCCAATCTACCGGGCTATTGTTAGCTGTTGTTAGCACGCCCTGCGTTGTTGTATGAAGAATGTGATTATCACTATGGCAGCATTTTTGTAAATATAAGTCTAACAATACTATGTATACAGCTGATCTAGAGCAACACACCCCAGTCAGAAGAGCAAATAAATTGATTATTACAGGAGCTACATAACTGTTTACACTGGGGGCATCCATCTTCAATTGTCAACTCCGAGACTATCAACTCGGAGTTCTCAGTGAGAAATTCTGACTTCGGGGGAAGTTTCAGTTGTAGTTTCCTACTCGGAACTCAGAAATTCCTACTTCTGACTACAACTGGAACGCACCAAAAGATGTGACCCAAGGTACAAAGCGGTAGTTTTTGATGTGTGACAACAAGCAATTTTTGGAAAACTTAGTATCGTAGTTTTGTAGCCGGCTATATATCGCTACTTACAACCCAGTGCTCTAAGACGTGTCCAAATAATAATATTAATTTGTTCTAGTTTTAATTGTATTGTTCCCGAGGTTGAGTATCCAGGCCAGTCCAGACCTGTCCGACCCGACTGCAAAGCTAAGGGACAGCATTAAGAGGTAACCTATTTTGATGCTATAAAACTCATCTTAAAGTGTGTATTTTGATCAGGCATATATCTAAAAGTGAGACTTTTTGTTATTACTTAGAAACTCCTCATAGCCTATTTAATCGATCTCAATTACTAGGTGAAAACACATTCCTGGGAAACAAGACGCCACCTGATTCCCACGATGTCATCATCCACTCGCTGGCTGTGATGTAGGCAGATGCAACAATAACTGGTGCTACAGCTGTAAAAGCGAGCTCGTTATAACAACAAATTTTAAAATGCATCCAACAATTCAAAACAAGATGAAATTATTATTTATATTAATATACTTCCTTAATGATTTGATAATTACTTATAATTATGCACTTCCTTCAGTCTCAGCTATGCCTTCTTGTCAGTGGGCATTTTTGGAAAATTTTCACGTGAGGTTTCGGTCTGTCTTGGTTTTAAGGACTTTGTAGCCCTTTGTATTAGCCCTTCCTCTTAGTCCTTCGGAGAGTTGGAACACTGGTTTTGGCCTACAGAAACACAACATCACTGCGACTCTACACTGGTATTGTTTTAATTGGAGACCCTCATTATGACATTTATACATTGTGAAGTTGGATTTTTTTCAATATAAAAATAAACAGTGAAATCCTTTGCAGTCCAATAACTGAGGTGAGATGTGATGATGATGTATGGAAACAGCCGGTGTAGGCTCCTGTATACTTTACCATTAACAAACCCCTGAGTCAGATAACCCTTTAACAACCCCTCTCACGGAAGAAAAACAAACTTCTTGCCCCCTCCTCCTCCATCTGCTCCTCAACAGGATGTCTTTCCTGCTGTCCGGCCCAGCGGTGACACGTACAGCTCGATGTGTTTTCCCAGCTGGCACTGCCTACGTCAAGAGGGCATTTGGCCATCAAGGTGTGTGTTTCACTGGAAGGGGAAAAACCCTCTGCTTGACAAGCCAAGTCTGTATATGTGTGTGTGTGTGAAGTGACGGGTGCTCTGAGGTGGTCATCTGTGACCCTCTGCTCCACAAGCACTGCCTGTCGATGTGTATTTATACAATATATTTGTGTGAAGTGACGGGCGCCCTCACCTGTGCTTTCCCTCCACATGAGCTTCCCCTCTGTGTGCGCTGCGATGTGTGTGTGCTGTATGTGTGAATGATGGCCGCTCTGAGGTGGTCACCTACGTCTCCCTTGTCGACCTCGCCTGTGCCACCAGCTGGTATACAGAAGGCCGAGGGCCACGAAGGCGGGAAGAAGGAGCGCACGATGAAAAATGTTGTGCAGCAGCTGTCAGAGGGAAGTGTTTACCCAGCGCACAGACTGACACATGGCTGAAAGATATAAACATGCCGGGGATGTAAATGAAAAGTGACATTGTGAGGCTTTGCACCACTTAGCATATTAATTGCTGGTTGGAAGATCTGTCTAGGACGTTAGGAGGCGTTTAAAAAGGAAACAGTGTTAAAGACCACACCACAGGTTCAACTTTGGAAATATGTTAAGTGATTTTCTAAATATTTAAGCAATTTGACTTTTTAGTAAGAAAAGCAAATAGCATCAATCTCAGTTAATAGATCAGACATATCAGGCTGTCACAAGGCTCACTCAAACACAATTCCAACTAAAATAGTGAAGATGTGTGGTTCACGTAGCTCTTATGTTGCATATAGGTCAAAATATATAGCCCTACCTGCTGTGCCAGCTCTTTCTGTACAGGAGAAGGGTTGATCTCCCTCACTGTGGTTGATTATGAAGTACCTCATAAAACCCCATCACAAACTTTTTAAGAGCTATATCACCTTTCCAGCATTGCTCAAATTGACATCACTTTTAAATATAGTTATAGTCTTTTGCCTACAATATCTTTTAGTTTCAGTCATAACTTATCATCTAAATAGTTTTAATTCAAGTCCAGTTTTAGTCAGTGAAGTAGTGAAATCAACTGACTAAAAAATGAACCATGAAGTGCAAGGAATTTTTTTTAATGTTTCCTTGAATTTCCGAAGCCATGTTTTACACTTGTATAAAATGAAACAGCCATTGACCCTTTCAATAGAAACAGATATAACTGTTGTGTGAAATGCAGTCATCTTTATTTAGGCCACCTCAGTCTCATCTCAGTTACAATATCAGAACAGAACTGACAACAAACCGTGAACCTGCTATACATGAATATATCAATTCATAAAGAGAGCAGCTCTGACTGGATCACTCCCCAAGCTATCCCGCCACCATGAAACTTAGGCAGCTGTGATTGGATGTCCCTCTGCACTCATCCAGTATTTCTACACAACCAAGGTAGCTGTGATTGGATTGTGATTCTACATGACCAAACTAGGTCTGATTGGACTAAGCCTCTGTCAAACATTTTTGTCTAGTTTTGTTTGTCGAAAATGTCTGTTAATTTAAGTTTTTCTTCATGTGCTTATAGGTTACAGTCTGGTTTTTGTCAAGGGGAAAAAAATGGTTGTTGGCTAAAGCTATGATGAAAACAATTTTTCAACAAATGTAAAACTGCTTCTCGGTCCCTCTATGGCCTGCAGTCACACTATCCTCATCTGAATTATGGTCAAGCATGATCACTTTTGTGTCATATTTTGGGTCATATATGTATATATATATATATCTATATATATATATCTATATATCTATATATATATATATATATATATATATATATATATATATACATACATATACATACATATATATATATATATATATATATATATATATATATATATTATATATATATATATACATATATACATATATTTACATATATATACATATACATATATACATATACATATATACATATATACATACATATATATGTATATATATATATACACATATATATACATATATACATATATATTTATCTATATATATATATGTGTATATATATATATATATATATATATATATATATATATATATATATATATATATAAACACACATATAACCCTGCTGGACTCTATTTCTAAATTCATTGTTTTAATGTCTTATAGATAAAACAGAAGCATTCATAGTTTGTAACTCTATTTGTTGTCAGTCACAGATTTATCTGAGCACATAGTGTGTACAGCTGAATAAGTTTTACAGTGTTTCCCCCCTCAGAACTATGAGTGATGGTCTGTTGCTAGCAGTTGTAATATTTCCATGAACGTCTGTTATTATTAATTTTGTCACCCTTGTTGCTTCCAGGCAGCAGGTTCACGCTGCTTGCCGCAGTGTTTTGGCACAAAATTGTAACTGTGACGACCTGAATCTGGCGCAGCCGTTCTACAAAATTTGTCAATTGGCTGCGCATGCTGGATGAAATTACCACTGCGCAGGGTGCGCCACACTCCCCCACCCTACGCCAGGAAAGTAGAGGAACTGAGAACACAACTGGGCAAGGGACACTCTGTCTTTGAAATCAAGAGGGTTTTCTCATTACCACATTTGTGTGTAATTTTATAGAATAAATGTCTCTTTTACACTGATTTAATTTCCTTGTAGCCATTTAGATTCTGTCTGTATTATTGTCTCTGTATCATCTGTAGTGCGATGCATTTCCCACTATAAATAAAGAAGGCTCAAGGTCTTGACACATCTAGGGTAATACATAGAAATGAACAACAATGACAATTCTTCATCCACTTCCAAGATGCCGTCTTGGCATCATGTTTAAAATGTATGCAGAGGATCAAAGGATTTAATATCTTATAAAAGCACAAGTTCCATTATTATGAAAATGAATAATTAGACTTAATTTCATACATTTATGTGCTTCCGCTTTGCTATCTTGTGAATGCACAAAAGCAAGGGCTAATGGGTAAGACAAGGGCTAAGGGGCACAATTGGGATGAAACCTAAATGTGTTAATCTGATCCCGTACAGAAGAGGAGGACTTGTAGAGCTTGACATTTGTATTGTAGAAACTGTACCACAGTAGCTTAAGGACCACATCACTGGAAGTTTGACTTTACAGAGACCATGGTCAAACTGCAAGCCCAACACTATCATGATCCATTCATTATCTTTGACTTCATTATCATTGTTTTTTATGAAATTGCCAAATAAAACCGGCTGCTGTTATAGAAACACACAATCAGATGGGCTGCCTTGTTGAATGTTTTGAAGAGTGGGCTTACTGGATGCCAAACTTCAGGTATATCATGGTTCCAAAAGTTTTGCTCTGTGAGCTTGTGTTGACTGGCTATAGATTTGACAAAATACAATCACATGCAAATTACTAAAGCACAAATTTGTTTTTGGTTTGCAAAGGCCTTGAGCAAAAGATCTCCATGGCAAATACAGTCGACCCTTTACGGTCCCACACTCTTCTGGCCTGAGCTCGCCCCCTATCTTTTCCCTTGATGCAGCACAAAGAGCACTTACTTCTGAACTATTTGGAATTTAAAGAAGACAAGAAACTCCTGTGATTTCTGTTAAACATTAGTTCAGGAAACCTGTTGTTGTATGCTTCTCTTTCACCATTAAATGACATTAGAGAGTCAATTTCTGGTTCAACTTTAGTTCACAAAACCTCTTAAATATGGTGCAAACACTCTGTGAAACCTGTAATTACACTTTATATGCACTCAGAGTTATTCTTACCTCCAAATAACGTGGTATTCTAGTTGGACAGTTGGCTTTAATACAACCTGTCAGCTCATCAGAGAGATTTTTGTGTGTTCCAATGAGCAAAGTACACTCAGATCTTAGAGTTTTTTCTTACAAACTTAACAAATAAAAAGGCCAAAACCAAAGCGTTAATGATAAACAGAAATTCACTGAACAAAAAACGATTCAGAAAAAACCCATTATATTGCTCTCCTGAACCATAATGCATGTTTGGCCTCACCTCAATCGCTGGTGTCAAGTCAAGTCACGTATTTTGCCTTTGGCACTGTCATACAGACTGTGATTAGAAAATTGTTATCCAAGTACAGATGGGTGATCCATTCTTACATACTCATATCTCTGTCTGGTCTCACTCCCTTGTTGCTTCTCTCATGCTGTTAAGTTGTACTGAAGGAACAAAAAACTGGCTCCAAACCAGATGTTCATGGACCCTTTAACAAGTTTAAATGCACAGTCATTAAAACACTATGTGGTGCAAGTATGAGTGAAATAAGAAATATGAAAATATCTTGGAGCCATTGGCACTTTAGGCAGAGGAACAGAAACATAACATTGTTAAAATGTGGGTTCAAAGCTTTCTTCGGCTTTTATCAGTCCAATCTCTCCTGTCTATCCCATCCCTCTTGCCAGTCCCCTCTGTAAAACACCTGAAGAAGCAGACCTGCAGCACAGTACATCAGTAACAGTTTGAGGAGCCCACTGTGCACTGTCACAACGGGAGAATGATTTCTGTGGGTGGTCTGCTGGCTGGGGGAGCAGACAGCGCACCTAATCGACTAAAACAAACGTGTAGTTCTGTGAACAAGGTGTTCTGCCACGGCATTTATGGGCACAGGTCAAGGCCAGAGGGCTTAAAAACATACATGGAATAAGATTATTATCTAGTACATCAATTTCTGGGAGACAGCTTGAAAAATGAAATTGATCCTGGATGACATGAGGAGTAATACTTCACCCCAAGGAAGTTCGTGATAGGTTTTATGAACCCAAACTAGAAGTCTTGTTGGTTCGGTTTTTTTATGCATCCAAACTTGGAGCTTGCCATTTAACTCTGTTTCCACAAGAAATATCATAAAACTAGGGCATTAACATGCTCCCAGATGTACACAGCTCTAGATTGGGAATTTGGCGCTTTTTTAACACTTATATTTGCAAGCAAGGGATGAACACGAGGCCTAATGACCTACATTTAAACCTCTCAGATCAAAAAACTTAACGCTTGGGCCAGAATTATATTTTTTACTGCAAGAAAATCCCTCAAAGCACAATTTGAGGCACTGTACTCAAAAGAAGGAGATGAAATAGAGATCAAATGACCTTAGCCCATCACCCCAAAACTATAAGCAATCTCAACAGCATCGTATTAAGATGGGAATTTGAGGAGATTCAGGGCTGGTCATTAGCTTTTTTATTTTCTGACTAAAACACATTTCATGAAATTTGCTTTGCAGCTGGATTGCCTGATTCAAAGCCTGTAATCAGGCAGATGCTTCTTGCCAAGCTCCAATCTGCAATGAGTGGCACAGCCCAGTGTCCTATAGGGCCAGAAGAGGTGGGAGCTACAGATGCAGCCACTTCAATTTTCCTCTTCCAGCTGAGTGCCTATTGTGTTCCAGCTAACTACCAGCCAACATCCAGCCAATGACAGTGCCCAAATTCTACCATAAACATGCCAATTTGAAGGAGCTTTCCTCACAAGAACACATCCAAGGGCTTGTCCTTATTGGAGAAGCGTTAATATTATCCAGTCCCTCTATTTCTGTCATGTCATTGTGAGGTATCTCATCACACTCATGAAAGTGGGCAGGTCCTAGCATGCTCCAGTCATGTTCCAGTCAAGACTCAAGTCACGGAAATTGGGGGAAATCAAAATGGCTCCACCTGAAAGAGCAAGATGACGGAATGAAGTGACTGGTAGTACAGATATTAGCAGAAATGCAAACAACTTTAGTAGCAATTTTGTCACTTCTGGACCACATTTCTTTCTTTCTTTCTTTGAAATATATCTGTAGGGGGGTTTTGGCTTTATTGATAGTGAGGCAGAGCATAGGCTTGTGAAAGGGGGTGAAAGAGCAGGGAGGGCATTCTGGAAATGGACCTAAGATCATAATTGAACCCTGGCATTCGGAAGTAAATAAAGGGATAGAAAGGTATTTTTGGTCCACTTCTGACATGTTTTAATTAGTTTGTTCTACAAAGTGGATCACATTTTGTATTTTACATGGTCACGCCTGACGTTATCTTCTACACCATCTGACTAGCCTGTAATTAATGTGATTGACTGAACAGTTGTCCTGTTACCCGCTGGATATTCTATTGACAGCTTTCTATTGGCTGTTGCCCAGACTGGGTGGTGATATATATTGATAGATGATATCTATCCTGGTGTGTCAGGTTAACTCAGGTCATGTCTGATAGAAAACAATGAAAATTGTCTCTATTAATCTATCAGTTTCACTAAGTTTCTTGCAGGCATCCATACACATATAATAATATAATATACAAGTCCATTTCCAACATGAAAAAGCAGAGCTTTTTGTATACTATACATACAATTTTTCATAAAAATTTGAAGGACAACTTATATCCTGGACAAGTATTGATATAGTCAAATTAAACAATTTTCTCCACAGCAGGTTATTTCATCTTAAAACCCGATTCCAGATTCATTTTATATATCTATTTGTCTGGGTACTATCTTGTCTGCTTTACCTCAGAGCCTTGAGTTTTTACATGAATGCACAAACGTTTGCCTCTGGAGTGAGTATATCTCTGATTTAGTGCATAAAAGTATCTGAAATAGACCGTTTTTCTTTAAAGCATGGGTTCCACTGCTGTTATCTATCAAAATCCCTTTGGTCTCCAGTGCTCAGCATTTGGCAAGATAAACCCATGATGAAAGAGGAATCCGTCTTTAGCATAGTGAACAGATTGAGGACTGTAGCAAAGCACAGCAGGTGAATGACACTTTGAATCTCAAAAGGAACATGAAGGTGATTCATCCCATCTTGGAAGTGACAACTGAAGTGTTGGCGAGAGAAAACGAGCACATTTTTAAGAGCTTAAGATTTTTTCAAAACATATTGAAATGTATTTTCTCTCAGTTGTAGTAACAGGTTGTACTTCCCACCATCTGAGGAACATGATCCTGCATTTCATTTTAACAGCACAAGCCAGCTCGCTTATCCTGAGATGACATTGGTAGACTGTTAAAGGTTCAGCTGGGAGATGTCGTAAATCTGTCTACTTAGCGAAATCAGTAAATCTGCCTGCTGCAGGAAATTCAAGCCTGACGGTTCCTGGGTGGGCATCAGAGACCTTAGGTAGATACTCTGGAGGATATGGTGACACTGGGACTAGATGGTCATATATTTTAACTGACAGTAAAGGTATCAGTGTTCAAGTTCAATTATAATGCAGCAATGCAAATGAGTGCACGGTATTTGTCATTCTAACACTTAATTACAACAGAAGGTGGGTCATACATAGTTGGTAAGCTGGCATTTTCCCATCTTTTTCATGGCATGACCCATATCATGCCATTGAGAAAGTATTTTTATTCAAGTGTAAGGCGCATGGATAAAAATAAAGGGGAAAAAAACAGCTTTATTCATCTAGCATTTTGCAGTATTAACTTCTCAGAATACCAGAGAGTGAGGGTAAAAGCATTATGAGTATACATTTCAGCATTGTAAGTTTTTGTTTGAGTCCTTAATTCCATCCATCCATTATCTATTCCACTTATCCCATCCAAGGTCATGGGGGTGACTGGAGCCTAACCTGGCTGGCAGGCTACACCCTGGACCAACTGCCAGACAATCACAGGGCTGGCATGAAAGGACAGATGATCATTTACACTCACACCCACGCTGTGAGGAGTCACCAGTGAAAGAGCCCATGTTCTGCCTATTGATTCTTTATGCTCGTTGGTGCTAAACATGCCACTTCTGCATGTTAGAGCACTTCTATTAGCAAAATAAAACATCTGTAGCATCAGGACTTCTCTTTTTTTTTTTTTTTTTTTTTTTTCGGGGCATTTTGTGCCTTTATTGATAGGAGAGAGACAGTGGATAGGCTTGTGAAAGAGGGTGGGAGAGTAGGGGAAGACACTCTGGAAACTGGTCACAGGTGGGATTCGAACCTGGACCGGCAGAAGCAAATACATGGGGTGCCTGGTTGCTAACCACTCCGCCAAACCAGCACCCCAGGACTTCTCTTTCTCCTCAAACTTATTGTGTCTGCAGCTGCCTAAAATGGCTAATTCTCTTGCCCCCGAATAGACATACCATTGTGATGTCCTACCATGGTTCTGTCAGCAGTTTAAGCCTATTAGTATGTGGTAGTTAGCAGACAATTGGACTCGAGTCATAGGGACTCGGACTTGAGGTGACTTGTACCGTTAGCGAGACGACTTGCAACTCGACTCGGGAGGTGAAAACTCGAGACTCGACTTGGACTCGGGAGAAAATGTCTCCAGACTCGACCTGACTTGAGACATCGTGATTCAGAAAATTGCACGCACTCAGGCTTCATATGAAGACCCACACAGGAGATATATACCGCTCCTTCCTTTAGGTTCACTTTATTGATGCTCCATTCACAGTACACTTGTCTGTCACCTATTATTGTCCCCTACACAAAACAGTACTACACACATACGTTCCTACTACACACCCGCTTCTGCTACAGTGATGATCAGTGGGCAGGGTGCTCGGGATGCAGGTTTCAAATTGGCAACCCCTATGTCTTCTGTGCCCAAAGTTATTTTCTTTGCATATAAAAGAATTTCAATCAGATGGAAAATGAAGACATGCCAAGTGCACGACCGCTAAAGCCTCTATAAGTGAAAAAAGAGGGCACAACATCGAACTTTATCATCCACCTGAGGACACATGAGGCCAAGTAAGTGAAACCTGCAGACGTTAGCCAGGTAGATAACGTTCCTGCCATAGGTCAATATGGCAGGAACGTTAGCCTGACCTGTGATCAATATGAAGCTAGCAAAGCTAACACAGTAAAGAGAGTGTACGTGTGTTGTATGTGTGGGAAGATAAGGTTTCTCTCTTCAAGATAAAAATCTGAGTGCTGTATGGGTGGACTGGGGAACAATGGTGAGGGACTTGACCTGTCATAACCTCACTCGACTCAAATTGACTTGACTTGCCCACAACAAAAAAAAATTGGGACTTGCTTGAGACTCGGATCAAATGGCTCGAGACTTGCTTGGGACTCGGATCGGAGGGACTCGGGCAATTGTCTGGTAGTTAGCCCACTGCTAAGCATAAGTGTTAAAATGAATGCAGAGTAGATGGCAATATGGCGCCAAGCTGTCCTGAACTAGCCAGCTACCACAGAGCTGACCTATGAACCAGTAAGAGGGGACTGGACCAACGTTCCAACAGATCATTACAAACAGACTGAGAATACATCCATCCATCCATTATCCATAGCTCTCATCCCTTTTTTGAAGGTGTGGGGGATTGAGTCTATCCTATATATGGTTGAGCGGTTATGCAATTTGACTTGGAGATCAGTTTAACAAATACACACATGCATTGTGTTGTATTCTTAAATTCTGGATACCCTGTCCTTGTGTCGCCCTGATAGGGTCATTCTGCTCTCGGGAAAATGTTTTTCTTCCTATTTATTATTAAACTTTACCTAGCCCGGTTAGTACCGCTCTGATCAGATATCTCTTTGTCAAGGGAGACCTGACCAACAATGGCAGCAACACACAATTTCAGCAAACACAAATTCATATAATACACAAGAAACAATAAGATCAACAATAAGTCAGCAGTGAAAAAAAACTTCAGAATGAATGCCTGGATTCAAGAAATTTAGCAAAACTAGACTTAAAAAATAATGGGAAGATTGTTCTAAGCCAAGGGTCAAGACCTAATCTAATCTACAAGCTTTCGTTCCCAATTCAGTTCAGACAACGGGAACAACAAATTTAATGATGTCCAGCGACTGAAGATTGTGCATACCATCCTTTGGGATTAAAAGAGAGGAAAGGTAGCCTGGAAACTTCCCCAGAATGTGACTGAAAGTGCTTAGAAAAGTCCAGTTCACTTCAGAACAGAAAGTACAATGATCTGTGAATAATTAATTTTGTGTTGAATCTCATAGCCCCATGATGCATATGGCACAGGCTTCGATTAGGGCTGCCTGACAATAGACTTTCCTCATGTCTCAAGCACCACTCGGATGAGAATTGAAATCTTTTTATTGATACTAATGCCATTTTTGATTCTGCTTGTTAATCTAATTCTTTATCAATCCCCTTATTCATTTCCGTGGATGTTCTTTTAGAGTAAGGGTTCCAAGTGTAAACAATGTCAAACACATGACACGCCTAGTATTCGGTGCTGTGCTTCAAGATGTGGAGGTTTACTGCAACTCAACCTTGTTCAGCTAGCATCTTTTGTCTAAAACTAAGCCAAAGATTTGACTTCTATAGTCACATCTTTGACTTCTTTGTTGTAATCTCTGCTGACTGAATGTGATGATTTTGTGATCTTTTTGCTTTATTAGTAAGATAGATCAGAGAAGAAGGAATTGACAAGGGAATTGTTAAGCAAAGTTAGTTGTATGTCTGTCAGGCTGGGAAGCACTCTACTTTGGGGTAACATTGATCAGAGCTCCAAGTTACAACTTCATATTGAACACACTATAAGGCAAACTTCGGGGTCCTAAAGAGGAACTGGTAGCTACACCTAGATTTAAAAATATAATTGCAATCAACCATGGCTCCATAAGGACTCAATGGTCTTGTGTGTGCCTCATTTATCAAGTGCAGCTTAATAGACTGGAACAGACATAGAAATCCCCCAGCAGTATGTTTAGGGTAATGAAAGGGGGAGGGATTTTTTTGGGCCCTTCATTGAGTGTGCTTCTAGACATTAAATGTGCACTAGAGAATTCTAAACAGTGGTACTTTAAAAAATGTGAATTTAATTCAAAATATAAACAATTTATCTTGATTTATGTACATATGTTGTGGTTAATCTGAGTTTATACACAAAATACTCAAATAGAAACTATTTTGCGTAAGGCATGACGTTTTTGGTGGGTGTTTGGCATTCCAGAGAAATACTAGTTCACCATGTATGGCCAGAGTTGAGGTTGGCCTTTGTTTAACAATGTTCATGGTTTATTATCCATGATTTCAAATAAGAGTACTCCAGTTGCCTTTTGGTTCAAACTATTGGCTAATAGGCTATTACACAAGTAACTGCTTGAGTGTTACTTAAAGCCCAAACACACAAATATAACTTATTGAGTTGAAATCATTTGCTTACAGCTTGGTCAAAACCCCCATATGTGCCCATGCCTTAAAGAGATGATGCCTCTGTGATGCATCCCCCGACCCCCGTGAATATTTTACTTAAATCAAGAACTTTCACTTTTGCAATTTCTTCAATTTAAATGCTTGAACTCTGGGTCAATAATTCATCCAGTTCAATCGAGCACAAAATACTAAATATGACCAAAAGACGGCACAGATCATCAATTTCTATCGGCACTAATTAAAATGAATCCAATCTCATCAGAACACCATGTTCTGTGTGTGGACACTCACCACTCACAGATCAGCTGGAGTTGTTTACTCCCAGCATTCCTCAGGTATGATTGGTTGGAAAAATCACAGATTGCCAGGACACTGATGTGAGTTATGGGATGTCTCACCTTTTGAAGTTGTGCCTGCTGTCATCAGTTCAGTTATGCAGGCCCAGACCCTCAGTGTGTGTGTGTGTGTGTGTGTGTGTGTGTGTGTGTGTGTGTGGACCCCATCCTCTGCTGTTTTTCTCTGCTTCTTCTTTAATGGAAAGGACAGGTGTTTTAAAGATGATGGTGTGTTTACTCTTGAATCTTCATGTCAATCAAACACTCAGGTTTCTGAGTGCAAAAAAAAAAAAAACAAAACCTGTAAATTAGCTCATTTTTCAGCAAATTATGGTTTTTGTAATGCCAGACATTCTGAAGCTGTTTCATACGTCAAACAGGTACTCAACTTGCACACGATCACCTTGTCATGGCAAAAATGTGTTCTTTGTTTTTTTTTTTGTTTTTTTTTTGTTTACATTTTTTGAAATATTTAAGACTAACCTTGTGTCCTTACTGAGTAGGGCCTAGACATGACACTCTGATGCAGGGGTCTCAGACTCAATTTAGGGTAAATCCTATTTCTACCCTTTAGCCCCATCATCTTACCCCTCTGTTTTGAGGGCCAAGGGGAAAGGGTGGAAACACTGCTGAGAAATGAGACGCCACTGGATTACCGCTACATCATCACCCAGAGCCGCTTGCTGGTTGTGACTTAAGCAGATGTGACAATAGTCGTAGCTACAGCTGTGAAAGCTGACTTGTTAGAACAAGAAATTAAAAAAAACAACCAACAATTCCAAACATGATTAATATTTAATTTATGATTTAGTAATTACTCATAATTATGCTCTCTGTCTTCTTGCTAGCGGGCGTGGCGTATAATGGGAAATTCTCATACCCCGTAGTTTCAACTGAGGTCCCGGTCTGTCTTCGTTCCAAAGCCTGTGTAATCCTTGGTTTTAGCCCTTCTCCTTAGCCCTGCAGAGATTTTAGACATCACTACAATAGATGTGAAACCAAGAGGTAATACAAGGGCTAAGAACTGGGATGGACCCTTAGCATGGGTGAGGCAGGGTTGCATCAATATTCCACATGAAATACACATGGGTTTTATGTGTTACCAATACAGTACAACTGATCCAGTCTTCTTGATCTTTATTAACAGTTCTTCAATGTGAATGTTTCCCCTGAACATGAACTGTCCCTCTGAACCCAAATAATGCTGCTGTCTTAATTTTAAGGCTCAAATGTGTTTTGTGGCTCTATCAGATTTTTGTGATGCGGGCAAAAACGGCTCTTTTGATTGGGAAGGTAGCAGACAACTTTCCATAAGTGATAAAAGACAAAGTAACAGGCCAGGGCAACCATAGTACACACAACAACTTGGCAAAAAGAGAAGTTTGACAAATATGCATGGTAAGGGGCCACAAAATATCATTCCACGGGTCTTGATTGGCCATGGGCTTTCACCTGAAGCTAGCATCATCCATGGTGAAGAAGTGCTAATTGTTGACTCTTAAGTATCTTGGAGCTGTGTTTGACTCGAATCTAAAGTTTGTTCAGAACTCAGAGTCTGTGGTTAAATGTGACCAAACAAGGATTCACTTGTTGGTGGAAGCTGAACTCTTGTGGTGTTTCTGAGGGCATCCTACCTTGGTTTTATCATTGTTTTAAATTGAATGTCTTTTAGCATTTTCCTTTATTTGCTGGTTCTATGGATCATCAGTGAAGGACAGAAAATGTCTGAACCAGAGTGTAAAAGTCCAAGATCATTGGTGTACAGCGGACGGATCTGAGCTCTCTCTGTGAGAAATGCATGATCCAGAAAGTCAGAGGAATTATGGATCAGCCCCGCCACATTATCTTCTCTGACTTCTCTCTTATGCCCTCTTGGCCCCTACTATGCACCCCCAAGGAAAACAAGAAGATACACCAACTCATATATCCCTTTAGCCATCAGGCCGCTAAATGCTGAGAAGTAGCCTGAAGATGATATGTGGCCTGTGCTGAATTTGGAGTCTCGGCCGTGTTTTATTTCTTATTTGATCTCTTTTATTTCCTTATCCTATTGTATCTTAGTAATTTCACCACCAAACTTTACTGCTTATTGTATTTATTTAGTATTTATTGCTGATCCTGCTAATCTGTGAGTACTGACAGGGGAATGTGGTTGTACATATGCTGCTACAAAGGTCAATAAAGCAGGGTAACTGTGAACTGTGAATTGCCCTTCGGGATTAATAAAGTTGTCTGAATCTGAATCTGCAACATCAGTGACAGATCACTCTTAGGATTCTCTAAAGCTAGTGAACGTGTCAAGGTTTGTATTTTAGTTTAGCTGTAGTCACATGGAAATTAGTGATTTCTGTGCTCGATCAACAGACTTCAGCGTCTTTAGCTCCACCCTTTAGGGTTGGTTTGATATGCTTGATGGCCCTTCAGAGGGGTGCCAAAAAGCGGTAAAACACCTCTGGTTATTTGGATACCCATCCTCCTTATTAGACAGCGGAAACACCTGTAATTGCGTACCATATTGAGCTGAATAGAACTAGACTACTCAGTCCAGTTCAGCTCCTCACAGTCACAGCTCATTTGTGTTTCAGAAAATGTCTGTGTTTCAAATCCTGTGTGAAATTGCCATTTCTGAAATATGCAATGTTAAAAAAAATCTAGTGCAGACAATGCATTACTTTGACTCAGACAGTGGTCCCATGATATAATAAATCTAGTCCTAAACGCATCTCTGGTAATTTTGTTTGTTTCGTTGGTTGTTTTGTTTTTTTGACAGTCTGTCTGCCTTTTTACCAAGACAAAAGGGCATGGAAATTAAATGATGAATTGCTCTGCAATAATATGATTGTTATGCATGTTCTTGGTGTCTCAAGAGTATATTCCCAATGTCAAAAAAATATATGAGTTGGCTAAAAAGCAATCACTCCAAACCACTTTCAAACAGATTTTAAATAAACTCAGTTATCACTTCTTTCAGTTTATGGAAACCAAACCCTCAAAATAAACTCTATAATTTATAAAAGGCAACATAACTCTGCTTGACAGTCTAAAAATGCAGAGTGATCACCAGATAAATGCAACCTCATCCTGATTATCTGTTTCTTTGATTTGCTGTGATGACTTGAAGCAGTCGTGCACTAAAACAGAAGTCAGGTTTAGTGAGGAGCACATCGTGAACCCACTGAACCATGAGGACGGGTTGAGGAGAAGGGGGGCTAATGGAGAATTACAGCACACACACAAGCACACAAACCAGCAGTAAAGGCCCAATTTAACCATCCTCGTCTCTTGGTCCTTTAACAGGTTTCACTACAGGCTGCCTGGGAATTCATCCACTCCTGTTAGAGCAGACAGCTCCCTTTTAACTAGCTGTAATTGGCAGCTTCACGCACAAACGTACACACGCCTGGCAGGGAGAGCCTTAACAAATAACATCTGGACATGACTGTCTACCTTTCCTCTGAATTAAGATAAAGAAGCAGCAACACAACAAGACAAGATCATATACAAACCCCTCACTGTTGTTTCTTGGCACCTCAGCCCAGATCACAATCACAACCAGACCGTGATGATTGGCCACACTGAGTAGTGGTTTAAATTTTGGCTGAACGATCTCCTGTTGAAGTCATTTTTGAATAAAAATGGCGAGTCAAGGAAGATGAGGATGATGAGGGTGGGATGGCCTAAAGGTGTCATTCTGAGCATCAGCCTGGTGTGTAAGAGGAGGAGGGGCCGTTCTCTGATCTGTTCTCTCCTAATATGTGTTTGATAACCCTGTTGTCGAGCTGCCATTTGCGTCATGGTGGAGTAATTCATTGAAAATGCATCTTCAGAGGGGCGATAAATTGTTTTATAATTTGATGGACGTGCATCCGAACAAATTGATAGCAGTTGCCGTGAGAGGCCTTTGCACGCCAACCGTGAATTTAGCCAATTACGTCAATGAAAAATGAAACACCTTGAACAAAAGAGGTCAGTAACACAGCAGCAGTGATAAAGGAGGGGAGAGGCTGCGCGTCACACCTGAAAGAAGTGTGCTGTAACAGAACATTAACACAAAAATATGTGTGTTCACAGGTTAGCACTTTTAATTTAATGTGAGCCAGGTCAAGATGTTGGCATTGATTACGTTTTTGCTTTTCCCCACTCCCTTTCTTTTTATCTGTTCTTCCTCTCACGCTATTGGACACCAAATTTATCTTCTAAAGGCTGGAGAAACAGGGTTGTGTGGAAGCTGTTTGTCTCAAGCAGTTAAAACTTTGCTTCACTTTTCAGAATGATGTGATCCAAAGTTATGTTCTCATTAACAGTGCAAAACAATACCCACTGGGAGTCAAATCATGCAGGATTTAAGAGGTCATGTTATGCTTTTTGAGTTTTATTCCCTGTTTAGTGTTATTCTGTGTGCAACACAACAAAACCTGTAGCATCTGAACTTCTCCTTCTCTTGTGAACACTGACAGTGCCTTGTCTGAAATGGTAGACTCCCTACCACTGTGAAATCTGGTTCAAGCCATTAGCCTGGGATGGCAATTCCAGTGCACATTGACAGTTGAAAGAATTAAGAGCCATTGAAAATGGCACTGGCCCATGCAAAATTAAACAATCCACAGTAAAAAAAAAAAAAAAACCTGTGGGGTCTAGTGGTGGTCAGTGGTGCAGTCTGATAGTGCGCTTGGTCTGTAATCAGACGGTTGCAGCTTCAAGCCCAACTCCATCACATTGTGATGTGTCCCTGGGCAAGACACTTAATCTCAAGTTGCTCCTACTCCTGCATTAGTAGCGTGTAAATAGGCATGAAAGAGGGTTAAAGCTATGGTCTACGATTTGGAAGCTTTGTACATCTTAATAACACCGTTTATAAGGCTGTTATGGTCCTATGGTCCAATCTACACAATATAAAGACCAAAAAGAACGAAAGATATCCATTCAGTATATCCGCTGAAAAGCTGCACACTAGCTGACCAATCAAACCGCGCGGGCATGCGCGATTCGATTGGTCCCGTGAGTCCATCCAATCCCCTGTCTCCCTTGCTACGCAGCGTCTTGCCCATGGTCCCGCCTCCTCCCCTCTACCTCCGGTGAGCAGCAGCGTTAGCTACTGAACTATAATGGAGGCGGAAAAGCCTAGTTCCGAAACCGGGAAGCCGCTTCTCTCTCCCCCGGGGCCCAACGGAGCTCTGCCTGCAGGTCGAGGCCTGTTACCGGGCTAACGAACGGCTTCAGTCAGCCGTCAGACCTTCAGCATCGGCCGTTTCGCCCCTGGTTGATCAGGTAATGGCTTTGTTTACTACAGTGTGAGATGTCTGCTGAATAACTCTGGTTAGTCTGTGCCTGTACTGGCTAATGACTTGTAGTGGAGCGGGTTGGTTTTGTCAATAGATGTTAGCCTGTTAGCCGCTAATCGTTAGCATTGTAAGCTGAGCTGGTGAGGACAGGCTGAGAAAGATAAATTCTCCCCCACAATCGGCTCCACTCTGGCGGCGCCAGACCCGCATCGCCGCCGGTCCAATTGAAATGGCTACTGCTGTGTGTTACAAGGGGGATGTCTGTCGTGTTTGATACTTTCAGTTGAGCTGAGCTGTTTTTGATTGAGTTTGCTGCTGATATATTGTGCTAGTCGCTCGTAGCTCTGTCCGAGGGGGCTTGTTGTTATGATGCGACATGAGCTGGGGGCGGGATCTTGGAACACTGAGGGGAGGGGTGAGGGAAGGGGGGGCAGGCTGCGGATTCAAAACGTAGATCATAGCTTTAATGTAAAGTTGGTACTTATAGATAACTGACATAGAAACTCCAACCATCAGTGAGTGAATGGGTGTGAATGATGTGACCTGCAGTGTAAAGCTGCTTTGAGTTGTCAAAGAGACTAGAAAAACTTATATAAGCTCAAGTCCATTGGCCACTTATTCAATAAAATTGAAGTAAAACTTTGTACTTAGTATGACTGAATAAATTTTACTCGCAACTACAATATAGTAGCAACTACAATATACTGTATATTACTCAGTGTTAGATTTTTAAAAAAGATACTCATGGAAAATTAGAACTTATGGTTGCATTTCAAAGAGGGAATAGTTTATAAATTATAGTAATTCATACTAATTAATAAAAATAGTAACATCATAATCCTTTGCCTGCAGACAGAAGAGACAGTGTAATTTTTTATATTTTCATTTAAATTGATCAAAAGTTCATCATTTTAATACTGGAAGGACAAGAAATAACCCCAAAAGATAACGGTTTCTATTGTAAAGACGAACATAAGCCACTTCTTTGAACAAACTCTTCCAAAACATGTCAGAAGTGGTGAAAAACTATCCTCTCTATCAAAAAGTGATTCCAGTGGTGTTGTTTGTTTTTCATTTAATAAAGAAATGTGTGCCAGGTCTGATTAAACTGCTACTGAAGCTGCTAGCATACATGCTAATCCCTGTATGGGCAATAATTGTTTGCCTCTTCCTGCTTTAAAGGCTAATGATTGGGGTCAAGCAGGATCACTGTAGTTTTGAGCTTGGCAAAATGGATCTTCATCAGAGGATCAGATTGCACAGCAAGGTTACCGAATGGTTACCCATTACTTGATTAAAATCTGTGTTACAGCCAACAGTAGGACTGCTAATGAATTGAATAGAGCTACACGACTTCACATGATGGTGTGTTTATGGTCCCATTTTTAAAACAACCATAGACAATATATTCATGGTCACACTGGTGAAATGAGTGTTAGCTAAGAAAATATGACAACAAAAATAATAGGTGGCTTGTCTCACCAACAGCTGAATGATTGGTATAGAAGCCTGACTGAGGCATGTCTAATCAATATCTTTATGGAAACATATCTAAAATGATCAAAACTTCACTTCCTCCAGCTCCATTTCTTATGATTTTAATTTCTTGTGAAAAAAAAATGTGCTTTAGGTCATCATCTTAGTTGGTGAGTGGGTCTAATGAACATTTAACTCATCAAAACATAAAAATATCAATAATTGGATATCAGGACAATACAATAATCTTTCAGATAGTGGTGGGGCATTTTTATGTCCTGAAATTTAGCAAATTGTTTGATTTAAAATATGGGACTGATGTCACGGTGTCGTGCTACAGTATCCACGAGACTCCACAGCAGCAATGATGTGCAAGAACCTAAGTCTGACTGTCAATGGATTCAGAAATAGGGTAAATTGAAAAAGAAAATGAGTAAAAACTGTGGATGTGAGCCTGTGTTTGAGTGTGTTTCAGGTCACTCCTCCATCCGGATGCTGAGCAGACGTGGAGCAAGACAATGAGAGGAAAGCATTCCTCCAACATGACGTGTTGTTTTTCTCACCTCAGGGAGACACTGAGCTCTAAATCTTCAATGGAACCTAACCAATAAAAAGAATACAGTTATGGGTAATTGATCATATTCTTGAATCCTGAACAGCAGGTGAGCTAAAATACCATGACCTCATGCACAACCATATGTTGAATTCAGGCCTCTTTATTGTCAGATTAGACTTTTTGCCCTTAAATATCCTGCCAAGCATTTTAATTCATTTCTAAAAATGGAATCATTTCCTGACAATGAATATAAAAATAAGTAGGCCTATAAACATTCACAGTTTCTGTGCAGTGTTTGCAGCAATACAATTAAATTCAACATGTTTTTAGTTTAGGAAAAAGCACCTTTGGCTCTTAGGCCAACAGATGTGTCAAGATTCAAAGCACTTGTTGATCTTACTGAAAAAATAAAGGCTAATAGGAAGGGTTAAGCACAGCGAACAATCTGAGTGACTCCACAGTGTGGGCCTGAGACACATGGACAAAGATATCAGCAGTGAAATATCCAGTGATTTCATGTCAATAAAGAAAATAAAAGCAGACAGATCTTACAAATCAAATGCAAAGTGGAAATACAAGAGATGAAAAACAGAAACTCTGTTGGATAATATCCTGCAACCAAACGTGTGATGTCACCTCATTTATTGGAAAGTACAAGTTTATTTTGAGCCACTTTGTTTTGTTGAAAACGCAAATGATTCAGAGGTGACCTGGTTCTATGTCTTTTATGGCAGGACAACTCCTATGCATGTCTTTGGAAACGACATGGAAAAGACGTGGCTTTGAAATGCAAATCCATGAATGTGGGAACGTTTCCTTAGATAGACTGTATTCCTATGATTAAGATGGCAACTAAAATGAAGTTTTAAGTGTGTAAATCAATGCATGTAGAGGTGTTGTTTTGGTCACGAACTGTATCTGCATGACTTTAGACTGGTGCAAGAATGATTCCAAAAAAAATAAGAAACGACTCAGCAAAGTATACGGAATTTAAATTACCAGTTTCAGATAAATACCTGAAGTAATGTTTGCAGTGAACGTCTAATGTGAAATGATAAAAATAAATCTGATCCCTTTAATAGATCCCTAAAAGATCCCTTTAATATGCCACAGTTTTGCTTCTAAGTACAGAAGGATCATTGTCCACTTTAAACTTTGAGGTATTGAATTAAGCTTGAGGGATATCAGCCTTATTACGAACCTGGCTGGGTAACTTAAGAAGGCCCGAAGCACAGAAATAATGGGAAGATATTAAGTGCTAACACTGGAAAAAACAAAGAGAAAATAAAAGGAATGATAGGAATTATCAGATGTTTGTTGTTATTTCATGGACATCACAAGGTTTTAACATGACTTACTTTCCAGGTGTACGTGGCAGAAAAGCGGCAGGCAAAAGAGTCATGATGAACTTTGCAGTCAGAACTGAAGAAATTCTGGATTCTTGAGTAAAGAGGAATGCAGACCTGTCAACTGATGACCACCTATGGTAAGTTGGATCTGATTTTGGAGAAACTGCTACACCTAATCAGGCTCAATGAGCAGAGGAGGTGAATAAGGCTGCTTTTCATGAAATCAGCAAGTTCTACCTTTGTGCAAACTTTTCCTGCACAAAGGGGGAGGTCCAGGCCAAGAGACATTCAGGAGAGGCCATGATACTACAATGCCACCTCTTGGTTGCAGTCTTATGTGTTTCAAATGGAGTAATGTTGTTCGATCTGTGATTCTGATCCTGCTGGAAGGCCTAAAATCATGTAGGCATCATCAGATGCATGTTACAGACCATCCTGAAGAAATATTCCCTATCAACTTTCCTTGGTCATCCAGTTCAGTACAGACTTCACACGTTCTGTTTCTGTTCTGCCCTCTTTAAAAGAGTCCACTTCCTCAACCAGGCAGACAGATGACTCCTTCCACACACTGTAGCATTTAACTGTGACTTTATTCTGCACATCATATGAATGGGGTAAAACTAAAGCAAAAAGAATACAAAATGAACAATTATTTTAATAAACCCCATCAATCAACATATTTCACCGTAAACCTTGAAAGTATATAGCACGCAAGGCTACAAATATAGCTAACCCAAGGCTGCAACACAGCTAATAAAGTTAACAGAGCTATGACCTAGCTAAATCAACTGACAATCAAAAGTGCTACAAGTAACAAACAAAGCATGAAAATGAAATACAGGCTCATATCCATATAAAATATAACATCAGTGCAGTATGTGCATCTTAAAACTGTACTTACAGACAATGCTTCCATTAACTAATTCCCCCGAAAAAGATGGATGTGATCCCCTGCCAGCTCGTTCTTACAATGACTCACAATGAATAAAAAACAAGATGGCTGCCTATACAGCTCAAAACAAACCATGCGGCTCACAATTGAAAACCACTGCCCCCTAGTGGCCAAATGTTTAACTGAAATAACTGTGGTTCCAGCCAAGTCAGAACAGTTTCTGTCAATGCTGTGATGATAGGAAAAGTCAAGGTGAAATTCACTGATACCTGGTGCTTTCACACTATTTTACTTGTGCTCTGGATGTATTTGTAAAAGTATTTGACTGTGCACGATATGTGTGCCTGGAGGACACTCAAGCACACAAAAATGATCAACTTCTATTGTTAAAGGACTCAAGCCAGAGGTGAGGACGAAGAAAATACTCACAAATAATCAGCAGAATTATCACATCAGCTCACATTGATGAATAACATGCACACTGTCAGCACCATTAAATGGCATTTTTAGATCATTTTCTCCATGCTCAATGGCTGTGGACCTTTGATGAGTTACAGTGTCATCCATTGGCTTTCAGCTGACTGCATTCATTATCAAGCAGAAACAAGACATAAACAGTGGGTCAGTATGAATGCCCCTTTACTGGGGACAAAAAACAAGCTCTGCCCCTGCTGCTGCATTATGGTGACTGTTCGATGTTGTAACCTCTTGTTTGAGAATTTCTGCTTCATCTAATAATCTGATGAAGATGGTCCACATGGCTGTGACAATGGCATCTGTATTATTGGTACTTAAAAAGTTATCGGCAATGATTACATGAGGGTACCTGGGTATTTCTGCTGTCCTTGTTAGCAGTTCTTTACCAACTAATACTTAAAGGTGGCATGTACTGCAAAATTGATTTTTCTTTTATTTTAATGTTGTTAGGAAATGTTTAAGGAGCAGAAGAACACAACATGTTACTTAACCCTTCGGGAACTGACCTCCCGCGGGCGGCCCTGCTCACCGGGAATTTTTCCACGCCACCACTGTGTGGCGCCAAAGGACCTTTGTAGCAAGTAGGTGTGAAAGAGCAGGTCATATAGTGAGAGAGCTAGAGATAGATTCATAGATAGATAGATAGATAGATAGATAGATAGATAGATTAAAATTGTGATAGGGAGAGTTAGGCACTGTATGAGTGTGTGATTTAAGAAGACTAAGTTGTTTGATTCGGTGTGAGAAAGTTGTGTATTTTAGTGAGAGATTGTGTGTGAGAGAGAGAGATTTTGTCTGCCATGATGACTTCCACAATGGCTTTTTGTAAAATAAAATGTGGGCTATGTAATGTGTATTGTGTAAAATGTGCAATGTATATATGTATATGAAAATTTATATGGATGTATACAGTTGAAACAATATTGTTGAGAAATATTTTGTTCAAGTTTCTATGTTCAGTATTTCTTTGGTTCTGCAGTAGTGATCAAACTAAAAAAACGCCTCTGCAGATTTTACATAAAAATGATCATTTCTCAAAAACTAAAATAGATATTTTTTTCAAATCTCTACTGGTGTGTTCAGAAATATCTTGTTTATTTTTCCACATGTGGAAATCATTTGGATCAATGTGTTTGTGTGCATATTTAGTAAATATAATGAAAAAAAACATTTTTTTGTATTTGTATTTGTATACAGATTTTTGTATTTTCTAATTTATAACACAATTTGAACACCTTTACCTAATTTTTATGGTTTATTTATATGTATACCATTTAAGATTAAGTTGTAAGGATTGTAGGGATATTAGGTATTTGAATATATCCCAAGAAATGACATCAGAATGAACAAAAATACAAATGTATTTACTGGCAAACCCTTAAAATTGGAGTCCCTTAAGGGTTCACTCTCAGTTCACAGAGAAATGCTCAATACCTCCAGAAAATGTCCTTCAAAACACAGTTTTTAGTTCCTGGGGTTTATGATGTCACAGCGGTACAGCCTCCACCTACATGTGTGTTTTCTGCTGGTTACAGACGGACACCATGACTGTTTTTAAAATCTGTACTGAAGCCCTTAACCTCTCCTATGACAACATTAATGCAGGATTTGCAAAGGCTCAACAGCATCTTTATGTTTTAAGGAAAGTGAGGAGCTTTAACACGGACTGCACCATGCAAAAACTTTTAAAACTGTTTTTTTGAAAGCATGTTTTTTTTTTTGTATTCAGTGCCAGTGCTCATTTTGTCGACTAATTAGTTTTGTCATAGTTTTCGTCACCTTTTTCCCCTGATGAAAAACTAGACAGTAGCGAATAAAAACTAATGCATGTGGACAAAAACTAAAACTAAAAAAGTGACATTTTCATCAACAAATAAATCTAGATGCCTGACAGAGACTTAATCCAATCAGACCTAATTTTGCCATGTAGAAAATATGGCCAAGTTAGAAATATATCCAATCACAGCTACTTTTGTTGTGTGAAAAGGTTGGATGAGATAAGAGGGACATCCAGTCACAGCTGCCTTAGCTTCATGGTGGTGGGATAAGTTCTGGAGTGATCAATCAGAGCTGCTCTCTTTATGAATTGATATATTCACGTAGAGCAGGTTCACTGTATGTTGTCAATTCTGGTATTGTAATTGAGATGCTCAGCCAGGTAGACTAAATAAAGCATTTCACACAAAAGTTCAATTTGTTTCTGTTCATTTATACATACAAACTTTACTAAGATGTAATAAAGGGTTATAAGGTTTTTCATTTAACCTGTAAAACAGTGTAAAACATGACTTCAGAAATTCAAGGAGACATAAAAAATGCTTTACACTTTACACTTCATATTTTAGGCAACTGAAATGAGAAATTTCTTCAACTAAAAGTAGACTAATATTGAAACCATTTACATGACTAAGGTGTGACTAAATGTAAAATATACTGTATTTGAAGTAAAGACCAGAACCAAAATGAAATTTAAAAAAGTGTTGTCAAAATTAGCACTTTCGGTTTTATGAAACAAGTGTTACAAAACTACGAAATAAGAACAAATTGGACAAGATTGGTAAAATCAGTGCAAAGATAACTGGGGAACAAATAGGCAGTATCTCCCACCTCACAGACCAACACACTCAGATTTTAATTTTTCCAAAGGGGAGGGGAAAAGGGCTGCATTTAATCTTTCACAGAGTTATTTTTTTGATTGTAAATGGTAAAGATGACCAATGGATGGATGTTTCCTATCTGCAATAATCAAATAGGCCATCTTTGTTGTTGTTAATTCTGACTGCCTCAGCATTGGTTTTGATTCCCATCACCACCTGCAAGCAAGACAGGGCTTTGTCCCAAAATTCTGACAGTTGAGGAACTATTGTAGCCTTGCAGGGCAGACAGACCTGGCTGATTCCGAAATCCTGCAGGTCCGTCTTGCCAGCCTCCGTTGTCCAACAAATTCACTCGGCTGAATTCTTAACGGCCCAATCAGGGAAGAGAGGCGGGAGCAGCAGAATGCGGAGGTGACGACAACCAGAAGTTGAGAACCAGAAGTTAAGAACGGACATGCTGATTAGCCTGTTGTCCTCATAGCTACTCAGTGAAACTTGGCGAAATCTGCCCTTCTCAGAAGTTTACTTGTAGGGATTGTCTTTGACGAGGTTCATGTCACATATAAGTGTCAAATGAATCATCTGGGTGGTACAATTTAGTGTAAGACAATAGTAAAAGGTCATTAGCTGTTAGCGGCTAAGTTAGCCGCTATGGCTAACATCCATGAACTGTTGTTAACTGTTGTTAATTGTTGTTAGCCATTAGCCGCCACATTATAGGAGGCAACCCTGCTTGATGTGGATTGGTCTGTGATGAATGTGACCAGCCAAACGATTGTCCGATCACAAGCTTGTGTTTTTTTTTTTAACGTTCTGCCCCTGAAAACAAATTTAAAGGGCTCTTACCCAGATGGACTAGTGAAATATTTCTGTGGCAGATATATGGAGCTGTCCATCTGGCTTGTCAGGTTAGAACTATTGTGGATGTTTGATGAATCTTGAGGAAACAACCAAAATGTTTTCCATCATTGCACTGCCTCCCTAATAACATATGTGATAGGCCCCAGATACCCTGCTATCCCAAAAGGTATGAGGGGTAGAAAATGGATGGATGGATGGAAAAATGATGAGGTAGGGACAATATTCTCCAAATTATGTCCTTAATTCAGATACTTCAGCGTCGTTATGAGGAGCATCATGAAGCATTAGTACTCATTCCCTTTGATTCTACTCCTCACGTTTCATGTGAGTAGATGAACTTTTTGGGGATCAAGTGTTTTTGTGTGTGAAATAAGGAAGCAGCTGAAGGACACTCCCTGCTGTAAAGAGAAAACAGGTGAAGGTCGAGCGGCAGCGGTTCAGAGGAAGTGGCATGCAGTAAAAGGAAGCTAAGTTCAGGATTATAGACCAGCATGTTCTGGTTAACCCTGTGGTCTGCATTTCTGTTTGTGTGTGAGATGTATATAGGTGAGTAATGTATTTACTGATCATGATCCTTGTACCACTGACCCTTGAGCAAACCTCACAATCGGTGGTGATCAAAGATGTTACGTCAGCGGATTGCTTACAGCCCTGGGGATGTTTGTTTTTCGCTGTGGGAACAATCCAGCTGAGTGGTGCCTTGACTTAAAGCAGACTTCCTATCTATGAAGCCTGCACACATGTGTCGAGGACTGTGTGTAATAGTGTGTGTAGAAGTGTGTGTTCTGCAATGATCTCACCTTGTGTGCCTGAAGCTTGTTAGAGGGGAGATCACTGCACAAACAAGCTGTTGTCAGCTCCAGATTGAGACAAGTCCTGGACACCGTAATCACCATGTGAATGTATGTAGATTTATCTAACTTTGCATAACCACAGAGAGCAAGCAACATGAAAAGAACATAAATGCAACCGTGCAGCTGTCATCGAGTTTGCAGCACAGCTTTGAGGATGTTTTGTAGGAAAAAGATGTTCTGACATCTGTTTTTGATGATCTTTGAGAAAAAGTGAAAAGAAGACGTTGCTCTTCTTAAGGTATTATTTTTGTTTCTTGCACAGATGATCGGTGTGTTCTGTCCCATCTTTTCCCCTAAATTTATTTGTTATTGCTGCTGTAATTATTCATAGGATTACTCTTTGGAAGACACTTTGTAGCATATTAAAGTAACATCAAAAAATACTTGTGAGCAGAGGTGAAAGTGTGAATCAAGATCTGAAAATACAAACATTGATGTACTAAAAGTCCATCAATTCAGTGGTTCCAGTGGCACCTAATACCCACCTGCAATTAGTAAAAATACGCAAAATAGAAATACCCTATTTACAGATACCCAAAGCATGTTTTTTTTTTTTACTTTTACGGTGTTTTAAAAATAAATTTAAGGTCTCACATAAACTCAATTTTAAAACCATAGAAATACATTGAATGTTATGCAGAACACCGATCACTATATAGATAGATGTAGAGCTGAGAGAGAACAAAGTAATCTCGTAATGCATCTCTCCTCCCTGCGTGATGCAAAGCCATGTGATACACAGCAGCCAATCAACAGCGGAGAAAAAAAACACTGATGCGCTGATTGGCTGAATCAGTTTGTAAGAGCATTATATCGTGACATGTGATTTAAACTAATAAACAATGCTGCAGAATGCTGGTGGAGGCAAAACACAAAAAAATGCCTGTAATTAGTGTTAACATGGGAATGTTAATTTTTATAGCACTTTTAATTTAGTTTAGGTTATAGTCTTTTGTCTAAAATATTATAGTTTTAGTGATAATCTAGTCATCTAAAACTGTTCAATTTTGGTATGGTTGATGAAATTTCACATTTCAATCAACACCATGCACTGTAAAATTTAAAAAATGAAGTGTGAAGTGTAAGACATTTTTTATGTCTACTTGAATTTTTGGAGTCATGTTTTGTACCTGGATAAAATTAAATATCTACAAACCCTTTATTGAATGCTAGTAGTTTGAATGTATAAAAATGGTAAATGGGCTTGAGCTTATATCGCACTTTTCTAGTCTTGGACTACTCAAAGCTGCTTTACACCGCAGGTCACACCTACCCATTCACTCTCACATTTACTCACTGATGTTGAGAGTTTCTATGTTAGTTATCCATCAGTATCTCTAACACATTAACACTGTTTCATGCCCATTTACAAGCCACTGACTGTTGCAGTGGCGTGTTGCACCACCAAGTTGCACTGTGGGAGCAACTTGGGGTTAAGTGTCTCGCCCAAGGACACAACGCCATGTGTCGCCCGGAGCTGGCCTTGAACCTGCAAGCGCACTATCCAACTGCGCCACCGACGCACCGACAAAAACAAATTCAGCGTTAGTGTAAAATGCAGTCACCTTTATTTAGGCGACGTGGCAGAGCATCTGTTTAAAAAGGAGAACTGACAAGAAACATTGAACCTGCTCTAGATGAACATATTGATTCAGAAAGTGAGGAGCTCTGATTGAATCACTCTCCAACTTATCCCACCACCCTGAAGCTAAGGTGGATAATTGGATGTCCCTTAACTCATCCAACCTTTCCACACAACCAAAGTAGCTGTGATTGGATATATTCCCACCATTTCCCTACTTTCTATTAGTCTGATTGGATTAAAGGAACTGTGAGGAGTTTCTAAGTAATTACAAAAATGTCTCACTTTTAAATATATGCCTGATTGAAATACACACTTTAAGATGAGTTTTATAGCATCAAAATAGGTTATCTATAAATGCTATTCCTTAGCCTTCCGGTCAGGTCGGACAGGGCAGGACTGGCCTGGATACTCAACTTCAGGAACAAGACAAATAAAACTAGAGCAAATTTCTGTTATTTTGACACGTCTCAGAGCACCTGGCTGTAAGTAGCGATATATAGCCGGCTACAAAACTACAATAATTAGTTTTCCAAACATTGCTTGTTGTCACACATAAAAAATTACTGCTATGTAACTAGAAAGAGATACATTACCTCATCGCTTTGCATCCTGTAAGTTGTTGAAAAAAGAAATTGTAAAGCAATGCAGAGTTCTTAGGAAGGTCTGAGCTGCATTCATTAGCAACAAAACAACAAGCACACGCTTTGACTTGGGTCACGTCTTTTGGTGCGTTCCAGTTGTAGTCAGAAGTAGGAATTTCCAGGTTCCGAGTAGGAAACTGCAACTGGAACACCCCCCGAAGTCGGAATTTCCTACTGGAAACTTGGTGAAACCTCACCACCCCCAAGTTGACAATTGAAGATGGATGCCCCCAGTGTGAACAGTTATTTAGCTCCTGTAATAATCAATTTATTTGCACTTCTGACTGGGGTGTGTCGCTCTAGATCAGCTGTATACATGATATTGTTAGACTTATATTTACAAAAATGCTGCCATAGTGATAATCACATTCTTCATGTGATATTTGTGAACAACAACACAGGGCGTGCTAACAACAGCTAACAATAGCCTGGTAGATCGGCATGTTTTTTTCTGACTTCAACTGGAACACCGATAAGTTGGAGATGATGTCACTCCCATTTCAAAGGTTACTGGAACGCAGCATTACGACAGTCGCCATGTGTGCTCATGGGTAGCAGAGTCTCAGTGTTGCCGGTAATAGATTCTCCTCACAGTCCCTTTAAGGGTCTGTCAAACATTCAAATCTAGTTTTTATTTCTGGAAGAAAATGTCAGTTAATTTAGTTTTAGTTTAATCAATGTGCACTTTTTTTGTGGCTATAATCTTGTTTTCATCAGGGGGAAAAGGGTTAAGGACAAAACCTATAACAAAAATAAGTAAAAGTTAACACTGATATACAAAGAGGTGTTCATATTTAACAAATCAATTACACATATTTATTCAGGAGAGTGCATATCAATCAGCCAATTAGCTCCAAGCATCAATGTTAATGTGACGGAATTAGCACAATAGCTAAATTTCACCTGTTGTCTTAGGGTGCAACAGTTAGACACCAGTTACGAAACACAGGACAGTGCACTAACAAACACACTTCCACTGACACTGAGTGCATTATATGAATTACATATAAATGTAAAATTGAAAATGAGTCAAAGGTCCCCGATAATGGTCATCAGACTTTTTGTTGTGGTCTTTTGTTGTCATTATAACACACTACACAAAATTAAATTATCTAATTTTGTGGCCAGCAGGTCCCAAAAGCTTAATATTGACTTTGTGGACGTATAGAAACCTGGTTGGATCGAAGAACAACAAAACAAATGCCTCAGAATAAGAGCAGAAATTATAGTGGGAGATTGAAGAGAACAAATAAATGATGAAAAACAAAAAGTTCAGAGCAGAACAGGCCAATGAGAGGACAAACAAGAAGAAAATAGTCTGAGAGAACATCAACAAGCGCAGATAATGATTGTGTGGGTGTGTGTGTGTGTGTGTGTGGGGGGGGGGGTGATGGAGGAAGAGGAGATGAGGGGGAAGATGATGGAGTAGTCAAGGAACAGAACAGGGAGAGAGGGTCTACCAAGTGGAGATCTGTGGAGGATTGTCCATCAGCTCGTGAGACTGTTCCTTTGAAACGACCAAAGACTGACAGCTGAAATCAAAACCACACTGAACCTTAAGCTTTCCAGATCTTTCCATCTTCTTCTACCTCACTCCTGTCTTTGTGTTTCCTCCTCTCTTTTTTCTCACTTCTCTCCTCTCCGCGGTGGTCTGCAACTCCCCTCCCGCAGCCCTCTCATAACTCAACACAGCACCCACACCTGGTGACCCCTGCCTTTTGCTTTTTTACATCAGGGTGGCTCTGTTCAGCCGTTAATCATCTGATTGAGACGGGTCACAAAGGTGGAACACTCTGTCTTTCATTATGTTTGTGTTTTTCTCTTTCTTGGTACGGCATCAGGACCTCTCCCTCTTCCGTCAGTGTGACATCATACCTTTGTTTCATCAGCATCAGCCTGTTTGCTTCAGTAAGACTGCAGACAGGAGGCAGAGCTGCTGAAAATAAAACAGGGTGCTGGTTGTGTTGAACTAATCAGCCAATCAGAGCAGGCTGGGCCAACATAGTGTCGGCAGCCTTGCAGTGACAGAGGCCTTAACAGATCATTTAAGGACAGAGAATAAGGATGGATCAGGGGTACCAGACGATTGTTTCGATTAGTGAGTGTAAATATATTTGAACTCTTTAGTCAAGGGTAAATTACTGCAGCATGAAGATGTTGTTAGACTGCACTTCAGACCTCAGATCAGGTTTTTAGGTTGGTGCCTGACTGCTCCCAATTTTTCGTCAAACAGTGCCCTGAGTACAAAAAAGGGATGCTCATTACACTGTTTGCTTACAAAGCATGATTTGGACAATTCAATAATGTCAAATGTCTTGTTTATTAAATGACAAGCAAATTAAAACAAAATAACAGTTTTATTCATCTTCTACTCTATTATCAGCCTGTGGGAAATTTGTTTTGCAGCAGGCATCAGCTCACCAGTGCATGATAAAACACAAAAAATACAGGCATTAGGATAATCAGGAAAAATCCTGAGCACAAGTGAAAAGGAAGGACCTTAAAGCACAAAAAGCCAAAGGCTAAAGAATCAGACAAAGCTCATTAAAGTGGATTCAGTATATAACTAAAACAGTAATGATAAATAGTCAAGGTAAAGCATGATATAAAGAGAATCAATAGATAGTCCGAAATTACACTCTAAAAATCAATCTTATCCACAAGGTACATTAAGTGCACACGAGAAATTTGGTCTGGCCAATGAATTAAGGTTGTCAATGGCAACTGGAGTAAAGTGTTCTGGCAAGCCTCGTCTTGGTTCTCAGCATCCTGTAACGTCAGCCAGAAGAAGTCAATAACAAAAATAAATTTCTTATAGTATATGTGAGTAATATGACAGGTCAGTTAAGTAAAATTATATTCATAAAACCTTATAAGGGAAGACCTTGAAAGTGAAAGACTAAGAAGGCTAATCAGGTGCAACAAATATGACAGAATTCAATACAGCCTGTGAGACAATTACACATCTATCAATAATGGCCCTCAATTAAACAGCAATGCAACCACTCCATAAATCCCATTGCTTGACAGCCCTCAGATTAATGAATCCGTCCAACTTCATTGGAATTGGAGTTTGTGATTTTGTTGTCTTACTGTTGCTCAGCTTGTCACTTTTCTACAAGCTGTATCATTGAGTGGAGTACACACAGCCCAATAATCGGCCCGACTTCTGCTTCTGATGAAACTCCTGAAGGCCTAATTATCTTGAGGTCCTATAGATGATCTTACCTGATGTGGTGTGACACCTGTTAACAGTCATTTCATCCTCTCTGCAAAGGATAAGGGTCACAATTGTAAACATTTTACATATTCAATATTTGTGCCCAGAAGTCCTGATGTGTGGTACACACCAGGGTCAGTCAAGCATGTCTTCTGTGTTTTGTCAACATGAACAAGAGCAAAGCCAATCAGGGAGCAGGCTGGTACAACATATGGAATTGAGAGTTAAGGCAAAGCATAACGTTACATCAACCTCAGGGCGGACTTGTTCAAAAAACAAAAACTGTAAGTTATATATCTCAACCACTGACATTGCCAACCACTACCTGCATTTAGCCTCCTGATGTTGTCCACCTGAAGTCGGTTGTGATCATGCAAGATCACAAGCTGCGAGAGCAGAGGTGCTGCCTTCTCGCTAAATGAATGGGCTGGTTTGTAGTGACCTGTGTCGTTATTTGTCTTCATCTCAGTGTTAATCCTGACAGTTCTTTTTAATTTAGTTTTAGTTCTAATCTTTTGCCAATGATTTTAGTTTCAGTTACAGCTGGGCAAAAAAAAAAGACTAAAACTATTAATTCGAATTATTTTCTGCAGAAAATGTAAAAAATTAAAATCAAGACTTTTTTTTTCTTGCCTTAGTCCAACTGTAAGTAGTTGCAATTTTTGACAAAAATTGCAATTATCATGGTGGTCAGCCTCGTAGGGTTTGCACAAGATCTTTTATAGGCTTGTATTTGTTATTTAAGTAGATTAAATATTGATCAGAGGGTTTCATGCTTATACTGTAAAATTACTTCAGCCTGTTAGTGTTTATGTAGACAAACCTGCCTACGTTTATACTACATAAAGGCAAAACTTGATTTGTTTCATTTTTATGTCACTGTGAGTTTTGTTTCTTTTGGGGAGGGAAAAATTGATTAAAATCTTAAATTGAGTGTTGTGGAAAAAGACCTGGGATTTTATTTCTAAGCCATATCACCCCGCCCTAGTTTCAGTCATAATTTAGTCATTTAAATAGTTTTAATTTTAGTCCAGTTTTAGTTGAAGAAATTTTACAATGTTTTAGTTGACAAAATATGCTGTAGATGAAGTATAAAGTGTAAAGCATTTTTTATGTTTTCTTAAATTTTGGCATTGTTTCAGATCTTTAAAATCATTATGTGTGTAACAGGCCTCAGTGTACAGCTGATATTTTTTATGAGTAACTAATAACTTGGCTCACTACATTTCTCAACTAGCTTGTCCATCACTGGTTGAGACATTACGTGTAACAGAACAATCACCAATAGGACAAGTATGGCTGAAACAACCCCATGGAAACAATCAGCGCTTTGTTTTGACAGCAAACAGAATCTTTACTTTCAAAAACCTCAACATGACAACCCAGTCAGAAATGGAGTATTACTACACCGCAGGTTCTGTGCTTTCCCTCACCGCATAAATGTCAATTTCCATAGAGTCATCACCACAAGATCTCTGCTACTAAGAGCATCTTGATAAATATAATCCTATTTACTGATGGTCTGTTTATCTGATTGGTAAATGTCTCACATCTTCATCAAACAACCACTACAAGAGATAAAAAGAGACACATAATCAGGTTATTACAGTAAAAATGACTTAAATCAAACATCAGACTGCAGATGTTTCCGTTTATTTTGTTTTTTGACATAAAATGTCTGATCATGATCAAACTGCTCCAAAATTTGTTGATGTTTTACCAAAGTATGACATACTATGACGACAGAATCGACCTTGTGGTCAGATAAGAAGTTTGCTTGAGTTCTGAGTCTAAGTAAACACTAAAAGAAAACACCACGACCCTGAGATGTCTCCTCGACCACAGAGAGTCCTGCTGAATGCTCAAGCTTCAGCTGTTTTCTTCTCCTGTGTTTGTTGCTCTGACAGCACAGATTCAAGGTCAAGGCAGTCATTTGTAACTTCGTAGAACACAATGGTTGTGATGAACTGACCAGACAAGGTGTTTTAAGGATAAAGAAATGTGATGAGCCAATACTTCAAAACAGAAACTCTAAGGTCACTGACAATAAGAGGTACCTAAATGATGGTCTTTAAACATTTATCTACATTTAAGTCATGGTTTTGCTCTGCTGCCGATCTTAGTTTGTGGCCCAATCATGAGTTTCCTGACTGTGAAGAAGTTTGGGATTGATGCTGGGGTCAAATCCAACCACAAAAATCGGTCAATTCTTATCAAGTAGTGTGTCCTAATGATCGACAACAACAGACGAGTCTGCTCAACTTCACCACAACAAAAAGTCGAGCAGGTTACATTTTTTTCCTGCCTTCAACAGTTTGTCCCTCAAATCAGAGACATTGACCAATGAGAGCACTGGGAGCTTTGCAACTGTGACAAATAGGATTTAATAGATCAAGGTTGATGCCTTAAAACAGATTGAGAACTATGAAACAGAGGGAATGTTTGCAAAGTTCTGAAAAACAGTATCCATGCTTTTATGTGTGCCCCATAAGACTGAGTTGTCTACAACCCTTTTCGTCTTGTGTACCCCCTGAGCCTTTTTGTCATACCATAAGTACCCCTCACTCATACGTGTTGATGATTCTTCTAAAGCAAAAAACACAACTGATTAATTAATGAAAATATTTCATTGTATCTCCTTAATTTAAACATTAAGTTCTCAGAAATACTCTTCTTTTTAACTCAAATTTAACATCATCATAAGCAACTGGATGTTTTAACCATTTATCCATGTTTTCCTGGCTCTAGGTTACGAGCTGTTTTCATTTTAGGTTATTGTTCCCCTGGAAAAAATTGTTGTGGCACACACATACAATTCTATTGACAGGCTTGACTCAGTACTTTGAAACTGGAAATAAATAATTACATTTTTCCACATACCCCTTGCAATGTTCTCGCGTACCCCTTTGGGTCCACGTACCCCTGGTTGGGAATCACTGGTCTACAGCACTGTCTATTCATGTGAACACAGCTACACATGCCAATTGCACAGCTAACTTCAGGGCGGAGATATTATCAGGGAGGAGGGGGAGAGAAAGTAGTGATCACTTGACAATGCCTGAGTCCGTCTTCCTGGACTGGAACCAGTATTTAAAGGAATACTACACCCAAACAACGATTTGGCCTCATTTTCTACTCACCCTCATGCTGAACAACACTTTGGAGTAGTTTTGGAACATCTAGGATGCAGCCGGAGATCTGGGGGAATCCTCACTGTCCACTGATATTGATATCATGACTTCGGTCAGAGCCCGAACAAACAGTGTCCTTAAAAGTCCACAAAAAGTCCACAAAAAGTCGGCAATATTCCTCCATACTGCTCGTGCACTGTAATCCAAGTGTCCTGAGCGGGTAACGTCCACCATTTACTCGAAACGACATCATTTAGCACATGTTTATAGCCTAAACAGTACTACTTCGCATTTCTATGATACACTTACGGGTACCTACGGGAGCCGCGGATGACCAAACAAAGGAATGCACACTCTGCAATAACTAGGAGCGTAGAAAAAGAAATCTCACATTCTGCTGTGAGCAACGGAGCCATGGACAGACACAAGAGGGGTCAGCAGAATGTGGGATTTCTTGGGTTCTTGTTTCTTTTTCTACGCTCCTAGTTATTGCAGAGTGCGCATTCCTTTGTTTGGTCATCGCGGCTCCCGTAGGCCCCGTAATTTATGGGGTGATGTTGGTGTATCATATCACGCCTGTTCCCTACGTCTGTAAGCTCCACGACTCTTCACCATCTCAGCAACAAGTTCTATCAGTGCTTGAATGTCTTTCAGTCTGCGCTGAGTTTTTACATTTTTAAAGAGGGACAAAAGTACAAATTATGGAAAACAGTTGACCACCATGTCCATAACTTCCATGCTCCTTTCCACTGTTTACATGGATGTGTTTCAGCGTGAGGATGATGTCATCAACATGATGACATAAGCTTTACATCAACTTCTCCCACTGCTGGCAGTGGTAAAGGAGTCACTTGCTGACTGTAAGTGGGTTAACCTGCGTTTAAAAAGCCAATATTTACCTGTTAATTTTAATGGGAAAGCGGCATATGACTCCAGGACACTATTTGGTCTTCAGCACCAGCATCGACTGACGCTCCTCAAGATCTGTCTTCCTTCAAAGAAAAATCCCACCTCTACACTGTTGTATCATTGAACTTAACGTTTGAAAATAACTAATAGGAAGATGCTTTAAATACAGTGTGTTAGTTTGCTACCTTTAGTATGGCCCCTCCTCCATCCACTGTCATCATGTCTGTCGTTAAATGTAGTCAGGTATAGATAAGCAGGCTTTCCTGCTCGTTGGGCGAGACACAGCACGTATACAGCTCCGTGGTCTGACTGTCAATACTAATGAGAAAAAGTACTATTGATGTTTGTGCTCCTGATTTAGATGAGCAGAGTTACCAGAGCCGGCTGGCCCAGTAGACAATAAGGGCAAATGCTAAGGGTGCCATGACCATCAGGGGGCGCCACAATTTTGGGAAAAAATCCCTTTCAATATAATTCTCAAAGCTGTTGGTGATGACAGAAAAGTAATGAGTGATTCAAACTACTGTAATCCTTGAGTATCCATGCCATCACATGTTCAAACTGATACATGAAATTGGAGAACAATATGTCCATGTTATCCAGAAATTGTCTGTGTAAGGTAAAAACACTAACAAAACTTGAATGGGCAGTTTTCAGTAGTTTTTTTTAAATAATATTATCCTTGCACTTGAAGAATAGAGTGTTGCAATAATTAGTCCTAAATTGCAGAAGTTGGGTTATTACTGCTGGTTCCCTTGTCTCAAAGCTGAAGTGATGATTGAATTGGTTTTTGGACAAATGTCTAAATTTAGTTTGAGAATTAACACATGTTTTGTTATTTCCACAACATAGAATAATCTGTTGTAGAGTGCACTCATTCAGACTTATTTGGGGGCTTTAGATGTTTTATTTGCACCATGCCTTCATATATCAACTTGATTTGCCATTTTACAAAAAAATAATCTGCCCGGAGAGAAGAACATGGAAACTTTACACAGAAAGACCCTGTCTGACCCGGGGATCGAACCAAGACCTTCTTGCTGTGAGGCACGTGCACTTCCTTCTGTGCCACTGTGCCACCCTTTAACATTATATTTTAACTTATATTTACTCTTAGAACCCTCATAAAGAAAAAAAACTCACCTGTTTTCTTTTGCTGTCTGAATGTGCTGCACTGATTAATGATCCTCTCTGCTGTGACTAATACGCTTTATTCTCTCATTAGGCGACAACAAACTCTGGGCACTCACAGAGAACTGTTACAGTCTCCATTATGGATCGGGTCATTACTGCTAGAATAAACTGCTCCTGATTTTCCGGCCTCTTCCTGCCCAAGTCCAGCCAAATGAAGGGAATTTTCTGTTGTGGGTGACAGAGCGACAAACACCTCTGCTGCCTCTGAGGCTGAGTGTTACTTAATGTGAAAAAGTGTTGGGTGGTGGTGGTGGGGAGCATTTAAATAAGGAGCAAATCCCTGAATGTATAAAGAAAAGGATGCCATGAAAAGATTCTAGAAAACTGACTTTGAGGGCTGCAGTTTCAACTATGTTGTCATACCAGTGTCTGTGACAAACTAACAGTTTAAAATGAGCATCAAACTGTTATCTTACATATTTATCACTCTGTTTAATATAATATATACAAGGATGTATATATATATTCAGATGTACACACTAAAACCTTTAATACAGAGTGGACGCTCAGCTAAGACCTCAATACTGTAAAAATACCTCAGCTCTTCTGAACTATTATTGACCACCATCTTGTGGAGGTCTCAAAAACTACAACTAAAATAGACTCACCACAAATTAGGCAGGGTAGAAAAGCCCCTCTGTTTGTATGTATCCCCCTTTAACCAAAAACTGTGATACTCTACTTATAAAAATATTTTAGTTGTTTCGATGATGAAGTTAAGATAAACCGGGCAGACACATCCTTGTACGAAGACTTTTTCTTAATGAAGGATCACTGTTCTAGATCAGCGATGGGCAACTCAGATGGTCATGAGGTCCACAACAATTATGTTTATTTTATGGGGTCAAACTGTTTCATACTGAAGGATACACTTAGAAAGACAATCATGAATACTTGCTGTTTGATTTAAAGAAACATACTTTTTCATCTGTCATTCATCTGTATAATACTTCAATTTCAAGCTCTATTAAAAAAAAATTAAGCTAAATTTAATGAGCTAAACTTGGAATTAAAGCCAATTGATGGCTCTTATAACAAAGTTAACTGGCTGATTCTGTCTACTTATTTTTTTAAATGCATTTATTGGCGTGCTGGTTAGGTGGTGTGGTAAGCAACCCAGCATTACCTAAAATTCCAGTTCTTTAGAGAAACATCCCTACAAATCACATCTACTCATGTTTTTTAAAGACCAAAACATATCAGCCATTAAAGTTCCCTATTTTATATTTTACTTCATAGGTTATGATGTTTGTTTTTTTTTTAACCTGTGTTCAGTGTGTTGTAGATATGACAAAATTTCTGGACATCAACTTTGTATCTGCAACTCCAATAATGTGAAAATGACCTGGGGTAGGGCTAAAAATATAAATCCTCACGAAACCCAATTTATGATTTTAATGTATTGTTTTACCCTCTCGAAGAGCAAAACCTCCAATAAAATCTCCTTTAAGAAATAAACACATGCCCACAGATGTGCTGGTGTAAATACTCACAGGGTCTGCCATCATGAAAAGAATGTAATTTTTCATTATTTCAAGTTCAACATTGCCACAACTTATATGTGAATTCAGAATAATTCAAAGAAATCTCCTTTAACTTATCATTTGATTTGTAGATTTAATCAATTTAACCCCAGTCCTAACTGTGGGCTGCATTGATTCAGGTATGGCCCATCCCTGTTTTAAAAATGTCAACCAAATTTTAAGAGCCTGTGATTTTGTCTCCACTGCCTTTGCTTTTGCGGCCCTTCTTCTGATAATATGATTTATTACGTCTTTGTAATTGGTGATTCATTCTCTTCATGCTTCACATTAAACAACTTGTTATAGCAGTGGCTTGGCTTTTATTTCAGAATAACATCTTGTTTTTCTTTTGCTGCTAAACAGCTCCAACTTTTACACCTCATTTCGTTAATGGTGATGTTTTATATCAGCAAGCATTTTCTCAGTGCCTTACATCTGAGGCACATCCTGATTTACAAAGCTATAAATAATCTGCTTCTGTTGTACTTTGTTATATATATTCTTGTGAAAAGTTATTGAAGCTCCAGTCTTTGTTCCGTGACTTAGTCACAAAACATACTTCTGCTGCCTGTCCCGACAGAACATCTTGACAGTGTAAGTTTACGAAACACTGCTTCTGCAGACTGGAATCAGCTGCAGGAAAAACTGTGTGCTTGGGAAGGTGGTGTCTTCAAACTTTCAAAATAGCTGATTAGATATATTGGGTGAAGATAAAGCAGACTGTGGATGCTTTGACTGGTGATTCTCTGCTAAGTGACATTGACTAACTGGTTATTTCTGTTGTTTTGTATTAGTGCTTGTTTCACATCTATAACATGGTACATGTTCTGCTGCTTGTCTCGGCCAGGATGTTGTCGTCAAAGAGATTGTTGGGGTGTTTTCACACCTTAAAATCAGGACCAGGGTTTACACCATGGTTTGTTTGTTGGAAGCTTCACAATGCAATTCAAAAATCAGACTAACATACTTCTCACAACAGAACTAGGTCTTATTGTTGTCAACTTTCATTGCATGTTTCCATTCTTTACATTTATTGGTCTGTCAGTAGGCGTCAGCATGTTGAATGAATGCATGTGGTTGTCTGTGTTGTACACATGGTGAAAGAGAAGATTCATGCTGCAGCCACTGTAATCATATTACAGGAGCTACCAGCTACAACAACTACAGGAGCAACACAGCAGGGCCATCAGAGTGTGAGCTGTCTCATGATGCAGAATCTTTACTGCTGTTGACAGGAATGGAAGATAAAGCTGTATGAAATCCTGCACCTATGGTGAGACTGTGTTGGGAGATAAGAATGTAAATGTATCCCCTCTCTTTCATCCTCTCTGAAAACAGCTGTAAAGCCCCTGTGTTCTTGTCTTTGAAATGACCTTAAAATGAGTCGTCTGTCTAAATTTTAATCAAACTTTTGGTATCCTCCTCTCCCTATACACTCCCATGGCTCATTTTACTTTGGGATAAGTAACAGTATATGTACTCTTTCCCCATCGGGTTAGCATGTGGTAACTTCCTGTCATTGGTATGAAGGTCAGGACCTCATCAAATAATGCTTTCACACTGAGCCACAGCACAGTTTGGTCCAGACCGAGAACACCTCTGAAGGTCAGACCAAAGTTCGACTGTCTGGTCTGGACTATGGTTTGGGAGGATGTTACAGACCCAACATTCTTGTCCATTTCAAACTGAAAACTCCAATCTAAGGCCCTGTCCACACCGAGACAAAAAACATTTAGTTCCTAAAATATTCTCTGTCATTTTAGTAAATGTGTCCGTCCACACAAAAGCACTGAACACGCTGTAGAGTGTGCCAGGCCAACATAGACTAGAAGCAGATAAGAAGACACTGAGCATGTGCATACATCATGAGAAATGTCAACAAACACTGACGTATGCTGTTCTCTGTTTCTTCTTGCTCATGGTTGTGGAAGAGGAGGGGCTGTGGTGTCATTTCTGAAGCTATCCATATCGATGTCCACATGGAAAAAGCAAGGGGAGTGTTTTTTTTCTTTTTTTTTACATATTTCTACTCTAATGTACATTTTTAGACATCCAAAACAACATATCCGTTTTGATGAAACACCTATATGATTAAAACTTGTGTAGATACACCTGCACCCATCTCCATGTGGACAGCCCCTCAGGCAGACATGGACATTGGGGGTTCAATATTTAGTAAGCTTTTAAACACAAGATAAAATAAGAATACTCTTGGATGCTTGTTTTGGAATCATCTCATGTTTAATGCAAACAACTAGATTGGAGGTAAACTTGGTACATCTTCATTGCTGTTGCAAAGCTGGGTCAGTGGGTCACTTTTGCCACAAACTGGCAAGAAGTTTAACATTGCTGCTAACGTACGCCCTTCTCCCTCCATGTCAGGCATTCCAGGTGAGACAAGTGAATTCAAACAAAGACATTGTCATCCTCAGAAACTACAGTTGCTGTAAGTTGGAGTTTTCCTTCTATCTATTGTAAATGTTTAAGTTGCTGATAATACAATAATTGTTTTGATTATCGGTAGACCAACAGATGTGTGCCTAGACCTGGGTATAGGGGATGAAAAATCAAGCAATGACATTCTTCTCCTTTTTTCTAGCCATTTTATCTGGAGAGCTGTTACCATGACCGATAATTCAACATGCTACTGGCTGCATTTTTGTCTCGGTTTTAAAGTTTTCCTTAACTGAAAGGCAGACTCATGAAATAGCAAGAGTATTAAAGTCTAGAGCTTTCTTAAACCAAAACAAAATCAACCCTGTTCACTCCTGGTCCAGGACTCCTTCCAGGTGGTAGATGAGATAAAACACATTGGACTCATGTGGCCACATGGTGCTGACAAATTTGGTGTTTAAGTTTTAAGCCAGCACAAATAATGAACACTGGCCAACAGCTGCCTGTGCCAACCGAAGCCAACAGACTTTCTCATCACCCATCTCAAAGCTGCACACATCCAAAACATCAACAGGGGCTTGTATTGGTTCAGTAAACACAGAGGGAGCCAGAGTAGGGACAGGATGGGAAACAACAACATGCTTTTTGAGTTAAGTCCATCCTGTTTTGTGACTAAAAAGTGTCATTAATATTCACATCTATGACTTTACTCTGTGGAGCTTCAGGTTTACCAAGCATGAGTAAAACTGGCATCCCTGTTTGTCCGTCAACATCCTCCTTTCCAAAAAACTCTTGATGTGGGCACTCAGGAATGACTGACGTTACCTGTCTCAACTTTGGAGTGGTCGCTCCTCTCTGTCACCTTCTCCTGGCTGATGAGGTAATCAACGATGCGGACGCCGATTGGTGGCTCGGTGTGGTTCCACTCCATGATGACCAATGAGCTGCTGGGCTCGTAGGTGTAGGACAGTTTGAGCCTGGCAACAGAACAGCAGAGAGTGAAGACAACACTGAGTGAAGGATGGTGTAAATAAACCAGTGTCATTACGGTAAATGACAGACAACATTATCCACAGTGATTCACAAAACTTCTGCCTAATGAGAACATATTCTGCTGTGTGACAAACATCTCTGCCAACAGGAAATCAGGTTGTTTATTCCCTCATGCCTCAACTGTTTGCAGATATATGGCAGTAATTCTTAAACTGATTACTTTTAATGCCAACAAATCAATTCAGATGTCCATTTTATTCATTAGCTCAGACAAAACAGAAGGGAGGAATAAATCTATGACCACTTTCATCACTGATTAAATTACAACAAAAAGTAATCAACAGACTGAAGACCAGTTCAACGAAAATTAACAGATTTGTTTGTTTTTTATCTCCCTTGTCTTTTCGCAGTTGTTATACTACTCTGTTAGTGTCTGACCTCCATAAACTTTTTCATGCTACAACTTTAAACTAACTTATTTCTTAGCAACCCATCACTCTATTTCTATTTTCAATTATGGGCAAACTGTTTAAAGGGACATATGCAAAAATCCCTTTTTGAAGGCTTTTGAACACACTTTTAGATATTTGGCCTGCTTCACAGCCCACGACATGTGAGGGTAGACAAAAACCTGTATTTGGTAGGCTTCATGGATGTAGACTCATGGTTTCTGGCGAGCTGTTGAGTCTGTGGATATACAGTTATGTAACAAACATTTTCATTTGCATATGCCTGCCTCCCAGCTTGAGAAATTACTGTGCAAAGTGCCGCCATATTGTTTAAATTGTGAACATCATACAGTTTTACTTGTATCTAGTAGTTGGCAAGATGTATACAGTCATTTACTGACAGGAACCATTGCTGATGTATGAACAGAGACTGTGTCTTGAAATTTTTTTGCACTGGTAGAGATGACAGTGTCATCAGCGTACATCTAAAATTCTACTTTTAGACACAAGTAGGGATGCAAATTATCGAGTAATTCATTAATCGATAGTTGTTTTATCTTATTGATTGATGATCGATTAATTGATAAGCGGCAATTTTTCTGTGAAGCTGAATTCCCCTCTGAATCAAAAGGTTCCTTTCTATGAAAATGCTATCTTTCTTATGAAAGAGAAAATGCAAATCATATTCCTTAATAAAAGATTTATTCCTAACAGAATGTGATGTATTGAGGTGATAATTTAGCAAAGTTGTGGAGGAGTTGTACTTTAAAATACTTCCACAGATGGTGCATTTGGCGTCTTTGTTTTCATTAACCAACTTAAAGTGGTTCCATACCGAACTCCATCTTGTCCTCTTCATCCTGCCAGCTTACCACTTCTCGTTTGTCTTGTTGTTGTTGTTCTCTTCTTCTTCTTTGATTAATTGCAATTAATTTACTTTAATCTAGTAATTTCTTATCAACAATTAATTGATAATCGATTCATTGTTTGCACCCCTAGACACAAGTTGTACAACTCATTAATAAACATTGAGGATAACAGAGGGCCAGGTATTGACCCCTGAGGTATGTGGAGTTAACAGGTGCCCATATGTTCAGGGCAGTGTTAATTTTGACAGCACTTTTGATTTAGTTTTAATTATAGTCTTTTGCGTAAAATATCCTTTAATTTTTTTCATAATTTGGTCATCTAGATTGTCTTAATATTAGTCTAGCTTTTGTTGGTGAAATTTCACTACAATTTAGTCAACAAAATCTACTTTATTTTTAGTCAACTAAAACATGAATTATGTAAGCATTTGTTTTATGTTTCCTTGAATAACTTATGTCCTGTTTTACACTTTGATAAAATGAAACATCGGAAAACCCTTTATTGAATGCTAGTAAAGTTTGAATGTATAAATTAACAGAAACAAATTCAACTTTTGTGTGAAATGCAGTAACCTTTATTTAGGCTACCTGGCAGAGCATCTCAGTTACAATACCAGAACTGACAACAAACAGTGAACCTGCTCTACCTGAATATATCAATTCATATAGAGAGCAGCTCTGATTGGATCGCTCCCAAAAATATCCCACCACCATGAAGCTAAAGCAGCTGTGATTGGATGTCCTTTTAACTCATCCAACCTTTTCACACAACCACAGCAGTGGTTGGATTGGATATTTTACTAACAATCCAAATTAGGCCTGATTGGATTAAGTCTCTGTCAAACATTTATGTGTAGTTTTTAACTGTTGATGAAAACGTCAGTTAATTTATTTTTTGTTTTTGTTCTTGTGCACTTGTTTTTATTAGTTACTGTCTAGTTTTCATCAGGGGAAAAGATTGTTGACGAAAACTATGACGAAAATAATTTATCAACAAAGTTAAAACTGGTCCAGTGGTGCCCCGTTAAGTGCTTCGCCCCATGTGACTTTGTCCTTGGCAGGAACCCCACAAGAGGTATAGAGGAAGGCCATCGTGGAATGACTTGAAGATTCATATGCAAGAACATGCAGACAGCTGATCTGGCATTGACACAGGTAGGTTGTAAAATGATCATGTAAAATGCTTTGCGTCTGTGTTGCAGCGAGAACAGTGGGGGTTTGTACTGCACAGACCTCTGAGGAAATGCTGATGATGCCCTTCAGCAAAGATCTGAACAGCTTCTGTTCGGGGCATCCATCCTGACTAATGTTTTAAGGCCCAGTACAAGTACATACATATGCAGTGAACACAACAACAGAGTCAGCACAAACATATGTACCTTCAAAGATGGGTCGTAATGATATTCTGTACAATCATGCATCCTGAAGGCACATAACATGAGACTACTGAATCAGGGCACAGAGATCTGCCAGTAAAATGATGGATGGTTTCTATCATGGCCCATTTTGGAGTAATGCCTGGAGAGCAATAACATTATTCTGAGTTACTTACATCGGCTGAGGAAGTGGGGCGCAGGTGGGCAGTCCATCTGTGCCAAAAGCACTGGAATCACAGCGACACCAGTCATCGATAACATCACCTTTGCCAGAGCACCACAGCATGCTCATCATCGCCTCCTGAAGAGCCTGTGGGGCAGAGAGAGAGTAGATGATATGAGGAAATGAATGCACAGTTTAACTTTAAAGCACATTTAGAATAATTACACCATCTTCAACTTAAGTGTGATGATCAAATCCTGCATTAAACACATTAAAAAAGAGTTCACAATCATCATTCTCCATTTTCAAGATGTTATCCCAGTCTTTGCAGGGCTCATTTCACCCTAAGGTGACAGATAAATGTAAAAAGGCAGAAACTGAGATGCCAGAGAATGTTGGTGTTATCTTAACCTCCAAAGTGCTTATGGATGCCTTACTCTCTCTGCAGGGAGATTCGGAAACTGAGGGTGAGTTTAGTTGTTGCTTCATTTAGTAACTATATTCAGGAGTCTGTTTGTACATGGGCCTAACTTTGTGGGGGGAAAACAACAGTTTGTAACCAAACATGAATAAAATTGTCACTCTTGGTTGCTGGTTTGGCGGAGTGATAAGTATCCAAACATGACCTATTGAGGACAAAATTGCTGGTACCCTACCGTTAAAGACAGAAAAAAACCCAATTGTCTCTGAAATCACTTGACACTGACAGAAGAACGAGAAAATGTACTAGAAATTAAGTAATAAAAACCAGACATTGCTTTTGAATTGTGTTTCAACAGAATCATATTAAGAAACAAAGTGATGAAACTGGCCTGGACAGAAATGATGGTACCTCCAGAAAAGATTAAAATGAGACAGCTGGAGCAGTTTGCTTCCAAGGACATGCCCTTGTTTCACAGGCCGTTATGGTCAAATGATTTTCATTTTTTTCTAGGGTACCTTTATTTTTGTTCAGGCCAGTTTCATTTTTCTATATTTTAAAAAACGATTCTGCTGAACCACAATCAAAAAAGCAATGTCTGATTTTCATATGCTAATTTTCTGTAAATTTGTATTTATAATTACTTTCGTCAGTTTCAAGTTATTTCAGTGACCATTGTGGGTTTTTCTTGCAGATTGCCTGAATCCGGAAACTTTTGAAACCAGTGTCTAGAGTGGAGAATTTTGAAGACGCTACTCCATGCAGCTCCGTGTAACCAAAATCAGAGCGTTTCAGGGTGAAACGCTGACATCATTGCATACTCAGTACTCTTTAACATGAAGGCTCCGTGCACATACCTGGCACAACAACAGCTTCGGCCGTCTTCTGAGTAATGTGTGTGCTGCTTATCATGCTCAGTTTGTTATCCAGACAAAATTATCCAGTCGGATTTGTTGTCTTTGCCATTGTTGTTTGTGAAAAGTTTTCTTCTTCGCACGTGTGTTGCAGCAGCGCTGCCTCTCTGTTACCCACATCACCACCTACTGAACCGGCATGCACACTACAGCGGTGTCATTTGTATCCAGTGTATCCGTCTGAAGGCAGATCAACTTTGAATACGCAAAGGAAAAATCTTTGCGTTTGAAGTCACAGTCTACACATAAACATAGCCTCATATTCTGAACAGTGCCTTCCGCCGTGTTAATTGATGTCATGCCCTACCTTTTGTCACCCCCCTCTCCCCTCTAATACTTCTTCTTCATCCATCAGGACAAACTTCCTGCTGAGCGGAGCAAGTGTGAACAACCATGTCAGTGAATTACCTGGGCAGGCTGCCCAGACATTATCCTGATAATATCAGGGCTGCATTTGTGAAAAGGGCTGCTGATAAGCACTCTGTACTCAAGCACTTTGTGTTTACATCTTTTGTGGGCTATGCCTGAGTCCCTATAAATCAGCCACCTCCTCAAGCAAACTAGGTCTGAATCTGAATCTGTCTGGATTGTGGCCAAACTGATAAAATAAACTAGAGTTAAGGGTCAAGGATAATTAAATACCTTTGCCTGGCCAGTCCTTAATGTGAAACCACCTCAAGAGTAAAGAAAATGCGACACCATAATGCAGGGATATTTAATTAAAAGTCCCTGAGGTTTAGTTTTTAAAATTTCCTCCAAGAAAAGGGTCTGAAACAAAGTCCAGTTTGTCCTAAAGCCTTCCCACCCTCCCCTATGTCCCCCCTTTCAAGGTTTCAACAGCATTTATTCTTAATTTTCAATCCAGAATATGTTTTACTGAGGGCACAGCTAGCTCTTTTACCATACATAAAAGTACACCCAGGTAAATAAATTTAAGGCCTTTGATTCAGATGAAAAAAAAATCAGAATAAAATACATTTTAAAACAGTGCAGATAGAGCCTCAAAAAATCTTTAAAATTAAAGAGGCCACAACTTCAAGTAAAAAAGTCAACACCTCAGAAAACAATAAATAAAAGGCACCTCATTTTAGGAAAAAAAAACAGATGTATGATTGACTAAACATTTTTCTCTTCATTTTATTAAAATAAAAAGGTCCCAGCCTGAGAAGTTGAAGGAGTACACTTCAAGTAAAGTCGTAAACATCTTCAAGAAAAAGACAGACTTCAAAATGCCATCATCTGTAACTGCTTTTCTGCTATATTGTTGCAACACAATCAAAGGAGGAAGAGATACAAGAAAGTGACTGAAAGATTTTTATTATTTTAGCGCAGGTTCCACATTTTATTGACTCTGTCTCTCTGTTATAATAAACAGCCCAATTGTTGTTGTCCAAAACTTCAGTGTTGCTTGCAGTGGTATCTTTCAGGAAGTTTTTTTCTCTTTAATCGAATCATACATGTCTCAAATTATATTATTGTGGCAACCAATAATGTCTCCACACACAATAATATCAGGATTTTTGGCATGTACCTTCATTCAGCTAAAAAATATTGAGACAGGACTCAATCCAAGCTCTAAGGTGTCAAAGACAATATATAGACAAAGTTTGTGATCTATAAAGTGGAGGACAAACCCTGCACTCACCTGGTATGTCTCATTGTTGGACACCAGCTCATAGATGGGTGTAGCCTTGGTGATCTGCAGCAGGACGGGCTCAGACTGCTGTCTGCCCTGGGACGCCCTGGGGCTCATGTGGCAGAGGTGGCAGGAGCGCGGACACTGGCCCTGGCTGGTGCAGTCCATGCGGACGCCGGCTGCCATACGCTTTGCTCCGGTGTCCAGCAGACTGGCGATGTACGCGGGATAGGTGAGTGTCCTTGGCTCTTTGTCTCGCTCCTCTGATTCCTCGGATGGCGAGTTACCTGAGGGGTTTCAAAGCAGATGGTCAGCCATGGGGACAGGATGACAGAGAGGCTTCCAAAATCAACAAATCAGAGGGATGTTTGGTCATTTTGAGAAAATCACTCTGGCAAGGTACATGTAAACAAAAAATGTGCTCTATACACAGTGATTCTCATAAATATAAAGTGAAGATAAGCAGAGCGTACGGTCTAGATACTGAGATAGGGGAGCAGGGGAGAGTAAACAAAGAGCATTTTATATTTTCTTTGTAGCAGCAGAGCAAAACTACAAAGAATTAATAGGCTCCCACAGTCCCCATATCTTCCTCCTGGAGACTTTTGAGCTTTTTCTGCTTCGCCAGCAGAATAAAGGAAACACAGGAGCAGAAGGAGAAATATTTGGCACATATCTGCAGCTACAAAGAGCTCAGTGATCCCCACAGCACAGAGCAACGAAATGTTTACATTGAGTTTATGTCTCTGCTGTTATTATTGACATGTGTGAATCTTCTTGCCCTGTTCAGTCTGTCAGAATTGATTTCACTTCTCAAAAACATCAAAAACAAAGAAGTGCAGACGGAAAAGGAGGATGGGACGTCTACAATGATGCAATAATGCAATGATGCAATAATCGCTCTTTTTAATCCAGTGAAAGGTGGAGCGCTAATTCTTGTTTTAAGGTTTTCAGGGAAGCAGAAGGCTGTGGATAAATATTCTGAATACTACACAGACACATGATGGCCACCACATGTTCTCTTTGTCAGTTCAGCATGTTGGTTGTGGATGTCATCCGAACTTAAGGTGACACAGATATGAGGTGCAGACCCCACCTGACAGGTAGGATCAACGTAGAGCAGGGACAACTGTGATTACCAAAAGAGACATGACACCCTTTTCCCTGCTTCAGGACCACATTGACACAGATTGATCTTGATGGAAAAAATGATATAAATAAACACAACTAACAGTTACAAAGCTGTCATAACACTGATTATACAATCGTCCATATATTATAATTCAAACACCAATAATGACTAATAGTTAAATGAGCTTGATATCAGGTTAAAAGCCAGTAAAGACAATTTACACAGAAATAAAATCACTTCAGCATCTTTTAAATGACATTTTATTATTGATTTTTTTCTAGGAGTGGTCAAAATTGTGTATTTATTCTTAATTATTCCACTAACTGTACAGCTTTTGATGGAAATGCTTGCAACTTGCATAAACATTTATCTATGCAGTACATCACTGAATCTTAGGAGTGTCATGTGTTTGACGTTGTTGCCACAGAAAAAACAACTTTTACCTCACGGAAGGTCAATATCAATATTGATAAAGGAATCTTTAAAGAATTAAGTAGAACCAATCAGGGCAAAAAGACTAGTGTTATTGATTACTTGAGGGCAGTTGTTTTTGATTCTCACCTTGAAAATTTAATCAAACCCATCCCTAATTTAACCCTTCCCACTTTCTAAATATAGTTCTGAAAGTCATATTTCAGTGATTCAGAAAATGGCTACAATTCTGTTGAAAAGTACCCAAACCACTACAATGGCTGTGTGAAGATTGAATCTTGATCTTTAATGTTTTAAATAAGAAAATGTTGCACATTTTGAGAAATATGCATAAAAACCATTAACCATTTAAAGTCTAAAAACAGAAATAAAAGCCAGAAAATTCAAATTCTGTGGAACTGAAATATTTATTTTACGTTCAACTGAAATCCCCCCAAAGAAATCAAAATGTCCATAAAATTTAACTTACATATTTCTAGTGTCCTTTTTGATAGATCAGGTGTTTTGGGCTACTGATCAACATCCTGGGGACATTTTTATCATTAATCTGATTGCATTCAGATTTTTTTTGGCAATTTGTTGATCAGATTGCTTAGATAGACATGTGTATCGCATTAAAAAGAACAGGCTTTAAGGTGTAGAAAGTTGTTAAATACAGTGTTATGCTGCGTTCACACCACAAGCGACCCAGCTACCAAAATCGCATCGCCCACTGACGTAGCGTCGCATGTCCAAAATACCTCATTTTGGTCCCCGTTGCTGTCGGCTGTCGCTCAGTGACGTCACGTCCACTCAAGTTTCACTGGGATCATATCATATATCATATAATAGGATGTATAAGCGGACATTATTCCAGCTGTATCCTTTTCATTCACTTATCAACCACAAAACACTGCAGCTGATGCCCTGCAGCAGCATTATCTGTGAGTTTACTGCGGTCCGTCTAGGTGGAACTAATGTCCTCACTGACTAATGTTTCCCACATGGACATGTAGTCTTCTGTAGTCCGGATGAAAAGCTGTCTTTCATGGGCACCTTCACACACGCACACCGCTGATTGGCTGTTGTCGCACAGCAACACAGGACATCAGTTGATCTGAAAAGATCAACTTTTTTTTTACTTTCACATCACGCAACAAGCTATGTGGTAGTGTGAGAAGCGGCTGTCGCATCGTGGGAGGGTTAGCCCCGCCCCATCGCGGCTGTACATTGACTTTGCATGGAGAGTGATCGCCCAGGTAGTACAGGTAGCGTCCGGTGTGAACTTACCTTTAGGGATGGTAAGGCTTTGTTGTTCCAGTCTCTACAATCCATAGAAACACAATAAAAGGCTAATAGAAAAGGAAATAAGCCACTCGCTCTCTCTACAGAAACAACAAAAGTCTTCGCAAAACTGCTTTTGAAATACTTAAAAATAAAATATATTCTGATAAATGTAATCAGACATCACATAAGTGCACGTGCCTCACAGCAAAAAAGATTGTTGGTGTAACTCCCCATATGTGGAGTTTGCATGTTCTCCCTGTGCATCTGAGGGTTTTATCCAGGCACTCTGGCTTCCTCCACAGACCAAAAACATGCTGATTAGGTTAAAGGTGCATTCAGCGATCTTCTAATCTTCTAATCTGATGCAGTATTTGCGAAATTCACCGTAATTCTCCTCTCCATCCACAAGATGTCACCACTGACAGCATGTTGAAAAAAAAAATTTGGTCTCAATATACAGCCTTGACTCAGAATTTCAGCCGGTAAATACTGTGGCTCTGTCCGAGTTACCAAAACAAAGTAAACCCCCCCACGCCCAGGGGGTGATCATACTCATGCGCAGATCAGACAGAGGGGAGAGGGGGAGTCGTAGTTTGCGTAGTGTGCGCAGTTAGTATAAGAGAGAGATACAATAGTTGCGGTAGCAATGGCTGAAAACAGCCCAAAAGAAAAAGGTCAGAGGAGTGAAAAGTGGAAAAGAAGGCCTATGACCAAAAGAGCAAAGACCCGGGTCAACATTGGTGTTGTTTTCCGACGGTGGAGGGAACTCCGCGAATTGAAAGACCTGAAAACGGACGCGGATGTCGCCGTCCGTCTGCGGGATAGGTAAGCTAAGCAGCATTAGCTTCGTGGTGCTTCACATAACAGTAACAGCCGTCATGCATTCATCTTATTGTCTAATCTGCCAAAATGTACTGTTGTTGCGATGTTTTCAATAACGGCAGTCGAGTTGTCTGACCAGTCGGGGTTTCCTTAGCTACGTCAGCTACGCAGTTTCTACGGCCGTTTCCATGACGATGCACGTCAATCAGCTTTCAGGAGGCGGGTCTAAATTCGAATATAAACAAACCCTCCACTCGTTTTCTCCCACATCGCTGACTGCACCTTTAACTGGTGACTCTAAATTCCCCAAAGGTAAGAATACAAGCTTGAATGGTTGTCTGCCTCTATATGTGGCCCTGTGATTTGCTGGTGATGGATTCAGGGTGTTCTCCACCTCTAGTCAAATGATAGCTGGGATAGCTCAAGCTCTCTGTGACCCTGAAAGGGATAAGCCATGGACAAAGGATGGATGGAAACTTTAAGCACATTTATTAAACTGCAATCAGACGTAGAAACTAATGTGTCAAACCAAGTTCACCATCAGAAGTTCACTAAAGAATCCTTCAGACTGTTTGAGATAAACAGCTCATGTAGTTTCACAAAAAGTCAAAGCTTAGCATCGTCTCCATGACAGAACAACATAACCTCTGAAGTGTTTGACTTTATTATAAGAACGCATTTGAGTCATGACATTCTCCAGCTTTCAACAGTTTGGCACGATGAAAAAGTTGAACTCTATAAAACTTTGCCCATGTTCAAAATGTTCAGAATGTTCTCTATCAAATGTGGTTTTCTGTGAAAGGAAGAGCGAGCAAGAGCGAGGGAGTGGGATGTCCACTTTGAAAGAGCAGCGTGAGAGGGAAATCTGCTTCATGCTGAACTTTGAAATCATTTTTCTTTTTCAAGGGAACTATACACAGAACTATTTAGAAGGAGAGCACAGCTCTAGGCAAACACGAACAATTTGAAGCTCAAGCACCAATTAGGGCAAAAGCTTGTTGTGTGGGCTGCCTGGGATGGAATACAACTCAAGTTTTCGCCATGGGATGATGGGAAAACAGCGTGCATGTAAGCCTGTGAACCAACACGTGCACCAGAGAAAGCCAAGCATTATTCAAGGGGTATCACATGATTAATTGCTCTGCATTTGTGTTACCCTTTATGTTTCACAACACTTTTAAAGAGATTTATCTGCGCTTCCATTTTCACGCTGTGTATGTGTTTTATTTCAGTATGTATTAAAGGTTGTGGCGACCCTCTAAATAGAAGTTTCATTATTTATGCACATTAAAATGGATGCATAAATCCTCACACCTCCTGCTTTAAAATGAAACAACTCTATTTGTTGTATGAACAACACCGCCTCCGTATAGTCAAATGCCTCTGCACATTATTTCTTCACATAGATATTTAAAGGGCAACACCGTTTTACAACTACTTTAAAGCAGCAGATATCAAATCTAGAGTTAACCATCTCAGTGGACTAAGCTGTAAATGTCTCTGAGTGTTTGTGTGCAAGAAATCTTTTTTATGTTTATTTCTGTTTGAGAAAATGTGCACGTGTGTGTGGTGGACTTGTCATTAAAAAGAGATTAGGAGCTGCATAACTATTTCTCATGTTTGCTTTTTGTACTGGTGTGTTAATAATTAACACCAAGTTGATTACACCTTGAAATCTAAAACACCTCATTTTCTCAGACAGATACTGACTCATTAGGCTCACAGCTTTAACTGATGGACCACATGTTCAACAGGGATTCTGCAGAATGAAGTTTGAGTGATGAATACTTGTCTTTGTTAATTAATCCTTATTATCACTCTTGTAGTCGTCATCTGCAAGACCTGCTACAGTTTGTGTGTTGCCTGGCCTGACTTTGTGTTACAGAGCTCCACTACTCAACAGGATCATAGATGTACAAATTTAAGGATACATCCACCCATTTCAAGATTTGAGGTTCATTTATTTATTGTCACTCAAAATTTGAACAACAGGTCACAGTAGAAAACATTATGTTGCACCTGGCTCAAGACCCTAAGGACAGGATGATTAATATTTACAAAATATTAAGAGAGATGTTCTTGTTCAAAGAGGTAGATTAAAATTTTTAAGTCACAGAGCTGATCTTAAGTGCAGGTATATCAGTGTGGAATGTAATGTACAGTGTAGATTACTATGCAGTGCAAATAGAGAATAACATAAGTGCAGATGCAAACAGCCTGAATCAGAATACACTTATATATGCAAATATACACACATACACATGCAGTTAACAACAACTGTGCAAAATGTATGGACCGTGCAAATTATAATTTGAAAAATGGCAACCCTCTTAAAATTGAGGAGTAAATTCCAGTGAAGTCAAAGAAATGACAATGATGTAAAAATCTTTTTGGACCTAAATTCAACTGCATACACAACAAAGACAAGATATTTATTATGAAAACTGATAAAACTTTTCTTTTCAAATATCACTCAGTTTGAATTTGATGCTTGTTTCACATTGCAAAAAAGGCAACAAAAGACGGGAAAGTTGAGGCATGCTAAAAAAAACAAACCTGTTTGGATAATTTAATGTAATTGGAAACAAGTGGATGTGTAGTTGGATCTTAGAAGATGCCCTGTTTATTTCAGCAGGACAATGCCAGGCCAAAATCCACAGGTGCTACAACAGCATGGCTCTAAAGTAAAAGATAGAGGGTACTTGACTGCACTCCAGTCCTGTCTCCCACTGAAAATGTGTGGTGCATTATGAAGGGCAAAATAAGACAACTGACTGATGAGTAACTTATGTCGTACATCAATCAAGAATGTGAAAGAATTCTACCAACAAAGCTTCAGCAATGACCATGGTTTTATGATGTCTTTTAATTCTTTAACACTTACTTTAAAATTACATTTTATTTGGAATTATAATTTTAATTCAGAGTTAGGTGTTTACATGGTCAGTTTTAATCTTATTAGAGGATTTAAGTTTTATTCAGAATTTAAGGGGAATTAAAGTTCTCATGTAAAGTGATTCTGGCATTGACCTCATCTGTACACTTACTGGTGTTCGATCTTTCAGACTCTCTGACATTTTCAAAACTGTAGTACACCCAGATCCAATGATTGCTGTGTTCTGCATAGTTGGAGAAAAGAACAAGAATCTTTCAGGCACCAATCTCAGAATAACAAAATTCACAACCTTGTTAGCTGATCCTTCTCAACTGGAAGTCCCCACATACACCCAGCTGGACACACTGGATGAGAGGTGAGATGCAGCATCTTAGGCTTGAAAAACTCAGGTATGTACTGAATGACTCTTCTGATAAATTTAAAAAAGTATGGAAATCATTTATGGATCACATCAGAACCAAGCTCAATCCCCCACAAAGATGAATGAATATAAAATCTGAAGATTGATCATAGTCAATAGCTTATTGCTGCCAGTGTACCATGTTGCCTACTCTGTTTTGTTTTGTTGTTGTCAAGCTTGCCCTTCTGTGTTTGTATCTTTTGCAAATAAATATCAATAAAAATATGTTAAAAAAAGATCCAAAAATTAAGTGATGTTCCCAAAAACTTGTTTTGTTGATACAGGATAACAACATTCATGTATGTGCTGAGTCTCTGTTCTGGATCTGGTGATCCAGAATCTTTTACAAGGGTTGTGGAAAAGACACTGCTGCTTGGCCCTCTGAGTGCTTTTCTAGTTACTTGGCATAGCAGACCTTCACAAATAAAAATAAAGGTAGAGAGCTTTTCACGCATACGCAAGACCGAGTAAGAAAAATAATTAAAGGAACTCTTATTAAAAACAAATCTTAATATATTTCAGCAAGTTTTCATTAGACCTTAATATCCAAATATTTTGCATTTTCTCAGGTAGAATTTTGTGATTCCTGTTAAGACTTTCGTTTATACTCCTGCACAGCTAAAGTAAATCTTCATATCTAGCCACGATCCTTTCAAGAACTGGAGGTGTCTCAGCTTTCCAGTGCTGGGATCGAACATTTACAGCGTGTTATAAAGGCATCTTGTCCCAGTCCTTAACAGAATTGGCACACACGTGATACAAACTGATGGCTGCAATGATACCCAATCAGAGGAGCCATTACTAATCAGAGGAGTGTGCAGGTAGGTCTGATCGAGGGTCGAGTCACATCACAGGAGAGAAATCAAGCATCGAGCACTCACATCTCGACCCCTCGGGTGACATTGGTGAGTGTGTGTGCATAATAAGTCAGAGTCGACACAATGATGGACTAATCAAAGGCCATAAACAGGAAGATTAGGTTTTTGTTTGTGCTGATTGTTAAGTGGGAAGAGGGAAATCAGCAGGAGGGGGGCAGATCACTCCAGACAGCACCTGTGTAATGATGCATTTGCACAAATCTCCACATCCACAGACTCGTTCATCAGTATGTTGAGGGCGACATCAGTGTCCTTGTTCTCCTGATGGTCCAAACTTTAATCTGTCCTTGTCAAACTGGCTCACTTCCCCCTGATCGGCTCTCATCTCTCTATCTTCACTTGCCACCTCCTGGCAGATGGAAATTAAATGTGGCAGCTATATTAGGACAGCTGGGTGCCTTTTAGGGCAGAGAAGATTGGCGATGATTGGTTCGGTTTAGTCTTGGTTTAGTTCAGCAGTGTTCAGCTGGGACTGTGGGGATTTTATTATGAACACACAGAGCAGCCTGGAGACACTTCATGTCCAACACACTCAGTGAGTTATACTAATACTTCGAAATGGTCTACAAATTTAAAATAAAGAGAAAGTCAATGATATATTAAGGAGGTATTAAACCACCTTAAAGGGATACACCAACATATTTTGTTGCTTTTCTATCATTTTGATGCAACCATAGAGCTAAATCCAGGCCAAAAGTGTTGTAATTTGAAAATAAAAAGCTTGAAAAAACTTGAAACGGAAATTCTAATGTTTGTTCTTGAACTTAATAAAAAATAAAAACACTAAATTGAAACAGTGTCGTCGCTTCCTGAAGGTAGCAGCATTTGAGGATGCTTTGCCGTCACTCACAATCCCACGCCCTTCTCAGTCCCCTGCCCCCCACCCCAGAACATGGGCAAAAGTTTGAAACTGAAAAAGAAAAGATCTGAATAAAAGATCAGAAAGTGACAAAAAGGAATTTGAGACCAGAAAGTGATTTCGTCATACACACTGATGCCTGCTCGGACGAGACGCACAGCGTGCATGTGGGAGAGATGATTCAAAGTGACGCATGTGAGTGATTTATCAATGGTTTATCACTGTTTATGGAGTAAATAGTGTACAAGTACTGTAAATAATAGCATTAGCATCCTGGAGTGTTTCCTTGTTTTTTTTTTTGCCTTATTTTTACCGTGTTTTGCCATATATTCGCAGTTATGTGCACATATTAACATACACACTAAGACTAAGGATGGGAAGTGAAAGCAAATTCCAGTTGAGGATCGATAAAAACTCCCTCAAAGAACAATAAAAGAGAGCATATTGAGAACTGACGGAGGGGAAGCCTGGGGAGGAGCAGTGAACTGTGCAGAAAAAGCTCTCCGTGGATGTGAGGAGTGCAAACTTGGACTCTGTCTTCATCTGGACAGGAACTGCTTCAGGAACTTATTGTCTAATAAAACAAACTGTAACATGGACTCTAAATTCTGCCGGCCAACAAAATGTTTGAGTGTATGCTAATGGGTTAAGCTTATTTTTTTATCATTTCTAAAACATTTATACATTTTCATTTACAATTTTTAGAAAGGGAAACCTGTTAAAATTCATATCAATTCTCTTTTTTTGTCATTACACGCTGTTTATATCATCGTATTGACAAATAGTTGCCAGACTTGTTTACGTTTATTTCTCATGAGCACAGGATAAAAACAATTTGTCAAAAGGATCTTTCCTGACACATTTATTGACAAAGAAAGACCATGCAGCCTGTTCTAATTATAGTATTTCAAGAATTATATGTACGTGTTTTACTGTGGAACCAAATGTATTGTATTTTAGACATAAACCTGATACAGCTATAAAAATACTGTACAGTATGTACATGCTATGTCTGGTGTTGCCATCAACAGGAAAAACAAATAAAACAATGCAACACTGTAAACAGGCTATCTGACTTTTAAATTATTTATTTAACTATTGAACGGGTGACCGTAGCCATTACTACATCTGTTGCCCCCCCGAGACATTTTACAGTAGCCCCCATTGTGCATGATTCTGAAAACCCACACCGAACACTCAGAATCATGCTATCGTTATTAGTGAGACAATTATTGAGCAAAAGTGATTGTTTGCTGGATCACCACCAAAATCTAATCATTTTTAAGTCGCACCATTATCAACATCTCCTGACATTTCAGTAAATTCTATCCATTTGTTTTTCTTTAATCTTGCTATCGTTGGCAAAAACAAATGCCCCACAGCACCTCAGTAAAGCAGCACTGTCAAATCAGATATGGGATTAATGCATCTCCTCAAAGGAACATTTAAAACAATTTCTTATTGAGCTGAAAGAAGTAGGCTACAGTTAACATCCTAGTGTTTGTTTGTGGCTTATTTACAGTACAGGCTGCAGCAAGTGCTTTATTTGTGTCTTTGAAAAGGACCTAATTGTTGTTCTGTTGCAAAAACCAAGAGTTGTGACAATGGTTCTCCAAATCCACCATAAAAAGCCTCCGATGACCATTTAGAGTCACAGAGACACATGAAGAGCCACGTCAGACTCCACTTAAATTCTTCTCTGGGGCAAAGTTGGAGGGGAATCAGACTTGTGGGGTTTGTAACTGCTCAATATGTTTACTCCTTTCTTCACAGTTGATTCGACTGCTTTGTGTATTTAAATCTAAAGAGGAAAGTGTCTTGGCAAGTGCACATCTGCTGCAAAACAGCCCTTTGTGCAGTGAAACAGTAAAACACCTGACCTTTAAATGCAAAGAAAGGATGAGTTTCAGCATGGATCTTACTGTGCATCTCCCAAGGTGAACTACACTTTACTGCCATGAGATAAGAACATTTTCCATCAAAAACCTCTGCTCCACTTTTCTGTCATACTAAAGGAAAAACAAGAGCGCACGGTGCTCTATTTGAACTTCTATAACGTCTCTCTCCTTCTGTCATCTGCAGCCTTTTTCAGCCTCTTTAACAGCATCTCCTCACTGATCCCTCTCTCTTTTCTCACACAAAAAGCAAAATCACACCACTTCTCACAATGCAAATACACGCGGGGAAGGTGTGAGGGTGAAAAGCTGTAATATATAAAAAGCCCTCTACATCTTCCTGCTAAAACAAGGAAACTAATTTCTCTTCTCTCACATTTTCTCACACTTTCCCTGCTTTGGCTTTCTCACCAAACGCTCACTCCCTCATCCCCTGTTTTCTTCAGACTCTTCTTATGGGTACCGTCGCACACTTATCTAAGCATGCAAACTGCTGTCAGCTTCAACCCACGCACAAAAACACCTGCTTTAAGGAAGCCTAATGAGCACTAGCACACTACTTTGGAGAGAATAAATCATACACAGGTCTGAAAATATGCAGAAACACAAACACAGAGCTCATTAAATGTCATTTGTGTTGAAGAGAGTCTCACAGGGAAAAGTGTTGACAAGAAAAACACAGAGAATTTAACACCATGGCTAATTACTCGGCTCCAGGAGCTGTAATTTAGATCCGAGTTTGAAGGAATTAGCTATGTTATACACTGTAAATTCTTCATCCATAAAGGTTGAGCAAAGAAAATAATTTTGAGCGCCCTTTAAAAACTCTTTAGAGGGTCTGCTAAGGGTCTTCTCACACCTGAGGTCCATTTTCTTGAGTAAAACTTTTGACAAATGGGTTACAGTCTTGTAAAATTGTTTGTGTTTATAATATACTGCAACAACAGAAGCAAAATATGAGATGTAAGAAAAACCTCTAATTGGTCAGAGTATCTTGTGGGAAAGATGAATCCTGCTAAGCTGTGGGTGCTTCAACATGCCGCATTATAACCACAGGATGCTTGTTTCAGACCAAAGGAACAAGGCTGCCATTTAAGGCTGGTGTGAAAGCTCACATGAACATTTAGAATGTAACTCTGGGGTCTTGGTTTGATTCCAAGAGGACCAGAGTTAAGTTTCTGATGGGTATGAAAGCAATCCAAACCAAACAAGGATGAAGAAACAACAGAAAAACGAATGTAGTTTTCACTGACAATTTAAAGCAGTGTATCGAACATGAGAGTGACCATATTCTGAAAACCCAAAAAGAAGACCCTCAGCAGCATGTACTGCATCGTGGCACATGTCATTGAATAAAGAAAGTGGTCCAGTACAGCACTTTATCATAAATTAACCCTTTTAAACTGTCAATATAAATGGCCTCCTTTTTTTTTGTAAATGAATGTGTTAGAAAATGCACTTTGAGTAAAATATTTTGCACCTTTTTTCATAAATCAAGGAAATATGTGTCAATATTTGGTTGTAAATTCTTAAAACATTGTGTAATTACATTAAAAAATATTTGAATATTCAACAGGTTTCTCTTTTTCAAACAATTCTAAATGAACATGAACAACCTTTTTGAGAAGAGAAAGCAGAAACTCAACCTACTGAATATATGTTTTATTATAATTATATAAAATTATTTATTTGTATTATTTAATTATTAATGAAATCCATGTAACATGAGCTATGATGATCAAAATAAGGAAAATCAAGGCAAAAAAACAGCAAGGAAACACTGCAGAATGATCCTCATGCTATTATTTACAATTATTTTACATTATGTATACAGAGAACACCTATAAATCACTAATAAATGACACATGTTTGCCTCTGAATTGTCTCTATTTTCTTTTTGTCAGCTCACTTCCCGTCCCTCCCCCTCAGTCAATCCAGCCTTTCCCATATTGTGCCAGATATCACCGGAGAGCTCCGCTTCTCAGCTTCCAGAGTCCACATGGTAGTTTGAACCATGCATGTCTTCTTCTGTCACTGGTGACAGCTTTGTCTGTAGAACAAACTGAGCAAAACCTGGACATTTTATGGAATTTTATAAAATAGCCCCAGGAAAAAAAAAGATGAAATTGAAAGGCATGTATGGGCTAAAGGGGACGTATGGTTACCCTGTCTAACATTAGCACCGCCAGTCCCCTTTAGAGGTTAAAGTCTACAACACTGTGCAGATTCAGTTTGTACATCACTCCAGTAAATATTCAAGTGCCATCAGATGCAGCAGAAATTAGAATTATCGTATTTTATGGCACGTGTACTTTTGAACTGCTTCGAGCTAAACAATTTCATTACTCTATCTAGTTGTGTATTTCTGGCTTCAAATGCAACAGCAGAAGGATGGCAGGAACAAAGGCTACAGCTACAGCCCCAACTAGAGGCAGGAGGCTATATTACAAGTCATTGACAGGCTTAAGCCTACCTGAAAGTAACAGTGTGAATACAAAGTGACCAAACTGAAAAATGAATTTATGTCGCAATTATAGCTCCAACCCAAACCAAGCCAGCCAGATTTTAGTGTGGAAGTGACCACAGTGATTTGTTAAATAGACCTCTTCAGTTCCTCAAAGGGGTCCGGATATTAGATTTTTGCAGATATCCAATATGCCAGTTTTTCTGAAATCATTAAATTGATACAAATATCAATATTGATATTTGGTGTCAAGAGCACAAAAACGGTTTGCTTTCTGTCATGGTCACAGTCTACTTGTAAATGGAGCTCACTTGGAAGCTCAGTTCTTACAAAATCAAACAAGTGAAAACCCAGTTATTACTGTACTAAATCAATAAATCTATGTTTAGGCATTAAGAAAACAAGTCCGCCCCAATTATAACTTAATAAAACCAGTTTAAACCAAGTTATATACCAGTTTGTAATCCATCAAACCAGTGAAACTAACATTATGTCTATTTAAATCCTGAATTAATCCAGTTTTTACACTTTTTTCTCTGTGTAAACCCTCTGATAACTGTTATTTATCAGTCTAGAACCCAGTGTTTGCTATCTAAAACCTGTGAACACATGCAAAGAGTAAATAAAATATAGAAGGCCAAGCTATGGCCAAATATTACCTATACTGCCAAAGGTGAATGGCAAAGTAAAAGATTTTAAGAGTGGTTCACAATCTGGAAAACTCCCAAGTATTTAAGGAGAAAATGGTTTTAAAAGGCCAAACAGAACTGTCAACGGCTGAACTGCTTTTTTTTAAGATTATCTTTTGGGGATTTTGTGCCTTTATTGATAAGAGAGAGTGACAGTGGATATGCTTACGAAAGAGGGAGAGAGAGCAGGGGGATACACCATGCAAAGTGGCCACAGGCTGGATTTGAACCCAGTATGTATACGGGTTATGACTGTTGCTGACCACTCTGCCAAACCAGCACTCCTGAACTGCATGTTTAGTCAAAGCTACAAGTTTGAAGATGAAAGGGTTGTTTGCAGTAAATCCGGCAATTCATCTTATTTTCTCTCTGCTATGAGCTTTTTACAGTTAAGTATGTTTTTATGTTAACAGAGTACTCATTTCAAATGCTTACTATCAGCACCCCTGTGGTCACAGTAATGGTAAACATATTATGATATTCATTGCAACAGAAGGCTTGGGCATGGCTTGAAAAGCAATTTTTGCCACCAGCTGAGGCCTAATAGGCTTCACTAAACTGTAAACACAGCACAGATGCATGATGGGAAATTCACAGCATGGGCGTGTGTTGCTATGTGTGTTTAACCATGTGCTTGTGTGTGCGCTGGTATGAAGCAGGGGATTTGGGGCGGCTTTGACCCGTGCTGTACTGCGCCGAATGACTCATCATCTCTATAGTACACAACAGATGGAGCTCCCAGAGACTCAGATTCATATAATACCTCCGCATCCATCCAGTCTTTCACTCCCACACTCGCCAGTAAGCGAAAAACTCCTCTTCATCCTCTGCTGACTGACTGGAGTCTGTCCTCCTGTTTACAGAAATATACTTTCAAGTCTATAAATGTTTCGAGACAGAGGGAGAGGGAGATCTACTTAAGCATGTAATCTTCAGATGTTGTTTGTGTTGATACATGACAGAATTTTGGGGGATGGGAGCGTTCATTTCCTGTTTCCTGCTCAGCCCTCAGATCCTCTCCATTATATCGCCTTTCATCCGACCTCTTTGTGAAACGGTGACTCATTAAATCATCATTCATCTCTCTGATCAAAGAGTGCTGATTTTAGCCGCTGACACCGTCGGCCTCATATTAAACTGAAGCTTTTAAACTAAACGCTTAGCTTGACACCTCCGAGTTCCCAGCGTGAACTCATCTCCCTTCCATCCTGTGTGAAATAATACCCTTTACTGCAGCTCCACTGACTCCAGTAATTGAGCTGTGCCCACGTTAGGCCACTAGATGGCGCTGGTGGATCACTGACTCAGTGTCAGCAGCATAAGCAGGAGATATGGGTGCACGTGCTCGGGTGTTCGGCAGACAAAAAGCAGGGCAAATCATACCTAACCTTTTAAATGTGCTTGGTTGAGATGAACATTATATGGTTATGGAATGCAATCATGAGCTCCTGCTGATCTGAGAGCGTCGGAAATCAAAGCAGGCAGCGGGCTTGTAAATGGGAAAGCAGTGAGACGGAAAACTGCATTAAAAGAGGGAGTTTGGAGGTGATTGTATGTAGAGGAGAGAGATGATAAACAGAATTAAAGCAGCAAAGAAGAGACTGAAAGAGATGCAGATAAATAACACTAAGACAAAGCTGCGTATCTGTTTTTGTGTCTCTGTGACACTCCTATGACTCCAAACCTGCAAGATGGAAATACACCAGTGTTTTAACAAACCTTTGTGACAGGTTGGGATTGCAGACCAAAAATAGCATCATGTTTTTTAAGCTAAATATACATAAGGTTTACCTATCCATAAACCATCCATACTGCTCATCTCTTTAGGGACAGCAGAGATCTGAGCCTGTCTCAGCAAACATCAGGCAAGACCAGCATACAGAAACGATCAACCATTCAGACTCATACCAAAAGCAGGGCCAGGTTAACACAGCTTGGTGCCGTGGGCTTCAACTTTCAAAGGCACTTTGGAGATCTCATACTTACAAGCCCACCATCAGGTATGACTCTTCAAATCAGTGAAATAGCAACTGTTACTCCTTTAATCCAAAAGTTAACCACATATGTCTTTTCAAACCAGCAAAAGAACAGTTGTTACTATTTTGAATCAGTTAAAATACAGTTGTGTAAGGGGTAATGCCCAACAAGGTGTCTGTGATCAGAAATGAATGGACAATGCAGAAGTGTGGACTGTCCAACACAAAGTGTCATTTCTGATAATGGACACCACGAAGGACACTATCCCATGGTCACCTGTGAAAGAAATAAATACTGAATAAAACATTAATACGTATATGTTGTGTTTTACAGTTACAATCGTACGTTTTTCACAAGAAGCCAGTGAGCGGACTATTTAAAATCATTGCCAAGGTAACCTGCTCTGGCCACAGAACCTGCACCTCGGTCCACCTCAGCTCTTACATTAGGCCTAATCAGTGGAGGAAAGGGAAATGATTGCTTTACGCTTGGTTACGTGGTATAAAGTATCATTTCAGGGAGCGAGCGCACCTCTAACCAATTGTTTGTTTGCATGCCATAGCCTGGCTGAGTGTTGTTGCTAACCGTGCTAATCCATCAGTGAATCGACCTTCTAATGGTAACTTCCAGTAGGATAAGGATAGTGGCCAGGGGTCTAACACTTTTTGATGTGGAGGCAGCAGATTCAGTGGTGGTGGAAAGACTGACAGAGACATCACTCTCAATAGTTCCAGTCTGTCCATTCTTGTTGTCTGTCCACTAACACTGCCGTTGGGGGCTCAGATTTCATGTGGCAATATGGATAATTTGTTGAGCCAGACTTGAATGAAATGTTTCTTTTTTTTTGTACAAATGTTGCACTAAGCTTTAAATGCATTCAAATGCTGCTGTATGTCAGTCTCTGGCTCATTTTGTGTGTTTTTTTTTTTCTCAGTCACTGTCTCCTCCTCCCTGATATAGCTGTAAATACTGGTTTCAGTCCAGTAAGTCAGATTTGGGTGTCGCTGGGTGCCCAATGCTAAATCTCCTCCACCTCCCTGATAAAAAAGTTGCAAATGTCTTTAGTCCAGTCAGACGGCACACAATAATACCTCCCCCAAAGTTAGCTGTGCAATACACATGTGTACAGCAACTCAAACTCTGAGAAGTCTTTAGTCGCTGATTTAAAAGCAGTGTGCTGGGGTCAAGTCAAAATCATGCGGCACACAGATGACATGGGAAGGCAGCGTGGGCAATTTACATTTAAGAGTGACTGGAAAACGAACACCTCTAAAGAGTCGATGAAAAGACTTGATTCATTCGTGAACTTAACATCTTTACTCCACATCCACCAGATCTCAATTCAACAGAGAACTTCTGGGATGTGGCACAGAGGGAGGATATGCAGCTAAATCTGTATGATGCTATCATGAAAATACAGACATACATCTCTGAGGAACGCTTCAAGCACCTTGTTGAATCCATGGCATGGAGATTTAAGGTGGTTCTAAAGGCAAAAGAGATCCAACCAACTACTAGCAAGATGAGCCTACTAAAGTGGCCAGTAAGTGTGTTTCCCAGCCCAAGTGGCGAAGCTCTTTAGATGTGTTGTGTCCTTTCTCTCTTCATGTGTGCTTGCATGTGTTTTATCTAAACAACAACTTCCCTTACAGCCAAGTGCAGCCTGTACTCACTGACTCAGAGCAGCAGCACGGCGCTCCACCTGCTCAGAGCTAATGCGAGTTTTGAATAGAAAGTGTGCATCTTCTCCCTCGACTGCAGAGGCACGCAGAGATTGTACGTGATTGCTTCTGCGTGGATGATATGAAAAAAGGTGAGGCAGCCAGAAGGACGTTGTTTGCTGTATGCGTGTGAGCTTCTGTGTGAGGGAGCGAGGGTTGGAGGCGGAGTAAGTTTGTATATTTTTGTGCAAGTGAGAAGGCGATAAGTTGCAATGACTGACAGAGGAAACGTGTGTGTTGTGTGGGAGGATATGGATTAGCATGTGTGTGCTTGTGGTGTGATAACACTTGGACTGGCTTGTGAATCTGTGTCAGCAGCACAATCAGCCTCTTCAACAACACAATCAGCACCGACTCACAAAACCACAGGGAGCTGAAGATCGCCCTGATACCTAGAAGGAACCCCATAGAATTTATCACCTCTATGAGAAATGAAAGCCGAGGCACACCGGTAAAAATAACTGCATGATTGATTAGCCTGGGCGTCTATTACCTTCAGGCCTGAGCTTGATCCCAGCGCAGCCACAAACTGTTGAGCTGTCCTCTGGAAAGACAATCAAAGCTTCCTGCTAACTGGCTGACCTGCAGGACCAAACACATTCCCCTGCTGTATCAATTTATGCATCACTAATTTACTGTTGTAGCAGCTCATTAACCTGGAATTTATCACTAAGCTCACATTAAGGACTGAGTAATGGGGAAAGAATGAAGCTGAGGAAATAGAGTATGGTCATGTGTTTTGTTACCACTGCCAATAATGGATCTGTTTACTGGTGAAAAACGACATTTGTTTAAAAATGCTGTTGTCTAAGCTTTATTGGTCAACAATATTGATGGAACAATAATAGAGCTTGTTGTTTGGATTAATTGACTGGTGTGCTACTATTGCTTACCCCTTCAGAGTAAAGAAATTACATGTAAAAATGTATTAAGCTTATTTAATGTAAAACATCAGAGGAAAATAAAAGTGAGCTGCACAGTGCTTCACTTTTTCACTACTAATATTCACAGAAATACATCACGACTCATTTCTGCTGTATTTTCACTTTCTTATAGCTGGAAGATACAATCAACTCTTGACTTTTGTTTGTTTTAGCGGTGGGAGAGTTACCTTGCACAGCAGCTGGATCCACCTGATTTAATGTCTGTTACTAGGCAGATTCATCTTGCCAAGCTCCAATCTACAACCAGTGCGCTCAGCCATTAAGTGGTGCAATCTAATCAGTGTATTTTAAAGCAGGAATGGGTAGGAGCTGGGAGTGAGACGACAGCAGGAAGTGACTGCTGGTATAGAGATTAGCATAGATGCTAACAGCTTATGTATCAGTTGTGAATCATATTTCTTTATTAAACGAAACCAAAATAACTTTGATGTAAATATATTTTGCTCCACTTCCAGTATGTTTTGGTGAGAGTTGCTCTACTTTACACTGTGGCAGCAGTGCCCACCTACTGGCTTCTTTTGAGCTGTAAGCTGGTGTGTGAACTGCTGCTCTAAAACTGTATGGGCTTCTTGCAAGCAAACTGTGGCCCATTACAAAAGCTTTAAGGTATATAACTTGAGTTGTATTAGGTACTTGACAATATTGATGGCATTGCTACACCTCTAAGGAGAACACACTGAGCCTGTTAGGTACAGTGTTGATGATACAATTATGTTGCATAATTGTGAGTGTTTTACAGAATAATGAGCCACCTATTGTAGAGTGTACAATAGGGCAACAGCTTGAGTGCACTTTAACTATTGATTCTAGTGATTTGTTGTTTAGCCTTATGAACTCTGGAGGACTCATTTTAACTCTACTGATGATGTGCCTTTTACTGTGGATGCAGTAAAAGGATTACCTTCTTAAACCAGAGTATAAATAATTAAAAAAATATAACCTTATAACAAGATTCAGTGGGTGAAAACAGAAGGAAAAACTTGTGAAATCAATGTGCACAGACAGAAGAACACAGCCATTTGCTGCAGATGACAGATAAAAAAGTAAAAATTAAGTACAACTAACACAATTATTTGAAATTACTTTACCCATCAACAGTGATGTACCTTATCGGTAGTCTGAGCTTGTTTTCTTTAATAAATGAAATATGCAACTGATATAAACAAGCCCAAAGCTCTTTCCAAGTGTGATGTATCACTTATTTTTAAAGGAGTAATCTACGTTAAGCCTGTTTTGATTTTCATCTGTATGTCATTTTAATTTCATAGTAACTCTTTTATCTTTGTGTCTCAGTTTACTTATTCAGTATCCTTTTGTTTGGAGTTGGAACATATTTTCTGTATAAATAAGTAAAGGGAGGAGCTACTGTTATGTGTAACTCTGTTATCACCAAACAGTCTGTCTAACCTTGATTTTTGTAATCAAACAGACATAGTCAGGCTTTTATCTTAGTCTTATCTCCACCAAGGAGGTTATATTTTCGCCTGGGTCTGTCTGTTTGTTTGTTTGTTTGGTTGGTTGTCTGTTTGTCTTTTAGCAAGATTACTCTAACAGAAAATTCCAGTTAACATTTATAGTTCTGTGATTGGAAAAATAAAATGTGTTTCAAGTTCTGCAGGGTAGAAGCCTAAATATCAATCATAGTCTAACTCAAACACCATCCTAATACTTCTTACAAGAGTTCTGAGTGAACATCCGAACTTAAAGGTGCATTCAGCGATCTTCTAATCTTCTAATCTGATGCAGTATTTGCGAAATTCACCGTAATTCTCCTCTCCATCCACAAGATGTCTCCACTGACAGCATGTTGAAAAAAAAAATGGTCTCAATATACAGCCTTGACTCAGAATTTCAGCAGGTAAATACTGTGGCTCGGTCCGAGTTACCAAAACAAAGTAAACCCCCCCCCACGTCCAGGGGGTGATCATACTCATGCGCAGATCAGACAGAGGGGGGAGGGGGAGTCGTAGATTGCGTAGCGTGCGCAGTTAGCGTAAGAGAGAGATACAATAGTTGCGGTAGCAATGGCTGAAAACAGCCCAAAAGAAAGAGGTCAGAGGAGTGAAAAGTGGAAAAGAAGGGCTATGACCATGAAAGAGCGAAGACCCGGGTCAACATTGGTGTTGCCTTCCGATGGTGGAGGGAACTCCGCGAACTGAAAGACCTGAAAACGGACGCGGATGTCGCCGTCCATCTGCTGGATAGGTAAGCTAAGCAGCATTAGCTTCGTGGTGCTTCACATAACAGTAGCAGCCGTCATGCATCCATCTTATTGTCTAATCTGCCAAAATGTACTGTTGTAGTGATGTTTTCAATAACAGCAGTCGAGTTGTCTGACCAGTCAGGGTTTCCTTAGCTACGTCAGCTACGCAGTTTCTACGGCCGTTTCCATGACGATGCACGTCAATCAGCTTTCGGGAGGCGGGTCTAAATTCGAATATAAACAAACCCTCCACTCGTTTTCTCCCACATCGCTGACTGCACCTTTAAGGTTGTTTTAAAAACAATTCCAGAGTTTATAGCTCACAGTATATGATGCATCTCAGTCCATTATGTGTGCTCGCTGTCTTCTGTGTCTCACAACATCATGAGGTCCAGCATGTTTGCTGCAGGCCACATGCGCTGAGCATTCCTGTTTTCAATGCCCTGCCACCTGAACTCATACTGCAACACTTTTAGTCAGGAATGACTTAGCTGGCACTACTTGGTGTAGCACAAACATATAAAATTACCCATAAAACCAGATTGAGACTTAAAAAGCCCATAAAACACAGATTTTCTCAATCAGCCCCCAACAACGTGCATATAAGAAAAAATAAACATTTACTTCTCCGCCAAATGATCTCTATTTGAGCCTCTGCCTCGGCTCACCGAGCTGATTTGATTTAAATGCAGCACAGTGTGAAACAGGTGAAGAAAAAAGAAGTGTTGTACCGTTTATGGGATTATTTATAAGGCAAGGCCACAATCAAATGTGATTCAAGTGTGGATGTGGTATGGTGGTGTCTTTGTAGTTAAAGGAAAACCACCGAGTTTATTTAGTCTGTGGACCGTATCCCTGTTCTTCTGCCAATGTTTCTGCCTTTACCAACACAGTCCCCAGAGAGTAAACAAAAACACATCCCCAAGTATACATGAGATCCACAGGACATGAGCTGAGTCACTTTTTTGTTACCCTGAAAGTTAACTTTAAGTGTTAATATTGTAGCAATATTAAAGGAAGTGTCAAACGGGGTGCCTCAGACACGCTGAAAACACCGATCACCTATGAGGGAGATAATACTAACAACACTGATGTCTCAGAATCAGCATCAGAAATACTTTATTGACCCCCAAAAGGAAAATTCTATTGTTTCATTTGCTCTTACACATAGTATAGAAATGAATATCAAAGACAGTAAAATAGATAAATTAGATTATTGCATTATAACTAAGTAAAAATAAGAAAGCAGGTTTAACATACAGAATCCTTGAGCTATTCTTCTACTTCTTTATGAAGGGAATAAATACAAAGTACAGAAAGACTATGAAAAAGAAGAAGAAATGCACACTATTAATATTAACAATTTTACAATATGAATATAAATATGACAGCACTGTGTGACAGTAAACCAAATTTTACCCGGTATTGCACTGGATATTATGTTTGCTCTTTTACAAGTATTTAAAAAATATCAGAAGTGACCACAGTGAAAAATGGAGCAGTGATATTAGAGTGAGGAGTTCTAAAGTCTGATGGCCACAGGCAGAATCGACTTCCTGTTGTGCTCTGTTGTGCACCGTAGCGGGATGAGTCTTGCACTGAGTGATTCTGTGTTTATCCAGCGCACTGTGGAGGGGTGTGGGGTATTGTCCATGATGTCTTGCAGCCTGGACAGCATCTTCTTCTCTGACACTTCTATCAGAGGGTCCAGCTGCACACCCACAACATCACTGGCCTTACGGATCAGTTTATTGAGTCTGTTTGTTTCGGCTACCTGAGCCTGCTGCCCCAGCACACAACAGCATACAGGACAGCACTGGCCACCACAACCTCAAAGAGGACCCTCAGCATTGTCCTGCAGATGTTAATGGACCTCAGCTTCCTCAGGAAGTAGAGGTGGCTCAGGTCTCATATTGAGATTCACTTGTGCACACAAACACATACACACAGTGTAAGAGAAAATATACTCTCACACAAAGGAAGGGAGAGGGTGAATGGGAGAGAGAATGAGAGAGGTTATTCCACAGCGCTCCCCTCTCATCACCACCTCCCATAGATGCAACTTTTTTGCAAAGGATTTACCCGTACATAGCTGAACATAACAACAAGACGTGTGTGCAACATATCACCAAAGACCAGTGGCGATTGCTCTAAGACTGCAAGAGAAGCTCAGCTTCCCCTAAAATGTCCCCCAAAAAAGTGGTGATATGTACTGCTGTGTGTACATTTCATTGACTAAATATGCACTAGAATACCTTCATCTTTTGTTCAGAATCAGCTACTTATCACAGGTAACTGTCGGGACTTCCTTCTCATTCATCCCCGCAGCGTCTCAGCGCTTCAACAAAGTCGGATGCTGAGCATCTGCTGACTTGGATGGGGAAGCGTAGAGTGGGTTGTTCCACTGTGGAAACTGGACGGTCATTGGATAAACGCTGGGCTTTGTCCCGCCCATCGGACGCACAGCGTCTCTGGGGGTCTATGAGGCAGTGGGCTGGCCTGGACGCTCGGCTTCTGCATGATGATTGGATGATCTGTCTGAGGCCGAATCCCTTTTTTAATGACAGTGAAATGAGCCAATCAGCGATCTTGAAGTATAACCCTCCACCGGAGCATCTTCTAAGTTTTACATTCAGTTGTTCTGGAGAGGAGCTTCTCCTGTTTAAAGTGACTCAAGTCTTACACCCACAACACAATGGGCCAAGGCCGTTTAAGCGGTCTAGCTCCGCTGGCCATTGACAGAACACTGGTAAAATCCCTGGAAAAGACACCTAGTTGGTACGACAGGGTCACAGATCACTTTCTTGAAAAGGAACGGAGGGTAGAATTTACATTTAAATAAATAAACAAATTCAAGATGTATGCCGGAAAAAAATGAGCTTCCCCTCCTTGACTGACCAGCAGCCGCCACTGCCAAAGACAGACATCTTAGCTTTGCCCTGCAAAAAGGCCATTAAACTTTTTGTTCTACAGAGACTGAAACTGAAAGTAGCAAACAGCTGCTGTGTGCAGGGTTGCACGGCCTCGACGTTTCAAATTGTTAAATAAAGCAATAAGAGGTTTAGATAATTGATGGATGGATGGTCCAGAAATGACTGTGGCAGTGACAGTATCATCTCTTTAATTAAGAGGTGGAACACCCCATGTCCTTCCTTACAGAATCAGATGGTTTCTGAATATGAGCACAGGGTCATTGCCACTCAGTGGAGTCTGCTTTGACTTCTGTGAGGCATTTTGTACCTAATTCTGCCTCTTTTTGTTTTTTACTTTTCTTACAATAATTAAACAGTGTTGGGCAAGTTAATTCAAAAATGTAATCCATTATTTATTACTTGTTACTGTCACTTCAAATTAGTTACATTATAACTTTACTGTATTTGAAATGTAAGGCAATACACTATTATCGCATTACTTTTTAAGTTACTCAAAATAACAGGAACTATGGATTTGTCAATCTAAATGTAGCTCATTACGCTCAAAAAGTTCATTACACATTCAGGTGAAGGTGATGTGGTGCCTATCAGACTGAGTTTGGCTTAAGGCTAAAAACAGTAGAATGTAATAGCTATTTTTTTTATTTATTTTATTTTGTAATGCCATATGCTACTATGTTACAGTAAAAAGGAATGCATTACTGTAATCACATTGCTTTTGTAATGCATTACTCCCAACACTGTAATCAACAGAAAATGTTAATCATAAAACCAGCTGTCCTGAGACTGGGCCCTCACACACAATTAGTAATAAATAAGTACAATACAGTGAGAGAGGAAAAACATCAATAAAAATCCAGGCACAAGTATCCAACAAGGCCTAAGACTGGTCTCCTTCTTCTTTCACAGACAGAGTCCTCAGCTGTAGTTGTACTGTCAACTGCTCCATTAAACACACTGTAGGTTGTTCAGTTTTCTTCAGCAAATTATTATTTTTCTTGCAGTCATTAGAAGGAGATGTAGCAAAAAATTCTGATTGTGGGACAGGCCATCAGGAACTGTGACCAGTAAGAACGTTAAAAGGTCCAGAGAGAGGTTCACTTATCATGATAACATGATGTATAATGGGGCAGTCCCAAAATATGTGTGTTTGATTACCTACAGGGCAACATCTTCTCCAGCGTTTGGTACTATCCCAACTTTAAGTGAGAAAAGATTTTAACGGTGTCCAGAAAAATCATATTTTAACTTTCCAGACATAGTGCCTCACTTTCAGTGTGAACAGAAAGGCTTATCAAAATTCATCACCATAATTTATGCAGTGCTGTACTATTTGTTGCACCACATTGGTGTGCTGAAGCCTAAACAATGACAATATTTATATTTGTCTAGATACTAATGTTTTGTAAAGTATGACTCTAGCTAAGTGGTAGACATCTAGGTTTAAAGAATGTAACCTGACATTGAGCTTGGGCATTTGTTAAAACATTCTATCAGTTTTGAAGTTTATTAATATGTATGCGAGAGACGTTATTTGCTATTGTAAGCCGAATCAATCTTGTCCCCGGTATCTGGGCAATCTGCAGGGATAAATAGTCTGGAAGCCTGTGGGCTTTGACTTCAGGTCAATGAAATAGTCTGTAGAAAATTGAAAGTTTCATCACAACTAGTAAAAAAAAAAATCTTTAAAAGAAGTCAAAACCGGAGAAAAGTTTCAGTAATGGCCCTCTCAAGGAAAGAGTTGAGCTTTCATTTAGTCTGTGTTGAAGTCCAAAGGTCAGATGAGCTGAAAACTACCAAAAAGTTCACCTTTACTTTTCCAAACTCATTCTGTGTTTCATAATGACAGCAGAATGACCTTTATTTGCTCTCACTGCAGTTTTCAAAACAGCAAGACTACTTCTTGAACCAAGGTCTAAGCACAGAGCAAACCGCACAATAAATTTGTGGGAAAGCTTTTCATAGAGGACTGAATACAAAGTCACTCTCCCAATGTAACTCGACAATCATGGCATGTGGTGAAATCAAGCTAAAATACAGAGTGATTATAGAAAAGTGGTGACCAATTTCCTCTCATGTTGACTTTTGGAGCAGCATTAGATTGTATCGCTCCTGGGCAAGGAAACATTTCTGCTCTCTGCTTTTATGACTTTCTCCTGTGTGTATAAAAAACTGAAAAGAAATGCCAAAAGTTCAAGCAAAAATAGGATTAGGCTGAGAAGATAAAAAGAGATGAATCAATATAAAGAAGGTGCAATATAGGCTGATGGGGAGGATTTTTCAAATAAATGTGTACGAGGAAGATTTTCAAAGGCATTTTGGCTTGCAGAAGAAAATCTATCCCTCTTACTCGGGCACGGATCAATGGATAAGAAAGATGGGAAGTATCTGATGTTGCATCACACCCAAGAAAAACTTAAAGTTCTCCTTCAGCTTGGCTTTAATGCAAGGATACACTCCCACCCTCCTCTTACCTCCACAGACTTTCACAGAGAAGCTGAACCGAGCATAGTCCTTCGATCCGCCTTATCCCGCTTCATCCAGCCCACCTACATAACTACACATGCACACTATCTGCAGCTGTATCTGCACATGAGGCTCGTGGGACTTAATGGAGACCTGTGTTAAAGCATGGTGGGCTTTGAGGAGATGCTGTTTGTCTAAGTGCTGATTAAAGCTGCTGACCGACGCCTGACACGACCATTAGTGACATTTCCTTTGTGAATGCCGAAACTACACTGTCTGTCTGTCTCCCAGTCAGAAGGCTCCTCGACATGTTCTCTGTTCTCGGTCATCAGCTTCACTCCTGTAACCTCTCACTCACTGGGTTCCTTCATCCTTCATTATTCATGGCTGTCTGAGAGGTTTCACAGCTTTCTAACAAGTCCAGAACTGAGCATGGATGGTTTCTTTAACATCATGGCCTCAGTGAGTCAGGTAATGTCTGGACACATCTCTCCATCTGACAGCAAACCGGCTTCACACAGATTTAACACCCAGGAGGAAGTACAGTCAGTGTTTCACATGCTTTAACATCAGAGTGACAGCTTTTATAGTCTTTACAAGATGAGTCTTGAGCCTAATGGAAAATTATTCAGCTCACACAGACACAAGGCAGGCTGGTCTGTACCCGAGCAATTTTTATATGACTGGATTTTTTGTATAATGTATATAAAACCTCAACCCTTTCAAGCATTATCAAGTTAAAGACATCATTGCTCTTCAGGACAACATGGGCTATTTGAGTATTTGTGCTGTCTGGATGTCTGATTTATGTATTAAAAGTTACGCAGGCAAAAAGATTACAATAAAAAGCTAAATCAAATTTAAAATGTAAAAGAAAGCAAAATCCCATGCCAGGTTCTAGTCAGCTTCTACAAAGGAGTGATTGAAAGCATCTGTTCTGGCAACATCACAAACTGGCATATGGATATGCACAGCCCAGGACAGGAAGACTCTGCAAGGGGTGATAAAACTGCCCAAAACATCGTCAGTACCTATTACTGAGCATTGGTGATATAAGGGAGGAGAGGTGCCTGAGCAGAACCCAGCAGATAATGGAGGACAACACCCACCTGTTCACCCTGCTGCCATCAGGCAAAAGGTACAGAAGAATCGGCTGTACCACCAGACTGCAGAAAGCTTCTTCCCTCAGGCTGAGATAACTCAATGCATCATCTGCACTCCTCTACGTCTAATGGTTTTGATTTTGTTTTGAAGCCACATTTTTGTTTCACTGTGCAATCTGTAGAATGAAAAACTTCCTTGTATCTTTGTGTCCTTAAATCTTACAGAACGTTGTATATATCACAAACAGATGAGTGATGTACAAGTGTTTTGACGTCTAAATATGCATCACTCAAATACTGGCTATAAAGTGAATAAAAGTAATGAATTGAAGCAAATAAAAAATAATGACAATGTAAATATACGGTTATTTTTTATCGGGAATTTTAGGTTCACAAACGTATTTGTGCAACTCTTAAATGTCATTTCTGTCTCATATGAGGGAAAAAAGGTCACATCAGATTGGTCACGTACACAAATTTTGGGAATGATGAACTGTGAACATGCTACTTCACTGATGAGTAGACCAGTCAACCAATCAGAACTGTAGCAGGAGCTCCATCTGATTGTCTCAGACGGAGTGAGAATAAAGGTGGATCAGGGAGAATCAATGTTGGAAAACGGAGTCTTTTTTTGAATATTTGCAACTGCAAAAATACTTAAGTTGTCATTGCAAATCAGCCACATGAACCTGGGCCTAGGTTGCTGACACTTTTAATGATCCAAATCTGTGGCCCTCACCGTTTTAGTACCATGGCCCAGTTTTAATTAAAACAATGTAAGAATGTACAATAAGCCAACCTGGATCGTCAGGACAAGTAGCGTGCAAATGATGCTGATGCTGTTTGTTTTATCCATTAGTCTGTAACTGATTGGATGTTTCTATTGATTACTGATGGGTATTTTCTCAGTTCTAAACTCTTAATTATCTCAACCTACCTCCAGTTACACACTTCATGCAGAATCAAATATACTCAAGGTTACGTAAAGTTTTACTTGATGAAATTTCACAACATTTGTCAATTAATCTGCTGCAAATTTAGTCAACTGAAATATGAATCGTAGGGTGTTTTTATGTTTCCTTGAATTTATGAAATCATATTCACACTTGGATAAAATGAAACATCTAATAACCCTTTGTTGAATGCTAGTACAGTTTGAATGTAAGAGAAACATCTTTAACTTTTCTGTGAAATGCAGTCACCTTTATTTGGGCTACCTGGCAGAGCATCTTAGTTGCAATACCAGAACTGACAACAAACCGTGAACCTGCTCTACATGAATATACCAATTCATAAAGTCAGCAGCTCTGATTGGATTGCTCCCCAATATATCAAAGCCAAAGGAGCTGTGATTGGATGTCCTGCTTAACTCATCCAACCTTTCTACACAACCAAAGTAGCTGTGATTGGACATATTCGTAACTTATCCCTACTTTATTAGGTCTGATTGGATTAACTCTCTGTCAAACATTTTAGTCTAGTTTTTATTTGTCGATGAAAATGTCAGTTCATTTGGTTTTTATTGATGAGTAAATGTCTAGTTTTCGTAAGGGGAAAAAAGGTTGTTTAGGTAAACTATGACAAAAATTGCCACTGCTGGAGCCTATCCCAGCTAACATTGGGCAAAATTCAGGGTTCACCCCCAGCCAATCAATAGGCCACATAGAGAGACAGACAACCATTCACTCTCATACCATGAACACACATGTGTATGGAGAACATGTGGTGAGGTACATGCACTACCTGCTGTGCCACTGTGCTGCCCTGGTCTAAATCTAAGGCCCTTTTCCATTAGCCCTACTCCACTCTACTCGACTCTACCCGGCTGTACTCTACTCGCCTTGTGCTGCTTTTCCATTCGCCCCAGTCGCCTGCCCAACGGGGTGCAGTGTTACTGTAAACAGCTTAGCGGCACTGCGGTGACGTCATTTTTAAGCGCGACACAACAATCTGTGGCTTTTTGTCACAAACCGAGTAAAAAAGGAAAGCAGAAGAAGGCTGCAGGTGGTAAGAAGAAATACCCCTTGAGAAGCACAAGAGAGTTTTGGAAGCTATTCAACAGAATGAAGCCGAGGACAAGAGCAATCGAGCTGCGAAGAAAATACATAGGACGGTAAGCTAATGGTAGCTACCGCTAGCATGCTAGGTTGTCGCGTTCATGACTCATCGATGACGACATTGTCTGACCAATCAGTAGCCGGCAGTCGGTGATGTCATCTTTCAGTATCAACTCAGCTCGCTTGGAACCAGAGTGGAGTAGGTACTAAAACTAGCTTGTTTTAGGCGGTACCAAGCTAGTGGAAACACGCTGTAAATCGAGTAGGGCCAAGGCGTGCTAGTGGAAAAGGGCCATAAGTGTTTAACACAAACATTTATGTATGACCCAGTACAAACTCAGCCTCTTTGGGATCCTTCTTTCTCTTTGAATTGTCCATCCTTTAGATAGTAAAGCACTGATGGACATGCCAAAAACCTCTAGGCACAATTCCCTTCATACCTTCAAAAACAGGCTCTGTGTCTCTGAGCAGCATGAGTGAACACTGTCGATGGATGAAGCTGAGTGTTTTGATCACGGTCTCTACTCAGAATGCAGGCCTGTTTCCAGAACTCCGGGAGCACACACTCTGCTGTATAAACTCTACATCCTGCTGCCTTGCTTGTTCCTTCTTCTGATCACTTCATCTGCTGTTCTACCTGGAACCCAATGTACTGGTTGTGAGATTTTCACCAAGTGATTTATAAGTTTTACTCCTGTGTGCCTCACAGCCAAACATCACACCCCAGGTTCTCTTCTTTCTGTGAAGTTTTCAGCTCCTAAACCGCAGAGCTGTATGAGGCCGCCTGCTTCTAAAGACCTGAGTAATGTAGTGTAACAAGCTGTTTCTTAGCTGATGGGATGGTGGTCACACGTCCGCTCTGCCTCATGCCCGGATGGGAGGGGGGTGTAGTGGGGGCGCTAATGATCCTCAGATCCAGGATGCAGACTGCTGAATGAGGCATAATGGAGTTAGGGGCTGCTGGTGTTGGAGGAATAACATGAATCATGTCAAGAAAAGGCCAGGTTAGTGAAAAGGCAGCGTCTGAGACCTTACTGAAGATCTGTCTGTGACGAACAAAAGGACTCAGACTCTTTGACTGATGACCTTTTCTACCTGCATGAATTTACATGCTGGATAATGAACTTTTGACTTTATGTCTGAATGTTTAATTCATAGACTTTCATTTTACATCCTGTATTACTGCAATCATGAACATCTCACTGACTATAGGGGGAAAAACATGACTTTTTATGCCTGTTTGCTCAGGATTTATCTTTATTCAAGGTTTTTTATTTTAAATTATACCTGAGCCATGACATTTTCCCCTGAACCCTACAGTACGATCAATATTAATCAGAGAGAAAATGGGTTTGCATTTTGTAGCATAGTGTTGATGTACAGAAATTACAGATACATTTTAGGACATTAAAAGGCCCTGCTTTGACTGAAAACCAACTCAAATTAAGATTCATAACAGCTTCCTTCTACTACGATTTCTACTTTTAAATTTGATGGTTTACACTTGCAGGGGTCAGAAGTGGTCAAAATTGATGCTTAATTTTTGACCAAAAGACCCTTTCTGTCAAGTTACAGTACGTGTAAACACCAGCAGCTTGCAGAGGCATTTATCAATGCAGCACCACATTGAATGTTAGAAGTGTCATGTGTTTGACATTGTTAACACAGACCTCTGCCAAGCAGCTCAATTCTGGAGGTAGCTTTTCAAAAACCCCTGTAAAAGATACAACTCTGGATCACCGGATCCAGTATAGTTCCAGGATCCAAACCAATTTCAGCACATAAATGGAAGTTTTTATCCTGGTATAAACTCAGCATGCTTTGGGAACATCCCTTGATTTCTTAATTTTAAATGAATTATTGAATGTCATCAATAGGGAAATCCCATGATAAAGTTCAATGGATCGGATCCAGATGAAATTTACCTTGACGATAGAGACATGGACCCCATACTATTTATGTAAAACTGGAAGCAAATCTGTTTAGAAATCGCAAAAATATGTGTTTTGAAATTTGGGATTTTTCTTGCCTCAGACATACATCCATATCACCACTAAAATCTAATAATTTCTAATTTGGGTCATTACCAACATGTGAAAATGTCACCAAAATCTGTTGAGTAGTTTTATGTAATCTTGCTAACAAACAAACAGACAGAAAAACATATGCCAGCAAAACATAATCTCTTTGGCGGGGATTATTACATGTATGAAGGCCAACTTCTGGCCACACAGAAAACCGTCAGGAGTCAATAGGGGATTTTTCAAGAATCAGATCAATGAGCTGAATGGTTAATTGTACTGGTATAATAAAATCTTACTAATTTCCATCCCTATAATGCCCACATAAATCTTAGACTTATAGGTCATGAAAACTTCCTACAAGAATCAGTCAGTCAGTCAATCAATCAATCAGTCTTTGTTTGTATAGCTGCAATTAATTACAAGTGTTATCTAAAGGCACTTTATAAGAGCAGGTTGAAGCCACTCCTGATTTTAGCCTAAACGCCAAGGTCAGGAGCTCTGGATGAGGGAGTTGGACAGAGAGAGAACAGAGGTGGATCAGGGGTACTCAGAATGTGGAAACTAAAAGGCTTTTCTGTACACCTGTATGCATTTATTTGACTGTAAAATCAAAACAATAATAAGGGCAACTGCTTTAAAGTGTTAATAAAGACCAATTTGTGCTGGTCATATAGATTGAAACCTAAATTATCATCACTAATTTCACATAAATGATAAAATATGTTTCAGAACCTCTACTGACTGGCTAAATAAAGAGAAAATAAACTAGCAATAAGTTAAAGAAAGAGAAAAATGAGCAGAAAAAACTAACATTTATTAAGCAATTAGTAGAACTGAAAATGAAAAGTCGTGAAATATTGCACATCATTATTGAAAGTTTGAAACCCCCTTTTTTTTTTGCTTGAGTCTGAATGAAAACATTTTTAAAGATTGCTGATTAAGTCAACCCTAATGGGAGAAATCCTGACTGTGTGTGGTTTCATTTCACTTGTCAGTCCTAAATTAGTCATTATTTTAACATTAAGTCAAAGTCTAGACTAGGCTGGTGGATAAAAAGCTCTCTGAAAGCAGCAAACAAGAACAAAAATTATATGAATTATGTCTTTATTGTGTATCAAACAGCTGTCCTGGTGCAGTAACAATAATCATACATTTTGATTAACCCGTAGTGTTATATTTTAGAGGTCTAGTACAGATCCTTTAGTTGATTTCTGAAATTATTTTCTTGTAACATCCTCATGAAGTCTTCTGTCCAGTACTCTAAAACTGTTTCAGAACCTTCAGAGCATCATCATCACCTGTCATTTTTTTAAGAGTAAAGATGAAGAGGCAGCAGAGGTGACCCGCCTGCACTGACAGATAAACCGAGCTCGGCAGAAAGAAATGCCTCTACCTCTCAGCAGTGAGCCACAAAAATAATTTGACTGTCATCTTCATCCTCAAACTGACAAATGACTGATGGCAGTGACGGCTCATTCATGCAAATTAATTTAATGATTTCTGAGATGGATTGGTGCAGAGCAGGGTCTCAGACACATCCAGCTCACTGTAAGAGGTTCTCATCTGAGCTACAAATCCAGTGACATGCTGGAAAACAGAAGCTTCTGACAACTTTTGACAAACAACCTGTCGACAATGAGAGCGATGTGTTCAAGAGCAAAGAGATGAAGCTTCTTGGACAAGAATGACATTATGTAAGACCTGTGAATTTTACCCTCAGGTGTGTTTCACTCTGTGAATACCTTCACAACAACTTCAAGGACTACTTTGTTTATCAAAACTTAATGCAAATACATGCCAAATTTTTATGGATGTTCCTCAAACTCAAAATAAATATGCTTCGTAGAGATGAGAATCATGGTGCACCACAATATAAAATTTAACACACTGTAAAAAGGTTGTTCTAAATTTTACAGGAATTTACTGGTAACAAGATGCCACTAAGTGCCTTTACAGAAGCATTACTCTTTTTGAATTTTACATTATTATTGTATTTACTATTATTGATTTTTTTTGTTCAAGTAATCATTACTTTGTTTCAATTTACAGCATAATTACCATATTTTTAAAACAATATTCAGTTTTTTCATTTACACTATCATTGCCCTATTTTATTATAATTATTTTAAATGTGTTTTAAATTACAGTAAACTTGCTTTATTTTTTTTCATATTACTATATCTTTAACTATATTAAGTTGTCAATTATTTGAATGATACAATTTTGGAAAGAAAGCCACATAAAACAATTTTAATCAAATATAATTAAATTAGTCAAACTTTTTTTCACATAAAATGTTTAACATTTACTCAAAGAAATTGTGCCTGCTAGTGGTCATTTTGGGCAACATTAAATTTTCTCTCATCCATTGCACTTTTCACAACTTACTGTGTAGATATTTTACAGTAAGTTACTGTAGATTTCATGGTAAAATGCTTTTAATCTACACAGAAAAATCATCATTTTTTCTAACAATCTTTTGCCATTTACAGTAATTTACTGTATAGATGTATTCACAGTAGGTAACTGTAGATATCATGAAATACCGTGAAGTTTACAAAAATCTGTTACAGTGTATGTCCTCGATAACAATATAATTAGGATGTTGAATTCTGTGATGATCAATATATTGCAATAAAAAAGTAACACTATGTCACAATCTTGTCTGTACCTTTAATTCATAGAAGCTGGAGTGTATCCATACTTTGCATTTTTAAGTGGCTGGGGCATCCTTCGATGTACTTTTCTAATTGGTGATGTGGGACATTTCCACTTAGTAAACTCTCTTTTTCTCGGCTGTTAATTTCTGTTCAAGTTTCACTCATTCAAGTGTGGAGCGCCCCCTTGAGGAGCCATCAAGTAGCGTCTCTCCGGGAGATAAACCAACAGGGACAAACAGCATTTTTTGAGTGCCATATTTTATTAATTAAATATTGATATTTGTTGCCAGCATATCAATATTCATATCACAGGAGGAAGAATAATGATATAGCTTTAAGTTTTTGTATATGATGAATATGAGGGGCACTGTTGAGCCATTTTGCAATATAAATAGACAAAACAAGTATCATATAAATTTCTGGGCCTCACTCTTAAATCAAGGGCAAATTTTGGTCAGTTTTGGAGCAAGAGTGCCGAAATAAGCAATAGAAAAATTTGCTTTTATCATTTTCAGTAAATCTTGTTTCTGTTTTTCTCTTTTCTGCCCAACATTGTCTTTACTGCTCTTATCATTTAGCTTCTATTACTTTCTCTGTTTGTTGGATTTATGAATGTTATTCTTACATATTAATGTATGTAATTTTTAATGTTTCCTACTGTCTTTTTATTAAAGATTATCCCTGTATTGATAAGGAGAGAGAAAGACAGTTAATAGGCTTATGAAAGGAGACAAACAGGCTAAATCCGAACTAGGACTAGGAGAAGAATGTAAGTAAGGTCAACAAAATAAAGCACGTCCGCTGTGGTTTTCTAATGAACCCTGCAGTTTAGTTTTGTATGTACAGTATTTCTTTTAAAAATTACATTTTAGTGCTAATCTTAGTCTAAAAGTAGATATTGTAACATAACTTAGTAAAAATCAGCCACAACAAGCACACAGACCGTTAACAGTTCCTGAAGAGTGCATCTGATGACTGTGGGTGGAGGCATGCTAATGCTACCCGTTGAATCCCTTGTGTCTGAGCTAAGCCAATTAGCGGTGCGCATTCTGTGCCCGTCTCTTTTCTTATTGCATCTTGCACAGTCGAAAAAATGGTGTCTATCTGCTTTTAATGGAGTCAGGATTGAAGCAAGACACGAAAACAAAAAAAGGTTTGTGATCCTTGTCTTTTGCATCCTTTCCTCCCTCTTTCTCTCACCAACTACCTGCCTGCAATATGTTTATTTTCATCTGTGCCCGATCCCATGAATTTGAAATACACTTTAATCCGTGCTCAACCAGGTGAAGGACTCTGCCCCTTGTGGCAAAAGCAAGAATTTTGATGGAAGTAGATTTGCACACAGAAAGGAGTAAATCTGGTGCCCGATAATCCACCTCTTATATTTTAAACATGAAGGATGCCACTCTCAACATGCTTTTAACAGTAACTGCCTCAGACACTTGTCTCATTTGTGTGCCTCTGGGAGTGTCACACAAACCAACACATGTGCACACACACAAAGCTCTCGTGGGAGAAAACAACTCTCCATGAAAGGTGAGGACCATAAAGGTCGACGATGCCACGGGGAATTTCTCTTTTTCACGGCGATAAAGATCAATTTGTGTGTCTGAGGCTGTTGGTAATAAGATAGAAGATGGTTGTAGGGGGACTTGTCTGCCAAAAATCTATAGCAGGGGCCATCCATTTTACTCTGCCAGGTGGGAGTAACTGTGAGGACTCGACAGCTCCAGCACACACACACACTATCTTGAGGTTTAAACTTAGTTTCTCCGGGTTTGCTGCTGTCGGTGCCTGTGCTTAGATATTTTAACCTGAGTTTTTCCCCACCTGCTTTTATCATCTGCATATTTATTCTCTGGCTGTTTTTCTGCTGCTCGTCCACGCAGGTGCATTTGAGGCGAGGACCTTATCTCCCCAAATGAGACTGGCAGCTGGCATTTTCCTCACACAGAGATTACAGAGAGGGCGAGGGAGGGAAAGTTCTCCTCGCACTACTTTTATCAGGCACAGGGCTGACCTTCACAGTGAGGTCTAACACTGCTCCGACCACCAGACTCTCCACCAGCTCAGGGAGAAATTGGAAATGAGAATAGAAGTCATGTGAAAGGCATCTGAAACTTCTGCGCCGTGTCGCCATCCCCGACAAAAACATCTCCGCGTCAGTGCCTGAGGTTCTGAAGAGTCTAAGAGTGCAAATGTCAGTCAAGGAGTTCACTTCAAGAACTCTGCTTTGGATCTAAAGCCCAAGTCTCACATTCCCATTTCTCTTTGCAAGTGCGCATGATTGTCATAATCCTGATGAAGTGTCCTTTAGTCGTGGTGCATGCACCACCTGGTCTGGATCAGTGTTGTGTAGTCTAGGATGAACGCCGGGGAAAAGGGAAGGGCACCAATTGTTTTGAACTGTTCAAAACTGTCATGTAGGATTGCCCCTCTCAGCCTAATGCAGTCCTAAGGTGAACAGTATTAGCGTGGCATGTGCTGGGCTCAGTCTGGCTGATCGTGGCTTCATCCTGAAAGCTTTCTGAATATGATTGATGTGAGGATGAATCCCATTGTGCCCCAACTGGGTCCTGTTACAAATCCGGGCTTACATGATGCAAACTGGGCTTTAATGGGACTGATGGTGTGTCAGCGGGATGGAAATTTATGGAATCTTCATCATATCATTGTATTGACTTGATAGAAACAGGACGAATGCCCCCAAAGCGCTGTAGAAGCATCACTGACGTGTATTAATGGGCTGTGTCCGGGGTAGAGACAGTCATTTCTTCCTGTATTATGCCGATAAAACCAGTCTTGCCAATCATGTACAGTCGTGCACAATCGCCATGAGAAACAGGAATGTGTGACTGGGGCATAACAATGACCTGATGATATTGAAAGCTGTTTGAGCCTGAAGTGGAAATCAGTGCCTAATCATAGATCAGATCTACTAGTACTCAAATTTGGAGTACATGCACTCAGTTATTGTCAACAAGTGTGCAAGTAAACTTTTTCAGTGAAGCAAAAAGTGTAACTAGCACTGCTAATAGATCAAAAAACGTTCACTAGTACTACACTTCTGGGTCTACTAGTTATGCTAAAAATGATTTTATTAATTTAATAGTTTGTTCTCAAGTGAAATTAACCCTATAAAGCCAATTGTATCATATTTGATACATACTTTTATAATACCGTTATCTACTCAATGTGATCAACAAATTACAAAAAAACATTTGAATGCAATCAGATAGATGATAAAAATGTCCTCAAATGGATTATCAGTTGACACAAAAACACCAAATGTATCAAATAAGATACGAAAAATCTATAAGTTGAATTTTATGGACAATTTGATATTTTTTAGGATTTTAGCAGAAAGTGAAACAAACATTTCAGGATTGTTTTGAACTGTTCAAAACTGTTGTGTAGAATTGCCCCTCTCAGCCGAATGCAGTCCTAAGGTGAACAGTATTAGCGTGGCATGTGCTGGGCTCAGTCTGGCTGATCATGGCTTCATCCTGAAAGCTTTCTGAATATGATTGATGTGAGGATGTATCCCATTGTGCCCCAACTGGGTCCTCAAATGGATTATCACTTGCCAAAAACACCAAATGTATAAAATAAGATATGAAAAATTTATAAGTTGAATTTTATGGACAATTTGATATTTTTAGGATTTTAGCAGAAAGTGAAACAAACATTTCAGCTCCAAAAAAATAGAATTTTCTGGCTATAATCTATGGTCTTGGGCCTTAAAGGGTTAATGCAATTTTTGTTCTCCCCTTGAGGCACAAGGACAGATTTAATTCTGAAGGACTCAAGACTAAAACACACAAACTGCTTCTTGATCTGATGACTGAGGCCACTCAGAGGGACCCAAACCAAGAACATGCAGCTCACAACACAGAGGAGCGAGCAGACAAAGTGCCATGACCAGGATCCTTGTCTTCAATGTTTGTTGCAAACTTGGCAGAAGAAACTAAGCTGCAGGCTCTCGCTGACAGTGCAGCACCATCAGAGATGATATTCTACCCCCCAGAGCCACCCATCTCTCAGAGTGCATCACCACTGGAAACCTGGAAAACCTATAAGGAACACTTTCCAGATCTTGCTAGAAAGCAAGAACTTACCTGTCATAGGCATTTGGCATGTGGAAGCTCTGTTTAACATATAGTAACTTATGATAGTTTATTTGAATGAAACCTACATTTGACTTTGGATGTATCCTTTATTATTTGATATTATTTAATTTTGGCAATGTTGTGAGATATATTGCCTTTTTTAACATGAATTTCTGCACAGCCGTTTGAGAGTCTTACTGCTTTCAGTCTGTTAAAAACTGTTACTGATAGCAGAAGTTTAAATGTTTTTCAGCTGCTTTTCTTTTAGAGAAGTATGTAAAATTAAGGCAATTCCATGGCTATTTTTTCCAGACCATGTAGCCATCGTGACTAAATTGAAAAATTTACAGCCAATCCATGTGACTGGTATCGGTGATTGGCAGTAATTCGCACTGATGGCGGATCTGCATCGGAATCTGCAGCATCAAACCTGATTGGAGCATCCCTACCATCAATGTAGCTGGTGTGACCCTCTCCTCACAGCTAACTTCCCTTCTTTCAAGTGAAAGTACAGATAGCAGTGGAAATGCAAACAAGACCGGGTTAACTGTTTCAAACTGCATTAAACTGTATTGAACTAAGGGCCTGTTTACATGTTGACCAAAATGATTGAATATGCAGAGTTTTCATGACATTTTCACCTCCTGTTTACATGAGATTCCTGGAGTGCTTGAATCTGCAAACTTTTTGAAACCAGGGTTCAGGGTGGAAAGTTTTGAAGACAGATCTCTGTCCAGCTCCGTGTGGATGACATTTAGCATTTCAGGGTGAAACGCTGACTTCACAGCATGTGCAGCACTCTGTTTGCTCAGTCTGCGTTTACCAACCAACATGTGTGCTGCTTACCGGGCTTAGTTTGTTATCCAGACAAAAATATCCGGACAGGTTTGCCGTAGGACAAGAAACTCCTGCATCTTGAAGCATCCTATCGTCATTGTTGTTTGTGAAAATATTGTCTTCACCGGAAAAGCTAATGTGTGTTGTAACACTGCTGTTTCTCTACAAACCTACATCGCCATCTACTGGCCTGGCAAGCACGCTACAGCATTTTCAGTCGCTCTTGTGTGTTCGTTTGAACATGGATCATTTCTGAAAACTCAACAGGAAAATCCTTCTGTTTCTGGTGAAAACGTTCTTGGGTAAACTGGGCCAAAACCCGACTACTCTGGTGCACTCTTAAAAAATAAACTGTTGCCTGAGCGTAAAAAATAGTGTTCAAAAATATATAAACCTTTCTGCCTCAATAAGATGCCTTTGTTTGTGGGAAGACAATTTTTGAACTAATTTGGTGTAGATATGCTAGATCAATCTAATTTATTTGTGTGTGATTCCAAGTGTTTAGTCCAGGCTACGTTATAAATGTTGATTTAACATATTTAAAACTTGAGTCCAAGCTGATTTCACTGGGTCATTTTAAGGCATTTAATTAAGGAAGGCCTGACTTAATTCAGATGTCTACTGCTGCGTTCCAGGTGACCCGTAACTCGAAAATTTCCCAGTTGAAATCTCCAAGTTCAGACCTGAAAGCGTTCCAGGCAAATTACGACTTCGGTTGGAGTGCAATAAATTCTGGTATGTAAATTAACCAACATGGCGGGCAGTATAAGATTTACGCATCGTCAACTAGCTCATTTGAGTGAGAAAGAAGTGGGGAAACAGCACATAAGGTAACAAAAGATTATACTTTACAGTGTTTGTCTTGATTTAGAGGCTGCCATATTGTTTAGGCAGTGATGTGACATCACAAGTCATAACTCATTGGCCTGGCAGGAGTTCACAGATCGGAAGTAAAGAGTTCGACTGCTGTTCCAGTGCACTTTCACGAGTTACAGGTGGGAAAAACACGAGTTACGGGTTGCCTGGAACGCAGCATTGATCTACAACAATCTACATTTGTTACAAAAGTTTATGCCATTGATCCAGTTCAACTAAATAACAACAGAAATGCATAATAAGAGACATTTGTGATTGAACAAAGGGGCAATATGACCCTTTTTTGATCATTTGCTGCATAATTGGACTTGTTGGTCAGCAGAGAAGTGACTTTCTGTGGTCTGTCATCCATTCTCACTTGTCCAAGTGCACAGACAAGACAGATGCTAAAAGAAAAATGAGCTTTTAACTTCATTAGAGGTCTGAAACTCTACAGGGAATACCAAACTCTAGTCTATTTCATTAAATTTAATCCTCAAGCACTGATAAATAATATGTTCTACTTAAATTCATTCAAAAGAAAGTAAGTGAAGACTTCTGGTTTCCTTGCTGTCTTATTTAAGTCATTCTTCTGTTTCAAAGATAAAATAAAGCACATCCTGTGTTGGAAACACTTCCACTTAAACTTAACTCTCCAGTTTTGTAGTGCAGTATAAAAAGGTGGCATTACTTGAGTTGGCAGAGGTTGAAAATATTGAATTATTGAGTTCGTCATCTCCCGGCTTACACAGAGAAAACCTGTGTAAAGTTCAGCTCAGTGAGAAAGGAGAATCACTTTTATCCAGCCTGTGTTTCAATCACTTTTCATTATGGAGGCTCAGAAGCTGAGGGTCGCTGAAGGCTGTTGACAAGCTATAGGGTTGAACATAAAATCTCTCGCCGTGTAGGTGGAATCAAAGCAACAAGAAAACACACCTCCCCGGGGAACTCACTTCTCCGGCAATTATCCTCCGGCAGCACCCGGCGCTTCACGCATTGTATAAATTTAGAACAATGGATTCATGTCTGTCATTGTTAATTTGTGCAGAGCCACTGTACAGCGAGTCAAATCAATTATTATACCTTAATGTCAGAGGTAATTTATAAGCATGAGTGTGTGCACATGCAATTTATGCAGCTTGAACCCCGTTAGTGCAGTTTGACTGTATGTGATGATTGGCTTTTCAGTCATTTAGTCACATGTAATGAAATCCATGAGAGCTCATGCACTTAAAAACAGGATTACATCTAAGATGAGCTTAAAATCCATCATGTGTGTTGTATCAGGCACTTTAAGCTGTTGGTCTTTTGAGGTGAGATTTGCACATGTTACTTGGAGAAAAGTGGATTTTGTCGTTCTGCACACAGAACATGTTCACTGTTTTAAAGGCTTGGAGGAGCGTCTCTGAAAGTTTGGGTCCAGATCCAAAAGGGGCTGTGGCTGGTTGTTATTGTGTCATAGACTGTCAAACTGAAATTGTGACAATAATGGTGTTAGGAAATGTCTTTTCTTTCTTTTTAATATCTAAAGTTGACCCTGCTAAATGACACTGCATGCCCCCTCTGACTGTTCAATGCAGTATGTCAACCTGAGAAACCTAAACCTGCGTTGTCCAAGACGCCAAAGCGAAAAGAAGTTTTCTAAAATAATGTTACCTTATATTCCTTTCTATTTTTGCTTTAACTCTTTTTTTTATTTCAAATTTCAGGTATTTTGTTAATTCCAAACAGATTTTTTGCTCTGAGCTGAACTACTATTCAAATGTAACTATGTTTAAACAACCAAACATGAGTCAAAAGTATTTCTATTACGATAGGCTTTTTTAGTTTTTCAGATTCAATTTTTGCAGAGTAATTTATATATATACAGCATTTGACAGATTCATTTCTTCCACTGGTCATGAAAAAAGAAAACTTACATATAATTTAGAAATATTTCAAAAGCTGAAAATGTTATTGTCATTGGACAAACTTTTGAAACAGGAATAAGGATTTCAAAATAAATTCCCCTTTTATATCTTATATATAATACATAATATATACTTTATATATTTTATAAATATTATGTATTTATTTATTTGATGATATTTATTTATATACTGTATATCATACATTTTATACATAGGTATATATTTTCTATACATTTTTCATCTGAGCCACTTACCGGGTTCCTAAAAGAAGTCTGAAATTATCAAGTACAACATTCAACCACTAAAACTATTTTTTTTTTCTGTTCAGGAATACAATGCAATTTGTTTTGACATCTTAATCAAGAAATAAAAATGTGATTTAACATTTTTCTGTTTAAGTTGAACAACATTAAATTCAAAATTCATGGATACATAACAGTTATATTTTAGCATTAAACATATCGTATTGGTTAAAGACTTTCTCCATGCTGGTGTATTAATTATTTCAAAAACATTAAAGTCTCTTTATTACCATCAGTGCTGTTTATTTGAGCCGTTGTGGCATAAACCTTACATTGGGTGATGGTCTAATTGATTTGATAGGCACTATATGTGCAGTGTACCTTAAAAAACTAAGACCATCAGTATTTTTCAGGAGGTAAGAACCAACGTTTAGTGGCAAGTAGTTTATTTTATTTTTAATACCATGCTAACAGGTGAAACACATGTATTGGGTGATGTATTGATGCAGTTTGATTCTAGACAGAGCTTCAAACTCTCTTTCTCTCATTCATAAAGGCAAAGGGCCAAAAATCCCTGAATAAGAAAAACATAAAGCCACATATCTTGAAATAAAAAATGATACAGCTCAACACCAGTCAGACAGTTAGATACTTTCCTGCAAATTTAACCTCAGACCACAATCAAAGGGAAAATATTTAGAGCTGACTCTGAACTGCAGCCTCCTGAAATCCAACATGTAAGACTGAATAAATGGACAGAAAACGTAAGAAAGACCTGAAAACTTCTCTGTGGCAGCCTGATTCTTTTATAGCAGAACCCATCCGAAATGAAAAGCAAGACTTCGATGCAGACATGCGTGCTCCAGCACTCTGCCGTCATCGAACAAAAGAATCATTTTAAGAGGAATAGTTTTTATCCCTGCGGCAGAGTTTCACAGAGCTTACTAATCCTCTGAACGCTCCTTTCACTTTTCAACCATCTGTAGTTTCTGAACGTTTCCGGGTTGACATGAAAGAACAAAAAAGACAAAAGAGGGGATGAAAGGGAGGAAGGAGGCTACAAATGATGAAATAAATGCGAATAAACGGCGAGGAAAGAAGGAAATGGGGTATAGATTAAGTTATCAAAGGAGGATATAGAAAATGAATGCAAAGAGAAGAGAGGTAATGAGAGGGGAGAGAGTTGAAGAAAATCAATGAATCCCATTTCTTAACACTTGGAATGAGGGTTTAGTTTAACTTACAGTCGTCTTTTAGGCCATTATACGAAATAAATGTTATATATTTAGCTGCAAATATGTGATAATCAACCATAAAATTAAAGATACAGGCCTCTTCCTCTCAAGTAAGTGCTCTGGGCTCCCTTAGAAACTAATCACAGCAAAAAGACAGAACTTCCAGAAGAATGGTTGATTTACCGACCTTAAAGTTGCTCATGTGGATTTTTTAAGAGGTTATTTTGATTCCGATCAGGGTGTAACATGATTAAAAATGGGGACAACTCCTTGCACCAAAGTCAGTAAAATATCCATGAGCCTGAATAAGATTGATGCAGCTGCACAGGTTACTTTGACATATTCTCTCAGTCATCCTGAAAAATGTTGACTGTTCCTGCTGAGGAATATCACAGCTCCAGTGTCGACAGAAAATGATATCCCAGAGACAGATATGTCACTCACTGCTGACTGATTGGGGCAAAAACAGGACAAAATAAGTTTCCTCTGCTGAAAATAAACCCACAAATGTATACGAGTGCATGATGAAATGCAGTGAAATGGGATATCTGTCGTCTTATCTGGGTAGGAGGGGAGGAAGGAGACGAAAATAAAACATGAAAGACAGAATGAAGAGGGAACACAGATTCATGAGAGACTGATTAAAATGTTGAAGTCTAAATATGTTGAAAGCAGCATCATGAGTACATTTCTTAAATCTTAATTTTACCCCAAGCAGCATCTTTCATTGTTGAGAGATGGAGCCAGTGCTGAAGTGAAAAAAAATTAAAAACTATCATGTAGCTCCCAAACTGTCTACTTTTGGACAGCTCCAGAGCTGAGATCACAGAGCTTACTTTTACAGTGGAACAAAAAGTTCTGGTTAAGGATGAGAATCAAGAACCAGCTCCAGTTGAAAATCTGTGGTAGCTGCAGGGAATCAGTATGGATTAGTCTTTTTACCCATCAATTTCCTGATCAATTCTTTCCACTTTGTTCTGTGTTCATTGCAAACTAAACACATTGCGTTCTTGTTACAACTAAATGAGTTAGGCATGACTAATCTAGTGGAATATTTATCTTTTTATAGACATGGTTTCATAGTTAGTTGTTAACATGCTGTATTTAAGTTAACTTGGTGAATGTTATTAATGGAGAAATGCAGAAAGTTCATGAATATCTTTTTATTAGATGGTTTAATTGCTCTGTGATCTGTTGGTTATGCCTTGGGGATCCACCTCCTAAAACAAGCTAGTTTTAGTACCTACTCCGCTGGCTCCAAGCGAACTCAGTCGATATTGAAAGATGACGTCATCGACTGCCGGCTACTGATTGGTCAGACAATGTTGTCATCCATGAGTCATGAGTGCGACGACCTAGCATGCTAGTGGTAGCTACCGTTAGCTTACCCTGGTGCGTCTTTTCTTTGCAGCTCGATTGCTCTCGTCCTCAGCTTCATTCTGTTGTATAGCTTCTAAAACTCTCCTGTGCTTCTCAAGGGGTATTTCTTCTTACCACGTGCAGCCTTCTTCTGCTTTCCTTTTTTACTCGGTTTGTGACAAAAAGCCACAGATTGTTGTGTCGCGCTCAAAATGACGTCACCGCAGTGCTGCTCAACTGTTTACAGCAACACTGCACCCCGTTGGGCAGGCGACTGGGGCTAATGGAAAAGCAGCACAAGCCGAGTAGAGTAGAACCGGGTAGAGGCGAGTAGAGTAGAGTTGGGCTAATGGAAAAGGGCCATAATATTCCCCCAAATTAAGGTACAGCACTCTGCAGAAATGATAACAAAGAGAGCAAGAAGCAACAGATGGAGGGATCCGTGCAGATTTAAGCATCAGGAGTGGCATGTGTTTGACATTGTTGCCACTGAAACCCTGCAGGCCAGTTTTTACCCAAACAGACAGGGTTGGTAAAATAATCTGATTGATAAGCACAATCATCAGTGGCACTGGTAGGCCTACCTAATTTTTTTTTTTGACTTGGTGGAGCACAAAACAGCTCAACTACTTTAAAAGCAAGGAATAAAATGCTCCTAGAAAACACTCAGGAAATGTCGCTCCAGACATGTTTTGTGGCTGTGCTGACCTCTGAAGTGAAGAAGAAGAAGGTTTGCCTCCGCGCATTAAAATATTCCCTTTCGCGTGTACATGGAAATCATAATTCCAAAATGAAGTTTACATGGAAAACACGCTTATTTGCCTTTATTCAATTCCACTTAAGATCTAGAGTTTGGCAGCCATCCTCTTCCCGTCAGTGGAATATGTGCGTCATTGCAACAGGACAAGAGAATGAGCGTGAGCAGAACAACCTGAAATAATTTAAAGCAAAATGAACATATGCATGATTGAGGAAATGATTCACTTTGTATTTAAAATCAATAACCAACCACTTACTTTGGAATTAAGTTTTATTCGGAATTATCATTTTCAATTTGAATTAGATGTTTAAAAGGTCATTTTCAATCTTTTTAAAGAGGATTAAGTTTAATTTGGAATAAAAGGGGAATTAAAGCTCTCATATAAATGTGGTAACTGTTCGTGGAACACATTGAGAGCAGAACTAAAGCAAATTTTAGGCATTATTCTGTTAAAAAGAGGCATCGAGAAGTGATTTCCCAGAGGTACATTGATAAATAAATACCACGAGGTGCTTGTTGATTATTTGGTATGAATACATAAATACATATGTAAAGATGGTAAAGGTAGCATTGTAATATTTACTTAATTCAAGACAGTGTTTTGCTGTGTCTTCCTAGATAGCAGTAAATATCGAATGAGTTGGCTCATAACTTCTGCACGGAAATGTCAGCTAAGATAACACTGGCGTAAATAAGGTCTAGTTCAAATGCGGGCTCTCGCGAGTCAAGGAAGCACGGACGCAGGCAAATTCCAAGTTTGACAAACGACGTTTATTAAAGTTACACTAGGTGAAGGAGAGTTTTACACTGAGTCAAAGCATCCGTTGTACATTGCATAGGGAAGACCGGGGCCAGTTGAAACACACATTAACACATTTTTTCAAATGTACTGTGTTCACCAACAGGCTGGTTTTTCCTCACTCAATATGGCAGCTGTGTCAAAATACTGCAGCCGAGATCGATCATGGTGGCTCATTATTTCTCTCTTCACCTCAGAGAAACCTGGGTGAAACTGTAAAACTGCTCACTTATCTAAGTGCATATTGTTGTTGATCGTATTGTCAAATCACTTTGATTAAGAAACTTATAAATCTCTAAATTATGATATTTACTACCGCACAGATAGCCCGTCCTTTCCAATTATCAAACTAAAACGGGAAAAACAAATCCGACCTCCTGCATTGTCGCTGCTCTGCAGAGAGCATTTCAGATTTAACTAGCACAACTATCATTGATTATAATAGCAATAATTATGATAGAAATCATCATTATAATCATATCTTTTATCATTGCTAGGCTCTCGGTTCACCAGATGCACCTTACCTTCCTGGTAAACATTGTAATTAGAGAGAGATGATTAACCTGCAGTTGCGTCACCAGATGACAGATTTATGTTTCTGTTATCAAACTGACAGCTAAAGGTTCTGCACGTGGCCCAGCTCCACATCATGACCTGTCTCCAGATTTTTTCAAAGGTTGGTTTGATTTCAATTGTTTCAGATGCCTTCTCAGACTACATCTCTCCAATAACCACACACGTGCACACACTCCATCTCAAAATGAACAAACTATAAAGAAGTTTAATTTTCCTTCTCCCTTTTATTGTCCTCCTCCCTCCCAACACCACTTCCAAACCTGATCTCAGCCTCTCTTCACCTCCTTTCTAAGGATTATATATAACCTATGGGGGAAATTTAGAGTGGAGCATTGCTGCAGGAGCTCCTCCAGTAAATTGAATATAATACCCCTCCACCACACACACACACACACACACACACACACACACACACACACTCGCATGCTGCAGGTCCAAATGTTGCAGCAGGAAATCTCAGTAATTAGGCAGAGAGAAGTGTCTCCCTGCAATTACCGCCTGATATTGGGGACATTCGTTAAGCTTGTTAGCTGAGACCGGTAGCTTCATTAGAAAATGAGTGAGTGCTCGCAACAGCAATAATGTTGATTCATATTAACAATGCTGATGACCTTTGTCACACATCATCCGCCCACAATCTTATTGTCTCATTTCTCCTCTGTCTTCAAATAAGAATTCATACTAATGAATGGGAAAATTTTCTTTAAGGGACAGCCTTTGTTTTTGGAAGAAAACAAATATATTAGATATTGAGCTGTAATTATGTGCCCACAGATGTGGATAATCTCCCTGTATAAAAGTATTGTCCCAAAACAATATGTTTATTCATTTAAAAAGACAGGGAGTAACTGTGCTTCATATTCAAATGAATATTACACAACTTCCAAAATGAGCATGAAGCTGACGTCTCACTCTCAGTTCAGAATCCATTTACGTGACAGCAAAAATGTCTGAAGTGTCAGAATCCACAAACTTCTGAACCCAGGATCCAGAGTCAAATGTATTGAAAATCTTTTTGTTTCTGTCTACATGCAAAAAAGGACCAGCCCTTTCAGGGGAAATGATGATGTGTGGCACATGCACAGAACTCTGTCAGATGATGATTGTGCATGCTCCTAAAAACAACAACAACCATGACAACAACAACACTAACAGCTTTGGCAGTCCACCAAAGATTTGTTGAATCTCCTGCGTCCTCATGAGTCTACTGTTGTTTGTGCAAAGTTTGTCTTCACTGGAAAGCATATGTATGTTGAAACACTGCTGTCTCACTACAAATCCATATCACCAACTACTGGCCTGGCACGTACCCTTAATGTGAATATGCATAATTTTCACATAGCCCCAGGTGGTTCCACTGCCTAGGCTTCTTTCCGTGCCCACCATGCACCCTTTCAGCTTAGCTCCGTAACTTTTTCTTTCAAAAATTGAATAAAATACTTGTTTTAGTCTAAAAATACATAGACAGGCTAAAGCACTACCCATCTACTCCCAGCGTTTGAGCAAAGTTAAGCTAGCAGTTGGCAATCTAATTTTCCCTCTCTTGTACTGGATGCACAGTTAAAAGAATGGTGTCTGCCTGCTTGTCATGGACTGGGGACAGAGGTAAGACACAAAAACATCAAAAAAGTTGAAGTGTTCCTTTAAGTCTAAAAATAAAGATTATGGCTTCAACAGTCACTTATGCAGTGTAACATATTCAGAAACAGCAGAGGGTTGATTTGAATTTCAGAAAGTCTGCAAATGTTCTTCAGGAGTTAGGCTATGAGAAAATCAGCATTTGTTCCTAACTTTCCCCAGCCGTCAAACTCAAACTGAGGTATTTTTACTCCACTGTTGACAAACAGTATGGATGCTTTCAAACAGGCAGAGGAATCCTGCACACCCTGAGCGTTCGTGCCACTTAAAGACAGGTACTGTCACTCACACTGTGGAGCTCTGTCCATTCGTGAGCCGAGGACAGAGTGTATTCCTACAGAGTAAAATGAAAATAAGAATAAGGCTTGTGGGAAAATGGATGCACTGCTCCTTTATCTGTGGCTACCTCTTTATACATCGATTACGTTTTTCAATGTGTTTCAAACAAATGCAATTACAGAACACACAAGTGTTCATCAGTTAGATGCTGTCGGGAAAAATTGGGGTTGTGACATTTTGTTTTGCATTTTCCTCTGTCAAGCGCTATGCAAATGCAGGACACACCCTGCTTTGATTGTGCTCACTTCTATTGTGCTAAATCTCTGCAAACAAAGCAGTTCAGTCAGGGTGGGTTAATTATGCTCTGCAAGGCTGGAAACTCAAAAGCTGTTTGCTCATCCACAAACCTGGAAAATAACTGAATAAAACCATGTGGGTGTTATGTGCGGCCCTGCTTCTCCTTCTCCCTGGTTCTCCTCCTTCCTTGCTCCTCTGGTGCACACCTGAGAGCAATCTCAGGGAGGAGGAGGAGGGGTATTTAGAGGAGCTGAGAGAGGGACAATGTTGGATTTGGGGCACACACACAGACCTGAGGAGCAGGAGGTTTCCAAGCACTCCTCCTTTATTTTCTGTTTTCCTGGGTTAACAGGTAGTTTTGTTTCTCCTTTTTCCTCTTTATTTCCTCAGCAGCACTAGGTTGCTGGGTTTTGTTGTTTTAGTTTGGGCTGGAGATTGTCGGTGGTCCAGTTTTCTTGGCTTTGGTTATTCTTTTGTTTAGTTAGCTTCTGGCCTGGCAGTTTAGGGAGAAGTGATAGATACGACGGTCCCTTATGGGTTGGCCTACTCATTTTCTTCTGTTTTGTTCATTTTTGCCGACAACTCCAGCCCCTTTTGGTTTAATTAGTTTGTCCCTCATTTTAACTTTTTACTTAAAAAAAAAAAACAAATAAACAACCTTGTCTTTTGTGCGGCGTCCTTTAATATGTTTTGGTCTTTTTTTCATTAAAATCAAGCCAGGTATTTCAGTGGTAAAGAGGCCGTAACAGTCGGTAGTCTTTGAAACAGCTGAGTAGTTGAAACAGCTTGAGACTGTTAGTGACATGAACATCACAGCAGAGGCCTGGATTTGTTGGATTGTTGGTAGTGGTGTATGTGAGTATGTAAGGAGGCAGCGTGTGCATTCAAAATACTGTGCAGAAGTATCAGATTGAGCAACTAAGGAGCCATCCACTCTGTTGTTATGCTTCTAAACTCACCCAGTTTTTTTATGGTTATGAACCATGTTGGAAGTGTGGTCATTATCTTAAGTCCAATCCAAATATTGTAGGTTGATAAAGGCATTTTGCTCTCAGCTAACTATTAAAATCTCATCGTGGTCGTCACTTTATGATTGACTACTAAGTACAGATTTATGCTAATGTTTGGGGCTTCAAATCTGGTTTGAAAAAACTGGCCATCTTGAAAAAACATGTTATTTGAAACTGAAAATGACCAGCTCCCACTGTAGAGCTCTCTGCAGGACTCCCTGGAACACATCTGCCAATCCATCAGAAATGACTATCTTCCTCCTCAGTGATTGCAGAGGACTGAACACGCTGTTCCCAACTGTGATGAGACCTACACACTTATTTCTAACTCCATAGCATTACTTATTGGACAGTTCTCACTTTTAAAACAGCAAAGAAAGAAGGAGATTACACCTTTACAAGAAATGTAAGCTTCTGGAAAGGTCTTCAATCACTAGAGGACTTCTTCAAAGTAACTGAGGCATGATGTTAGAAATAATCATCCGTTGTAGAAGCACCTTCTCTCACTTCCTCTTTTTTATTCATGATTTTTTTTTAAAACAAAAAAAAAAAACACTGAACTTGGTGTCCCTCATTCTGGGAAATAGCCGAGTTTCTTTCTTAGATTTGTTAAAACAAGAGGCTGAGTCTGAAAAATCATTTTAGGAGTGAGTAACTCACCTCGTCTCCTTTTTTTATTTCTTTATTTATGGTCATTGTGAATATCTGCTGATTCCTCTCTGTCTCTACATTTTGCCAAACAGCCACTGTAACAAGAAGCAAACATAGTCTGCAAAGCTCATGACACTCCTCAAATATTGTGAGAGCAAACAGCGCTGCAGTGCTCTGCATATAAATGCATCGTCCTCTGCATGTGCAGACACTGTCACATCCAGCCGCCTCTTTTCCTGCTCTCTTATATAACTGGTTTGTGTGAGATAATGTACGGATAGTTGAAATTCAGAGGGCAGAGGACTCTGCAGCCAGGCCAGAGCAGCTGGAGGAGATCGATAAACACGGAGCACTCGTTTGTAAAGTGTCACGGGGTAACCATCAGTGACTCGGGAAATGTGGAGCTGTTTTGTGAGGCAAATGTAAACCCTCAAGAGAGACCAGGAAAGTAGTTAAAAAGAAATTCATCAATACTTTTAAAACACTCACTTTTGTGCCAACAGATCTGCTGTCCAAGTTTTACTTTAATTAGGTAGGAAGAAACACACAAGACAACATATTGCTTGAATAAACTCAGTGCTCAGTGGCAATGTACATTTTTTAACCTAATCATTTTCATCATAGCTTTAGTCAACAACCTTTTTCCCTGATGAAAAGTAGACAGTAACTAATAAAAACAAGTGCACATGGACCGATACTAAAGCTACATTAACTGACATTTTCATCAACAAATAAAAAATAGACCAAAGTTTTAAACAGAGACGTAATCCAGTCAGCCCATATTTGGTCCTATAGAAAGTAGAGAAAGGTTTAGTATATATCCAATCACAGCTACTTTGGTTGGGTGGAAAGGTTGGATGAGCTAAGAGGGACATCCAATCACAGCCGCCTTAGCTTGGTGGTGGTGGGATAAATTGGGGAGTGATCCAATCAGAGCTATTCTCTGTATAAATTGACATATTCTGTCACAATGCTCATGTAAGCCGTGGTGCATAAATGATTTTTTTAGTAACTGGGGTCCAAAGTGTACCAATGAAATATCCCCCACACCTGCACCACCACCACCAGCATGAACCGTTGATCGTTGATGCCATATTCAGTACCATCTGAATGTGGCAGCAGGAATCAAGGCTCATAAGACCAGACAACATTCTGACAAGCCCTTTTTATCAAATTTGACAAGGCCACGCAAACCATCACCTTTGTATCCTGTTCATAGCTGACAGGAGTGTCACCTGGTGTGGTTTTCTGCTAGTGTAGCTCATCTGCTCAAATATCCGGCATCTTTTAGGATAAGAAATGGTCTTCTGGCAACATTAAGGTTGTTTACACTACAGTGTTAACACTATAAACAGAAACGTGTTCACACAGAGATTATGTGAAAGCAGATGGCATACACAGGGATCCTGAGATTGCTTCACTCTGCTTCACTTTGTTTCACTTTTCACTCTAAACCCTCGTTCTAATGCTTGGTTTGAACTTCTGCAAGTGATCTTGACCGTTTCTGCATGGCCAAATGCAGCGAGTTTCTGCCATGTAATTTGCATTTGCGTTAAGGTAGGTTGAAAGAACTGGACTAATAATGTGGCCAGTAAGTGTGAAGCTTCAAATAGTAATTCTGGTTTTTTTTTTTAGAGCCATATAGTACCTTTACTCTTCACTCTCTGTTTATCTACTTTGCAGGAAGGCTTCATTCACTCACATATTTTCCAACATTAATCTGAATTTACAAATAGGTATGACAGTGACAAAAGCTGTTTGTATAAACTGCAAGGCCATCATCAATCACAGCTTAAAAAGCAGATCCACAAAGAGCTGATGCAGCAGGGAAATATGAACCAAACAAAGAGACACGATATCTTCACTTTTTACCCTTTCCACAGGTTTTTGTTAATGAACTTGAAAAATGTATTAATTAAGAGGAATTGGTGTTATTAAAGGGGCTTTGAAGGATGTCCATTAAACTGAGCTTTGGGTAAGTTTAAGTCATTTCTGCCTGCTTAAAGGGACTGTGAGGAGTTTCTAAGTAATTAAATAAAATAAATAAAAAGAAATACGCACTTTAAGATGAGTTTTATAGCATCCAAATAGCTTATCTATAAATGCTATTCCTAGGTGGTCGAGTCAGACAGCAGGGAGAATATCCAAACCCCACACAGGAAGGCAGTGCCAGACCTGGGGATCGAACTAGCCACCTCCTTGCTGTGAGGCATTACTCGCTGCTGAAGCAAAGAACATCTTTGAGAAGTTGTTCCTCTGCTAAACTGCAGTCCAAATGTTGTTATGGAGAACTTTTCAAATTAAGTTCCTTATTTTAATCAATTCAAGGGCTTAAGCAGACGCCCTTATCAAGAAACCCCTTTCTGAACCTGTTAGGGATCTTCACCTTTTTGATAGTAAAATGTTAATGATGTCTTTTGCTTCCACACAAAATCAAGACCAGATAAATTCATGTACTTTGTGTTCTCTAAGCTCAGCGCGGTCTTGCCTTACGGAGTGAGAGACATTAAAAATTCACAGTGAACATTTCAGATACTCATTCTCTGACAAGTACAAAAACAGCTCTAATAATTGTGACCCTTACCCTCCCTTCAATAACAGTCTTAGTGCACTGTGGTTTTAATGAGGCTCACAGTTTATGACCCTTCATTTTCTGTCTGCTGTGAACTTTCAAAGAGATCCTCTAAAGAGACCACAGTCCAGGAAAACTCTCTTCACACCTACCACTGTGGACCACCCCCCGATTATATTTACATACTTACCAAGAGCAACACATGTTGATTTAATCTAAGCATGATGTAAGACCAAGAAACACTCTCACAAGGTGATTTGGAATTCATGAAGGGACTTATAGTTAGAGGACAATGAGTGAGGAGTTGAGGACATGTTAGGATTTAATCCATGAAAATCTATACTTTGGTAAATAAACTCACCAGACATTTAATTAGTGATGCAGCCAATTTAGCAGCCAATCAAATAGTAGAAAACCAATGAATTTAGGCATGCAAGTGGTCAAAACAAACTGAGCTTCAGATCAAAGAAAAAGGGGGATTTAAGTGACTTCGAACATGAAATTCTTCTGCACCACCATCTCGAGGCTTTACAGGAAAGTGTCTGGACAGGAAAAACATCCAGTGAGCTGCTGTTCTCTGGATGGAAACGTCATGTTTTTACCAGCGGTCAGAGATTGGCCAGACTGGTTCAAGGTGATAGAAAGGCATCAGTAACTAAAGCAACCACTGGGTACAGCCCAGTTATGGGTAACTAACTTTCCCAGTAAGCCATACCATCCAAACATGTGTATATCTACCACAGAACAGTCTTCACTGTTCTGATGTGACTTCTTTCTATTTTGCCAGCTCTATTTCATGCTGCCCTGTTCTCTTTTATATTCAGTTCCCATCTTTGCTCACACATAATTAGCAGCTATTACACAAAAAAGCTGCTGCCTATTAAGGTGTCACATAACCGCTTTTAAATGATGAAAAAAATCCCAATCACAAATTTCCTTTTAAAAGGAACGTGCAGCCAAAATAAAGCAGTCTTCAGAATATTCTACTCTTCATTACCGTCTACCTAATTGCAGATGCTCAAATGTGTTATTAAAGAATAATAATGTAGAGGCTAACGTGAACCATTTGGTACAATATCAGGCAGACTAATTACATGTTTTTCCTGAGTGGATGGACTCAATGTCTTTCACCTGTTACTTTCAAAAATACATAAAAAAAGTTGATTTCTTTTTGCTAGTTTCATAAACCAGAGCTGGACTCTGAATAGTCAGCATATAAATCTTACACTAATTATGTGTTTGTAAAACATCTCTGCTTGAATTGCATTATTTATTTCAGCAGGTGTTATAAGGTGTTTGGATGCATGTGTGTGCGCGTGAGCTGCTGTCTGAGTTAAATGCTGGCTTGGATGGTGGGTGGGATTTGTATTTTCTTTTGTATCCTCTGACTTGTGCTCCTGAATTTAAAGCACTTTGAGCTACATTTTTTGTATGAAAAGTGCTTGATAAATAAAGTTTGTTTAACTGATTGATTAAAAGGATTCTTAAAACATTTAACAAATTCAATCAATCAACAACCGTTATTTGTAGGGCTGGGTTAAAAAAATCGATGTAATCGATTTAAATCGATTTTCCTTTAACCAGTTCATAATCGATCCATGAAATCCAAAGATCGATCTTTTAACTTGCGTAGTTTTTTCTTCTTTGGATGTGCAGAGAAGCAGCCTGTGGTATCAACCCTGCTAGTCTGGTGTGATCAGCGTTTAGCGTTGCTTTCTACTGAACAAGATCTCATGAGATGTTACTGCAAACAAACATGGTGGAAGCACTACATGGGCACCACTGGAACGTTGAAAGCTGATGTTTGGATGTACAGTATTTTAGATTGAACAAGTACAAAGGAAAATACGAGTTGGACAAAAAACAAGTAATACGCAGAATATGCATGAATGCATATCATTAAAATATGATTAATGTCACTGCTTTGGGTTTAGTCCTTCATGTTAAAACAATTTTTAATGATGTACCAGGTCAAAAGGTCACTTTTTAAATTTACAGCACTATTTTAACTAAGATATCCAAGACTGAAAATATATCGAATTGAATCATGAATTGAATTGATTTGAGACCTTGTAATATCGAACCGATCCAGAAAATCGGAATGGACACCCAGCCCTATTTATTTGTATAGTGCTAGTTTGTAACAATTGTTATTTCAAGACACTTTACAACGGCTTATGCCATACTCTTGAAATTAAACAAACTGTTAGAAATGATTGTAACTCAACAGAACAAGAACAGAGATGGTCAGTTTTGTATGATAACTTGAAAACAACTAAAATGTGTGTAAAGTGTAAAAAGTGAACAGAAACTATCCACTGATACAGCAAAACTCTACTTAAATGTCATAATAACATCACATGTCTCATAATGTTTGAGTAGCTGGGCACAGGTACAATGTTTAAACCAGTGCAGTCGGTTTATTATCAAACTCTTAAAGTGCTTGATAATAAATGAAATAAAACACTTTACACCATTAACATCTACTGAGCTGGGACAACCTCCTGAAATCCTCAGAACTCTTGCCTGGTTTTAAAAATCCTCCCCCTCCGAACATTTTCACAAAGAAGAAGATGGCTGATGATCAGTAGATCAGAGGTAAGCAGAGACTGTATAATACCTGTGAGGAGGACTGTCTTTGGACAGCCGGCATTTACAGTGAGAACAGCTCACACATGACATAATCTGCCATCAACGGTAAGAGACTGCCAACATAAAACCCCCTCAAAATCAATTTAAAATCCTTTCTAAAAGACAAGTATGTGTCCACAAACTGTGACTGAACCATCCTTTAATGTTCTTTAACTGCTGTCCTGTATTAAAAGTTTATATGTTGTTAAGTCTGTGTCTGTTTTTAAGTGTTTTATGTGCTTCAGGATGTATGAAACCGACCATCTCTTTTAGTCTTTGTTGTTCTTACTCCTCACTTGCTTTTGAGAATGATAGTGATATGTAAGGTGCCACTGTCGATCTATCCTAAATGGTGATGTAAATGGTAAATAGACTTGAGCTTATTTTCTAGTGTCTTTAACAAGTCAAAGCAGCTTTACACTGCAGGTCACATCAACCCATTCACACTCATTCGCTCTCACATTCACCAACTGATGGTTGGAGTATCCATGCCAGCTCTCCATCAACACCAACCAACACTTTCTCGCTTTAATACCCAGTTACACACCACTGATGCAGCAGTGGGGGCAGTGGGAGGCTAACAGTCCTGCCCCCTTGGGCAACAACCACAAACACACAGTCAGACTGCACCACCGATGCCCCTTACCTGTGTGCCTGTTGTCACAATAACTACAATTACAAACATGACACATATTTGGCCATTTCATTAGGAACATTTCATTCCCATTATCATTATAGCTGTTAATGTAGATATTAGCATGATCTCCATATACATGGTTTATACATCTATAGTATCTATATTTAGCACCACATAGTCATGGAGTCCCTCTTGAGAATGGGATGTCACATCTCAAGAGGCCTTTGATACATTCATACTTCACAGAGACAAATATGGTAGAGATGCACTTGTGGTCTGGGCACCCATGAGTTTGTCACTAACATAAATTCTTATTTATTAGTAAGAATATCATTGATTATACTTCTATAAAAAGATCACCACAACCATTCAGACATGAGGACCCTCCTGAAAACGAGACGTAGCATTTCAAGACGCTAACCTCCAAAAAATCAGACAAAACGGTTGATGGTACATGAACCTGTCCCTAACTTTAGTTCTTATTCTAGTCCACTTGTCTCCTCTTACCTCCCTTCCTTTGCCCTCACACCAACACAGCATCGTGTGGATTTGCTGTTCATCATGAGACTGGGATCCGCATTCAAGATTTCCTGCTGCTTAACAGAGGGTTTTTTCTTGCCGCCATGATGGAGGGATTCATGATTGGCTATATGGATTCATGTTGGGTGTTGGATGTATATATTTGTATATATATGTATATGTGTATTTTATATGTATATATGTATCTATGCCTTTATGTGTATCCATAAAATGAAGAGTTTTTGCTCTATTGTAAAGTGTCTTGAGATAACACTTGTTATGAATTGGCGCTATACAAATAAAGATTGATTGATTGATTGACTTTCACTCAGAGTTAAAAATTAGCCATGATAGCTGAACTGGCACATTACAGAAATGCACAGTTCCTGTAACTTTAAACTGCTAACATAAATGAATAAATGAAAACCTGCAATTCAATTAGGAGCAAGCAGTGAACTAAGGAAATCACTCATTGGAAACTTACAGCAGTTGTGTGTGTGAATACCCAGCCTTTAAAACAAATGACAGTGTGACAATGAACCACAGGATTTATCCTCATAAGCACCATCTCATTATTTGACAATCATACCTCCTATAATAAAAAAAAATATCTAACTAGAATTTTGGGGTGCAGCTTTATTCAAAACTAATTTACCAACTAATCATTGGACAACAATCCTTCAGGAGGTTCACACTTTTAATTTCTTGTCATTTTTTGCTCTCACAACATGAAAGTTGAAGTTACATTTCTTAACATTTCAAAACTCAAAAAAAAAAAAAAAAACTGAATTACTTAAATATAAACAGCCAAGGAAAGATATCTTCGAATTAAAATTTTGATAACTTATTATCTAAGTCTGTGTTCTGTCTGTCAGATATTTTCTTAACATAACCTTTACCCATCCATCCATCCATCCATCCATCCATCCATCCATCCATCCATCCATCCATCCATCCATCCATAACCTCTTCCACTTATCCCTTTCAGGTTCACAGGGGAGTTGAAACCTATCCCAGCTGACAAAGCACATCCTGAACCTGTCGCTATCCAATCACAGGGCAACATAGAGAGAGACAACCATTCCTGCTCACACTCATACCTAAGGGCAATTCAGAGTCATCAGTCAACCTAATGGGCATGTTTTGGTCTGTGGGAGGAAGCCTGAGTGCCCAGAGACAACCTACGCATGCACAGGGAGAACATGGAGACTCATCACCGAAAAGCCCTGACCGACACAGGAACTGAACTGTTGACCTACATGCACTACCTGACCTTTCACCATACTTAGTTCTGTAAAATTTGACCATTTGTTTTTACCGGAAAAGAAATATAAATGAATCTTAAATGTCTCAAAATACAGCAAATTGATCACTCATATGTTTCACTCGTGTGCAAATTCTTCAGTTTTGTAAATCAACTCCATTCCAGGTCTTCATCAAGCTGTAAAAAAACAACACAACACATCTAGGCAAGAGTTTTGAGCATTTAAAAGTTGTATAGAGTTTTTCTATTTTGAATATTTTGAGTACTAAAAGCACAGATTCCCCCTTTTGTCTTAGAAGTTTAAATTATTGCATGCTTTTCTTTTGACTCCAGTGTATCCGACAAGTTCATAAGATACATAAACTCAGGAATTACAGAGTGTTTGTGACACTCAAAGAGTGTAATTTTCTTGTTGCATTTGCAGATATTTTATATTTATTACATGCAATCTATTCCCTTTTTTCCCTCTTGTTATCTTGGAATAAGATTTTAGATTTAATTTGTTTTCTCCAAAAAGAGAATGGGCAAAAAAATAAAAAAATGAAACACTCTCCCTGCTCTTTGATGAGCATTAATTATCCATTCTAAATGTCCTAAAGGCTGTTTTTACAGCCTAATTAAACCTGCAGATCAAACTTTGGTGTTAGCTCTCATTATAAAGGAAATGCATGCCCACATTAAAACTGATCCGAACATACTCTGAAAGCATAACGTGGGTACAGTTTGTAGTCAGGGTTAATTAAAATGGTTAGAAAATAGTGTTTTTGGGCAGAGTAAGATTCAGTCTAAATGTTAATTTTGTCCAAAAATGTTCAAATAATCTGGTGGAAACTGTGTTAGCTCTCTGCAGTCTCAGCTGAACTCGACTGTGTGCAGAGCTGCAGTTATTAACTGAGCTCACAGACTCAGTTTTACAGTTTGAACAACATAATTGACTGACTGTAGTCAAATAATTTGAATTATGCAAAGTTCAGCTCTCAGCTGTGTGGGTTCTCTGAATTTTACAGTTTTCCAGAATAAACTTTTGAAACAGGCCTAAGAGCCAGGCAGCTTTCCTTCCCAGCAGGGCGTCGGAAACAACAGATCGAGCCAGACTTGATCAGGAGCAAATTGGAAAGACCAGTCAGAATTTTTTGAGGCATACCCACATGAGAGACGAAGCAAACCCAGCAGGAACAGAAGGAAATGGAGGCAGAGGCAAGGTTCTGCATTGTCTGGATATATTGTGTTTTGTATTATTGATGCATGTACAGCTATTTTAGTATGAAAGGCTTAAATTTATATTCTACACAAATGTAGCAACAACAAAGCACTTACTTGGTCTTGGAGTCAAGTGTTTTGGCTTAAAACAAGCCCCTCATGAGAGCTGATTGTTTTCCATAACCTCAGGTTACAAGACATATCCTAACTCGTGTTGATTTTGGGCAAGACCATGTCCTCCAAAGAAATGATGGTTAAACTGAAGAGTCATCTGTATGCTGGTCATGGTTCAGGACCCTGTTACTGCAGGGGTCACCAGCCTATGGGTCCTGATCCACCAGTAGATCTTTCAGACATTTCTTGTAGGTCATTAATAATGAATGGTCTTGTGTTTATCTGACACACAGGATGGACCTTTTCAATTATTCATGACATTTTGTACATGGATCCTGTCAATTCAGTTGCTTTGCAAAATTAATTAGGCCTAACTGACACCCCTTTACCTCATTAAGTTCCACTATGAACAAGACATTCAGACAGATTGAAATGTGTTTGAAACATTGGCACAGTCTTCTTCTCTTAGGTCGCTTTCACAACTGACGATTTGGTTCAGCGGTGAAAATGAAATAGTTTGTAATGTTAATATTTACTTTTATTTTACACAGAAATGCAGTCCAGATCCGATAAACTGCTACTGATCCAGGCATATCTCTGCTGGGGCAGTCACTTCCTTCTGACATCTCGCTTGTAGCTCATTCCTCTTCCAATTCCTAATTGATTGGGCCGTACCACTTTAAGCCACCCACAATAAAGGCAGACTGGAGCTTGGCAAGACAGATCTGCATGATTACTACTTGCTACTGAGCAAGAGATTTCAGCTTGATGAGTTGAGTGGTTGGAGCATTCCTGGTGCAATAGTTAGCAAAAGAATACATTTGTTTGTAACATTGCTGCCTGCATTTATGAGTAAATCTCAATTAGACAAAGGTGCAGAATTAACATGTTACATATTATTTTACTGCTGTGATAACAGGGCATTTGCTGTTTATTTGTTCATATTTTTATCTGTTTATTCAACATGGAGGAACAGTTGGATTGGTGTCAATATTTAATATCACAGTAGACCTTGCTTCAAGTCTTGAAGCAACCTTCCAATAAGCATTACTTTTCCACAGTAGGCTTGAGGAGTTACAGATAAAAGTACTGGAAAAGATACAGTGCACGTACAATTTAAGGCATGAGAAAATACAGATACAGAAGGATGAACAAGTAGACTACCCGTATGTGAGGTAACGTGTTTTTCACTAAAATAGAACGAAATATCTTTTAGCTATAACTGTGAAATTGTGGTCTTGTAATGTAAAAAGGGATAGTTCTGTTTTTTTCATGGCATTGGTAGTTTATTTGTGGGTGGACAGTAGCTGGTGCATGGTGCCACCAAAAGTCTTGTAATGGACCCTTTATAGAACAACAAAAGACACAGTAAGAGTTGTTAAAGTGTGTATAAATTTCCTCGACAAAGCCCCTGTACTATATGCAAGTGTCATCATCCTCAGTAACACCACTTTAAAAACTAACCCTTTAAACTCATTGGGCCTCATTCACTAATATTTGCGCAAAAATGTTCTTACTCTGCGCACAAAATCAGGACATACGCAAAAATACCGTCAGATTCATGACACGTGCGTACCAGGTCATTTCGTTCTTACGACCTTGCGTATATTAGTGAATCAGAATAATTCTAAATTGACGAGCGCGTGCCCGCAATCTGCAATCAGCATACTACCACGGCCCAATTCACCTATATAAGGACATCTGTCCGGTGCATCAAAACGAGAGCGCTGAAGGACAAAGTTACTGAAGATGGCTCCAAGAGGCAGAAAACAGAAGAATTTCACCTCGGCTGAAATCAAGGTGATTATTGAGGAGGTGGAAAAAGGAAAATCAATACTTTTCAGAAGTGTTACGGCAGGAGTGAAGATGCAAAATAAGAACGATGCCTGGGTCTTAATCACTGAGGCTGTCAATGCCGTGTCTCCGGAGGTGAGCACCGTGGCTCAGGTAAAGAAGTGGTTTGATATCAAAGTGGACGCAAAGAAAAGACTCGGAACAGAAAAAAATGAAGGAAACTGGAGGAGGGAGAGGACCACCTGATCTGTCGGCTCAGGATCTTGGGATGGCAGCAATTATTGGAGACACCTCTGGAGTATGTTCCAGAAATGAGGGTGAAAGCGATGGGATTCAGCCCTCGCCGAATGGTAAGTCATTCAATGATTGATATTTGCAATTGGCTGCTATTGTAATTAACGAGTGCTAATCAATCAGAAAATTTTATTTTATTTTATTCAAATGAAAATGCTGATTAATAAGAATAAACAATTTAATTTGTAGCCCCGGATGATGCTGCGGTGGAGGAGGAGGCGCCATCAACGTCCATGTCCGCCCTGCCAGCGTCAGCCCCACAGCCCATTCTTGCCGCCCCTCACCGGGGGCTCGTCGACAGGCCCATGTGCTGACCGATCAGTAATCAGCTGGCTCTCCTGGGTGCTGTGAGGGATATCGCGATGGGCATCCAGGATTTGAACAACACATTAAAAGATTTTCTGAACATTTTTATTAAATAAAAAATATGAGTGAACATGGAAGTTGTGCGTGTCATTTGTTCAGAAAATGTTTGAAATTCCAAGGAGAAGAAAGTTATATCATGTCTTCATTCAGTTTGCATTTTGAAATTTGCTCTAACTTCCCTCAATTACAGACGCTCGGTGTGGTCGACGATTTAATTGACATCTGAAATGTGACATTTTAATATGTACATTGTCATCCTTTTAATTGTAAACTAAGTATTTAATTTAAGATTCAATATTTAATTATGATAGGGGTGTAAATGCATCAATTTCATGGTTATTTAATATATTTAGTCAATTCAGAGTTTTTATCGATTAATTCTATAAAAGGCTTTCTTTTACTGAGAGAGGTTTAAATATGTTGTGCATTAACTTAAAAGAGCATGTGTTTTCATTTTCTGTGAAAGTCTGTCGTCATCATTTGTGCGTACGCATGGTCTGAGCCAGTTCTATTTTTGTTCGTAGTGTACGAATAAATTCAAGTAAGAATATTTTGATGAATCCCAGATTTGTGCTTAAAACGCTCGTACGCATGATTTAAGCACAAATTTGTGCAGACGCACTGTTAGTGAATGAGGCCCATTGTCCTTTGTCTTGATTGTAAAATTCAAATGTGACCATAAATCCACAGATATTTTATTATCATTCCTTCATTTTTTTCACATTGATTGACTGAAGAGTGAATATATGGTCTTACATGTGGGTTAACTTGAAAAATGATGATTGAAAATTAACTTTTTATGTAAGTTTGGGTTGGTAGATTTAGCCTTTTCTATTTATTATATCATTGGGATCTTCAGTTTGGTAACTACTGGTTAACAGTTATCAGGCAAGGAACAAAATTTAACATAAAAAAGCATTAATATTCCTCAAGCCTGCCTCCATCCTCAGTGGCATTGTCTGTATTTACACATTTTGGGCATGCAAATAACTCCTGGCTGAAGTCATTTAGTTTTCTCCTCTGTGATTAAATAATTGATGTGCTCTCTGTTAGACACATCAGTATGAGTGCACGCACAAACACACACACTGGCCATGCCTCTGAATCCTCAGATGAACACTGCCTCCAGCGATCTGCTCCCTTACAGAAATAGAACACATCATCTCTGGTTGATACCCTCTTAATTTGTCTCAGACTGATGTAGCATGACATTGGCTTCATACTGACTTTTCTGAAATTTATATTTTTGTAAAGAACAAGAACTCCATGTTCTTATTTCATCATATTAAAAAAGGAATTGTTTAAACTCTCTTCGAATTAGTCTTAAAATAGTAAAAGTGATAAAGTAAAGTTTTTTCAAAGTTACAAAAATGGGGTGATGAAGTTCTTTAGCTCTCATTCCTGGATAGACAAATGAAATCACTGTGAAGACAACTTTGAAGATCTGACTTGACTGACACCCACCAGACTCTGCACACAGAAATAATGAGTAACAGGGAAGAGTGGTGTAAGAAATGTCATCCTTTGACTAGAATACTTAACTAAAACTCTCCAAAAATTGTATTCTGACAACATCTCACATCTATTGTCACATATTCCAAATCTCTGAGTTCTGAGACTTATTTTGAGATGGCTGTTTCTTAAAAAATGATAGGAGTCACAACTCAAAGCTTTTTTATATATATATTTTTTTTTTTGGGGGGGGGGGGCATTTTGTGCCTTTATTGATAGGAGAGAGACAGTGGACAGGCCCGTGAAAGGGGGAGAGAGAGCAGGGGAAGACACTCCGCAAACTGGCCACAGGTGGGATCCGAACCTGGACAGGCAGAAGCAAATACATGGGGTGCTAACCACTACGCCAAACCAGCACCACAACAACTCAAAGCTTTACAAGCAATACTAGTCACACAACATTGTCGACTGGTAGGCGATTTTGTGATACTAGTAAGGGCTAGTAATGCACTAGTGGACCAAAATCCTTTTCTAGTTGGACATTTTTTGTTAGTTTTTTCCACTGTCAAACACAAAGCATCTCACTAGTTGAACGAGTTGAACGAGTTGACTGTTTTCAGTCTTCTGGTGAAGCCAAAACATTTACTGGTAATACAAGTAGACCTAATGCAAATGAAGTAGGCAAGTTTCAACCAAATGCAGTACCCTGATTGGTTATAATATTTTCTTATTCCAATGGAAGTCTGAATTTGCTTTTCCTTCTCTCTTATTAGCATACATGGCTTAATAGTAGTACTAGTGAACATTTTTTAAGTCAACAAGACCTAAAACAGTCTACTTGTAGTACTAGTGGCCAGACAATTGGCCAAGTCCCTTCGATCTGAGTCCCAAGCAAGTCTCGAGTCATTTGATCCGAGTCTCAAGCAAGTCCCAAGTTTTTTCGGTTGTGGGTAATTCGAGTCGAGTCTAGTCACAGGTTTGTCAAGTCAAGTCGAGTCAAGTCACAGGTTATGACGGGTCGAGTCCTCACCATTGTTCCCCAGTTCCCTTAAAAAGCATTCAGATTTTTATCTTGAAGAGAGAAATCTTATCTTCCCACACATACAGCACACGTGCACCCTCTTAACTAATGTTAGCTTTGCGAGCTTCATATTGACCACAGGTTGGGCTAACATTCGCTAGCTACGTAGCTAATGTTTGCAGGTTTCACTGACTTGGCCTCATGTGTCCTCAGGTGGCAAATAAAGTTCAATGTTGTGCGCTCTTTTTTCGCTTATTGAAGCGTTGCAGGTCGTGCACTTGGTGTGTCTTCATTTTCCATCTGATCGAAATTCTTTATATGCAAAGAAAATAACTTTGGGCACAGAAGACATAGTGGTTGCCAAATTGACACCCGCATCCCGGGCACCCTGCCCAATGATCATCACTGTAGCAGAAGCAGGTGTGTGGTAGGAACCTATGTGTGTAGTACTGTGTTGTGTGCGGGACAATAATAGGTGACGGACAAGTGTACTGTGAATGGAGCATCTATAAAGTGAACCTAAAAGGAAAGAGTGGCGTATATCTCCTGTGTGGCTCTTCATATAAAGCCTGAGTGCATGCAATTTTCCGAATCATGTCGTCTTAAGTTAGGTCGAGTCTGGAGACATTTTCTCCTGAGTCCAAGTCGAGTCTCGAGTTTTTACCTCCCGAGTCCGAGTTGAGTTGCAAGTCATCTCATTAGCAGCTCAAGTCGGCTCGAGTCCCAGTACCTATGACCCAAGTCCAATTGTCTGCTAGTGACACTTTTTGCTTCACTAAAGTCTACCCAAGACTACTCCAAATCTGAGTACTAGTAAGACTGTTGATATCTTTTTTATGCCCAAACAGCTTTCAATAACTACCCAAACTGACACACAGAACCAAACAATGTGCACTGAAGAAGAGGGACAGTGTAACACAAACATATGAGTATTAAAATGGCTTTACAGACTAAAAACTCATCCATCATCTCCAAATTAAATAGTTAAATTACATCAAGAACAGATCTCAGCAAAACTACTGACTTTTCTGCTGAGTGTCTATTATCTGTTCTTGAAGAAAAACTGGATGAACCTCAACAAAACAGAGTTTGTTTGGACTCAGCGCCTTCATATTTCATCACAGGCTGTCATCTGTATTTATTTTTCGTATTGCACAGACAAGCTGTAAAACTTTTATCAAATTCCATATGTTTTCCCCTTCTGCAGTCGATCTATTTTTCAAGGTGTCAATTTTTTGTAATGTGTGAAATTCCCTTGCTGTCGCTATCAGCTGTGAAGCACTTTTGGTTACAGGACGAGAGGAAGAGGCTCGGGGGGTTATCTGGAGCAAACACACACAGACACATTTCAGCACTAACACATACAGACATGCACGGTTAGGGGACGGGCCAGGAGTGAATGGTTGTAGCTGTTATCTCAGACATATCTCCAGACAGCGGTTATCCAAATCTGTGCACTCGGCTTGGCACAGCACAACACCCAGAGCCTTTTAGACACACTAGTCTGGACAGATGGATAGGAGAGAGAGGGAGGGATAGAGAGGGGGATAGAGAGAAAGAGGGAGAGAGAGATAGAGAGAAAGAGAGAGAGCATGTTGCTGTGCATTACCACTGGAGAAATGGATTGAACGGAGGCAGTCGTAGGCGAGAAACTGCAAAGGAGAGAGAGGGAAGAGGTAGAGGGGCAGGACAAATGAGAGGCAATAGAGTGATGTGGGGGATGTAGGAGCAGATAGAGAGGACCACAGGGATGATGCCCTCCTCACTATAAAGCTGTGCCATGTCAGGAAATTGTCCACTGACCTTGTGCTCCTATGCAACCCATGAATCTGAGTGTCACAGCATCCACCTTTACAAGTCATTTAGTTCCAGTCCTCAGCCCAAGGTTTACAGAGCAAGAGTCAAATACAGGTCCATTTGGACTGAGCACTACCATTACCATTTCCTCCTGTGCGATTTGTGTGTTGAATCTGAGAAGACAACTGGAACATTAAGAAAGTCTTTTAAAATATGGATCCGTCTGGAATTTTTTGAATAAAAAAATACAAATTTCATGGCAGCTGACTGGGCTTAGGCCTCAAAGCTAGGGTTGGTGGTAAAACTCCAGAAAAGCTTCAATTAAATATGTAAGTGCATCCCAAACTTTTGGATTTGGTCCATGGGTTCTGAAAGGACTGCAGTTAATTTACAATAAATGAAAACCATAGGCATAAGTGGAAAGGCACATTATGTAAAATTCAGCAGCCAGAGGGTCTCAACTAAAAAACTGCTGGTGAGTTATGGCCAAATGTGTAGAGAAACACAGTCTCCCATATTTGACTGTACTGTTTACTGTTGTTAAAAGTGAGGACTCTATACTCTATACTCAAGACACTATGCAACAGAGCCGGTCAAAGCCATAATCTTCATTTTGTAGATACACAGACGTGCATAAATGAAATGCACATATGTACATGTACATACATCCAATCCCATTATGAATCCATCATTAGCACAGCACTGGGCCAACCTACAGTGCAGTGCATCTATAGGAGGCTCACAGTAACAGTGGAAAGAAAAATGCTCTGTTCAGTAGTTGAATGGATCCAGTCTCAGGTTGAACAGCCATCCACTGAAGCTGTGTTGTGGGTGTAGGCATAGGAAGGGAGGTAGGTAAAGACAAATGGACTAAAATAAACACAGGCGATAGCAACAAGTTCATGGATGCCAGGATCATAAAGCTGTCCCCATCACAAATGCCTCTATAAATAATAATGTTAATAATGATTAATGGCAAACACAAATAGAGGTGTTGTTCTAATTTCAACATTAACAGCTGTTATAATTTTAGAAGATTTATGTAATTATACAATATTGTCTAGTTGATGCGCAGTTAAATTAGGTTAAATGTAATTCAAAATGAGAATTTTTGAAAAAGCAATATTATCTTCATTGATGCAGTCTATTCAAATCATTTAGTTGTTACGCTATTGTTGTACCTGTCCTCATTATATTTGTCTCTACTGATTTGAAGCTAATTTAAGGATAGCCTCTTTGAGATGTGCAATCTCATTTTTAAGTAGGTTGTCACATCTGCATGTTGTATCAATGAGAGAGGTCATTCTGATATTAACATTAATACCTACCATGTTTATATAGTAAATAGGACTGTTGTTGAACTGTGATTACATTGGGTTACATTTACAATATGTATCTAAAATATGGATTTAAGTCAAATGCATCGCTCCTGTTGATGGTTGATGCACAATTCCACTCCAAGAATATGGAGTTGAATTAAAGTTGTATTCCATGTTTAACTGTCAATGTTTCAGATACAAAAAAAAAACAAAGTATAAGAAATTAAATGAAGCCCAGAGAATGTTATGCATACTTAATAGAAAGCTAATGTAAACTCTTGGAATGCACTGCAGCAGTGGGTGCAGATGGTAAAACATGTGGTTCATTATAAATGAATGAACTTGTAGCTCTTGCAGACGGACTGATATGGTTGGTCTGAACAAAGTGTGAGACGAGAGAGGACTGAGACTGATTAAGTCAGAAAGTTCTCGAGACTCTCAACTTGTTTCAGTGCTTGTACTTTAAAACTTTGACTTACTTTGTATTGTTTGCCTGCATTTGTATGAGTTTCAACTTTCCCTTTAGCACCACTGTTTCTACGATACTATTCTTACGCAAAATCTGTGGTTAGAAGCTGTATGATTTTATTCTTGTCGATAGTAGGATGGTACTTTTATCCCACTCTCCAATGTTTTTGCATGTCTGGTTTGGAAAAAGGATTGCTCCTTAATGTTTTCTGCCACAAGATTCAATAGTTTTTTGTCATTTTGTCACACTCCAGAATCAGTGTTTTAAGAGTAGAGAATCATATAAATTGTCTTCTGTGACAAATGTTAAGCTTTTTATAAACAAAACCCACTTCTACAGCAAACCAAAGCTAACAACATTCTTCAGCGTATCATGAGAACACTGTAGTCAGCACTCCTCAGACATAAATGTCATCTTCTCTGGTGAAAGCTGACGTGTAAGATGTTCAGTGGGTTTAAGTGATTCATTGCATCTCTGCACAGAGTGTCCTGATCCCTTCCAGTAATCGTCCATTTGTGCCATTTTACAGAGAGCCTAAAACCCATCTGTCCTTTCTAAAGGTCTGACAACTGATGCATCAGTCTTCTCCTAACAATGAAATACTTTCTGAAGACTGACCTTTTATCTGATGGAGCCAACCCCTATCCTTCCAGCATGTTGTGTTTTCAGAGTTCTCTCTCTGTCATTACTTTGACCTTATTCCTCGTGTCCTGGCTTAACTTTGGTAACCAAGGCCTTTAGGGACTGGTTCATATACAGGTACTCAATTTTAACAAGCATTTGATTGTTCATACAATGTTTTCTTGTGCATTTTTAATGACATGGGACTTAAACAGGCCATATGTTGCCTTAACTGATCTCTCTATCCATGATTGTTATTCATTATACTGTACATCAGTGGTTACTAATTTTACAGCCATATAGGTGAAAGGTCCCTCTTGGTATTGAGATGCTACATCTCAAAGGGCTTACCTTTAAAGAATCTATGTTCAACAAATATGGTGCTATATAAATACAGATTGATTATGTCTATATTCAGCAGAGACAAATGATTTTATTCCCTTTGTCTCTCCCTGATGGGTATATCCCTGGATGTAAATGTGTATATACAAAAATGTTTGTGTATATATATCCTCAAAAAAAAAAGCTGATGGCTTCAGCCTACTCTATTGAAAAATGACTTGAGATAACAGTTGTTTTGAACTGACATTATACAGATTGATTGCCTGATAGATTGATTGACTGATTAACTCGGGTTCATATGTTCATTTCTGATGACTGCTGGACGATGGACACAAAAAAATCTTCTGGTTTTCACACGTTATACTCCTGAACCAGCTGTATCCCCTCTCTGTCAGAAATGCTGTGTTGAATGGGCCCAGCCTGCTCTGAACTGATCTTCTCTGTTTTCGATGGTCGGTTCAGTGCTGATCAGGGCAATTTTTTCAGCACCTCTGCATTCTGCCTGCGGTTCATGCTTTGCACTAGGCTTGTACTTAACCATGTACCCCTTTGTGTTACAACAGTATATGAGCTTTGAATGCAAAAGCTATCTACCACCTGCCATGTCATTATCTGTAAAGGTATTTTAGGAATAGATATTAGCAAGTAACCACACTGATAGCAGTGCTGTTGCACAGCAGCAGGGGAATTTGCCAAACCTACAAGCCATGGTCATTGTACTTGTGCCTCCTATTAAAGTGCAGGCTATGCGTTGGAATAGTTTGTCTCATTGTCTGAAGCAGAAAATAAGATATTTACGCCCTGAGGATGCTTTTTTATTCAGTGTCATGCTTATTAAAAGTTTAGGGTAATACAAAGAAGCTAGCTGAGAAAGTAAATGCTGTAGAAGTCTCAATCTCAGTTGTTCTGTGCTTAAATTAATGTGTTTATTGATCTTCGATATATAACACCAAAATCGGCAGATGATGTGCTGATACAAGACCTTTATTTTGAAGGAGCAGTTTAAGGAGTGGAATTAGCAGCATCAACAGAATCTTAATAAAGCTCATTAATTTGAAATATAAACACATGGCAGGAACTGTCCTCAGACCACACACAGAGACTAAAATGTTTGGGGTCTTTAAATGTGTTGCATTATTATTGCTACCATGAAAGTAAAATTTTCTGGTCAAAACTATCTGTCGTGACATGAATTTGATTTTGTGTCTGGTAGCATCTGGAGCTGGCAGAATGGTTAGAGCAGACAGACAAACTTGTAAGATTTTGTTTAAACATTTCTTGAATAAGAGTAAAATGTGTCTTTTCTTTTTTTTTTTAAATGTATATTTTTTGGGCATTTTGTGCCTTTATTGATAGGAGAGAGACAGTGGATAGGCTTGTAAAGGGGGGAGGGAGAGCAGGGGAAGACACTCTGCAAACTGGCCACAGGCGAGACTTGAACCCGGACTGGCAGAAGCATGTACATGGGGTGCTAACCACCACGCCAAACCAGCACCCCACATGTGTCTTTTCTTGAAGTGCACCTGGTTTAAGAACTTCTGATGAACAGGCACACAGTGTCCTTGAACACACATCCCTGCTTCACTTTCCAGGATTTTATGATTTTATTTTATATAAGCCATTAGCATGTGATACCATATGTTAGTCAGGTCCCTGCGTGGATGCTCTAAAACAGAAGTTATTTACTACAGATCCATGCAAAATAGCTCAACAGAGTTATTTCCTACTGGGCAGTAAACTTTTCTGACACAGTTCAAAATGCCATTATTACATATTTTTTTACCTCCATCAAGGCGGTTATGTTTTTGCCAGCGTATGCTACTTTGTTTGTTAGCATGATTACACAAAAACTACTAGTTGGATTTTGTTGACATTTTCAGAAGATGTTGGTAATGGCCCAATTTGAAGACTATGATATTGGTGGTAATCAGTGTTTGGGAAGTTACTTTTAAAAAGTAGTATTTGCTCGTTACTTGTTACTGCTGAAATAAATAACTTGTTACTTTACTTAGTTACCCTGTATGAAAAGTAACTTATCATGTTACTCATTACTGTTATGTTACTTTTACATTGCTCGACCTTTGACAGAACTCCATATCTGTTCCTAAAAGTGAAGGCCTACAAAAAGTTCTACTGCAAAGCACATAACAGTTATTTCTTTTGTGTTTGGGGCCGTGCGCCATAACCAGGAAACAAGGAAGTGGACAAACTGCTTACCACAGTCGTGTTTTGCTTTATGTTAGGAGCTGGAGGATAATTAGGGAGATTTACATTGGCCCCCAGAAACAACTTCACGTTTAGAGAGAAGCCCAAAAAAACACGACTCGAAAGATTTGTGACCCTTAGAAGCTTATAGCGAGCAGACTTGGCAATGCTGCTCGTGTCTAATGCGGGCAGCTGAGAGGGTAGCTTTGGACAGATCTGTCCGGGTGAAAAGTAACATCGCATTGCATTAAAAAAGGAACTACGTGTCATTACCAAATGTTCAGTAGTAGTGTGTTACTTTACTTTTTACCCAAAAAAATAGTTACGTTACTGTTACTTTGTAACGCATTACACACAACACTGGTAGTAATCTAGCTTTCATGGGTTGCTGGAGGTAACACATGAAAGCCAATAAAGGAAATTGTGGGATTTGTCCAAGAGGGGAGATAGCCGGGGTGGATGGTAGTAGGCAGTACATGGTGCCACCGAAAGCACCCTCCTAATTAACCCACTTCAGGGTTAAAACAACTCAAAAAAAGGAACCCGCATTGACCTGACAATATGCTACAATTAGATTATTTACAGCATTTAACTTTTCCCCCATAGGTTTGTACTTTAAAATGTGGCTGTTGCATCCGCCTACTCCATGATCTGATTGGTCTATAATGAATGTGACTGAAGTAGTGATCCTACCATCACCTGCAGGACATGTTTTTGACAGGGTTTGCCCATTATCAAACACTTTAAAGGCTGTTGCCCAGATGGGTTTGTGAAATATATTAAAGAGTTCATCTGGACTGTCAAAGGAGAATTGTGGAGAAAAAAATTCACACCCCACCACTACCGCACACAAACTGACATCAGCACACAGTTGATCAGACCTGAAAGTCTCAAACACATAGATCTATACAACATCTGGAGGAGTTGGTCAGAAACTTTCCACTTTGTCAAGGTGGAGCAGATGGATACGAGCATAGCAATGACTGCACACCTACAAACAAACACTCACACACACACAAAGACCTCCCATCGAAGTAATGATGCAGCTGTCATTCTGGTTCAGTTCAGATGTAGAATAGCGCTGTTGGTTTGACAGACACTCTTCAGAACTCTGCAGGAGACAGCTGGGCTACCTACAGCCTCAGGGTGTGTGTGCTTGTGATGTATGAATGTGTGTGTGAGAGAGAGAGATACAGTGAATTAATGGAAACTTTCCTTATTTGTTTACTTGTACCAACACTGTGTGTAATATACCTGACAAGTTACTAGGTTTATTTCACTCACTCAGGAGCATGTGTGGATGCAGCCACTTTAATTTTCCCCTCCCAGTCCAATGCAAGCTGAGTTCCAGCCAGCTGATATACACTTTTGAAATTTGTAAATATGCAGTTCCACAGTACATTAGGGTGCACAGCAGGGTGCATTTCCAATGAAACCCAACCATCCATTACTCTCTTGACCTTAAGTACAGGAAGTACATCTTGAGAAAAGAGAGGACAATAACTACGTTTTAAGTGGACAACATTACTCTGAGGAGCACAGTGTGAAATCCACACCACCGATGGCAAATAAAATTAAGACCAGACAAGGGGGTGGAGTAGGTTCTAATAACTTTTTACATTACTCATTACTTTTATGTTGTTCGACTTTGGGCAGAATCCTTTATATGTTCTTAAATGTGTTGGTCTACATAAAGTTCTACTATGGAGGACATATCAAGTATTTCTTTTGTGCATTTTATTATACAAAATCCTATCACACACCATGTGGAATGACAGCTCATGTCCAGGGTTTCCAGATTTTTCTTCTGAAATAAGCAACCAGGTCTATAAAAACAAGCTCAAAACAAGCTACCTCTCGCTATCTCTTTTCCTAAAGAGGTATATTCCTTTTTTCTTAAAAGAGAAATCTACCTAACGTGTGTTTTAATTTCCATCTACATTACATTTGAATTTCACAGTGGCAAGCAAAAAGAAGTCCAACATTGCTTATAATAAGTGGACCAGGCAACTATGGTTCTAGTGTGTTTTGGGGATGGGCACAATCGTCAGCAAACAAAGAAGTGGAAAGGACAAACTGTCTACTGCACTCGTGTTTGGCTTTACTGTGGTGAGTTGGGGGGAAAATAATCACAGGGCATTCACACAGACAGAAAAGAAAGCCCTAATGTACAACAGCATACTGAAAAAAAAAAGGCCAAAAGAACGTGACCTGCAGCCACGACTCGAGATGTGCAAGCGACATTAGAAAAAAACCCAGAGAGCCTTTGCAATGCTGCTCATGTAAGCAGCTGAGACACCAGCATCGGTGTCAAATTTGTCCACAGGAAAATAAATGTTGCAGGGACTTGAAATATGTTTCATTGTCAAATTTTTAGTAGTGGCATGTTGCACTACCTTTTACCTGAAAAAGTATTAACATAACTGAGTAACACATTACAAACAGCACTGCTTCTGTGTTTGAAAACCGTTTCATCTTTGAGAAAAGGGAAAGGTCTTGAATTAAAGGTGTAGTCAGCGATGTGGGAGAAAACAAGTGAAGAGGTTGTTTATAAATGAATTTAGACCCGCCTCTCCCTTCATACCTCACCCCTGGCTCCACCCCCGAAAGCTGATGGACCTGCATCGTCATAGAAACGGCCATAGAAACTGCGTAGCTGACCAACATAGCTAAGATAACCCCGACTCGTCAGACAACTTGACAATATTGATAACATCAGGACAACAGTACATTTTGGCAGATTAGACAATAAGATGAATGCCCGACGGCTGTTACTGTTATGTGAAGCACCACAAAGCTAATGTTGCTAACCTATTCAGCAGACAGACGGCAACATCTGCGTCTGTTTTCAGGTCTTTCAATTGGTGGAGTTCCCTCCACCATCGGAAAGAAACAACAATGTTGACCCTGGTCTTCGCTCTTTCATGGTCATAGCCCTTCTTTTTCACTTTCCACTCCTCTAACCTTTTTCTTTTGGGCTGTTTTTCAGCCATTGCTACTGCACATATTGTATCTCTCTCTTACGCTAACTGCACACGCTATGCAACCTACGACTCCCCCTCTGTCTGATCTGCGCATGAGTATGATCGCCCCCTGGATGTGAGGGGGTGTACCCTGTTTTGGTGACTCGGCCCAAGCCACAGTATTTACCTGCTGAAATTCAGAGCCAAGGCTGTGTATTGAAACCGGACTTTTTTTTCAACATGTTGTCAGTGGGGACATCTTGTGGAAGGAGAGGACAAATACGGTGAATTTGACAAATACTGGAAGATTAGAAGGTCGCTGACTACACCTTTAATATGCTTGATTTCTCATAGTAGTTGATATGGTAAATTACCTCCAGTTTGTTCTACATTTTTTGGTTGTGCCATGTTCATTAAATGCTGTAATGTTGATGATTAATATGTGGCAAAGCAATCACTTCACCAGCTTAATGTCTCCTCTATTTTTGGGATCATGACAACACCTTTTTTGTTCTTTCCTCTAATGCCCTGACCACCTCTTGTTGTTGCATGGGTTCTCAATCTGATTTCTACCACACATACACAAGAACACACACCTTCACAAAAACACACACTGAAAATACAGAAAGCAGAGGGTAGTGAACATGCTTGGACTAATAAAATCCATTTTCAGTTTTCATCTTCTTCTCCTTCCGTTCATCTATCTGTGCCGTCTATCCTGTCACCATCACTCACCCAAACTCCGCTCACTGATTTACTCCACACTCCCCATGGGACGCAGCATATGTGTGTGTCGATGAGTGTATTTGAGGATGAGAAATGGATTTCTGTGTGTGGGTGAGGAAGAATGGAGGAAAAAGAAAATCCCATGGGTACAAAGATGTTACAGAGTGAGTGTGAGTGTGCATCTGTTTTGCCAACACATTTTGAATGTGTGTTTTCAACAATCACCGGCTGTTGATGATTTATTCATCTGAAAATGTGACTATCTGCTTGTGTGTGTGTTTCAAAGACTTCACATGAGAGCAGAAAATCACATGCTATCAGATCTGTGAATGACCACATGCAGTCACAGCGTCATGTTCTCACGCTCAGCCAAATCTTTGGTTGGACAGTCTGGATGGATGAGCTGTTTTATTGTACGTAATCAGTTTGTAAGGTTGAATCTTTAGAAGTCAAATTCTAAAAGCCTATGGGTAGCTACGATCGACTCAAACTGGGACCTCGGTAGCACAGTCTGATAGTGCACTTGGTCAGAAATCGGAAGTTTGCAGGTTTGAGCCCAGCTTCGATGTCAAATGGTGTTGTGTACTTTGGCAAGACACTTACTCTTCAGTTGCTACCCTTGCGGGGGCAGTATGTGGGCATGAAAGGGCATGCAAGTGTTAATTGATGCTGATGGACAACTGGCGTATAAACTCCAACTATCAGTTTGAAAACATGGAAGTGAGTAGGAGTGAATAAGTAGATGTGATCTGCAGTGTAAAAAACACTTTACAAGCACAAGGTCATTTTTACCAAACTGTAACCTCTTCAGATAAAAAAAAAAAAACTTCAGGTCCATTAAGACAACTCGAGGTTGACTCTTGAGCAATAGAGCTGATCAGAGCTGCCAAAAAGTGAGTTCATGCTCGCCAGTGCATTTGTGTAAAAAAAAAAAAAAAAAAAAAAAAAAAAGATAAAGCCCTGCACATGTAGCTGTGGATGGGAAAATACATGTCATATAGCAATGTTTCTTTCGTGTATAATGAGGTTTTTCTGACAACTAAAAAAGCTCTAAATAAGAAGCTCCTTTTATTCATCAACACAATAAAAACTGAAAAGCCCTTGGAAGACTCAAACCTCTGAATCATGTTGATATCATTATTAACAAGACAGTTATTGAACAAAAGCAATTGCTCCCTAATGGTGATTTTCTGAATCACCACCAGTGTCTTCATATTTGTAAGTTGGGCCATCACCAACAACTGAAAATTTCAGCAAATTCTGTCCTGTAGCTTTGAGTTATTTTGCTAACAAACTAACAAATAAACATATGCCAGCAAACACATAGCCTAGTTGGAGGAGGTATTAATCTACGACCTACCAACCAGTGTCAGATTGAGTCACAGAAAGTGTACCCTCAGAATGATTTATCCAGGCCTGCTTGTTGTAGTTTGTGCCCACAGAAATGTCATCTCAGTGGTAGTCTGGATCTGACAGTACCTCTGTGGCTCAGAGATAAGCCTCTGGTGGTATGAGAGATCACCTCAAAGGTTAAGCAGGAGGGTGATAAAAGCTTTGTTATTTGGGTCGTGCTGTGAGGCCACCAAGCACCAAAGTGAAGTCAGACAGAGAAGCTGCAGCAAGTTAAGGAACTACAGAACAAATTTCAAAGTGTCCAGACCTAAAGACCAGCAATAAGTAATGCCTGCAACAAGGGCTGCATTTTGAAAAAAATGATTAGCACAGCTCTTTAGCTTGATATTGATATCATGATTGTTAGACATGATTGCTCATTGATTTTACAACATCTATACAAGAGTTTTAACCTTGAGCAGCAGCTGGACCAGCCTGATTCAATCGCTCAACACGTTTTTTCCAATGAGAGTTAACCCGCTAACAACCAGCAAGGGACTCCTTTCCCACTGCCAGCAGACCAGGGTCTAACTGGCATGGCTGTTTATTTATTGTCCTCTGGTGCATCAAGCTGATGTCATCACGTTGATAACATCATCAGCGGGACGTAGAAAAAAGGAAAGGACCATAGAGATCATGGACACAGTTTTCTTTACTTTGCACTTTTGTTTCTCTTTAAACATGTTCAAACTCTGTGCTGATGACACAAAGGCGGATGGTATTTGTTGCTGAGACAGCAAAGAGTCAAGTAAATTGCAGATCGAGGGGGTGGACATGATATTATGCCATGGGGAAAGTTAAACCAGCGTCATCCGTAAATTAGCAGGTTGACCCAGGTGGGATGTTCTCACTGAGGCCAATCAGAGGCAAGCTGATAAAAACCTGCGTCGCTTGCAGGGTCAATCAACCTGGGTCGAAATGCCGATTAAACTCTTTCAAAATGCAGACAGAAGCTGATTGTTACCAGGTTTAAACAGGATTTTTGGCCACTCTGAAAGGTGTATCAGTGTCCTTAAGAGCAGGAAGAGGTTGTAGTTACGAGTGGGACAGTAGGAGAAAACATATGACAAGGGATTGTTCAGCAAAATATCAATAATTATTCCGTGATGGATTTGGAATTGATTATCAACCGGACTGCCCAATCCTTTGCTCTGTGAATGGAAGTGAGCAAGCTAAGAAATAAAAACAGTTGTGGAAACAAAAGAAAAAGCAAAAGGCTGATAGCCTCTATGTCAGTAAAGAAGATGTACTGTACGTATAGACAGTGGTGTAAAAAGTCCTTGAAACCCATACTTGAGTAAAAGTAAAGATATCTTATATAAAATATACTCAACTAAAAGTGAAAGTCACTCATTAAAAAATCACTTAAGTAAAAGTCTTAAAGTAGCTACTATTAAATGTACTTAAGTATTAAAAGTAAAAGTACACAGAAAGAGAACAGGTACAAATTTTTGTTGCTCTTCCAAGCTTTATTAAAACGAGGGTTGGCGATTTGGAAAACTAGCATGAATTTGAAAGTTGTATCTCCTCAGGGCTCCGCCAAACGAAAGGTAAGCATTCTCCCACGGACTCTTGATACGTATGAGCTCTGCTACACGCACCCAGTCTGTGCACGCCGGGAAAATGCATGCGCAGTAGGCGGACAGAATGGCAACGGGATTTGATTGCTTTAAAAGCAGGTGTCCCGGCATGATTATTGGTTGGGGTTTTCCCTATTTTACTCCTACTGTAGATAGCAGATATTTTTCATAATGTGTTTTAAGAACACATTATGAGTTGATTACCATCGGGTCATAAAGACCATTTTAACCAGTATTACAAAAAGTGTATCTAAATCAAATCTCCAACCCCAGCTTTCAGTTTGACTCTTCCTCCCTCCCTCAGCTCCCTTCACCTCTTACTCCCTCTCTCCATTCCTCCCTTACGTAAAGTCCACAAAGTTGCAGTTCATCTTTAGGAGAAGTTGATTTTCAAAATTGCATGGGTTCAGTCGTGCTCCTCACGGCCTGAATACAAGTCCTGCAATGATAAACAGTCGTTCACAGGCTGCAGAGGCAGGCAGAGGTGTGTTCAGCTTGACTGACAACTTGCAGATGGCAGGGAACGATTTCAGTAGGTCCGTATGATCTTATAATACATCCATGGGGTTTTGCTAGTAGACGAGGCTGCTTCCATCACGCTGTCGGTTACTGTCGACGCTGACGATCATATGCAGGCTGCGTGCGTTGTCTCGCTGAGATGAGTCGTGAGAGTCGGATATTCGCCCGAGAGCATGAACAGTCTGTACGGTCCTCTTTAAAATAAAATGTGAAAATAAGTGTTGTTTATATTCACATTTTATTATGTAGCGAGTAACTAAGTTGACAATTTAAAAGTACTGGAGTAGAAGTATCATTTTTTATTATTTAATGTAGTGAAGTAAAAGTGAAAGTTGCAAAAAACATATAAACTCAAGTAAAGTATAGATACTCCTAAAACATACTTAAGTACTGTAACTAAGTACTATTACTTCGTTCCTTTACACCACTGCGTATAGAGAGTTTTTAACAAAAAAAAAAGAAGAGCAGCTGGGAAGAGCAGACAGAAGAGTGTGCAAGAAAGGAGTTTAACAGAGGATGGAGAAGATTGGGTCAAGACTGTCACCTTACACTTGATATTCAAATATGTGTTTGAAATCAGAGGTAAAAATCCACATTAGGGTGACTGGAGCACTGAACTGCCTAATCCTACAGGGGGCACTACCAGTAGAACCTTGAGAAAATAAAGGGCAGGTAAATAAAATTCATGTTGACAACACTGCTCTGAGGGGCACTCGTTGGAATCAATTTGGGTTCCACCCTGCCGATGGCAAAAAAAAAAAAAAACAAGACCAGGCCTTGTGTCCAATAAGTGCAAAGCAGCTGGCCCACTCCTCATCCATGAACAACCTGCATATTTGCGAAGGAGTCCCACGTCCAGTGAGGTCACGTCCTCCATGGCAGGCCACCCACCCGAGTTGGCCTCACCTATAGATGCTACCAGCTTCGGTAGCAGCAATAAAGAAAAAGATTGGAGCCATGAGAGGATTTTCATGGTCCTCTATGACTTTTCTCACTTAACACAGCGAGTTAATCTGTTCAGTTTAGCAGAGATAGTTGGACATTCATTTATTTCAGTGCGTGAAATCATTTAACACTAGGGGAGAATCAGGGTGCTGGTTTGATGGAGTGGTTAGCAACCAGGCACCCCATGTACTTGCTTCTGCCGGTCCAGGTTCGAATCCCGCCTGTGACCAATTTGCGGAGTGTCTTCCCTTACTCTCCCACCCCCTTTCACAAGCCTATTCACTGTCTCTCTCCTATCAATAAAGGCACAAAAATGCCCAAAAAACACATTAAAAAAAAAAAAACACTAGGGGAGAATCTTTACTGGGTCACAGAGAGCTGTGTCTCAACAAGCCCTTGACTCAACTACTCAACAGAACTAAGCAGTTTCTCTTCCAGTGCAGTTAAAGTGACCTTGTCGTGCAGTTGTATCCACCTCATTCAACACCTGTAATCCAGCCTACAACAGTTGTGCTTGTCTCAAAGCAGCACAGTCCAGTCAGCATCCTTTAAGGCGGGAAGAGGTCGTAGACACAAGTGAGACGACAGCCGAAAGTGACTGCTCCCATTGAGATTTGCATAGATGCAATCTCAGCTACAGTTTGGGAGCAGTTTAATCAGATTTTGACTGCATTTCCTTTTTTAGCTCCACAAGGTCTTAGCAATGTGTAATTACACAGTAGAGTGGGAATGCTGTGACGTAATGACATAAGTACACTTCTTTCCTTATGATATTTGGCTTGTTTCAAAAGTGAAACAAAACAAAGTCAAAACATACTGACTGTAGGTGTGAAAGACCAACTTAAACTTGATGCTTTGTCCTTTTGGATAGTCTACTCAAAATCACTGCATGCAAACTTTATTTCATTTTCACTTTAGCTGGTCTCTAAGAAGGGAAGCAGCAGCTTGACACAACTCATTGTAGCACCTTCATTATGAACGTAAAAAAAAAAAAAACTGACTGCACCTCTAAATGTCAACCATCACCACAAACTGTGAGACATCTCGAGGTCAGGCCAAAATGAATCCACATGTTTTCATATCAAACATGTCACTTCTGTACCTTCCCTTGAGGTTCAAGGTTTCTTTATTTGTATCTTTGACAGTACATTTTACATGCAGACATCATTTAGCACTCCAACAAAGAATTGGAAAAGAAAAGCAACATGTATTCACATTTCCAGACTTGGACAAAAATTAAAACATGCCAACTCACATTAATGATTGAATTAATCAATATAATGAAAGGTGCTCTCACATACATCAACTCTACGGTTAAAATGTTACTTATCAGGGGGGCTGCATTAGATTTATGTAAGCTGGACAGTAGATGTTCATGAAATCGAATCAGTATCTATCATTTAATGTGCTAATGTGTATGTCTCACCACTAAAGGTCAGTGCCACCTCTCTAAATAGCAGTTACCCCTGAAGGTCACTTGTTTTCTGTCTACATAACACTTTAATTAAAAAAGCCTTTATTTGAACATATGAGGATTAGCTTAATAAATGAAGAGATCATGGAAGGTTATCACCACAGCAACCCTGTCATTTAGCATAAATGCTTTTGTGTAAATGTCAAAGCTAGCTGTTCGGACAGCTTATTTGTGGGGGTTTTCGATCAGTGGGAGTGAGCTGTTCTCCCGCTGCCTTGCTGCTAACGCTTTTGTTCCAGACCTTTTAAAGTGTGGAAATTGACTAACGCCTATCGTGTCAGAAAGAATCCCTGTGCCACCTACTCATGTACTAAATGCAAAACAGACTTTTAGAGGACACAAGGCTCCAGAAAATGTAGTGATTTAACCTTTATCTGTCTTGGGAAGTCTGACTTAACCGCCTCGCTGTGTGTTTCAACAGCCCTGCTATTCACACTTATTCAGATGTGGAAGCTCACTATTATGGATCCCATCTTCTGTCAATGGACTGAGCCAGTTGAGGGTAATTGCCACTTAAAGAGGTGCACTAGTATTTCTAAAGGAAAGGTAGTTTTTAGCTATTTGAGGTTTCCTAGTGCAAACTTCATTTCCTCTCCTTAATTCCTATCAGGGAATCAAAGTACAGCAGTTTTCAGGTCAGCTTAAACCTAAGAGAGACTTTATCATTAGGCTGATTTACCATCAACAGTAAATCACATGTTTTTACTGTAAGCAGACACAACAGATGGACTGTTCAATGAACTGCATTCATCTATCTGAGCAACAGCACATAGAAAGTGTTTGAGAATGGGCAGAATCTTTCTTAGGTGGTGATTGGATGATAATTCAGTCAATCACATTCACGAAAGGCCAATCAGATAATGTAGTAGGCACTACTTTTGACTTGTGAAAAGTACAATGTAAGTCACTTTGTAGAGTGGAGCGAAAACATCATTTTCTATTGAGAAATGCTTTAGTGTTATGTTTTTTTCATTTTGGAATTTAAGAGTTTAAGATAAAGCTGTTCATATCTAGACTAGTCTCTGTGAATACGGATGGATCTGTCTGATTGTGACACTCCAACAAAAGGATCTTTATCCAGAATTCATTATACATTATCACAAACAGACCACACAGACACTCTCTATAATGAAAAGATGGCCTGGACAGAGAACGTGAGAGTGAACATTATGGACATCCAATGGAAAAAAAAAAGTTAAATTATCTTTCTGTAAGAAGCCAGTGTTAATTTTACTGCAGTTTTTAATTTAGTTTAATTTATAGCCTTGTGCCTTAAATATCTTCTAGTTTTACATTTAATTTATTAATCCAACTTGTTTTAATGTTAGTCTAGTTTTAGTTGATAAAATTTCACAGTTTATTGAGTGAAATCTACTGAAAATTTGGTCAACTAAAATATGATGTAAGGTATTTTTTAAAGTTTCCTTGAATTTCTAAAGTAATGTTTTACAGTTGGGTCAAATGAAACATATAATAACCTTTATTGAATGGCAGTAAAGTTTGAATGTTTAAATTAAAAGAAACAGATTTAACCTCCACGTGATATGCAGTCACCTTTATTTAGGCTACCTGGCAGAACTGACGACAAACAGTGAACCTGCTCTTCATAAATATATATAAACTCATAAAGAGAGCAGCTCTGATTGGATCGCTTATCCTGCCACCACCAAGCTAAGACAGCTATGATTGGATGTCCCTCTGAACTCATCCAACCTTTCCACACAACAAAAATAGCTGTGATTGGATATTCTAAACTTGTCTCTACTTTAAGTCTCTTTCAAATATTTTTGTGTAGTTGTTGTCTGTTGACAAAAGATCAGTTATTTATTTATTTTTTTGTCCATGTGCACTATTTTATTAGTTACTGTCTAGTAATTGTAAGGGGAAAACAGGCTGTTGACAGGAACTATGACAAAAATAATTTGTCAACAAAATTAGTACTGTCAGAAGCTTCACTGTTGATATCAGGCAGAAGTACGCCTGAGCTCTGCCATGTGTGTCCGTGTGTCCTCAAGAATAAAAATAATCCAAAAAATAATGGTAAAAGGTCAGCTTTTTTCTTTTTTGTCTCTTTTTGTTTCTCTTATTCCCTTTCCTTTTTCATATTTTTTTCATTTTTTTACATGTCATCTTTATCAGTGCAGCACCCACACAGCCCGAGTTCTCATCAATAATAATGTGGTAATTACTGACAATCACAAGTTTTACAGAATATATAGCCTACGTTTGAGTAAAGACAGTTTCGCTGATTGTCTGTCAGAAACATTGTTCTGCTGGTTTATACTGGTGGAGCCTTACAATGTGTTGGCACATTTTACATCCTGAACTAAATTCCAATCACCTAAGGTGCAATTCAAATCACGTAGCTTTTGGTAAATTGAACTAACACTCTGATTTAAAATGAAAAAAAAAAAAAAATCCAAAACAAGCAAACAAACAAACAAACAAAAAACAAAGAAAAAGAACCCCCAAAACATACAGTACAATCAAAATGCCATAAACACATAAATATTTAATGACAAGACATCCAGTCTTTTTTACTGGTAAATTTGGTACCAAAAACAATACAAAAAAATAAAACACAGTTCTATTGTATCACTTTTTTAAATTAACTTTTATTGTACAACTCCTCTCTATATCCTAAATTTGTCTGTCAGTTAATAATGATATCAATAACGCTTCAGCTGGATCTGAAAGCAGGAGTTTTGAACTTAGACACTTGTAGCTGTGTGACAGAAGCTGTCACGGAGCTGTCAGGCTGAGAAGTGACTCTGTCAGTTCTGCAGAGCTCCAGGAGGCAGACACATTTCTTAATTTAGTACGGAGCAGTCAAATACAGCAGTCATGGCAAAGATGGATTTGTAAAATGAAATGAGGACGTATACACAAAAATAGTTATCAACACCCTGACTTAGATGTCTTTTTTCTGACACATGATCATTAGTTTTTTACTCTCTTACTAAAAACTCAGGCGCAGTGAGAGCGCTGAAAACAGAATTTAATCGTTGATGTTGTAGTTTAGGGTGGTCACAATCCGCTCCACCTCCCTAAACTTGTTGTGGTTCCTCTAGAGTGAAAGCAACCCAAACAAATTGGTCTGCAACAATCTACTTTTGATGCATTGTGGGTATTTAGAGCAGACTTGTGTGTAAAATTATTCATTTCTGGGCTGTGATCAGCAGAAAAATGAACTCAGCATGTCACCAAACCAGAGACTCTGTTTACCTGCAGTACTTCCGCTGAAGTTTTTGCATGCACCCTGTGGTTTAGATTCATGCTTCAAAGTTGCATAAAATGCCAATTTTAGTCTAAAATAGATAACACAACATCACGTGGTTGATAAAAAATACAGCAAGCACACAGGACTGTGTAGAGATGATCGAATGTCCATAGACAGAAACAGGCATAAGCACTACCCAGACATCGTTTGAGCTGTTCCTTTAAGGCAAAAATAGTTTGCCAAAAATATATTGAAGTGTGTGATGCATTCAGCAAAATGAGGAGTTTTGGCAAAGAGGAAAACAAATTTCCCTGGTGTGAGGCTTTGACTGGAATATTCAGGACAAAACCTGTTGTTGGAGCAGAAGTGACGTAGTCTTCACAGTCTTTTTTGGTTTGTTTAGAAATATGCATGTATGAAACCAAACCTAACATCTGGTTGCCACATTGTAACAATTTTTTACTGAGTGCGTTCCAAAGCAATTAAACTATAGGTGTGAAAATGCCCTAAGGTGATTTGTGACACAGTGTGTTATCCTGCTGGAATTTTTTTTGTTTTGTTTTGTTTTGAGAGAAGGGAACACTGTGGTCATAAAGATGATTTGGAAAAAGACTTGGACTTGCATGCATATAAATGTATGTGTATGTATGAATGTATGTTAAATATATAATTCTATATCTGTATGATCACTACTTATATCTTTGTATGTTATTTTATCATTATTATGTTTATTTTTTATTTAGCTTTATTCTAAAATAATAATAATAATAATAACAACAATACTTAGTTTTTTTATTGAGTGATTCTATTCTAATTTTGGTTTATACATTTTTCTGTTATATTAGTATTAGCATTATTGTTTTATTTTATTATCATCCTTTAAATGTTACATTACATCACATTTATGTATATAAATATTGGTGTGGAGTCTTATAAAATCATATAGGTGCATGCTATTTATTTCTATTTTTTTATACTGTTTGCTTGTTTGGAAGGGGTACTGTGTGTTGTGCTCAAACTTGAAAATTCCAATAAAACATGTTATTAAAAACATGTTGAGGCCTATTTATTGTCCTTCTAAAGAGTCTGTTCTGTCTGTGAGTGAGTCTGCTGACAGATGTGTGTTGATTCAGTACTTCTCAAGACAGAAAAGTTGTTAACATTTTTATATTTTCCCCGATTGACCTGACACTACCTTGCCTCAAAGGAGAGCCAAAAGTGTTTGAGCTGATGCATCACAGCATATCAGACAGAGCGAGCATACTCTCCATGTTTCAAACTTCCATCTTTCCTCCATCTGGGCAACAACGTGCATAATTCACCACAGGCCAGAAGACAAGGACTGAAGCCTGCCACCTCTCGGTGCTGCTTCAGCTTCATGATGGCTGTCTTGCGTGCCTAAAGATACTTTATCTGTCAAGCATCATAAATCAGCGGTGTGAGGATGTGGCTGCGCTTTAATGTACAATCTGCTGTCAAGGTGAGATGAAGAACTACGGCGGGAAAGACCGCTGGAATAACAAAGCAGAAGGAGAACACGAAAGGAGAAGGGGAGATGGTGAGGCAAGACAGTGAAGAATCACCAAAGAGCAGAAATGAGAGAGGGAGGTTAAAATGAAAAGTGTGAAGCGGCTGTGACGCGCGGGCGAGAGGGAAGGTGAAAATAGAAGAGAGGAAAAGAGGGTAAAAGAGGATTCACGGGTTTCTCGTGAAGGTTTCCATACCAGATCAGTGGAAATGAGGAAAAAGCCACAAGTTAATAAGCACAGGAAGGAGGGGGAGAGGGCTGGGATATGAATAGTACACGTGGGAGAGGAAGGAGGGAGGCGTAGTGACTGTCTCCCTAAAGCAGGCCAGTGTGTGAGCGTGGCAGACTCAGTTACCCCGGGGCTTCCTTTACTCTCATGCCTCCCCAGAGAAGTAATTAACAAAGAAATTATGGCAGAACAATTCAGCCAAAGGCTCTGGGTGTCTCTGACGCCGTTTAAGTGTGCTAATCACTTCTTCCATAACAGTACGGTACAAGAAAGAGAGGAAGAGAGAGAGAGCCTGCAGAGGGGATTTTACCAGGCAAAGGTAGGTCCTGCACTCAGATGGACCCAAAGATAGACCCAGTGGCCACTCCATTAGGTACGACTTCTATTTGAGGTGTCAGTGGCGCAGTATGATAGTTGGAAGGTTGCATGGTCAAGCTCAACTCCAGCTGCCACATGGTGATGTGTCCTTGGGCAAGACACTTACCCCCAAGTTGCTCCAACTACTGTGTCAGTGGTGTGTAAAAGGGTATGAAAGGGTGTGTCCTATCTGTCCTAAATTCTGATGTTCTGATAGTAACATAAGTTCAGTTAGGTAGTGCTCTTATTAGAGCTGTAGTGAGTTTGTACTTTACAGTTTAAAGATCAGTAATGAATATGTTAAATAGATCTATTTAGTGAGAAATAATTCACTTTAAGAGACTTTATTTGTATGTAATGCATGTTTAATGTGGGAAGCGGGGGTGGCAGTAGACTTATATATTATTTTTCCAGCTGCTGGAGAGTGTGTGAGAATAGGGGGTACATGGCTGGAGGTCAAGTGTCTGAAGGGGTACAAGCTGTGAAAAGGTTGTGAACCACTGTGTTGGTTAATATGATGGACAGCTGACATGGATACTCCAATAATCATTGAGTGAAAGAATGTGAATGCAAATACAGTAGGTGTAAATGGGAAATGTGACTTCCGGCTGTCATGGTTGGAAAAGAGTAGAACAGCACTTAATAAGCTCAGTCCTTTCACCATTTCAGTTCTGCCCTGAAGCCCTTTGGTCTTTATGGTCTTTATGGGTTAGACTCAACAAGATGCTGAAACATTCCTCACAGATTTTGCTCCATATTGGCATGGTTGAACTACACAGTTGCTGCAGACTTGTTGCCACATCAAAATGCAAATGTGTCTTCCAGGACAACCCAAAGGTACTTTATTTGATTGAGATCTGGTGAATGTAGAGGCCACTTAAGTACTCTGAACTCATTGACATGTTTAAAAAACTAGTTTGACTTGACAATTTGTTCTTGTGAGAGAAGCTTGTAGAATATGAACACTGAAGTCACAAAGGGATGGATGCAGTCAGCAGCAGAACTCAGGTGGGCTGCATAAAAATGCGAAAGAATGTGCCAAGAAAAATATCATGCACAAATATACTATAGCCTGAACAGTTCATATACAGTACATTTATTGTTGGAAATAGGTACATAGTTTTACTGGTGATTTGCATCACTACTGTCCTTGAAACTATGGGCCAATCCCAGTTGTAACCCTGAGCCCTTGGTTTTGCACTTATACACACAAGTAACCCCCCCCCACACACACACACACACACACACACACACATACATACATACATACATACATACAAACATACATACATACATACATACATACATACATACATATATATATATATATATATATATATATATATATATATATATATATATATATATATATATATATATATATATATATATATATATATATATATATATATATATATATATATATATATATATATATATATATATATATATATATATATACTGTATATATAGATATATATACTGTATATATATAGATAGATAGATAGATAGATAGATAGATAGATAGATAGATAGATAGATAGATAGATAGATAGATAGATAGATAGATAGATAGATAGATAGATATATATATACATATATTCAGTGTATTTGACTGAATATGTATTCAATTGAATACACAGCAAAGACAAGATACTTAATGTTCAAACTGAGAAACTTTATTTTCTTTTGCAAATAATCATCAACTTAAAATTTAATGGCAGGAACACGTTGCAAAAAAGTTGGCACAGGGGCATTTTTACCACTATGTTACATCGCGTTTCCTTTTAACAACACTCAGTAAACGTTTGGGAACTGAAGAGACCAATTTTTGAAGCTTTTCGGGTGGAATTCTTTCCCATTCTTGCTTGATGTACAGCTTAAGTTGTTCAACGGTCCGGGGTCTCCATTGTTGTATTTTACGATTCATAATGCACCACACATTTTCAATGGGGGACAGGAAGTGTCCCTGAGCCCATGTGGTGATAGCCTTTACACAGTGATGCTGGTTTTTGATGCAGTAACGCCTGAGGGATCGAAGGTCACGGGCATTCACTGTTGGTTTTCGGCCTTGCTGCTGACGTGCAGTAATTTCTGTGGCATGTGAGAGAGCGAAAAGGGTCAAATGTGCGTCTCATACGCTGAATGCGTGAGACTTGAGAGCCCTGGAAACTTCAGAACGATGCGCGGTTGGGCAGAAACTGACCTGCATGTCCGGTAAAGATTTCAAAATAAAGGCGTACATTAAAGATGACAATGTTGATTCATATTTTGAGTTTCCATCAATGTAATTGGACCATTGCTTAACCAATCGATATATCGATCCAGATCGATGGATCATTACACCCCTACTTAAGAGCTGCATTTTCTTTATTAAAAAATTAGAACAGTCGATCAGTGAGGGCTAATGAAATAAAATCCTTCATTAACTTTATCACAATGAGTCACTGAAAAAGCAAAACTTAATGGGATGACAGAGTATGCTCTGTATGTTTGTCCTAACTGTCACATTGATGAGGACTCTCCGATGATAATTGCCTTGATTTGTTAAAATTAGCTATAAAACAAAACCCAAACCCTGGTGCATTTAAAGGCTCATTATAATGAATCTGAGTCAGAAATACTGATGCTAATTTCCACATGAAAGCAGGGGAGAATGAATTCAGGCTAAAACGGCACAATAAATGACTGCTGTGCATTTTCAAACAAACAGAAGTCCTTATCAGCTACCTACAGCTCAGCCAAGTGCTGAATTGATTTGGATGAATTGACTTGGTAGGCCTGTGCTGCTTTAATAAGGGAGCCTGAGCTCAGCTGAACGCGGCGGTGCTTTCTTCTCTTGGATTTATCTGTGGCCTCTGGCACTGTCTGCTGTCAGAGAGAATGATTTTATACACAATCTGGAAATTGACTTTTACCACACTAAGGTAAGGTCTCACACAGACAGGTAGAAAGACTTCCTTCGTGTTACTAAAACTGAATGCGGCTCACACACAGAGCTGGGGAGAGGGAATACAACGGCATACAACACAGTGACACAAATACCTCACAGCTGCCTCCCTCGATTACGACTTCAGCGCACAACCCGAGGAAGCAGCTCTCAGCCCACCAACCCCTCACCCCGTCCTCCTCAAGAACAAACTTCTGCATTCTAATTAAACTCAATAGAACCAGAGAACATCTAACATTTACACTAAATGAAGCTCTATAAATAAAACACAGCTCTTCTAATTTAGGCGCTCAGGCATGAAAGGCTCTGCTGCAGCGCCTGAACTCTTCCCCACCTTGCCAGGAGAAACAAACAAATTAGCCAGCTTATATTAAAGTGTGCCTGCTGAGCACGACAGGTAGCTATTTTCAGGGAGAAGCTTTGTCTCACATCTGAAGCCGGAGATGGCATCGCTCAAAGAAGTGGAGCACATTTTTTTGACTTTTGGAGTTTTGAGCGTGCTCGCATAATCCTCTGAAGAAGTTCAGATTCCCAGGTTTGAAAACGTTTTTTTTTTTCATATAAATGCCACCTACTGCTTGAATTATTGTCTTAGTGATGACATTTTTAAATGCTCCTGAGGTATACAAGTGCTGTTGCCTGTTAGCAAGAAGGCTGCTGGATTGTATCTCCACCAGGGACTCTGTCTGGAGTTACAGGTTCTTCTTGTGCACAGGTCAGGTCAGGTTTTGGAGCTCGTGCTGGGTCGGCATGTCACCATTTAATATGCCTGAAGACTTGTCTGCACCAACAGCAACATGAACTCTACTGCATTTGTAGGTGTTAAGTGTGATACAGTTCAGATGGTGCTGCTTTGGTGGAGTGGTAAGAAACCAGGGGTGACACTTATACATGCATCTGCTGGTCCAGGTTCAAGTCCAGCTTGAGGCCAGTTTGCAGAGAGTCTTCCTCTACTCTCTCTCGCCCCCTTCACAAGTCTATCCACTGTTTCTCTCATGTCAATAAAGGCCAAAAATGTCTTCCATTAAAAATTATTCCCTTGTTTTATTATTTTACCAGTGTCAGAAATTTCTAAATTCCACATGTTGATATGGGGCAAAATCTAAGATGTTTGTGTGTATAACTACAATTAGTCACCCTATTTCTTTCACTGACAGTTAAATTCATTGTCATATATGTATCTAGAATTTCTCTTTGTCCATCTATTTAATGAATTTATTTTATAAGCTTTAGGTCCAACCTATTCCTCACCCAGCAGTAATCCTGTTACCACTCCCTAATTAGTGACAGATCATGGTGATAATAAAAAAAAAAAAAAAAAAAAAAAGCATGATAAAGTTTAAAAGTGCAAGGATGCAAACCCCGAGGTTCCAGAGGATTGGACGCAAACCCTTTCAGTTCAGGAAGTAAGCCAGTGGTTGATCCAGCCACTCTACGGTCCCAGCCCAAGACCTTAAGGACTGAGACACACCGGTCAATTCACATTCCTCATTAATAGGCTGTTTTCCTTCATGTAGCTGGTCAGGTTTAAAAGTGCTCCGTTGCTTCTTCACACCATGTCATGTAACACTCCTTCTCCCCAACTATCAACTCCGTCCACTGTCCTATTGCTCAAACAATGAAACAAAAACTCTTAAAACAAAATATATAGAGAGAAGACTATCAACATGTGGTGTTGGACACTTAGCATCAGTGCTAAGGGCATATAACAACTGGGCAGCTTAAGAGCTGGCCAAAAACTTGAAGATCCTGGTATGGCTGAACACAAAGGACAGTATTGCACCAACTGTCAAACTCAATTGTGCCATCTGAAGTTTTAACTAGAACTTAGAGAGCACAAACCTCCACCAAGGGTACTTTCATGTTGACATCTATAAGCAATAGTTCCCGGATAGAGTTACCATGATAATAGGAGTAATTGAGTAACAAGTAATTGTTTGTTAATGGTGGTGATCTGGATCACCAACAAAATCTCAGCATTTTTAAGATGGACCATTACCAACATCTCCTAAAATTTCCAGCAATTTTGTTCATTTGTTCTTGCGAAATCTTGCTCACAAGCAGACAAACAAACATACAGCAGCAAAAACAGAGACTCTTTTGGCAGAGGTTTATATCTCAAAAGTAAGGATTGTGCAGTTTTTGATGATTGGATTTACACTTAAAAACAGTCAACAACTAGAAAGCACTCGGAGAGCGCAGACCTCCGCCAGCGCCACAGTCCTCAGCCATATTGTCATTTTGACCATAAATATTACTCCAACCTTTATTTCATGTCAATATTTAGATTCCTTGACCATGAAAACATACCATTAGCAACTGGATTCATGACGATATCTATTTTAGTTCAGTAGTTATTCACAGAAATCACATTTTTCGCCATGGCGGCCAGATGCTGCTCCAGATCAACACCATAATCGAATCAGTTCTTCCTTTTCCCATGCTGAACATTTCCTGAAAATTTCATCCAAATCCATCCATTAATTTTCGAGTTATTTTGTTCACAGACGGACAGACTGACAAACTCTCCCAAAAACATAACCTCCTTGGCGGAGGTAACAATAAAAAAACCTTTTGTGTTCTAATCAGAATTTTTGAGTATTTGGGTTTTCATATAATGAAAAATCAAGGTCTAACTTTGGGATTGACAATGTCTTCATGATCCTTCATGGGCCCTGCCATGACTCTGGGTCCCAGAAAGCCTTCCCCCTTGCCCCCCTTAAGCCTGTGCATAATGTTTTTTTTTTTTTCCTTTAGACCAAAAACATCCTCATTAGGTCAACTGCTGACTCTAAACTTTGTCTTCTGACTGTTTCACACTGGATGCATGTTGCTTGGGTGACAGCAGCGGGGCCTTGCAATTCTTCATTCTGGCAAGAATGTTGTCTTGTCAGAGCTTCCAGACTGCCAGCGTGGGTGTCACCGTGCCAGAAATTTTCAGAATTGGAGGCTCCTGGAGCAGAGACACATCTCAGCCAAAAAAGGTAGGAAGAGGAAAATAGAGAGCCATATTTAGCTTGTTTCGGCTGATATGTGTGTCCATGGTGGGAGAGTATGTCACAGACAAGACAGAGACAGTTCAAAAACACTTTCTTAAAGCTTGGCTGGCCCTTTCCGTAGAGAAACTCTCTCTTGCACACAGAAAATGGTTTTATTTTTCAGTCAGACATTTAATAAATCAGGTCCTTGGTGGGGAGTTTCATTGTGGTTCTGTCATATCTTTTTTGATGCTCTTTATTGGAGGAAAAGCAGGCAAAACAAGACACATGTGTCAGTGTATAAAAGCCACTGCATGGCAACCGAAAGCAGCCAAACACACCCAGGGTGGAACTGTCATTGGATGTAAGTGTGTGTTAATGATTGTCCATCTCTGGATGTTAGCCATGTGATTATCCAGCAACCGGTTAAAGATGTCAGCAGTGATAGACTTTAGCCGTACCTCCCCAAGCTATAGATATATGATAGAAAATAACTGATGGATAATTCACCCAATCCTCTCTAATTCTGCAATGCCCTGCAATTTTGTCTGTCGCCAAAACTCTCTTAACGTTGTCAAGAAGATGGATCATTACCTTCGCAAAGGAGGTTATGTTTTCAGGAGAGTTTGTTTGTCTGTCCGTCCATCTGTGAACAAAATAACTCAAAAAGTTATGGGTGGATTTTGATAAAAAATTTTCAGGAAATGTTCAGCATGGGAAAAGGAAGAACTGATTCGATTTTGGTGTTGATCCGGATCAGCGTCTGGCTGCCATGACGAAAAATGTGATTTCTGTGAATAACTACTGAACTAAAGCAGATGTTATTCTGAATCCAGTTGCTAATGGTATGTTTTCATAGTCAAGGAATCTAAATATTTAGATGAAATAAAGGTAGGACTACTTTTTATGGTCAAAATCACGATATGGCTGGACTGTGGCACTGGCGGAGGTCTGCATTCTCTGAGTGCTTTTCTAGTTCATTATGTCAGACAGCAGGTAGATCCATCTCACAAAGCTGGAAAGCTGAAACACTTGGTCAGAAAAGGGACTGACTGATTATTATCATTTGAGGAGAAAGAAGTGAAGGAAACTTTAATCAATAAGTCTGAATTGTAAAAGACCACCAATTAATTAATTAATTAATTTAACTCTAATTCCAATTATGTTTGGCCTTTATGAAAAACATAAAAACACTGATTTAGAAATGTAAAAAAAAAACAGCTGTTTGGAACATTCCACTGGTGAACATGTTAATGGACACAGATGAGTGTCATGACTGGGTATAAAAGTGAGCATCCCCCAAACACTCACTTATGTACAAGCAAGGTGGATTGAGGTTCACTAGTTTGAACTACTACATCAAATAGTCTGCCATTTCAAGAACAATGTGTCTCAAATAGTGTTCATTTTGACAGCACTTTTTAATTTAGTTTTAGTTATAGTCTTTTGACTAAGACAACTTTAATTTTAGTCTCAATTTAGTCATCTGAATAATTTTAATTTTAGTCATGTTTTAGCTGATGAAATTTAGTTTCCTTGAATTTCTAAAGGCACATTTTACTCTAGGATAAAACAACACATCTAATAACCCTTAATGAATGCTAGTAAAGTTTGTATGTATAAATTAACAGAAACAGATTTCAATTTTGTGTGAAGTGCAGTCACCCTTATTCAGGCTACCAAGCAGAGCATCTCAGTTAAAACACTAGAACAGACAACAAACAGTGAACCTGCTCTATGTCAATATATCAGTTTATAAAGAGAGAAACTCTGATCAAATCGCTCCCCAACTTATCCCACCACCACCATGATAAGGAAGTTGTGATTGGATGTCCCTCTTAACTCATCCAACTTTTTCCCACAACCAAGGTTGCTGTGATTGGATAAATTCCTAACTTGTCCCCACTTTCTACATGATGAAATTAGGTCTGATGGGATTAAGTCTCTGTCAAACATTTTTGTCTAGTTGTTACGTGTTGATGAAAATGTCAGTTAATTTAGGTTTAGTTCAAGTCCATGTGCACTTCTTTTTATTAATTACAAAAACCATGCCAAAACCATGCCAAAAATAGTCAGCCAAAAAAATTAACACTGTTCTTAAAAAGCATTTGGAAGGAATTTAGGGACTTCATCAACTGCTGCCCATAATATCATTAAAATATCCAAAGAAGTCAGAGAAATATACATACAAAGATGATAAAACCAACATTGAATACCCCTCAGCAGGCACTGCGTTAAAAACCAACATCATTCTCTAATGGACATTACCACCACTTTGGCTCAGGAAAATTTTGGAAAACCACTGTGAGTTAACTCAGTTCCCTCCTGCATCTACAAATGAGAGTTCAAACTCTGCCATGCAGAGTCAAAGCCATATATCAAGAACAGCCAGAGATGCTGCCAGCTTCTCTGGGCCAGCTCATCTGAGATGGACTGAGGCAAAGTAGAAAAGGCTGCTTTGGTCTGCCAAGTCTACATCCCAAATTGTGGACATGGACATTATGTTCTTGGAGCTGTAGAGGAAAGAGACCATCCAGACTGTTATTAACACAAAAGTTTAAAGGCCAGCATCCGTGATTTATGAGGGTGTGGTAGTGCCCATGGCATGGGTAAGTTGCACATCTGTGAAGGCACCATCAATGCTTAAAGATACATACAGGTTATGGAGCAACATATGCTGCCATCCAAGCGAAGCCTTTTTTAGGGACCACTCTGCTTTTGTCGGTAAAACGACTTCATAATAAAGAGTGAAGGTACTGGACTTGGCTGCCTGCCGTCCACACCTGTCACCCACCAATGTGAGGAGCATTATGAAGCTGAAAAAAACAACAAACAACAACAAAACAACAACCTCAGGCAGGAATTCCACCTATAAAGCCTCAACAATTAGTGTCCTCAGTTCCAAATATAACTTTACCCAATTCAATAAAGACATAAACTATCATTGAATCACCTTCAGATGGCTCGACTCAACACTATGGTGGTCATCAGGAAAAAAAGTGATTAAAAACAACTGTGGAAAAGAAGAGTCCTTTTGGGTATAACTTATCATGCAGTGAATCTTGTTGTGTGTTTTAATGGGTGGGAGGACAGCCATTTCTCTTTCCTTGAATAAAAATGAGACAAAAGAAACACTCTGATCCATCTAATCTTGTGGTGTGACTGACACATTGTTCACACAACAAAATCCCGGTTTTTCATGGCTTTTATGATCACATCTCAGGTCTCTATTTGTGTGTATGTGCTAAATATGTGTGGGAGGATATGTTTTCCCCCCAGGCCCCCCCCCCAGAGACTTCTGGAGTGTGAAATGGCTGAATGCAGTCTGGCACAGTCACTGTGACACATAAATGAGGTGACACACATGCACAGAGAGACACATGAATGCTGAAACATGCTCAAGGATTGGCTCCTGGTGTTCCAGACATTGTTAAGAATTGATATGAGGCCCATTGCTTTGTGTGATATCTCCAAAACAACAACACTGTTTTGCAACTTAACAAACAAAACTGGTATCAAACACATCTAAAACATGCTAAGCTTCTTATGTAGGTACATTTTCGAGTTCTATTTGAAGCTATTATTTGCCTGTTGTTGCAGATCTACTCTCAGATGTAAATAAGCACAATGGATGGACAGTACCTTCTAGAAAGGTGTCAGAGAGGGAGGAGAAAAGGCGTGAGTAGGTTTAACACAGCCGAGTGTTGTCTCCACCAATCAAATGAACGCCTCTCCTTGCCTTTAAATGTGCTGCGGGCGAGGCGCAGCGACTGATTGGTCCGACTGATCCTCACCACAGCGGCCACGGTGTGCCAGAAAGACCTGGTAGCAGAGACGGTCAGAGCAGCTGTCACCGTTACAGCAACTGGAGAGCGGAGGGGCCATTGGGGCGCGCATGGGAGGCCACAAAGCGCGTCACCGTGTAGGCCAGCTCCCAGGACAGATGTAATCTGTTCCTTTGTCATTAATAGGAGTACAAAATTAAGAGACATTTAAACACAGCAGCATGCGGCAAGCATCATGCTTGTGACACACCTGCACTTCGGGTCCGTCATCACCAAATAACAGAGCCTTTGTTGATATACTGTATTCTCTCCCAGTATCTCATCCTCCATGCAATAATGTACTCCATCTTTTTAGATCACATGAAGAATAAAGACTAAAACAGAGAAATATGGGCAACCACAGGTGAATCCTTAAGACACAGAGTGACATACATTAATTTTCTCTCTTTTTATCTCCCTCTTTAATACTGAATTTCATGAAATGACAGAAGTCAGATATATACTCTGTATCGGATGATAAGGCTGTTTGTTGTTGGCTTGTGAGATGCGCATAAAACTTCCAGCTGCTGTCAGGTTGAGTTTCCAATTAAGACAAAGGACTTTAATCCGACATCAGATGTGACGGGACAATTAATATAGATACAAATGTATATGCTGGTTCAGACGGTTACATTAAATAGTGATTGCTGTGATTTTTTATTGGTTTAAAATGTGCCTGACACTCTAGAAACCTGCCTCTGAGGCTTTGTTGACGTGTGCGCACATATGCACCTGTCACCAAATTACAGCTGCGGAGGGTGCGCTTCGCCTGCGCTTAGAATAGACCAGGTTGGAACTTTCAGCGCACCTTCCACACAGTTTTTGGACACGAAATTGTCACTGCGCCAACATGTATCTGTGGTGGTGGTTGTGACGGCACTTCCCCCTGGTGTGCCGTCACAACCATGTCAGTGCAGACAGTCTATCAAATTGCCAAACTGACAGTGCACGGTGGTTCGCCGGACAAAATTAACACTGCACTGGTTGCGCCAGGCTCTGCACACCCTGCACCACCCTGCACCACCCTGCGAAGCACCACAAAATTAGAGCCCCATATCACTATATTTCAAATTCATTTATTACTGTAGCTAACAGATTTAGGCTCAAAGCTATTGGTATTGCTTTCATCCTTCATACCTGCTACGCTGTTAACACAGGTCACAGCCAAGCTCTAAAGGTGCGTTCACACCGGACGCTACCTGTACTACCTCGGCGATCAGTCTCCATTCAAAGTCAATGTACAGCCGCGATGGGGCGGGGCTAATCCTCCCACGATGCGACAGCCGGCGACAAGACGTCCACTTCACTCGTCGCGATGTCAAAGTTAAAAAAAAGTTGATCTATTCAGGAACTAATTTCAGTGAGGACATTTGCAGACGGACCGCGGTAAACTCACAGATAATGCTGCTGCATCATCAGCTGCAGAGTTTTGTGTCTGATAAGTGAGTGAAAAGGACACAGCTGGAATAATGTCCACTTATACATCCTATTATGTGATGTATGATATGATCGCGGTAAAACTCAAGCGGACGTGACGTCACCGACCGATGGTCAGGTATTTACAGGTATTTATGGACGCGCAACGCTACATCAGTGGGCGACGCGACTGTGGTAGCTGGGTCGCTTACGGTGTGAACGCACCTTAATAATTCCTAGACTAGATGTATGTGAAATAAAGTTTTTATGGTTGTTATAATAACTAGAGTAGAAGACAAGGACCTGTTTTGTGCCATGGCTGGCTTTTATGTTCAACACTTGAGTTTCAGATCAACTGTTTTTGGTGAAACATGTTGTGCATAATTTAACTTACTATAATGCAGGATCAAAGGTAGCCATCAGCTTGTTTCTAAACCGAAAAAGGTACATTCACATGGACTCAGTCTGTTTTAATAAGCTGCTTGTGAATTACACTCAGAAATATAGCAACTGACAACTGCAAGTCACCAGTTGACACAGCTAGTAGCTAAAACAGGACACCATCAGAGTGTGAAAGAAAGTGCTATAAAAAAGTGTTCAGACTGTGTTGATTGTGTGTCTCATCCATCAGTCATTAGTCGGAGAAGACCTGATACTTCTAATTATTGATGCTTATTTCATCAGTTCATACCTCTACATTGTCTCTATCCAAATGTTAAATTCTATTGCTCTAATGTGCCTCAGGTGTCATCCAGTATACACATTACACAGAGACAGAATATATTTCTGAGCAAAGATAGATGCTGTAAGAGTCCAAGCACAAAGTTTAACAGTGAGTTTATCTCATGTCTTCCTCTTTAATGGCAAATTTGTTTATCTTCCCACAAGAATGAAAAACGATGAAAATTGAAGGATCTTGAACCAAATGCTGCCTTTGTGAGCATTTAAAGCATAGCAATTCAAGGACATGTGTCAGGTATGAATGTATGTGTGTTTGTAAATGCGGGAGTGTGTGCATGTAAAGCTAGTGTGTCTGTGTGTGTAAATCCAAAGACGCTGGCCTGGCGTCGTCTCTAAATTATTAGACACAAACAGCTAATGTCTTAGTTAGAATTATGTGTTTGGACCAAGGACAAGGACATCTATGCGCCACTCAGCTAAACTATGTGGATGCAACTAATTTCATCTCTGTTTGAAACTCTGCTCCTGTAAAGAAGACTTCATAAAATGTCTTAAACCCTTCAAATGCTGATAAAGTGAAGTGAACGTCTTTATATGAGACAAGAGCTCATATGTGTGGTGACTCAAATGTGAAGTGTGAGCATGCATCAGAATAAAATTGCCACGACACTCTTTTGTTCATAACAGAGGGGACAGGGACATAAGGACTGTGTGTTAAGTCTGCACAGTCAAGTTACAAAGACAAATATTCAAGAATCCGGTCAAACATTTAGCAAGTTATCATAGAACTACAAAATGGCAGTTCAACTGAGAAGAAGCTACCATGCTTTAAAATATAATGCCATAGCAAAACCTCTTGTTTGAGAATTCCCTTTTAATTAAATGACCTGATCAAGTGGGTGTCCATGGCTAAGGCTGCATTTGAGTCCCTTGACATTTTAGCAGTTGGCAGTTCATTAGCAACCATCCTTTTGATAACACAATAATAGTGTAAATTTGAAAAAGAAAATGCTAAATTAAACATTTATATTTCTTACATGTGTTTATTAATGTCCTTGTTTCTGGTGTTTACAGGGACAGTTTTTCTAAAATCTATTAGACTTTGGGACCTGGGAACCAGATGTGCTAAGCTGCTAACTCACTCCTACTTGTTAGGATTCATTCCTACACCATCAGCCTCTGTAACTTTAAACAGGCTAATGTAATTAATCTATGTTTCTTTATGGTCTAGAACCAGTTTGCAGCCCAGTGGCTGAGGACTCTACTGAAATAAACCTCTGCCAGCACTTGGTAGGATCATCTTAAATGTACAGCCTCGCCTTAAGCTTTTATGTGGGGTCACAACGACAACTTTGAGTGTGCACATCATTTTTTAGGTCTTTATCTTCATTGACATATTGGAAATTGAGTTGGTCTCTAAAAAACCTTGCACTTAATCTTACTTTGTCTCTAAACTTTTTCAGTATTGTATAACCCCAGGGCTGGGAAACCATTCTGCTCCCTAAAGGGCACAACACTTTGGAAACCTTTGAACGCAATTCCATCGCAAATGTACAACACTATTCAGCCCTTAATGCTCACTTCACAAGGGACTGAATAGCTAAATCACAAGTCTCCAAACCATGGCATCTTTTGATTGAAACGGCTGTTTCCAAATGAGAGCGGAGACCAGCTTTCCCTCCATCTGCCTTGTCCATCCATCCTTGTTATAAAAACCCCACCTGCCTCTCTGGCTCCCTATGCCTGAAGACCACTCCACTCCAGAAACCTGCCGGTATTAAGACTGACTCTTCAATCCCAGACGATCGATGCCGTCACTTACCGACCAAGTCACACCACTGATTACAGCGTCCCTCAATTTACAGTGCTGTTGGTAGAAGTGGGGGAGGAGAAGAGGTAAGGGGGGGAGTCGGTGAACTGCGAGATGAGCTGGACTCCCTGCTGGAGCTGGCTGGGTATAATAAGGCCCTGCTGCCCCAAGGTGTAGATGGTGGCATGCAGTTATTGCTTACAAGGGCCACAATGAATGTTGTTGAAAGATCATTTTTATCCTTATATGACTCGGAAAATTAACCCACCAGGAGGGCTTCACAGTCTGCTGCTTTGTCAGAAAGCAGCTGTGAAAGCCAGGGTTGTGCTGGTCCGTGAGAAACCATGTTGGTCAACGTCCTGCTGGGCTTTAATTATAAACACACACATGCATTCATGCTTGAATGCACAGTGGCTGTTAAAGTGGAAATAGATATTTGTTTCATGGTGTAAAAAACTGAAGATAGAAAGTTTTGTGAAGACTTCCAGCAGACTTCCAGGTCACAAACGGCTCATTACCTGCTGCTGAAAAGCTACTTAAAGAGAATTCAGAGTCATTTCTCTTGCTGGATCACTCAGCACACTTCCTGTGATTTCACATTCAAAGAATAAAGTCAGAGAACTTTTGAGGCAAAAAGGAAGCCATTTCCTCACGGTTCTCATGTTGGATTACAAAGCCGAGTTGGTGCCAGAACTTCAACAGAGCAAAACACAATGCGGCTCATTCTGTGCGCTGTCTGACATGCCTCTGTGAGAACATAAAAAAACATGAGTGGGAAGAAGAAAGGCATTAAAATGAGTGTTTCATTACTCTCAGTTGTACATGCATCTCTGTGATGTTTTACACAAACAAAATACGAGGACTGTCGTTAACTCTCCAAAGCTTCCATCTTTGTATCACTGTGCTCCCCTATCTAGGCATCTTTTTCCACTTTATTCAATCCATCCACCAAGTTATAGATAATTTAGAGATTTACTGACCCAATTACTACCCATAGTCTCACTTTTAATCCATCATACTGGTCATCATTTATACCTTTATTTAGTTTTGAATTATTCCTTCATAAGGATAGGTACTGACTTATTTAAGCACCAGATTATCAAGTCTCCTTGTTTTCCATCAATCATTTCCAAATACTAATCTATCAATACATTCATTGACTTTAACATCAATCTAATACCCTTCAATTGCCCCAGGATATAGAAACACTTTCATTTATCTACGTATACATACATACAGTTAGTAAAATGGCCTTCCATACACCCATCAACCATCTATCAATGTCTATCAAGCCCAACATTCATTCATTAATTTTTTTATATTTTTTACCCAACCAGCTATCCCTTCTTTCTTCTTCTCTATCAATCTTATAATTTCCATTTCTCCACCTATTGATCCATCCATCTCAGGCTCCATCCATCCTTGGACATATAAAACCATCTATTTACTTTTTGATTCTTTTATCCATCTAACTATCCCACTTTCCTTCCCTACTCCTGCTTCCTTCCATCCATTTATCCATCAGCCCATCCGCTTTTATACCACTCTATCTATCTATCTATCTATCTATCTATCTATCTATCTATCTATCTATCTATCTATCTATCTATCTATCTATCTATCTATCTGTCTATCTATCTATCTATCTATCTATCTATCTATCTATCTATCTATCTATCTTTCTATCTATCCATCCAATCACTTTTATACCATTGTACTTGTTTAATTTCCCATTTATACATCCGTAAATCTTCCTTCCATCCATCATCATCATCATTCAATCCCGTTCATGTGATCATCCATCCATCCGCCACACCAAATCCAGTCAAATACTTATATATCACTCTAGTTTTTCAATTTCCCATTTATCCATTTATCAATCATTCAACTATTCCAACTTTCATCCATCCAGCCACCCATCAATACAGCCATCAATACATCTATACATCCATCTATTCCTCATCCATCCTTCAAACCAGAGGTCCCTCGCAAGAAAGGAAATGGACCTGTACTGAGATGCAGAGAGAAAAACGTTATAAATGTTATTACTATTTTTGAATAGCTAAGACAAGAGATGATAAATGAAACACACAGCATCAGCCAACAGCATTAAATGCACACAGTTATTTCTGCAGTTTCCAAAGTTGTAGGGGTTAAATAAGTAACCACGTTAACAGGTGTAAACAGAACAAAGTCATGATGTCACATCATTTAGGGTTTAGGAACAAGCCTGTAGCTCTCTCTGATCCTGCATCTCTTTATCTTCCTTCCCAGTTTCACATGTATCCATCCTTCCACTCCTCATGCCCTCGTACAGTCTGTTGTCAGAGCTGATCTTCCTTGGCCATCTTAATGAGTTCCATTGGAGCTCATTTGAGGCTGTGATTAGATTCCTGTTAATAAGTGCTGTGTGTTCTCTGCAGGTTGTTATCCTGAGGTTGGCCCCCGCTCAGTGTGTGGGTTCTTTCAGTGTGGTAATGCTGGCTCTGGTGCGCTTCCTCAGGATAAAAGGGAGCCGAATCAAAACCTGCCCAAAAGCCAGTTTCACTCCCTGGCTTATCGCTCCATGTAAATGAACATGTTTGTGTTTGAAGGTGTGTGAGAGAGTGTGATGTGACTGCAAGCTACCTGCTGACAGATATGGGACATCTGGCGTCGTCTTGGCATTAGTTATACAACTGTGCTTGTTGGATGGTGTATGGAGAGGTTACGATACTTCCATCGAATGAATAAATAAAAGCTAAACATACTCTTCCCCTGGCAGCAGATACTATACATTACTTTGCTAGGCATGATTGGTCTGGATTCTGAGGACCATATCAGGGCCACACAGCACTGGCTTTACATGTATGTGCTCTAATGTTTATTGTTGCTGCATAGATATGTTTCCACTGGAGCTGATGGTACTCTGAGAAACACCTGGCACAAGAAATCTCGTGTATTGGGGGAAAGTGAAGAAAAAAAGGTTTTTGTTGTAAATTGTTTTTGGAAAATGAAGCCCACATTGGAGGAAGAGAAGGGATATTCCCTGTAGTGGGGGTTTGCTGAAAGACAATGGGCATTTTCTTTTTATATAAAAATCATTACAGGGTGCATTCTGCAGAATGAAGAACCTTTAAACGGTGTATGGGGTGCAATGTAAGGGTAACTAGTCTAAAATAAAGGAACTAGTCATCGGAGTAAACATACAACTTTATATCATTATAAAGTCATGAAAAATCAAAATGCCTGTGTTGCAGCTCCACACAGTGGTCGGTTTTCCTTTTTGAGTTTTGTGTTTGGCATGACTGAAAGCTATCAAAAGATCCTGCCGCAGCTTGGTCTTTGTGTCAATTCACAATTATACAGCTCTGAGTGAGTTTGAGAAAGCAATCTCCACTGAGGCACAAGAAGAAACACACACGGCAATGAAGATTATATCAAAGCATGCAGCCACAATACTGATAGTTATATACATCCTAATGAATCTCACACATAATCATGCTCTCAAATGATAATAAAGGCTGGGGTATGTGATTCCTGAAAGGAAAATGAGAAAATAAATTGGTTAAAGCCCACAGTTGATTTTGTACAGTAAACAGGTCTATCATAAACACACTGAAGTCTGATCCTGTTGAGACTTTAATCAATAGTGAGGTTTCTTTATGGAGAAGTTTTTGACTCATCGTTGGATCATTTCTCACGTTCAGGATGCTTCAGTGAAAAATAGCACTTTAATCTGAGCATAAACATACATCTCATATAGTGCTCTGTGTGTGTTATGTGAGTTAAGTAGCAAATTAAAGTGAGAGGCATTAAATAAAACATCCAAAATTCAGACTAAATAACTAAACCCACTGTGTAAATAGTGAAACCCCAAACACTCTGATTTAAAGAGACTAAGAGGTAACACTCTGAGTAGTTTGATCACTGTTTTGCCCAAAACGATGATGGAGGATAAGGGCAACAATAAAACAAAAGTAAAGTTGAGAATATGAGAATAAAGTCATAAAGTAATGAAAATAAAATCTATAAATCTATTTAAATTAAGCAAACAAACTTTATTCTGAAAGGTTGTACCAGAAGACCAGCTATCCGCCTATGCAAAGAGATTAAAATGAGAGCGTCTTCTTGATTAAAGGTGCTATGAGGAGAATCTATTACCGGCAACCTAAAAGACTCTGCTACCCACGAGCCCATGCGGCGACTGTCGTAATGAGGCGTTCCAGTAACCGCGGAACTGGGAGTGACATCATCTCAGAGCTATCAGCGTTCCAGTTAAAAAGTCGGAAAACATGCCGATCTACCAGGCTATTGTTAGCTGTTGTTAGCATGCCTGTGTTGTTGTTCACAAATATCACATGAAGAATGTGATTATCACTATGGCCCCATTTTTGTAAATATAAGTCTAACAATACTATGTATACAGCTGATCTAGAGCGACACACCCCAGTCAAAAGTGCAAATAAATGGATTATTACAGGAGCTAAATAGCTGTTCACACTGGGGGCAGCCATCTTTGATTGTCAACCCGAGGGTGGCGAGGTTTCACCGCGTTCCCAGTAGGAAACTCTGACTCTGAGGGACGTTCTAGTTGCAGTTTCCTACTCAGAGCTCAAAATTCCTACTTCTGCCTACAACTGGAACGCACCGCAGACGTTTACATCCACAGCGTGTGTATGTTTTGAGGCTATGGATGCAATAAGGACCTTCCTCAGAACTCTGCATTGCTTTACAACTTTGTTTCTTCAACAGTTTACAGGATGCAAAGCGACGAGGTAATGTATCTCTTTCTAGTTACATAGCGGTAGTTTTTGACGTGTGACAACAAGCAATTTTTGGAAAACTTGTTATTAGTTGTAGCCGGCTATTAATCGCAACTTACAGCCCGGTGCTCTAAGACATGTAATATAAATAATAAAATAATAAAAAATTTGCTCTGGGTTTAATTTTCTTCTTCCGGAAGTTGGCCAGTCAAGCCCTGTCCGACCCGAACGGAAGGCTAAGGAATAGCATTTATAGATAACCTATTTTGATGCTATAAAACTCATCAATAAGTGCGTATTTCGATCAGGCATATATCAAAAAGTGAGACTTTTTTGTAATCACTTAGAAACTCCTCACAGTCTCTTTAAGGTATGCTCATATTGATCTAAAGTTTTGACAAGTAGCTTTCTTAAAGTCTTTATTCTCATAACTTTATGTCTTTATTCTCATAACTATGACTTTATTCCTATAACCTTATGTTATTTTTCTTGTAACTATTTGACTTTATTCTTGTAATTATTTTTTTTTTTTAACATAGCCCTAATCCTCAGTCATACTTCACAATCTTTTGAAGAATAAGGCAAATTTGGCTGTTTGTTGAGAACATGAGCCCTCAACATAACAAACTAAAGACCCACAGACACAAAACCATAGACCAGTGATTCCCAAACTGAGGTACTCGTATCCCTGCGTGGAAGTGACGTAGGGGTTACGCGAATACCTGTAAGGTCTCAACCAGTTAACTGGCAAATGTTTGCATTTTGATAATCAATCTGTCTTCAGTCTAAAGTGTTGGCAGAGAGGCTGCAGGCTGGGTTTGTGGGGCATCTTGGAGAAGGAAACCCATCCTGAATTGTCGAAGATTCTGATAGTAACTAAGTTCAGTCAGACAGCGTTCTCATTAGAGCTGTGGTGAGTTTGTACTTTACAGTTTCAAGTTCATTAATAAATATGTTCCAGAAATTTAAATTTCTATTTTCAACAGTGAACTTGTGTTGCCCACTGAAATTAATGCTAAGTAAATCTATTTAGTGAGAAGTGATTCACTTTAAGAGATTCTATTTGTATGATATGCATGTTAAATGTGGGAGGCGGGATGGCGGCAGGCTTACACTCACATTTCATATTCTCGCTGCTGCAATTGTGTGAGAGTAGTGGGTACGTGGCTGAAGGTCGAGTGTCTGAATGGGGTACAGGCTGTAAAATGTTTGGGAACCACTGCTTTAGACAATGTACTCCACTCTGTCAAGTTATAGCTGAAAGACACACAAACACAGTGCTGTGCTCCCCCACTGGCACTGCATGCTCTTATTCTTTGTTAGACTCTGTTACCATCTTCATAGACTGAACAGAGGGGGGACCAACTCTTTCCACAAGACCAACAGCTACATTCACAGCAGAAGTCCAACATCACAGAAGGGTATGGATCAGAACTTAAAAGGGCACTGTGGACAGGCCTTGAGATTACATTTCACACAGTGATGTGATGACACTGCTTTTTCTACATCATGTGTCAAAGAAGGAGAGTGAGGCATGTGCGCTGGTAAAAATCTAGGAAACCAAACTGTAAAATTAGTCATCAACATCTCTCAAAAAACTTGATCACAAGCACAAACAATGTCAGTCTGCTTCCTGAAAACCAAAGAGAAAGAAAATACAAGAACAAATCTCATCACACTGAAGGAGTGCACACAAAAGCAGCACTGGGCCAAGGATGCTCAAGGCTGGGACCCATTTTTATTCAAACATCAAAGAAACATAAAAGAAAAGAGACTGACAAGTACACACACACACACACACACACACACACACACACACACACACACACACACACACACACACACACACACACTCCAGTATCCCACTGAGTTCCTGAATCCCATCCTTCCTGACTCAACCTGAGCATACTTACTTAGCACACAATGCCTCAGAATCAAAATACATGACAGTGCTGCATGGTCTGCATTTAGGTCTGTTTGAAGTTCTGACAAAGAAAAGATTTCAAATGTCTGCTACAATATGGTCACTGGCTGTAAAATCATAGAAAGAGAAGGAACGGTACGGCAGAACTGCAAAGCCTGAGGATGAGAGTCGACACAATAGTTTTAGGCTTTTAGATCAACAAAGACAGAACTGCAGAGGAAGTTTGAGCAAAGAGATCATCCATCCAGTTTATTGGTCACAATTCTGACAATGCTGTCCAGCAAATAAGGCTTTTTATTCATGTTTTTAAAATTGTGTTTTGCAAAGTCCAGCTGTTCCACGAAAATAAGATAAGATGATAAGATTTCTTAGTACTCTACGTTCATGCGTGTTTTTGTTGCATACTTACTTTGCTGTCAATATTTTATAAAGATTGTAAAGACTTAAACCTTACCATCCCATAGTTCAATACAGGATGTGTTTTATGAGGTGCTTCGATGTTTCAATCTTGCAAAGCTGCAAGCTGGAACAATTGAGCTCAGGCACAACCCAGTCAGTATCCTCTGAGGACAAGGAGGTGTGGGCTTTGAGCTTGACACAGTAAGAGGTGACACCAGGCTGTTAAACAACGGCTGCTCGTAAAGACAGAATCTACCTGCTGTAGTGACAGTTTTATAAGAATTAGACAGCATTTCTCTTTAAATGACAGACAAATAACACTGAAATCATTTCTCCCTGAAAAAGATAGTTTCACTTGTCTCTCAAAAGCTTTTGGTGAGAGCTTGATTAACAAAGTGGCTTGATCTCCGCTCTCTGCAGCAGCACCTGACCACTTTAGTTGAACGGTGTTCATTATGCCTTTATGTTACATAGATATGGTCACTTTTCTTTTATCTCAGGCATGAATATTCTTCACGTATCTGGACATGTTTCGGCGGAAACTTCCGCCTTCCTCAGAAGTGTCACCAGATGATGGGTGTGACGTGTTAAATCAGCTGGTGTTACGGAGGTGTGACCCTCCTGTCAAATTTTCTGACAGGAGGGTCACGCCCCCCGCTGTCCGCTCACCTCTGCAGGATGCTGCTCCAGGTGTGTGAGAGCATATAAGCCCCCTCGTCCCTGTTCATCGTCCATGGGCCCCGTTTCCTGATCTCAATGGCTTCCCTTATCCAACGCTGATGTCAGGAAACGGGGCCCAGAGATGAGGAGGGTCACACCTCCGTAACACCAGCTGATTTAACACGTCACACCTATCATCTGGTGACACTTCTGAGGAAGGCGGAAGTTTCCGCCAAAACATGTCCAGATACGTGAAGAATATTCATGCCTGAGATAAAAGAAAAGTGACCATATCTACCTGACCACTTCATCATTTGTTTGGCTGGAATTGAATATGATTGATAAAACTATTGTTTAATCACCTTCCAGACAAATGTTTGATAGGTGCTTCTATCTATAAACACTTTCAATGGGCTGCTAGTCAAACCAGCAACCTCTTTGCTCTGAAGCATGTGTACTGCCAGCCTCGCCAGTGAGCCGCCACAACTAGATTATACTAGAATCAATATTCCAGAGATGACAATTTGACTCAAAATTGAGTTTTGACTCAGACTGATTCACTATTCCCAACAAAGGGCACAAATCCTTGTCAAGCCATTTCCTACATTATGTGGCAAGTTATCGCAAAAAATGTGGAAGATTCTCTATTTTAAACTGCAAACAAATCCATGAAAGCTCTAGTATCACACCTGGATTTAGATCACCACCCAGACTGAATAACTTTTCTCATATGTCCAACTTTTCCCAATACAACAAAATCTGTTCATGACTATTTGAGTTACAGATCTAACCACTTTTTTCCCCTTCAAGTCAGCTGCCTGCCAGCTTCCAACCAGTTACCAGCCAACTTCCGGCCAACTGGAAACCCCTCCACCTCTCTATCCAATTCACTGAAAACACGTCCATTCATGCATTTACAGGGTGTCTCCATCAGATAGAGCCTTTATCACAAGATAACGTATAGCTTCAACATTTTCCAAGGTTAATAAAGTGGCTAAATCATCAGAGAGCAAACTTGACACCACAAATCAAAACAAACCTGTTCAATTTATAACCATCAGACTGGCTAGACCCTGTCACAGCTCGGCCAGGGACAAGCCAAGACCCAACAGGGAAAGTTTGTTCTAAGTGCATGCATCTATATCTTGTTAACAGAAAACAAAAAATAAATAAATAAAGCCAGAAAAACACTTGTAAAGATAACCTCCTTGGAGCGGAAATCAATGGTCTTTCTCCTACAAAGGTACTTCTATCGTGATTTACTCAAATTCATTGTGAGCTTGAATTTGACAGACAGGCCAACATTTTTTTAACACTTCAATGAAGAAAAATTACAAGTCTTTAGAAAAAATGAATGTAACGTATTTTCTATATTTAATGGGTTTTGAAATCATTTCATTAGCCAACGCATATATTCTACAATTCTACAATTTCATTTAGCAGAGGCTTTTCTCCAAAGCGACGTACAACACAAGCAAGAATTTGGACTGAGGGGAAAAACCTTGGCAAGTGCGTCGAAGTGCTTCAAGTCAATTGGCCACAGCTGGCATATAACATATGCCTGGTTGTTTACTACTTCAGTATGCATTTGCTTTGCTGGTAGCAACTGGAGCAAAACATGTCTCTACAAAATAAGAGCTAGCTGCATTATAATCTCTGTTTCCACTTTGTTGTTGTGAGAATGTTTTTAGAGTCAGCTGTGATAATACGGCCTACAATGAGAAGGTATTCTCAGTTTACATTCTAATGGAAAACAAAGCCAGCAGTTATACAAACTAAGAAGTTGATTGAAGTTTAGCTGATATCCCCAATAGAAAAGTACCAATAATGGCTGACAGCAGTCATTAAGCATCATTTAATCACCTTTTTGTGTAAAGCCAAGTCACTTGTTTGTCCTTTTGTATCAATGCCAAATTTTCTGTGCCTTACTCTTTAGTCCTTCACTAAGCAATGAAATAATAAGTGGAAGAAGCCATCTTTACTCTATACTAAGCATAAATCTTCTTTCAGCCTGTCATGGCCAAACATATACACAGTATGTCTCAATTAACCTTTTCCCTGCTGCTAAAACTCATCCCTTCATCCAGGGTAGAGTGGCAGCAAGAGGACTGCAGTCTTCACCTTGTGATTCATTAAAGACCCTTTCAGAGTTCCTCAGTCGCTGAGGTAAAAGCAGCTGATTGTTCTTCCTCCAGTAGGAAAGGCAAGCCCATTTTCCTAAATGTAGGGCTGCAGCTGCCGGGGTGATTCTGCAGCAGGCTTGGCTTTGAAGGTGAATAAATTAATATAAAAACACCCCTCTGTTCATTAGCCCAGATTCATACCTCCCACTTCCAAAATCTCCCAGCATCCCCGGTGGTGATAAGCATACTGTATTCATGCACACATCACCATTATCAATATTTAATAAATCCAGAGAACACTGCACAGCTGGTGAGGAAGGCTGTAATGTTTCTCTGCAGGGTTTAAGGCAGTGTGAGAATCCATCCACTGCAGTTTATTTTTTATTTATTTCAGTACAACTCAAGTTATTATTATTATTTTTTTCACAAGAAAGTGTATACAGCAAGAGAAACACAATATGTGAAAACAGAGCTGAAAGCATTTTTAACTGTGTGCTTTTAATTCTAAAGTGGCACCATTTCCTAAAAGACCACCACATCATTATTACAATGTTTGTTCAACTTTTTCACAGTAATTAGGAAGGGTTTATTTGTATCTTTCAAAGTAAACGGTTAAGTGTTTCTAGTTCAATCAGCCCTGGAAATAATATTGTATTCAAATTGCCTTTGGTTGAGAAAACACCTGGAGAGTATTTGAAGTTAACAAGCCGCCAAGGGAGCTGGAGCGGAGTGAGAAGCTGATATTAGGCTCATTATATTCTTATTGTTGTAAATCTACCTTAATGTTTTATACCACCCACAGGCCCAGACTAAAAAACCTCTATCGCTGCAGGTGGTCCAAATATCTTTTAAATCTGCCAGAGAGAACTCAAAACACTGTTGGAAAGTTTAGTTCCAGCCAAGGATCTTGTAAGTGAATTACACTAATATATTTAAATCATATATTTGTTGTATTTTCTGGGTTGTTAAAGAGCCATCTCGGCATTAAAAACTGGCTCATGCTAATAATGTGGAAGTGTGTTGCAAACTGCTACGTGATTTACACTTGTCTTTACAGAAAATGAACAAAAATTAAATAGAATGACATCCCACAAATGTATTAAAAAAAGATCAGAGCAAACTGAAAGTAACCCTTGTGTCACTTGAATTTGAAGTAATCCTCTCCCAAAAACTGCTACAAAAAATAAATCTAAGTCCCTTAAGTCCCAATCTAACTACCAAATATGCATTTTTATTTTATTTTAACACTTCAAATGCCAATTTGATAACATGCTGTCACTGTTTTTCTTAATACACATTAAATTAGCTATTTTACACAGATTCATGTTGGGGGGGCTGGGGATTTTGTTTTTTCAAGATCAGACTAAATATACATAAGATCTGCAATACATTGATTTTAATGCATTGTTTTTTTCTGTCTCAATTTCTTAACTTCCTACCCTTTCAGTTAAATAGAGGACAAATATGTTTACTGCAGATTGGGCGACCATCTACACATGAATTCATGAGTTCTAGGTGAAAAGAAGCAATTACATCAGTAGGGTGATTGTAAAAAAGATTGTCGACTGAAAAGTTATTTTCCACAGCTGATTTGTTATGGCACTACTTCAGTATATGGCACAATCAATGTGTCCTTCCACCAGCAACATCAACCAGCTACATTCAGAAGACTTCAAAAGAGGAAACTACTTATAAATGAAATTTAATGGGATTTTTGCTTCAATTATATAACAGCAATTTACCTTGGATACTTGGGAGTTCTTGTATTCACCTGTTTACACACAAGAAAACCCTCTGCAGATGGAGAGTCAACAGCTCTAAATGAAAAATGGAAGAAACTGCTATGGCAACTGGAGGAACATAGAATCTGATGTTACCGCCACAATACAGTTGTTTAAATCATGAGCTTATGGCTGCAAACTGGATGAAATAGGAGTGTGATGACAAAAACCCTGTTAGGGATCAGGGGATACCAGTGGCAGTATGCAGTCTGCAGCATTAATCATACAAAGCCTCCCTGCTGTAATGGACATTTATAATGGTAAGAACCAAGCTCACTAAGATTAAAAGTGATTGGATCCTAGAGGCCCATGTTGAAATGTCAGACTTTACAGTAACATTAAAAATGCTTAAAGTGATATTCCGGGATGGAACAAGTCGGGTCCTATCACAAGGTTTAGGGCAGAAATTACCCCTACAGCAGTGTTTCTGTGTAGCAGAAGCCCAGGGCACTGGGACCAAACACCCCCTTCCTCCTCCAGTCCTGCTCGTTTGCCGAGTTTCTCTGCACTCAGACGGGGCCATATTTTACTTGACCAAAAACACAAATAAACGGACTCCCACCGAAAAATCTGATATCGGTCTGCATTCACGCTTTATTTAGAGAATTTTCAGCGCATTACTTTCACACAAAAACACCGCTAAATAAGGGTCTAGTTCTCGTAGCAGCGTGAAACGGCCTCCGCCGAAGAGCCTCAGCTGTGGCTGCAGAGCCAGAGCTGCAGAGCCAGAGCTGCAGCGGAGGCCGTTTCACGTGGAAATAAATTCAGCAGGTTACTACTCAATCTAACAACTGGATGGGATTAATCACTGTGGGTTAAATAATAAAAGTGCTCATGCTATGCTGGACTTAAAGACGCTCTTATCTCTATAGCATCAATTAATCATTAAAATGAAAAGTAAGACAAATGGTGCCAGCAAAAATTCAAACCTCGAGGCATTTCAACCTTACCTAAGGCTTCAAACCAAAGGACACGTAATGTCCTAAATGAGGTTTATCAAAGAAAAGTGTTGATGACATACCTGTGTTGTTGAGGGTTATGACCAGCATGGTGCACAGGAGGTCCAGAGAGGAGCATGGAGCGTGTAGGGGGGAAACAAAAGAGAGCAAACAGTTAGCAAGTGATGGAGTTTATGACAGACATTTATGGTGTAAGTAAGTCTAAATGATTTTGTGATAACTGTGAAGTCTGAATGACACATACAGAGAAGAACTTTCAGCCTGGTATATATATGCTGTCACAAAATTTGAGTTTTCATTTCACATCAATACCAGCAAAACATTTCACAACATCACTGGCATGATATTTACAGAAAATTATGGGAAAAGGACAAAAAAGAGACATTATTCAACAACCTGAATTTTTATCTATGCTTTGGCCAAATACTGTCCCACAGGGAGGAGGGCAGACTGCCTGCAATAATACTAATTAATCCATCCATCCATCCATCCATCCATCATCTTGAGTTGCGGGGCTGGAGCATCTCCCAACTGACATTTGGACAAGCAAGTCAAAGAGCCACATGGAGAGACAGGCAACCATCCAAACACTCAAACACACCTTAGGACAATTAAGAGTACATAGTTAACCCAATAAGCATGTTTTATGGTCTGTGAGAGGAAGCAAGAGTGCCTGATGAGAACCCACAAATGCACAGGAAGAACATGCAAAGTCCACACAGAAACATGGGGTTTGATCCAGCAACCTGCTGCACCACCAAGCTGCCCAACATCAAATAATGTTGCTTTAAAAAAATTTCAAAGGTGCTCTGAGGAGAATATATTTCCAGCGACATAAAGACTCTGCTACCCATTAGCACGCACAGCGACTGTCGTAATGCTGCGTTCCAGTAACCTCGTAACTGGGAGTGACATCATCTCCAACTTTTCTGCGTTCGTGTTGAAGCCTGCGTTGTTGTATGAAGAATGTGATTATCACTATGGCAGCATTTTTGTAAATATAAGTCTAACAATACGATGTATACAGCTGATCTAGAGCGACACACCCCAGTCAGAAGTGCAAAAAAAATTGATTATTACAGGAGCTAAATAACTGTTCACACTGGGGGCATCCATCTTGGATTGTCAACTCGGGGGTGGTGAGGTTTCACCGAGTTCCCAGTAGGAAATTCTGACCTCGGGGGGTTCCAGTTGCAGCTTCCTACTTGGAACTCAGAAATTCCAACTTCTGACTACAACTGGAAAGCACCAAAAGACGTGACTCAAGGTACATAGAGGTAGTTTTCGATGTGTGACAACAAGCAATTTTTGGAAAACTTAGAATCATAGTTTTGTAGCCACCTTTTTATCACTACTTACAGCCTGGTGCTCTAAGACGTGTCTGAATAATATAAATTTGCTGTAGTTTTAATTGTCTTGTTCCCGAAGTTGAGTATCCAGGCCAGTCCAGTCCAGCCCTGTCCGACCCGACCACGAAGCTAAGGAATAGCATTTATAGATAACCTATTTCGATGCTATAAACTCATCTTAAAGTGTATATTTCAATCAGGCATATATCTAAAAGTGAGACTTTTTTGAAATTAATTAGAAACTCCTCATAGCATCTTTAAGAAATAATACTGAAACATTACAATAATGAAGGGAATTGATAGGGCTTGTATGACTTACTGATCATATAGGTAGATTTTTTCATTTTTTTAACAATCATTTATGCTGCTTTTGCTCTCTGTACACACTCATTTAGGTTTAATTCAAAGACAAAGTTCCAGAGGACAGAACATATCATAAAGACACACACCTCCGTAGAAAGGGTGGGCGCCGTGCTGCTCAGTGTGTGTGTGTCAGCTTCATTCTGCTGTTTGTGTCAGAAAAATCCCACCATTGTGCAGCTGTTATCTGGCAGTGTTCATGGCTGTGTATTTGACAAAAGCCCCAATAATGGAGCAAACTTTTACATGGTATTGTTGTATGCCTTTTTTTGGCTCAATATTAGATAAGGGTTGCTTAATATCATCAGTCTGACATCAGTGTGGTCAGATAATTGCTTCAGAAGCTAAATTTCAGTGTTGGAAGATATTTGAATTACTGCAGATAACTCCTGCCAATAATTTGCTGATACATTAGCTTTAAACTTGGCACAATTTTGCATGATAATTCTTAATTTCATATAAAAGCTGTCAAAAAAGGCAGATTTTGTGCCAACATATTTATAAACCAGTGTTTGTAGCTCCTCAAAGGACAGTTAAAGCATTATTATTCTGTTAATGTTATGTTTGAACATAGCAGCTGTAATAGAAAAATACTGCTCAGTTATTGCTTTATTTCAGTAGTGATTTCAGTATCTGTCAAAATAAGTTTTCTGACTCAAACAAGATCTGAGACCACCTTTAAATTCAGGAACAGTTCAGAGCACATAACAAGAGATGCAGAGGGAGCAGAGGGACACGTGTTAGCAGGCTGTGAGTTTAGTGGTGTGATGGGGTTTATGCCCCTGCTATCAACACAGTTGAGAGGCTTGCAGGGGTAGGCATATCTGGGCTTAAAACGGATTTCCTAAAAGCAACTCAGTTTGATTACCTGGAAGATTTTAATTTGGAGTTTTTTTCCCACAGAGTTTATTCAAGGTCCCACACTACAAAGTACGTTTAATGTATACATGGCATATCAGATGATTTTGCTTTCAATTACTTTGACAAGTGATTTTGCAACTGGTGTTGACATGTTGCTCATAATCACTTTTATGCTTCAGCAACAGGTTTAAGACATTAAGATAACAACAGACACCAACAATCACACTAAGATAATAAAAAGGGCTGTCCAGTGTGTTTTGCACATGTATCAGTGACTGAGGCCAGGGATTTGTGCATGGAAGTTGAGAGATATCAGATTGTTGAACCAGTTCACCCCCAGCCCCTTTTTAAGCCTTCTGCTTCAACATGACATACTCATAAAGAAAAGAGTGTATCTCTGTAACCACATGGTCCATTTAAATTATTCTGGTGTCAAAATCAAGGTAACACTTAAAAGATTTGTCCAGATGTGGAATTATCAGTAGCCTATATGTGTTACTGGGACAGAGTAAATGTAGATAGAAGTCATAATAATTTGAAAATTTCATATTCGCCTTAAAAAAAATAAAACAAAACAAAACAATAAACAATTTGCCTGATAGACTAGAATGAGAGCTACAGTAAGTGCTCTGCAGAGGGTATGGCGTGGCATTGCGGCGCAAATAAAGTGATTCAGATTTTTACCACAGAGTGGTCACAGTATGGCACCGTTAGTCCCATTAGAAATTTCTGATATACAAATCTTATATTTCACTTTTATGTCACTTTTGGTCTTCATTACACGTAGTTATATATAGTATAGTATATATATATATATATATATATATATATATATATATATATATATATATATATATATATATATATATATATATATATATATATATGTATATATATTTATATATACATATATTTTTATATATATATATATATATATATATATATATTTTAGGGATGCAAACAATTAATCGATTATCGATTAATTGCTGATAAGACAATACTCGATTAAAGTACATTAATTGCAATTAATCAAAGAAGAAGAAGACGACAACAACAACAAGACAAACTAGAAGTGGTAAGCTGGCAGGATGAAGAGTACAAGATGGAGTTCGGTATGGAACCACTTTAAGTTGGTTAATGACGACAAAGACGCCAAATGCACCATCTGTGGAAGTATTTTAAAGTACAACTCCACAAATTTGCTAAATTATCACCTCAATACGTCACATTCTGTCAGGAATAAATCTTTTATTAAGGAGTATGATTTGCATTTTCTCTTTCATAAGAAAGATAGCATTTTCATAGAAAGGAACCTTTTGATTCAGAGGGGAATTCAGCTTCGCAGAAAAATTGCCGCTTATCAATTAATCGATCATCAATCGATAAGATCAAACAACTATCGATGAATGAATTATTCAATAATTTGCATCCCTAATACATATATATATATGTATATATATATATATATATATATATATATATATATATATATATATATATATATATATATATATATATATATATATATATATATATATATATATATATATATATATATATATATATATATATATATATATATATATATATATATATATATATATATATATATATATATATATATATATATATATATATATATATATATATATATATATATATATATATATATATATATATATACAACTATACATTTTCCCATTCAAGGAAATCCATACAAAGCAAGTGTTTATCAAAGTGAAACAAATTTCAATATTTGATAATTCATTTGATTGGTGTCGACTTTGCATTTGGTGTGTGTAAAAATGGCTCATATCGTTGTGTAGCTGTTTTGTTTTTGTTTAATTTGATGTTCAACATGACTATATTTCTACATGAAAGGTTCACTTTTTCTTATGTTTTTTAGAGAGAGTGCAAGCATTCCATATATCGGGTACTTTGGGACTGAACAGGTTAAAAGAGTTAATTGATGTACAATGAACAGGTCTAGAATAATCACATGGAAGTGTGTCCATTATAGTTTAAACTGGAGGTCTTAATATTGAAGATTTTCTTTTAAGCTCATATTTTTTATATTTTCCTGAGTTCTGGATACTTCATTAAAAGGAAGCACTTTCATCTGAGTATCAACATTTATCATTCAATGTGTTGTGTGTTTTCCTTGTGTAGTCGTGCAATAAAAAAGAGAAATTTGACAATCCGAGCAAAATTTGGACCAACAGCTAAGGCACACAGCAGATCCTTTTTGTGTCCTGAACCTTGCTTTGCACTGAGAAATGCCTTCTGCAAAATAAACATTTACAGACCGACAAGCCCCAGAGTGCTGTTCCTAATGTGCTTTCAACGCCCACTTTACACCATCTACATAGTTTTAAAGAGTATTTATTTGATAGCTTGGGTTTAGAGAGCATATTTTGGGGTTGCCGTGACATTTCTGGGATTCCATCTATAGCTGTTCATTACCAATGCATCAGCGATGATGGGCTGGAGCAATAAAGTCTCACCTAGAGGAGAGCTTCGACTTGCCCTTCAGAGGCTTAAGATTCAGACTCAGACCCTCTACTACAAAGCATTCAGAGAGCACAAACCTCCAACAAGGTAGCTCAAATATTACTTTTACATTTATAAGCAATAGTTTAATGATAAATTTACCATCATAATATGATTACTAAACCCTGAAAACCCACACCTAGCACTTGTAATCATGTTGATATTATTATTAGTTAGACAGTTAAGTAAAAACTCTAGTGGCAGTTATCTTGATCACCACCAAAGTATAATTGCCATTACCAAGATCTCCATTTTTACCCTCATACCAAACAGGCAACAATATGTTATGAATTTTACTAGAATCATACCAACATTTATATTTTTTGTATTGCTATGACCAGTGTTATTTCTTCAGTGAAGAAAATATGAAGCCATAGGTTGAGTTATGAAGCACCATTCAGCTGAAAAAAACATCTTTGTTTCCCGACCTTAATGTTGGTGCATTAATCAGATGGCTACTATGTTCAGACTAATTTGTACGGTAAATGTAAGCATATGCACGAGAAGACATAATTCATGTCTCCTGAGTCTCCCCTGACAGATGATGATTAAACTGAACATTCACAAAGATGTAAATGTACAGCTGTAAGTCAGACACACATTTGATCAATATATGCACAAACACGCACACATGCACAGACTGGTAATTTCCATGCAAGTCTCCAAACTGGCTGTCAAAATCATTAATCATGATGTGCTAATCAGGTTTGTTTGTGTTTGTTTGTGTCTCCCTCTGAGAATCGTGCTGTTTCTAACAAATTAGTCCCCCCATGAGTTTGTGTGAGTAAATAAACCAATGGTCGATGCTTTACAAGGTGTTGCTCTGCGTGACTCCTTCACACTCTTTTAAAAAGAGAAGGCATGTTGTGTTTTGGTTAATAGTGACTAATAGAGGGGTGTACATGCAAAGCTATTTTACCCAGAGCCTTTACATTTAAACTTCCTCACGCTTCCATGTTTCTGCACAGCTGCAGGAAATCAAACAGGAAGAGATGCTGCTATGTTATTCTCTGTTCTCTGCAAGACATCAGCCTAGAAATACTACTACATCTGTGCACTGTATGTCAGAGTTTGATAGGACATGTCTTGAAATCACAGACAGCCATACATCTGAAAGTAAACCACAGCTGCCAACGTATAATATGAATGTGTGCTAGCTTATCTGAGGACTGAGCCACTGGGGAGTGCCAGCATGAAAATGATTTAGTTTGCAGAAGACAGCAAAGCATGTGTGTATCAGAGGACAAGAAATGAAATATACTGGCCATTACATCTATTTTCATGGTGTGTTCGGACCTAAAACCACAAGCATTTGCCTCATTGTACTTTAACATGCATCACTGTACAGTAACATCAGTTTATTTGCATTTATTAAACACTGAATGCAAATGTCCAGATTAGTGGTTCTCAGTTAAGCTAGCCCACTATTAATTAGCTTATCTCAAATAGTGGGAGTTAATGGATGGTGTTAACTTCTGCCTACACTCATCAGATAAACTCTTCAGCAGCTCTTAACTGTCTTGTGTGCCTGTTGTGACTTGGTTTTTTACCCCATTATGCTGCGTTATCAATTTGTAGACAAGGATTAGCACTTTATGTAATTCTAGAAAAAAATTCAAACAAAAGGAAAGTGCAGGGCACAAACCACCACCGACACTGTGTAAGTAACTTTGTTTGTACTTCTGTATAAAACTGAATAAAGTGTGAAAACCGATGGCTTGCCATTACGTGGCTAAAAAAAAAAGAAAGAAAAAGAAAAACAAAGTCCTAAAAATCACACTGTTTAGAGTTTATCTAATGACTGTAGGAAGAAGAAGAGTCCAGCTTCCCATTGACTCACAGTGTTTGAGATAAGCCAGTTAGTGGGCGAGCTCTGCCCGTCTCCTCTTTGTTACTGCACACACATTCAAAAGAATGGTGTCTATCTACAAATTACGTAGCGGTAGTTTTTGATGTGTGACAACAAGCAATTTTTGGAAAACTTAGTATTGTAGTTTTGTAGCCGGCTGTCTTAGCTAAGGAATAGCATTTATAGATAAACTATTTTGATGCTATGAAACTCATCTTAAAGTGTGTATTTCGATCAGGCATATATCTAAAAGTGAGACTTTTTTGTAATTACTTAGAAACTCCTCATAGCATATTGAAACAACATCTCCATTAGGAAAAAAACAGATCACTACTTCTGAATTATTATAATTTCAGTAAAAAGGAAGGAAGTGCCAACAGTCCAGCACACATGTCCAAGTATCTCTAACACAGGGACAGTTGTCCTTGATAAAGGTGGCATTGGTTTCAGGTCCAGCCTGTGGCCCCTGCTCTGCACGTTGTTACTCAAATATCAGCCATTCAACCAACCATTCATCCCCCTATACATCCACAAAGACATTACAGATCCACTAAATTCAACTACTATCCATCCTCCTGTCCATCAACCAACACATCAACATTATAGATCCACTCATTCAATATAAAGTTAATCTTGTCTTGAAATGTTGCACTATCACATCGACTTTTATTTCTCTTTACAATTAGAAAAAAAAAGTTAAACTCTCATCGTTTCCTCACACAGTTTACTTTTTTAATATTCCAGAGGAGAGTCATCTGCTCTGTTCACTGACTCCAAACATCCTGGTTATACTCCAGATATCATGAAATTGGTTTAATTTAATGTGACTGATAGTGAGAAAAAATGTCTTGTACAGCTCTTCATAAATACCAGGCTTCACCAAACCATCTGATCTCATTTATTTTCTGTGCTGCAGCCTTTGCAGACACAGTTTTTAGAGGGACTGGTTTATGTACGATAACATGTCTGCTCAGTTCCTAAGTGCTTTACTGCTGATACAATCAGGGATATTTAGTTTTACAGAGAATATTAGTTATCTATGTCTGAAGATATATTATGGTAACATTTGGCCGGCCTTTATCTGTGAGTTTTACTCTACAGAGGTTTACTAAAGTAGGTTCATAAAGTGGTACATGATTGTGTGTGCATCTGAGAGACTATGAGAGCAGGCTGAAGAGTAAGTCTCTGTGGATGGGAGCACTGAAACATGCTGTTGGTGTGCACAGACAATGATGACAGTGGGCTCTAATTTTGTGGTGCAGCGCAGGGGGCGCAAGCCTGGCGCACCCCGCGCAGCGTTAATTTCGTCCGGCGCGCTGCCGTGCACTGCCAATTTGACAATTTGGTAGACTGTCGGCGCAGAGATGGGTGTGACGGCACACCAGGGGGAGGTGTCGGCAGATTCAAGTTGGCGCAGTGACAATTTCGTGCCAAAAACTGTGCAGAAAGTGCGCTGAAAGCTCGCCAGCTCAAACCTGGTCTATTCTCGGCGCAAAGCGGAGCGTACCCTCCACAGCTGTAATTTGGTGACAGTCGCACATGTGCGCACACGTCAACAAAGCCTCAGAGGCAGGTTTCCAGAGTGTCAGGCACATTTTAATGCAATAAACAATCACAGCAATCACTATTTAATGTAACCGTCTGAACCAGCAGATACATTTGTATCTGTATTAACTGTCCCGTCACATCTGATGTCGGATTAAAGCCGTTTGTCATCATGGAAACTTAACCTGACAGCAGCTGGAAGTTTGATGCACATCTTACAAGTCAACAATAAACAGCCTTAACATCTGATACTGAGTATATATCTGGCTTCTCTCATTTCATTAAATTCAAAGAAAAGAGGGAGAAAAAAGATGAAGAAAAAAGAGAGAAAATAAATGTATGTCACTCAGGATTTACCCGTGATTTCCCATCTTTCTCTATTTTAGTCTTTATTTTTAACGTGATCTAAAAAGATGGAGTACATTATTGTAAGGAGGATGAGGCGGAGACACCGGGAGAGTATACAGTATATCGCTAAAGGCTCTGCTATTTGGCGATGACAAACCAGGAGTGCAGGTGGATCACAAGAATTATAAATGGATAAGCCAGCTGCGGTGTAACTGTCTCTTAATTTTGTACTCCTATAATGACAAAGGAACAGATTACATCTGTCCTAGGAGCTGGCCCACACGGTGACGCGTAGACCCATGCGCGCCCCGATGGCCAGTCTGTTCTCCCAGCTGCTGAATGACTGCAGCACTGACCGTCTCCAGCAGCGGGGATCATTCCGACCAATCAGACGCTGCGCCTCGGCCGCAGCGCATTTAAAGGCGAGGAGAGGCGCTCATTTGATTGGTGAAGACAGCGATCGGCTGTATTAATCCCACTCACGTCTATTCTCGTCCTACTCTTTCATTTGCGCGGAGAGGCAGACACGTGGGCGTGGACGTGCTCCTCTGCGTCCCTCTGCACTCCTCTGCGCCTTGAGTGCGCCTCTCTTGGCACTGCAGGAAACTTGCAAAGTGCGCGGGTCACACCCTGTGCGCACGGCGAAGGCCGGCACAGGGCAGGTGCGCCTGCGCTTGCGCCTGGTCTACGAAATTAGAGCCCAGTATGTTAACCTGATAAGAGAGAAGCCAGAACCACTTACTGGCGTTGTTATGCTTCTGCAGGGTACAAAAATCCTGGAAATTTTGGGATGGATCAAGAAAAGGACTGCATTAGTCTTTGTTGTCAGTAAAGCTCCTAAAATCCAGAGATGGACATAAGGCCTAATGATCTTCACCTTTGACCCCAGACATCTGACAAACATTTCTGTGCCACTTTATTGGTCATTTTGGACCAGCAAAGTCCCATCCCCAAACTGTTTCCCCAAAGTTTGAAGCATGACATTGTCCAAAATGTCTGGGTGTACTGACACATTAAGAGTTCCTATCTCTGGAAAATAAGGGCTGAGCCCACCTCCTGAAAACCAACCCACACCACAATCCCCCCCTCAACCCATCTTTACACTGGACTGACCACACAAGTGGCCTCCTATCACAGCTCCACACTGGGTGCTTAATTGCATACACCTGAGGCCATGGAAGAGACTGGAACATCTAGATTCAATGATTTGGATGAGTGAATACTTTTGGCAATATAGTGTATGGTTATTTTCACACTGAATTCATTAATCTGAACCTGAGTTGATCAAGAGCATAGGACATGCTCAAATCCCATGTCAGGTCTAAGTTTACACTCAATGTGGACTCACACTGCAGTTAACAAAATCTCCATGAGAAGAAAAAACTTGCTATCGTACTTGCAGTGCAGTTATAGATTGACAGGTCCAGAAATGTTAAGCTGACAAGTGATCCGAAGGTGCCTTCACACCTAACATGTTTGGTCCGGTCCAAACAAATACAAGTTCAGTTCATTAGAGGATGATGTGAAAGCTCACACAAAAACTGGTGTGGACCAAACAACCAAACTCCTGTCTGCCAAAAAAAGGGAAATCTAGGTTCATTTCCAAGCAGATCAGATTTCAGTTCTTAGGAAACTGAAGAAATTGCATTTGTTGAGTCAATCTCTGCTCAGCTCAGTGGTCAAAATCTCTAATCAACAAGTCTGTCCATCTGCATTGTGGGTGATTTATGTATCATTAAAAGCAGTTTGAAGCATTATTTGGAGGCATACTTGAATAAAAAAAATCCATGCAGCCTGGTCTACACTGCCAGTAGAGAGGGGCAAGGGCTGAGTGAGGGATGATCAAAATGCCTGCAAAAACTAATGATTCAGCCACATCTGTGAATCGATTCTTGTTGTTCACTTAAAAGTTCACTTCAAAAGACTTGACTAATTTTTTGAAATCACATTTCCAGCACATCAAGCTACCACAGGTCAACAAAACAAAGCCTCTGTTCAGGAGGAGAAGAAGATAATATATAGTGATCATAAGACAATGTAAAGTAACACAATAAAAAGCAAATGCCCACACATGAATGTTTAGAGTTGCTTGAGAGTTCATCTGATGACTGTAGGCAGAGGTAGGCCAACACTACCCACTGACTCTCAGTGTTTGAGCTAAACTAATTAGCGAAGGGTAAGCTTTGCCTGCCACTTTCTTGCTACTGCAAGCATGGTGTCTATCTCATTGTCATGAATTCAGGAGTGAGGTAAGACAAGAAAAAAAAGTTGGGATAGTCCTTAAAACCATCCTTCCATTCCTTCTCCATTCTGGTGCTTGGTATGGACATCAGCAGGTCATCGTAATCATGTCGTCATGCTGGTATGCACTGGGTTGTTGCCATAAGACTGGCTGATCACTTATTAAGTTAATGAGTAGTTGAGGGGTGTACCCAATGAAGTGGCCCATGAACTTGAATGAAAAAGCTGTGATTTTAAGTGTAAAAGCAGACCTCCGATGCTGAAGGTGTTTTACCAGTCATCCAATTTAAAATTCCATCCAGATTGCTGCATGTTTAACTCTCATTAGGCTGGCTGTCTACTTTTCCTCAGTCTATATAGTATCATAAAACTACTCTTATAAAGCAAAATATGAATATAACATGAGATGAGGCAGGTCAGCAGGGCTGTGTTGTTCCAAGAACAGAGAAGGTCACTGAGGTTTCTGAATTCAATGCTTAAAAAGTCCAGGAAATATTCCAGCAAGCACATCCTCCTGGACTTTTGCAGTCTGTCTTGAACTTTCTGAGCAGCCTGCGGTGGACTGACCTCCATACTGTTGGCCGGATTACTCTGGTTGCCTACGTTTCAGCTTAGGGAGGTCCATTTACAGGTTATTAAAATTCACACAAGTTCTCTGATCACAAAAGGATGAACAGTACTGGGATCTGTTTTCTGTGAAGCATTGGTTGTGGCGAAATGTTCCCATAACTTAAGTCTTGAATGAAGGATACCATTTTTCTTTCCTCTTTTTGACAAACCAAATTAAGAGACCAAAAAAACAAGCATTTCCTCAAGTCCTGTCTGATTCATCTCATTCTTCACTGCCAAGGAGATCTATTATAGTCCATAAAAACATAAAAAACCCATCCATGAGCATTGCTGTAACTCATTTTAGTCTACACACATATCCATGCTGGTTTAAACAGTCATGATGCTGAAATTAGGCCTCAACAGATGCCCATTTCAGTCAAGATACAGACTGGCTTTCAGAGAATATCACTGAGCCCTAATGTAGATTTAAGTTTATATTTTTGCGACATATTCAGCAGGCGTCATGTAGTAAGTGACAAATATTTTTAGGATAGATTCACACATCAATACATTAACATAAAGAAGAATATATGAGTAAATCTACCATGAAAATATTATTTTAAAAATAGAGCTGTTAAGGGAATAACATTTAAATTGCTATTAATCTCAACTTGTTGAAAACTAATCCAACACTAATTGTGCATTTAGAGTGTTTGTTCTCATGGTTGAGTACATATTGATGAAATGCAGTCACCATTACCAGTTTCTTGATTATACATGTTAATTATCTTTAGTTGTTTTAGTATAAATCAATGCTCAAATGAAATAAATGTGAGCTGAAACACTGACTTTAGGTGATAGGCATCTTCATTGTCCTGTTCTGTCAAAACAGTATTTGACACCACTGGTCATCAAAAGTTTGCAAAAAAGTCATGCACAAAGTTACACAGTGAAGCCCACTGATCCTATGTTGATGTCAGAAAACTGACACCTCAGGAGTTCAGCTTTGGGGGGTTTCTCTAGAACAGATGATATTTTGCAATTTGTCTTTGGATGAATGATTTATGGATTATTTAGATAATGCTTGACGGTGTGGGTGGATGGATGATGAATGAAGGATGAAAGCATGGATGGATAATAGCTGTATGGTTTAGTGAATAAACAGATTAACAGATGAATGGATGTATGGATCATTCTACTCCACATTCTAGATGTACAGCACTAAAAAAACAATCAAGTTTACCATAGTTTTGGACAACTCCTGTCATTTCTTTTAGCTATATTTGCAGTAAAACCAACTCCTAAAATAAAAAAGAGACTTACAAAAGACCACAAAGATGGTAAAATGGTAGAAAGCATATAAAAGTTAAAGTAAAAGCCAACTTAGGAAGACAGAAACACATAAAAACACAACTGCAATATTAAAATTAAAACCAACAAGTTTAAAGAAGTTTAAAGACAAGATTTAAAAGTAGGTGAGGTCATAGGCCTTTCCGATTTTAAGTGCTGCTTGTTTCTTTATTTTAGGGTCCACATCAGAAAAATCTGGCCTTAAGAATGACACAAAGCTGCCCTGCAGACCTTAGAGATCATGAAGGGGTGTATACTTTTGAAAGACCAAAGATGGATCATGGTGTGAATCCATTTAAAGACTCAAAAACAAACAATTCAATCTTAACATGAATTCTAAAATGAACAGGTAGCCATTAGAGAGGCCAGGATGGGAATGATGCACTCCCACTTTCAATATCTGTTAAAAGTATTGAGTGATGGATGGATAAATATCTGAACAGATGGATGGATGGATTGATGGACGGATGCAATGACAAAAATTTGAGTAATGACCTGCAGAACAGAAGCCACAGGCTAGACATGGACCATTGTCTCCTTCATCAAGGACTGCAGTCTCTGTATTAGTGGGCACAAGTGCTGAGCTGTAGGCACTTCTATAAAGTTGTGTTTTTACTCAAAACTAGAATAATCTCAAATACGAATGGTTCCTGACCCTTACTGTCCATTTTGCTCCCCATGAACTGAAGGTATGGGGTTGCCTGGGTGTTTCTGAATTGTGGCAAAAGGTCATTGACACAATTTGAGTACTAACAGGAGTCAAGTTTCCAATGGACCCTGTGTTACAAATGAAAACTCTCTCCACTCTCTCTTGTGGAAAGAACACGAAAAATCTGGCAGGCAGGATTGACGGCAGTCAAGGACATTATAGCACAGCGGTGGGAACCTCCTCATCTTTGTCTGTGTTGTTGGTGGTGCCCAAGGGGTTGACTGTGCGGTGGGTGCGAGTGGGTGGGGTGGCTGGGATTATACATGGCCTGGCCAAAAAAAAAAGTTTACGGGCCTCCTATTGGATAATTACCCCATGGGTGATTGTCTTTTAGCTGGAAACGAGTTATTTAACCCCAGCTGGTGCAATGAGTAAATTCTCATTTCTTAAACAACCATGTAGAACGACACACCCTGTTGTCATGGAAAATGTGATATTCTGTTTGAGAAGGGTCAAATCATTGACATGGTTCAAGCAGAGAGAAAATCTTAGGAGATTGAAGAAACTACATAAACTGGGTGAAGAACTGTCCAACGCATTATTAAAAACTGGAAGGATAGTGGGGAACCATCGTCTTCAGGGAAGAAATGTGGTTGGAAAAAAATCTTGAATGATCGTGATTGGTGAATAAATTAAATGCCTGGCCAAATCAAATCAGAAGAACATCATAGAACTTTGTAAGTTTAATAGTGAAAGTAAGAGCATTTCCACTCACAATGTAAGGGAACTCAAGCGATTGGGACTGAACAGCTGTGTAGCCTTAAGAAAACCACTAATCAGTAAGGCTAACTGGAGAAAAACTCTTCAGTTTGCTAAGGAGCATAAAGATTGGACTGTGGAGGACCAGAAGAAGGTCATGTGGTCTGATTTAGTCCAGATTTGTCCTGTTTTAGAGTGATGGGCACTTCAGTGTAAGACGAGAATCAGGTGAAGTGATGCACCCATCATGCCTAGTGCCTACTGTTACAGTCTCAGTCTCAGCCTCAGTCTCAACCTTCAGCCTGCCACATTCCTGCTGCAGCTTAATCAGCTCAACTCACCTCACCTGCGCTCCTGCTCACACCTGCACCTCATCTGCTGCAATCAGGCCACCTACTTAAACCACAGCTCCACACACAGCCAATGTCAGACTGTCTTCACCTTCATTCTGAGAACTCCAGACCTGTCTTCCGGATTGATCACCCATTGCCGACAAGTTTCGTTCCTGGTTCTGCCTTTAATGCCTGACCCTCGGCTTGACTGCAAGGTATCGACCAGCTTCTGTTCCTCACTTACCCGTCTGCCTGAGTCCCGGCTGTCGAACTTGCCTTTTGACTCCGACACTGAGTATCCGCCTGTGTGTCCTGATCTGTGGTGGCCTGCCTGGTATCTGACCCTCCTGCCCGTCCTCGACATTGAGAATCCGTCTGTGAATCCTGACCAGTGGTGGCAGCCTGGTTTCTGGCTTTCCGGTGCATCCCTGTTCGCCAAGCAAAGAGTGAGTCCAGTCCAAGTCTTCCTGAACACCTCTGAGTCACCGAGCGAGAGAGAGTCCAGTTCAAGTCTTCCTGAAAGACTCTGTTCGCCAAGTGAGGGAGTGTCATCAGTGTAGCTGAGTGATCTTCTCATCTTGCGACATTGCAGAAGCTTTTCAAAAGAATGCTGCAGTGAATTCATGCTGTAATCAAAGCTAAAGGCAGACCAGCGAAATATTAGTGTGCGTTTTTGTTTTCTGGTGGCTTGTTTCCTTTCACTGCTATTCTGATAAGTGTTGGCAAATGCTTCACTCATGCTGGATAAATGTTGGCACTCCATGGGTAATGTAATAAAGAAAGTGGTCTAGTCCCGCTATTTTTTTTGTGAATTTCTGACAGAAAAGAGAAGAAAAAAGGCTGATTTACCAAACAGAAGCAGCAGCCTGTGGGCTGTGTCTTACTTTATGACAAAAAGATGGCAGAAAATCGTGCTGCCATGGTAATAAAACTGATTTAACTGTGTGATGACTTGTATTATTGGGGGACAAAATGCTTCAAAACTGTGTCATTTTTAGAAATTGTAAGTGCTCCTTTGGCGTTGCCTATTTATCCATATTAATAGAAACTAAATGAGGCGTTGAGGGACACAATGAGAGCACGATTAGGGAGCGCTTTCCCTTCGAGGACAACTGTAACATCTGTTCTTATTATGCGAGGGAGCTCCAGAGGTCATAGACGTAAACTGGATTTTTAACGGTTCAATTCAGAGCCCGCCCCTTTGAGAGCAAATGTCGAGAATTGAGTTATAATTAGAGGGAGATTGACAGCATCTTTGAGGTAATTAAGCACAAAAACGGCTGATGAAAATTCCCCCAGGTGGGCTGGGAGGGAGAGGTGGCAGGCAGGAAGCACTTTTGAATCCAGGATTAAAAAAACGAAGTGATGATTGGGTGCTGATGAGTGAGAGAATGAGGTGACAGAGTGGGAGAGAGAGAGAGAGAGCCTGAAGTTCCCTCCCCCACTCACTCATTCGTCATGCCTGCCTGCTTCCGTGTTCACGCTGCTCATATGACCTCGAAGACAGTGCCACCCTCGAAGGCTACCCAACATTATGATGCTATAACAATTTTCCATGACAATATGCATCCAATTAACGGCCTTTATGCGATTAGTCAGCCTATCCATTCATCTAATGTGATTCGCCTCATTACCCAATGACTTCATAAGGAAGATGATCTGACTGCAGACACACTCACTGGCAAAGGCATCGAGGGGAAGGGGATGTGAGGGGGGAGACGATGAAAGCTCATTTAATCAGAGAGCCACTTCCATATGATGAGGGGGCCAATGTTTCCTCCGCTCAGTGATGATGATTTGTTGGACAAAACCATCCAGCATTATAATACCGAATGTAAAAAGCTTATTTTAATGTATATAATATAGGATTATGGTCACGTCATGTTATGATGGACTATGTAGGCTGCTACACAAGAGAGTACCCATGCAGTAAAGCCATGGACATGATCATTTAGTTCAGCTTAAGAGAAGCCTCTTGGACTGACAAGCTGAGTATGACAGCTGCAGCACTGGGATTAGAGAGCTGGGATTTTGATTGGACAAATGAACCCTGAAACATTAAAGATTAAGTCACGAGGTCCATGATACCTTGGGTACAATTTCCAAAAAAGAAGAATGTAAGAAAAGGGCTATGAATTGGCCTAACTCCCTCTTCAGCTGTTTGGTAGAGCTGATTTTAGGCTCCATCAAAGGCCAGTGAGGGGTGTGAAGCGTAGGTGTCTATACTTTTTTTTTTCCTACGCACAGTACTCAAAGTGTTGACCATTCTCCTGCGTTCACACCAAACAGTCTGGCCGTTGAAAAGGCACAGAACACACAGGCTGTGTATTGTATTGCACTGTTTATAAACATGGTTTCAAAAAAGTATTGCTTTTTGGACAACCTTTCAGCGCGGCCTTCTTGTTCGCTCACTAAAGGGGAAGAAGCCTAGCTGTAGCATGAGTAGCGTGTGCTTGTCCAACGAAAGTGCACCATCCAGCTGCCGACTCTTGGTTATAGATGTAGTCCTCATAGAACCCCGTCTCAGAAAACCCTTGAAAATACACTTAGATACATGCATAATAAGCATAAAACATTTGAACTAATTACTAATAAGTGTCATCAATGAGGATGTCTAGAAGGCTTTTCTATGTTTTAGGATTACTACTGATGACGACAGAAAAGTGGTTATTTCAGCCTGGTGTGCATGTATTTCTACATAAGGCGAGCTAACTCGTTCAACAGACTCAATGACATTTGTCTTACATTGCGTATATTATTTATGATACTTTTGATTACCTTTGCAGCTCCAAAATAAGTACCGTGCATAATCTTTTGATAACAGTGAGTACTTCTGATTGACGAAGTGACTGAGTGACGTATTTGTCGCGTGTCTGTAAATCAGGGGTGGGCAAGTGGCGGCCCGGGGGCCAAATGCGGCCCTCCACATCACTAAAGGTGGCCCGCCATTCATTCTCAAAAACCAGCAGCCGTGAATATTAAGAAAACTCAGATATCCAATAGAAATAATTCTATATAATCTTATGAAAGTTATTTACAACCTTACTTTGCTCTTATTGTGTCTAAATCTCTTTCATGAAGCCTTTAACATTATATCAAGTATTACTCAATACTATATTTAAAAAATGGAAGCAGCAAAGTATTTGAGCTTTAAAATTTGAAAAACATTTTTTTATTGATTTGAAAATAGCTTCATTGGCTTTAATTCCATGTATATTAGCTACATTTGCTTGAATTCTGTATCAAGTTCATTTGATTATGCATAATAACTTGTATTTATGTTGTAATATATGAATTTTGGTATTCTAATTTTATGACAAATTTATATTCTCATTTGTTGTTTATCCAATTCATTATCAAGAGTTTCTGAAAACTTGTAACAATGTGGCCCTCAGGCTGGGAAAAATGGTTTTATGTGGCCCTCTTGGTAATTAAAGTTGCCCACCCCTGCTGTAAATGATCAACACCTCTATGGTCTATATTTACGCAGTAGCTCAGTCCAGAAAGACTGCTGGATCAACGGGTGGCTGATTAAAGTCCTGACCAAACCATAGTTGGCACTGATTTGGTAGCAGGAGAGATGCCAGTTGAATTCCTGGGCACTGCCAAAGTGCCCTTGAGCAAGCCAATTAACCCCAACACTGCTTAGAAGTACTTCTTCAGGAGCAGCGAGCCACCACAGCTCTCCTGTAATGCATGATTGAAGGACCTGTTTGTGAATGAGCATGTGTTCAGTATTTCAGCACATATGTTTGTGAAGCATGTTTAACAACTAAGTACTAAATAGAATTTTCACTGCAAAAACTCAAATCTAGGTGAGAGTATCTGTCCAAATTCTAGTCCAAAAAAATATCAGTAGGCTTAGTCTAAGGCACAATTCCCTGACATATCTGGATGAACATCTTACTTGCAGAAAAAAAAAAAAAAGGCCTGAGCTGCTTGTAATCGGTAAAACAATCTGCCAATGAGACAAACCAGGTTCACCATGTAGGGTGTTTTAAAATGAAATATTCTATCAAGAGTAGTTATTAAAGCTGAATTTAAGACCTTCACTCAAGAAAACTTCACTTGTTTCATTGGTAGATATTTTCTTATCATTGCAAGCAATTGAATACCTTACTTTTGGCCTTTTATTCCTTGTAGTAAGACTTTCATCTGGACTCGCCAAGTGAATATGAATTAAAATAAGTGCTTCAGTTCTTTTTCACATGAAATTAGACAAACACACTTGCCAAGATCTGAGTTTCTGCAGTGCCCCCATGAGGGATTAATAAAGTATGTCTTCTTTTTCCTCTTGCTTCCATTTAAATACTTAATTATAAATTACATTTACTGAATTTGTTTGCCCTCTTTTGGAAATCAATATAAGAGTATCTGATTTTTTTTTCCTTTTTCTCATTTTTTAGAGAAACAGGAGGGCAATGCAGGTTAATCTTACTGTGTGACTAATAAAAATACACTTTCCAAAGACTGCTGGATATTTTCTGAAACTTTTGTTATTACGAAGACTCTGAGGTGCAGGGAACTGCGTGGGTGTTTGGGAGCAGGGCGGCACAACAAGACTGTAGGGGATCAGAAGCCAAGATATACCAATTTTATTGCATAATCAGGAGAAAATGTTGGATCTTCCTGTGGCTGAACAAGAAAGGCAAACACCCCTGGCTACCGACTGTCACTGCGAACACAAATAGCAGCTGCTAAGTCAAGATAAATGGATCAGTCTGAACTCCAGCTGCAGCTTTTTCTTTTGTTTATCTGGCCTTGGAAATACACACATGGTAAAAGGAATGTCTCAAAAATGTAATGTATGTTAAAGAAGAAACAGCATCCGTGCTGAGCCAGGGACAGGGAGCTAGTTTGTGTGCTGCTCTGGTTCTTGCCGTCCAGCCCTGTGCTGCTGAGTCCTGCTAATTAATGCAAGGACACACCCCAGGGATACTGCTGTGGAGGAATACAACAAAACATCCCTGGGCAAGGTGAAAGATTCGAGCACACACACACACAGACACATATATGCATGAGGAGCGTTGAGAGACTTTGTGTTCAGTCAAGTTCAGGCCTTTATCTATTCACCGAGCAGTGTGATGGCAGCAGGGCACAGCCTGTGGACCAGTTAACAGGAAGCAGCCCTCGGCCCTACCCTTCACTGAGTGTCACTCACTCACACGCTGCCCCCCTCCCCCGTATCCAAAACAAGTCTCTTTTTCTCTGAGTCTCTGGTCTGTGGGCCTTCAGACTGCACAAGATATCACAAATCTATTAATATCCCAAAATATGATGTTGTTATAAATGTACTCCATGTACTATCTGAGATCATCACAGTAGATGCAGATGTCACAAGGCAAGTAAAACTACTTAATGAGAAAATAATATTAATCCTAAGAAATAATTTTAAGAATGATAAGAATGTTCTGCATTTATATGGCTCATTATTGTCAAATAAAACCAAAAGTACATGGTGCTTTACTTGGACAGAAAAAAAAACAAATAACAAAAAAATAAAATAAAGCACAATGGGCAGGTTATTAAATCTTCATCGTTTGCATGAAAAAAAAAATCAGAAAAAAACATTTAAATGGATTCCAAAAGATGTGACGTACTACAAAAGTTATTATTGAACCTAAACTTGTTTAATTAAATAAAAAAAATTATACAAGATTAAAGAGGGCAAAAAATAAAATAAAATGTAAATAATGTAATAAATGTAATAAAATGTAATAATGTAATAAAATGAAATAAAATAAAATGAAATGAAACAAAACAAAATGAGATGCAATAAAATCTAACAAAATTAAAAATTACATACATGACAAAAGGACATAATATAGCAAACAATGAAATTAAACTAAATGTAATAAAGGGACATATAAATAGAAATAAAATAATAATAATAATAATAATAATAATAATAATAATAATAATAATAATAATGATAATAATAATAATAATAATAATGATAATAAATATTTCATTATAGAAATGATAAAATAGAAAAAAATGAAATAATTTAATTATTAAAAATGACTTTCAATAAAATAAGATAAAATAGAATAAAATATAATCACAAAATAAAATTAAATCCAATAAAGTTAAAGGGCATGCAATACAATAAAATGCAATTTAGTAGAATTAAATAATATAGAGAAAACACAATAAATCTAAACTAATCCAATAATGAAAAAGGGAAGGAATTCAAATAATATTATCGAGCAGAGATTTAAAACAGATGCATGATTCATCTGTCCTGATCTCCTCAAGTGGGTCATTCCAGAGTCTCTTAAAATGTCCAGTTGTCTTAAAAGTTTAGTCTGCTGTAGGAAACAACCGAGGGCTTTTGTCTGAAGATCTTAATAGCTCATATGATACTAAAATGTCAGCAATGTAGCCAAAGGGAAAAACCAAGGAAGACTATTGAAGTAATCAGTTAAATCTTAACTTCAATTCTAAAAAAATACAGGAAGTCAGTGTAAAGATGCTAAATCAGGAATGATGTGGTCATATTTCTGTGCCACTGGTACACAATGAAGGCAAAATAATCTCAGACTCTGCCAGAAATTTCAGGGCTTATAGCAAGATATCAGACAGCTCTGTACAGACTGTCAAACCGAACTTCTTTTGTGTTTTCAACATGTCTTTTTGCATGACAGAGCATTTCTATGAACAAGATAAAAACATTTCACCACCTCTTATTAGTCGGGAGCTGCCAGTCATGTTCCTTTGGTCCTGCAAATAGACCTACCACTGTGACATCATGTCATTGTTTCACCGGCAGTTTAAGCCCATTGGCTCTGGCTGCAGAGCCTAGATTTTTTTAATGAATGCAGAGTTGTTCACAACATGATATGAGGCAGCTGGGCCAAGTTTTAAGACTCAATGTGTGTTTTAAGATATATTTTAAAAAATTTCAACTGTTTTAACAAAGGGCGGCACGTTGGGGCAGCAGGTAGTGCACGTGCTTCACAGCAAAAAGGTTCTCGGTTCAATTCCCAAGTCGGACAGGGGCCTTTCTGTGTGAAGTTTGCATGTTCTGTATGCAAATGCGTGGGTTCTCTCTAGGCACTCCGACTTCCTCCCACAGACAGACCACAGACACATTAGGTTAACTGGTGACTCTAAACTGCCCTCAGGTATGAGTGTGAGCGTCAGTGGTTGTCTGCCTCTCTATGTGGCCCTGCGATCGACCGGCGACCGGTTCAGGTTATACCCCGCCCCTTGTCCAACGACAGCTGGGATAGGCTCCACCCCTCCCAACTCGAAAGAGATAAAGGGGTATAGAAAATGAATGAATGAATGCATGTTTTATCAAACTGCATTATATATCACACAGTGACTTTTTCCACTATTGTTCTAGATTTCCATCCGTCTCTTTATTCTCTGACTCCCGTCTATCTCTCCCTGTTTCTCTCTATCTTTTTTTATTCCCTTGCCTTTGGGTGTGTCGATGTGCGAGCCATTGGAAGACATTTTCTGATAAATATTCATCCCTCCCTCTCTCACACTCCCTCCCCTGCAGCCCTCTGTGTCTGTTTGAATGCTAATCAATTTGGTCTGAAATTTCCACTGGCCTACTTCTGGTTTCAGACCACAACTTCATCCATTAAATTCTTCCACACAGCTCCTCTGGTACTGGTTTTATTTCAATATTTTATGTTTTTTAACCTCTTATTTACCTATCTATTCTACTGTATTTACATTAATATTCTTTTATATATGATATGTACATTTTCACATTTTTAAAAATCTCAGAAGTTTCCATTGGGAGGAGTTAAAAAAAAAACTTATCTCTGCCATTTTGTACCGGATTTGTTTCCAATATTACTGGATAATAGATGATCCATTCTCACTTAACCAAGCTCAACTTCCTCACCTGAAAGGTATTAGCATTTACTTCACTTTCAGCGAGACATTGAATCCTTCTTCTTTGGAAGTCCTCAAAACCCCCTTCTTTGTCAACATGGCTGAATGATGTTATGTATTTCTTCAAAATGGTAAATCTAACAGTTAAGGGCAATTCTAGCAATTAAAAAAAATAAATGGAATTGTTTTTCTTGACTATTTTCATTATTTTATATATGTATATGTGTATGTATATATGTGTGTGTGTATATATATATATATATATATATATATATATATATATATATATGTGTATATATATATTAGGGGTGCAACAATACATGTATCTGTATTGAACCGTTCGATAGTGGCCACGGTTCAATACACCTTTGAACCGAACGATACGCTATTATGTATTTATTTATTTGATCAATTTCTGACGAGGCGCTATGTGCTGAAAGTTCAGTGAATCTGCGCTTTGATTACTCCGGGCTGCATTGTCGAGCACAGATCCGCTGAGCTGCGCGCGCAGCACCTCCCCTTTCATTCGGCTCAGAGTTGTAGAGATAGCTCTGATTCGGCTAAGCTGCTGAGACAGAAGAGGCTACGGGGCGCTACGGCGCTGCTACATGGAGAATGCATTACCTTCAGCTGAAACTGAAGACCCTCCACTATCATTCAGATCTGGCGCATGGCCAGCAATGCCACAACGAGCTGCCGCTGCCACAGATCGTGCTTGCTGTCTCTCCGTTTGGGACTACTTTGGCCTCTGTGTTAAGTATGACCGTGATGGTGAGCGTGTCGTGGACAAAACACAACAGAATGTTGGAAGTGCAATACGATGCTAAGCTACGTCGGGGGAAAACAACAAACACCTCCATCATCCCGGGGTTAAAACAAGTGGAAACAGAGAAAAAACAAGCAGCACACATGCTACAGACTTTACCTGGGTCATTTAGACAGCCATGAGCACATGATTCAAAGAGGGCAAAGGAAATCGACCAGGCCATAGCTACTTTTATTGCTGTCAACATGAGACCCTTTTCTGCTGTGGATAACGACACTTGATACACTTAGAGCTAGTTCTTTGTAATATTTACTCTGCTGCTAAGAATGCACCACATAAGATGGGTGACTTCTCTATTAGATTCATTTAATTTTTACTTAGTCTTATTTTACATGGTATATAATGACTGTTTTTTTAATCTCTAACAGTGCAATACACTTCAGTCCACATAAATATTTGTAGTAGTTATAGGTCACTTTTAACTGACAGTGTTAATCGATGTTTCTTGCATAGCCCTTGTATTCATATTTATTTTTTATATTATTTATTCTGGCCCTAATAATGTTTATATTTTTATACACTTATTCATTAACAATATCACTGTGTGTTGTTACAATCCAGGAAGCCAATGAAACGAAATTTCATTCCAAGTGCACTGCTGTGTAATTTGCATAATGACAATAAAGTAAGTAAAGTCTAAGTGATGTTTTTGTTTTTTAAGGATCTAAGTATGCACTGAAGAATGTGCCTGGTTTAGCTGCAAGAGGTACATTTAATTCAATTAAAAAAATATACTCTGAGTTAAAACAAATGTTGGTTATTTTAATAAACCACAAGTAAAAAAGGCAAATTTCTCATATTTTGTATCGTCTGTATATATATGTATATATATATATATATGTATATATATATATATATATATGTATATATATATATATATATGTATATATATATATATATATATGTATATATATATATATATATATATATATATATATATATATATATATATATATATATATATATATATATATATATATATATATATATATATATATATATATATATATATATATATATATATATATATGTATATATATATTTATATTTTTATATATATATATATATATATATGTATGTGTGTGTGTGTGTGTGTGTGTGTGCATATTTTTTGTAATATATATATATGTGTGTGTGTGTGTGTGTGTGTGTGTGCATGTTTGTAATATAGATATATGTATACATATTTTATTTTAGCTATTTTTTATTATTATTATTATTATTGTTTATTTCAATCTAGCACTATCCATTTTTTTGTGATTTTGTGTTTTATAATTTTCTTTGAATGCAGAGAAAAAAAAGAGAACATTGTACATTTTGGATTGATGCCATTGTATTTCCTTTGATTGTGTTTTCAATAATAACAAAAAAATAATATATGATCCATGTCTCTGTCATCACAGTAAATTTAAGCTGGATTCGACCCAGGTTGACATCACAAAATGACATTGAACTTAATAATGGGAAATCCATCTGGAGACATTTTATAATTCATATCAAGTCTAAATATTAAGTGACATTCCAAAAACTTGTTGTGTTCATACAAGATAACAACCTCCATGTATGTGCCGTGTTTGGTCCAGATCCTGGCATTAATTTGGATCTGGTGATCCAGAATTGCATCACTTACAGGGGTTGTGGAACAGCCACTGCCCGAACTGAGCTGCTTGGTGGAGGTCTGTGCTCTCTCAGTGCTTTTTGTTGCTTTACTTGTACTCATTTACAAATCTATTAAGAGTAGCCAATCCCCAGAGTTTCAGCTGGGGTGCATGTTTCTTGAAATTTATAAAACTGTCTTCAGAGCGTCAGTGTCGGTAGAGAGGATCGGGCACTCACACTGTCACGCCACAACATCCTACAGTCTAAGCAACACATGGAGTCATTAGCAATATTAGCAAGACTTGTGAAGCAGTGCTGACCTGACCTTGTGAGACAGCTGGATCCACCCAGTTCACTGTCTGAAATACGCAGATCTATCTTACCAAGTTCAAATCTACAATGTGTGGCCCAAAAAGGGCCAGCCCAATCCTGAACTGGAAGCTAAAGTGAAACGACAGCAGGGAGAGACTGCTCATACAGAAATTAGTATAACTGCGAACAGCTTCACTTCTTTCAGATGTCATTTATTGATAGAAATTATATATTTGCTCGAACTCTGTCATGTTTTGGCAAAAGTTTGCTCCACCAAGTCTTCCATATTTTGTACTTTTCACCACAGCAGTAGCACCCACCTACGACTATCATCTGATTGGCCTGTGATGAATGTGATTGACCTGCTGGCCCTGCTCATTCCTGTGGAATAAACAAGTGGACAAGTGAAATATTGAACATTCCATCTGGCGTTTCAGTTTAGCACTGACCCTCTACTATCCAAAAACTTTTTGTAATTGCCTGAACAAATCAACCTTCTCTCTTCTGTCTTCGGCACTCCTTCAGTCACACTGTCTCTCTCAAAGGCAGAGTCGACTGTGTGGCTGTTGTTACTCACCAGGCCCCTCATAATGATGAGATGGAAAGATGTGCTTCCTCTCACTTCTGTGTACTGGACACATGAAATCCATTTATTCAAGATAAAGAGCTACAATCCTCTTTGGGACTCTTCACAAATACTTTTCATTAAATTAAGAATCCTTTTATATGTCACAATCAAGAAAGAATGTGAAAAAATCTCTTAAACTGCTTCCTTTGTCACCAAGTTGACCTTAAAAACACCATGATTCGGTGTCATGACACCATGTCTAGTCAGAAAACTGGCTTTTATCTTCTGGTTTGAACACAGATTCAACTCAGGGTCACTTGCTTTAACCATTAGAAGTCAAAGGAGATTTTACCATGGCTGCTGCAAGTAAAGGACACGGCAGCAGCACAGATTCATGGACCTGTTTTCAAGCTAGCATTTCAAGTAGCAGCATTTGTACTCCTTCAATATGTTTTGATATTCTATCTCAGTCGATCATTCCTTACCTTTAATAAAACAAACTGGTATTGTATTTACCTCGTTGATTGCCTGATTAGTTAACTTTACAACAAGACTTGTCAGGATTATGCATTCCTGGAATGAGTAACACAGCTAAACTTGTGGCTAGCACCTCAGAAACATGTGCCAAAACCCACAGCAGCTAGGAGCTGGTGAGCCTGTATGCAGACTGTCAGCATTAATTGGTGTCAACCCTGGTACCATCTCCAGTCTTACTCCAATCTTAGTATCTTGTTTTACGGTGTTTGTGAAGTCAAAGACAGACCTATAAGAGGGCGTCCCAGGAAGTCACACCACAAAGAGACTGGTTTCTCATTTTGAGGTGCTACCCACAAGTTTAGCTTTGTTGCTGATTTCACTAATAATTCTTAGAGGTGATAATAATTGTAAAGGTGACTAATAAGGATTTTCAATTATCCAATAATTACCTCCACCAAGGAGGTTTTTTTTCGCTGGGGTCTGTCTGTTTGTTTGTTTGTTTTTTTCTGTTTGTCTGTTAGCAAGATTAAGCAAAAACTGCTTGATGGATTTACATGAAAATTTGACCTGAGATGAGGTTTGATCCAAGGAAGAAGTCAATCAATTTTGATGCTTATCACATTGACTTGAAAAAAAAAAATATATATAATGGCAAATCCCATTAATTTATGGAATTTGGGGAGTTGTAGTTCATTTGCAAACGGATGTCTAGTTTTTCAAGCCAGTGTCATTACATTTCCCAGCTTCCCTTGCAATGCCAGGGAAGGAGTTCTCCACACCACTCTGTCTGCACTCACATTGACCAGTAACATTACTGTGAGCCCATTAACATCATAGAAACACACGCTGCAGCTCTGCTCACTCGCTGTCATTCAAGATAGATAGATAGATAGAGTCCTGACCTCAACCTGATAGAATACCTTTGGGATGAATTACAGCAGAGACTGAGAGCCAGGCCTTCTCGTCCAACATCAGTGTGTGACCTCACAAATGCTCTTCTGGAAGAATGGTCAAAAATTCCCATAAACACTCCTAAACCTTGTGGACAGCCTTCCCAGAAGAGTTGAAGTTGTTATAGCTGCAAAGGGTGGACCGACATCATATTGAACCCTATGGATTAGGGATGGGATGTCACTTAAGTTCAGATTCAGTTGGGTAATTTCAGTTTACAGTGAGTGAGTTCTGTCGTATTATAGACACGCAAAAAAACACAAGTAAAGACAAAGTGATGACAGTGCTCAGGCTAAAAGAACAAGGAGGACAACCCTGAGATAGAAAGCAAGAAAAGTTAAAACATCAGTAGGTAAAAAAGGCCGAAAAATGTGTCAAACCAAGCTAAAAGATAAATGCCATTCATAAGTGAGTCAAGGCAGGAGAGTGAATACTTTTGGGAATTTAGTGTAAACAGACAGATATATAGATAGTATGAAAGATAGATAGAAAGTTAGATAAACTGTTAGAGCTACTTAAGGTGAGAAATAATTGACTGATAATGTTTCCAACTTTTTAAAGAGTATAAGTGATCAGATCAACAAGCTGATCCATCTGAATCTATCTATCTGAATGAAAATTAGCCTTGAATACGTTCCTGTTTAGTTGAGGAAATTCTGTTAAAGAATCAGGTTTGGGGTTGAGTAACTCATTAACTTTCATTCCCTCTTACCACTTTAACTGTACACCTTTGTCCTTTCCTGTCACCTAACCCCTTTCTTCTCCCATCCCCCCTCTTTATCCTCAAAATTTTCACTCTTTTTATTCCTCTTTTTACTTCCATTGCCCTTTCGTTTCACCTTATTTCTACCCCTCTTATTTATTTATAACTTGTTAAAAATTCTTCCACCTCCTCTCATTCCCCTTGCAGCACCCATTTTCTTCGTTTTCCATCCCAGCCCTGTTTTTCCTCACTTGTCATTTTTGGATTTTTCCCATTTTCCCTCAGGTTCCAGCTCTCATTTCCCCCTCCTCTCATCCTGTTTTCCCAGTTTTTCTGTCCCCCCTGTTTTTCTTACTTCCACCTCAAGTGCTCTTTTGCGGCACACATTCTCATTCCTCCTCTTGCCTCCTTTCTCCCACATCCTTCGCTGAACCAGTATGAACCTGCATGCACTCGCAGGTGAAGTGAAGACATAATCCTCTACCTTTCTCACACTACCTCTCGCCGCATGTAGCATACAGATGTAATCGCCTGGTGGACAGGAGTAAGGAGGGGGGAAGTACGGCGAGCATGTCAGGGAGGTTAGGGGGGCTCTGAAAGCTTCTACTGGGGCTTAGGTGGGAATGAAGAAAGGAAGGAAGCAAGGTTAGGAGATAGAGGTGCTTTGCCTTTGGTGTGAACTTGTGCAGTTTCCTTCCTGCTGTGAGTGGGAGCTGCTGAGCATCTTGTTGCTTCTTTCAGGCCTTGAGATACAGTCACTTGGAAACCGGCTACAAATGGAAGATGTTTACAAGAGAGAAAGGAAGAAGGGAAGGATACGAGGTAGGAAAGAGGAAGGAGGCTGCAGGGTGGAGGCTTTCTGAAGCATTTACAGTTAGGCATGGGGGGGAAAATGGACTCATCAGGGGAGAAATGAGCGAAGAGATGGGATAAGCTTTCACACCTGGGATATGCAAATTAGCAGAGGGAGGGTGGGGATGATCGAGAGAGAGAAGGATGCAAAAAAGGGAGATTAGAGCCTCGGAGGGAATCAACAGCACATGCATGCGTGTAGAAAGAAAAAAAAAGCTCAGTGGGATCCCCTCGATGGAACTGATTTTTACTGCTCTACATAAGGTCAATGAGAGAAGAGAATATGCAAATGTATGGAGATGGGGGAGAAAGGTTGAAGGAAAGGGTGGATGAAGGGGGAAAAAAGTCTGGAAGGAAATTTTAAGGAAAAGAGCAGCTTTGGATTAACGAGGGAATTCAATGGCCTAACTCGTGGAAGCGTTCTAATAAGCCTGCGGTGAGCCGGAGCCAGCAGCTTCCTCCATGAGCCCTTTTTCAGCTGACTGCAGTGAAAGCCTGAATTTTTAAAACAGAGTATGATAGAAAAAAAAATATTTCCTGGACAGTAAAATGTGAAATTCAGAACTTCTGCTTATGTCCCTGGAAATTTGGACTGCTCCGAGATGGCATCTGTTTGGCAGGGTGGGCTCTTGGGCTAAGCAAAACTCTGACAAGCCGACTTCTGCTAAGCTGCTCAGGGGAAGGCTAAAGGCTTAGTGTAATGGGGAATGCATGTACAATAGGGACAGAGGTGGATGTAAGTTAAGTAGGAAATGACGCTGCAGAAATTGGATCAGAGCGGTGAAAAGAAAGTTATTAAGGCTTAAAGCTTCTTAGCATCATAATACTATTACTGAAGAATCACTGAATGGAGTTTTCACTGTAACAGAGGGGGTCAGTGAGAGGACAACTGTCCAAATGTCCCAGTGTTTCTGTTAGGTTTCTGGGTTTTAAGTGAGGCTAGATTTGAGACTGAGGGCGGCTGCATCAAGTAGTGCACACTGTGAGGATTAACACTGAATTGATGTTAAGAGCCATTTGATGGCTTAACCCTGTCATGCATAAATTATTGTATTACAAAGAAATACTTTAAAAAAATATTTGTCTTTACCGTCAAACAAGTTAGAATCATGGTCATTTTTTACTATGCATCTGTTCACGACAGTGGACACCATGTATCAACAGTTTTAATTCAGTGGAACTTAATAAAGGTCCACAAACATGTCTTTGCAAACATTTAAGAGTAAATAAGCAAAAAAAATCAGCAGTATACGTGTCATTGTTATTTAATTAAACTATCTGTTTGTTAAAATACACCAAAATTTAATACAAACAATACAAATTAATGTGAAATCTGAGCACAAGCATTGTACTCAATTTGCCCTTCGTCAGCTGTTTAAGGCTTATGATGCAATATCTCAATATGGTAAAAATGGGAAAAGATAATACTTTTATGAAATTAAATACAAAGGTTTTGGAGGGGGCAAGGCTTTGTCAGCTTTGAGGCTGTCAGACTTTGGTTTTCATGTAATGATCAAAAACAATGATACAACATTAAGGGCACTAGGAAGCGTGTAAGAACTTTTATCTCAATTTTATCCATTAAGCCAACTAAATCAAGTGTTTAATTTCAAAAGCAATGTATAAAGCTATTGTGCATGAGTTATTTGTAGACATGTACCCATATGGTTTGTGGTGCAAAGTCAGACTGGGATTGACTGAGAGCATGAATTACACAATGACATGTTTTGGGTGACAAACAATAAGGGTAAGTTTTCTATTTGGATCTCCGCGTCTGATCAAACTCAACAAAAGCCTGATTTTTGGAGGTCCGAAATATTATTTAACTTTATTATCCTGTGGTGTGAGGAGTGTTTGAAGTCAAAACTATTCAATATTCACTACTTAAAGTCCTGGGTAAGCTGCCTGAAGCAGGAAGCAAACATAGCCATGGCAACAACAGAAGAAAGACTGATGTCAAAATGGAGGTCTCTAGTTGATTTGTTGAAAAAACAGGAGCATCCAAACAACGTAAATGGTGAAAACTGCTCTCCTCAGAAGTTCACTGGGAGAACTCGGTGGGGAAAGTCGTTGACAAGCTTCATGTCACATATAAGTGTAAATGACACATCTGTGTGGTATTATCTAATGTAAGATGATAGTCTAAAGACTGAAATGTAGCTTCAGCTAACGGCTAATGAGTCTAGCTGCTAGGTCATACTGTGGCTTAATATAGATTGGTCTGTGATTAGTGTGACTGGCAGACCAGTTGTTCAATCGCCAGCTGCAGTTGTATTTGAAGGTTCAGCCCTCTGAAAACATTTTTATGGGACCTTCTCCAGATGGACTAGTGAAATTTTTCCATGGTGGATAAATAGAACTGTCCATCTGGCATGTCAGGTTAAACAAGGAGAGGAGTTGGACATAAATCACAACCTCCAAGGATGATCTAAGAAGCTAACTGCTAGCTGTATTGAGCCTCCTGATGTTGTCCACCATGTTTGTTTACACTGAAGTCACGTGAAATCATGCAACATCACGAGCTGTGAGAGCACAAACACTGCCAGCAAGAGTCTGTTGGTTGTAGTGTCATTTGTGTCTCTCTCTTTCTGGCTCACCACACGCTATACAAGAACAAAGCTAATAGATCTGGTATAATCAATCTTCACGTGTGGCTCTCTCCCCGTTTCAACATCAGTTACATTTTAAAGACCTCTATGTGCGTACCATATCTAAGATTTTATTGCCTTCAAGAGCAAAAAATCATTGCCAGCTGGTGCTTAACTATTTACAAAAAAGGATTTAATTGTTTGTTCACTACCAAGGATCACACCACAAATGTATGCGTTTGAAGGTTTAATGAAGATTTAGGAATGAGGGATGACAGTGATGAATGTGTGACATGAGATATGTTGAAAGATGAGCCGTCAGGAAGGAAGTCGTAAGCCAGGCAGAGGGAGACTCAGCATGTGGGGGTACCGTCTCATCGTGTTCTGCCCGAGCTGACCTTGACCCCACCTAGGATAAGGTGAGCGAGGAGCTGAGTGGAAAAAGAAGACCATGACTGAAAATAAAGGGTGGGAGGGTGGGTTGAAGGGTCATGGACAAACTGAGCGATAAGCCATGGCTGAGTATAAGTAGGCTTGTCAGCTGACTGGAGGTTTGGTTTGTGGTGTGGTCCTGCTCCTGAAATTAAGTTAATGCCTTAACTCCATTTCTGGCTGGCTTGTGACATAAAAGCACTCGGATCTGCCCACCCTCAGTGCTGTAATGAGATTCCTGTGATAACATGGTAAACATGTACTGTTTCCTACTTTTATTTCATAAGATATAAATGAAAATTCCATTTAGCATGGAAAATTCTACTAAATACATTATTTGAGAAAAACAAACAAACATGTATTTAGATCCACACCTGCAGGAAGATGGCTGGTTATTGACTGGGAATTGGCTTGAGCTCTGCTGCCATTTGGCTGGGTTGGGAAAAAATGAAGATGCTGCATTTGTATGGCTTATAGAGTAGTTACCAGTGTAAATAATACACATTAAACTCACACATAATGAGTGTTTGACTCTGAGATAAAGGCCTCAGTTGACACAGAGCTTGGTTAAGATTTAGGCCCGTCAGTATTACTAACACAAACACTGGAAAACAGCTGATCAAGTTACCAAAACACATCACATGGTGGGTCAAAATAACACTTCAGATTTGAACTTTTACAGACATCCTGAGAGGGAAGCTTGCTGTCTTTTATCCTTCCATATCATCTGTAAACTGCCTGAGGCTGTCTGTATTCTTCTTCTACTTTATCCCCTCGCTCCCTTCATACTGCACGGTCAGACTGTTTGCTCTGACGATGTTGCGATGCTCCAGACATGTAAAAACTAACCAAAGATCTATAAGTAACTCTCAGGACAATGCTGTTCCTGAATCAAAGTGAATTATTTCACAAACTTGTAAGTCTAAAGCTGAAACACCTTCAGGAAACATCTAGAGTACCTTAACTCTGCTGTTTAATTCAAATTTGGAAACTTTTTCTTCCTGTGAGGCGACAGAGCTGACCACTCGTGTAACTCTGTAGATAAAGTGTTGTTTGTTTGCCCTTAAAGAGACAGCACTACTTAATTCAGACTGACATGGTGACAACTGTCAAAGTCCGGTTAACGGAGCCAACATGTGTCAGCTGACCCCCTTCCATGACCCCCCTCCTGGTTAGAGCTGGACACAAGCTGGAGGCTGCTGTGATGTGTTTCTGTGGCACTGCCGTTGGAAAAAGGAGTTATTTTAAAGAAGACAAAGAGCTGGAAAGATGCCAGGAGGAAAATAAAACATGCAAGTGTAAGTGATCTAAAGGACAAAGTGTGGCAGCTTTGAGGACAGAAAATGTGACACTATTCTCATTTTACTGACTATTATTAAAATAAATAAATCACTAATGCTGTGGTTATTATTGAAATTTCATGATTTTACTATTCTCAATCATCTTCATCACAGTAATGGACAATTAAAAAAAAAACAATTCATTTAGTTCATACCTGCTTTTGATTTGCTACCAGAGAGGCTGTACAAATCTGAGAGATGTTCGCTAACCTTCACTGATCAAGACAAACAAGACCTTGCATGTCTGGTAGGGTTGCAAAGGGGTGGAAGGTTTCTGGTAAATCTCTGGGACCTATCCTTGGGAGTTAAGCTGGGAATGACAGAAATATTCCAACTTGGAAAATTTCCATTGATGTTATGGGATTTTAGGGAAGTTATAAGAATTCATAGTATGGGACTGGAAATTGGAGGTAGTTTATCTAAACTGTATTTTTTCCAAACTGTTTTACCATAGGCAAACACCTATGCAAAATAATTTCAAATGATTTTTTTGGAAGTAGAACTTTATCAAGCTTGAATTATTTTATTAATCACATCTGGGCTCATGTGTTAGGCTTTAATAACTCTGTGCTCTGCGCTGTAAAACGGTTGTTGTACATTTTAAACTGGCAAACTTATTAGCAACAAGATGCCAGTAAGTTACTGTGAATGTCTTTACAGTAGCATTACTCATTTTTTATTTTCAGCATTATTATTGTATTAGATGGAACTGTTTTAATCCTGCACTTTTATTCAGGGTATCACTTCTGTCTTTCAATTTAAAAAATAATTGTAACATCTTCAAAAACAGCATCCTTACTGTTTTTTCATCTACAGTTTCATTCCCATATTTTGTGTTAAAGCTTTTTTCAATGTATTTCCACCTTACAATGAACTTACGGCATTGTAATGTATATTACTAAATTTTTTCTATTTTCATTTCAACATTTCTTTGAAATATATCTTTTTTTTATTAATTTTTTTTACAAACAGAAATGAAGGGAATATACATACATAAATCTCATGACTCATAATTCATGCTTCTCAGAAAAAAAGACAAAACAGAATAAATAAAATATATAAAATAAAACAGAAAAAAACAAATCATAAAAAATCACTAAATGACACCGACACACAACAGTAGGAACACAGGTAACACAGTCAGACCCCACTGCTCGCGTAGTCTCTTGATCGTAAATTAGTGAAAATTATTTTAAAGTTAAAATTCATATGAATTCATATCCATCCATGACAAGGTAACTTGAAAGTTAATTCCACCAATGGACAGGTGACGGCATTTGATATGTTTTCCAGATTAAAGCTATACATTTCCTTGCAGCTAACAAGGCAAGATCTACATATCTACATTCATAGCTATTCCATTTGTCAGACATAATTGTTCCCAAGAGACATAAACGAGGTGAAAATGTAACAGTTACATGTAAGCACTGATATTGAATTGAATTGAATTATTTCGGTCATGTCACCACACATATACAGCATCACACATTGTCAATAGATGATCACATTGTACATGTCCGAAAGGGAAGACGGAAGAAGCAAAGCTTATCTAGTCCCGTCCCCATTTCCTCAATATTTAGTCTCCTCATTTTTCACATATCATCAGATTATTGTAAATTTGTATTCCATTTACAGAAGTATGACACAATTCTTGAGTCTCATTTATTGTCCATATGCCACATTTAATGTCCAATCCTTTGTTCGAAGTACGGCATAATTCACTTTCCATATTCATTTGATAACAGATTCCCAAAAAGATGACAGTAAATCACATGACCAGAACAAGTGAAAAAAGTACCTTTGTGTTCTTACAATACCAACACAGGAATAATATCTCACTGTTCATTTTATTTAATTTCTCTAGAGTATAATAAACCCTGTGCAATATCTTAAATTGTGCTATTTTTTTTCCCTCACTATTAATTAAAAAAATATACATTTTTGATGGCTTGGGTTCTATCATAAAACCCTGCTCAGTATTTACTACATCCTTAATTTGAAATAACCTAAATGCATGTGAAGAAGGACTTCAATACTTCTGCTGTAGCTCAGTGAAAAGATAAAACAGACCCATTTTCAAATAAATGTATAATTTCCTTAATGCCTTTCTCAAACCATAATTTGAATGTTTCGTCTTAACAACATAAGATGCTTGGGACTTTCCATTGTGGAACATGAGGTGAAAGAGTATAGCCTGTTATTTTATATAACAATTCCCAAATCCAATGGTTATTTAATACAATGCGATTTGAAATGACTTTAACCACTGCTTTGATATCTATATATGGTAAATGCTACAAGTTTAATGGATAATAATCCAATGATTCTATTCTTTTCCATGAGTATGAAGTGTTGGAGAACCAGGACTTAATTTGTGAGCTGAACAGATAAAGCAACAAAATAAGTTAAGAAGTTTCAGGCCACTCGATTCATATGGCAAATGCAGAACTTGTAACCAAACTCCAAACCAAGATTTGTTATTCCAAAGGAAGGAGGATATCACACTCTGTATTCTTTGAAGAGAAAAAAGATTGTGGTGACATGATTGAAAGGTTTTGAAATGTATAAAAAAAACTTTGGCAAATAGACATCTGAATTACATTAACTCTCCCCATGAGGGAGATGGGTAGTTGGTCTGTTCTCAAATCCTGTGATGTTTGGTTAATTATTGGTGGATTATTCACACTAAATGTGTTTTCAATTTGTCTAGGGAAAAAATATACCCAAATATTTCACATGTTTGTTAGACTAATTCCACTCAAATTTACTTTTCAAAAGAATATCAAAATTGGAAATTGACATTATCTGGGTCTTCCCCCGATTGACTTTATACCCTGATAGTTTCTCAAAATGATCAAAAGTGGTTAACATGGCTGGTATTTAATTCAGAGGGTCATAAAGATATAACAAAATGTCATCGGCATACAGTGATATGAGATGCTCTCCTTTCCAATTGTTACACCTTAAATAATTTTATTGGATCTGACCAAAGCAGCTAAAGGCTCAATACTGATGGCAAACGGTGCAGGGGAAAGCGGGAAATCTTGCCTCATGCCTCTTGAAAGTAGAAAGGGTTCACAATAGTTGGTATTGGTTCTAACAGTAGCCATAGGTACTCTATAAAGAATCTGTACCAAATAATGGAACTTTGATCCAAAATTAAGTCTAATAACAACAGCAAAAAGAAAGTGCAATTTAACCCTCTGAAATGCTTTTTTTGCATCAACAGATCGTACCACATTTGGACAGTTGAGATCAACTGTATGATGAAGAATGTCAAAGAATCTACGTAAATTATCAGTTGGTGTACAACCCTTAAACAAAGCCAACTTGATCTGGATGGACAAGATGATTCAGAACTTTATCAAGGACCTTCGCAATTATTTTAAAATCCACATTGAGGATTAAATTGGTCCATATAAGAGCATTGAATAGGATCTTTGTCCTGTTAATGAAGAAGGACTATAGATGCAAAATATAAAGGTTGGGGAAGACATCCTGTACTAAAACATGAAATGATCATGGATAGAGAGGGAGGTAACATAAATTTATCAAAATGTCTATTAAACTCAATGGGTAAACCATCAAAGCCTGGAACTTTGCCATTTTAAAGTGTAGCCATTGCAGTTTCCAATCTTTTAGGGAGGAATCTTTTTCTTAAGCAAGCCGGTCTGCTTAAGACAAAGTAGGTAAAGTGACATTATCTAAGAAAAAAATTACAGATGTCTGACTCATACTGGGAAGTTGATGTATAATATTTACTGTAGTATGATCTAAATGCTTCGTTGATTTAAAGAGGATCCATAACAATACTTCCATCTTCTTTTTTAACTTTAAGAATTGTTCTACCTTCTGATTCCACCTTAAAACACCAAGCTAATAATTTGCCTGGCATGCCACCTTGTTCCACATAAGATAATTTAGACTAAATGAATGTCAGTTTACAAGTATGTTTATTAATAGAATTATATTTCAACTTAAAGGGACTGTGAGGAGCTTCTAAGTAATTACAAAAGAGTCTCACTTTTAGATATATGCCTGATTGAAATACACACTTTAAGATGAGTTTTATAGCATCAAAATAGGTTATCTATAAATGCTATTCCTTAGCCTTCCGGTTGGGTCGGACAGAACTGGACTGGCCTGGATACTAAACTTCAGGAACAAGACAATTAAACTAGAGCAAATTTATATTATTTCATTACTTATATTGCACATCTTAAAGCAACGCTGTCCAAAGGCTGTAAGTAGCGATATATAGCCGGCTACAAAACTACAATTATAAGTTCCAAAAATTGCTTGTTGTCACACATCAAAAACTACCGCTACATAACTAGAGAGAGATACATTACCTCGTCGCTTTGCATCCTGTAAGTTGTTGAAAAAGAAGTTGTAAAGCAATGCAGAGTTCTGAGGAAGGTTAGAGCTGCATTTATTATCATCACAACAAGCAAACGCTTTGGCTTGGGTTACGTCTTGGTGCATTCCAGTTTTAGTCAAAAGTAGGAATTTCCGGGTTCCGAGTAGGAAACTGCAACTGGAATGCACCCTGAAGTCAAAACTAATTTCCATGGAGGATACTCATAGCACGTCTAAGTTCATCTATCTGTATTAAAATTTTAGAATCCTTAAACAATATTGCTTCTGACATCATGCTAAATACCTTTCAACTTATATTTTGTAGTCTTTCTCACTGAGGATGAAAAAGATATCACACACCCTCTAATGTAGGCTTTTGATGTGTCCCAGAATATTAATGGACATCCTAAGTTATTTTGATGTGCTTCAAAGGATGTTACGAAATTAGTGGAAAATATCTTTTTTTTTTTTAAATCACATCCATCATTATATTTATGTTGAAATGCTGAGTCAGCATTTCAACATATTGTTCTTCCTAAAATTTATTCTTCTTTTTCTTTTTCTTCTTCTTCTTGTTCCTTGAGATTTGGCACCTTTCACAGGCTTCAAATTTGCACAGATTTTCACAGAAAAAAATTGACATATGCAGCATGTTCAGGAGAAGTGCGCTTGTATTTTTCACAGGTTTAACAGTTATACTTTTTACAGTAAAAAATAATTTCTGAATGTATTTTTGTATTGAAATCAATGGGACATTTCCGCAGCTCTGCTGAAAACTTCAGCAACTTTGAAGCTCCACAGCTTGGGCATGCTTCCACCTACAGACTTCATTCATACTTTAAAAGCTGCACTGACTTCTTAACTATTTTTTACATATCTTCAGCTTTTTGCTGGCTTCTACAGTTTTTTAAATATGATTTTTTAAGCAACAACAAGTTTTGCAGATTTCTCTGAAATTAAAGCGCGTCACGTGACCCATTACAGCGGAGCGACCATGGGAGCGACTGCCGAAGTTCAGCAGAATTATCTTGTCATAACTTCGTCAAACTGTCCTCCACAGACATGATTTATACATCAAAAAGGTTGCTACCCTTCTCCTCTTACACCTGGATCCACTTCAAAGTCTAATCTGACATCGTTTTGTCTCAGTGAGCTTCAGCTTTTGCGGTTTGCCGCAAAATCTTCCATCTGTGGTAATGCAATTTCTCAGCTCTGGACAGCCGAGTGCTTCACTTTGAAGCACGTTTTTAACTCGCCACTGTGTTAACATTTTTAGCAGTACAGAAATGAGATTTTTATTAAACGTTTCAGCAGGTTCTCGGGATGCTCACGGTGAAATCCCTTTCCTGATATCTATTCCTGTCTAACACAGCGAGCATTCGATTACCCGGAAGTACCGAGCTTATCAGCCTGCTGCAAGAGACCGACGCTCTGGACAGCCGAGTGCTTCACTTTGAATCGCGTTTTTAACTCGCCACTGTGTTAACATTTTTAGCAGTACAGAAATTAGATTTTTATTAAACGTTTCAGCAGGTTCTCGGGATGCTCACGGTGAAATCCCTTTCCTGATATCTATTCCGGTTTGGACACAGCGAGCATTCGATTACCCGGAAGTACTGAGCGTTAGCAGTGCTCTTATGAGGACAAATACCGTGCTTTCCATGATACAGCACATTCAGCCCTGTGGTTAAATAGTTAGCACAGCGGACTACGGATCGGGAGAAATGGGTTCAAATCCGGGTTGAGACAGAGGTACTTTTCTTCTCCATCTAGTACAGATTCTTCTTTACAATGGCGTAATCATGCTTGTCTTTACACTCTCAACCTTACCTTGGACGTATTACACTGACTGGCCACTTTATTAGGTACATCTACAAATATCAACATATCTAGCCATGTTACAAAACAGTCATTCATTTTCTGCTTTTTTTCCACAACTGAAACAGTTTTTAGTGCACTTTTCACTACCTGCTACAGTTTCTGAGATATGACTGTTGAAGCAGCATCAACTTTTGCACATTTCTGTGAAGTTAGAGCGTGGTCACGTGACCTGCACACCTGAGCTCCAGTATCTACAATGTTCTGCAAACATTTTTATTGCACATTTCACACATTTTCAGCCATAATTTACTGCTTACAACTATTCATGTCACATTTTCAACTTTCTTCGCATTACCTTAGCAATTTCATTTCATAGTTTCAGCAGTCACACTCAGCATTTCAACGCATTTCCTTCATGGAAATGCAAATTCTCTAGTATCCTATAAAATACATTAACTCAAACTCAAAAATATGAAAAATTTATTCAAAGCAATTTGGTGGCTAATGTTCAACATTCTTGGCCAAAAACTGAATGTTCTCTTGATCCATTGCCCTTCTCAATAAATAACTGTATTGACATTTTACGGTAAGGAAACTAAGGTTTTTGGTAAACTGCTGTTAATGTTGCAGAAATCAGTATATTTTACTACAACCTATTGCCATTTACAGTAATTTACTGCATATATACTTTGCAGAAGGTAGTCATAGATATTAAGGTAAAATACTGTTAGGTTTACAATACTCTTACTTATAATACTCAGTTTTTTTAGCCTTAAAAGAGGCTTTGTGTTATTGACCTACATATAAATGGAGTGCTGAAGATTTTGATGATGAGGTCTGGCCACTGTTCAGTAATTGCTAACAAATATTTGATAAGGGCGTTTATTATTTCTATTTATTTTACTTTAACACCCAGAGTTTTAGCCATGTTTGCAGTTTACGTCTAACACAACAGGTAATTACATACAGCCCTCGGCCTTGTTACGCCCTCAAGTAACACCTGTCACAAACAGGTGTTACTTGAGCAACAACAGCTACAATAATAGTTGAAGGAAAATGGACATATAAACTCTCACCAGAATATATGTTATGAAGCAAAGACATATTTTGCTTCTTGTTGGCCAGAGGTGAAACAGAGAATTGTGCTCAATAAAACTCCTCTGCTGCAGCATGAAGGGCTATTTGCTGTCAGCAGGGCTGAAGTGTTTCAGGATTTTACATTTGTTTTGCCTCCAAGTGTTGAGAAAATATAATAGAGATATAAAATTCATGATCCAGGCCACTGTCCTGGGCCGAAACATATAACTGGCAGGACAAAACTGGACAACTGGCTGTGATTTGCTCACTACGTTTTTCAAATATGGACACATTCATTATACATTACGGACACTATCATAGGAATTGTATTAGAGTATTCAGCACACATACTATGAATTAAAATATATAATATACTCAACAAGATGCTGTCCAGATCAAACCTAAACAAAAGACGTTATGCTAAGCCAAGCAGAACTTTTCTTTGTTATTTAAGTGTGATTAATGACTTTTTAATAGTACACAAGCTTTGTGTTTTTCTAGTTTCTTAAATCCACAAAAGCCTAATTTAAAACATCTAAAGCTGCATAATAAGGGTCATACTAAAGTCAGAGTGGTTTACATGTTTGTTATTTTTGTTCTTATTATCATGCTTAAAAGTTTAATGGTACTTATCTGTTCCATATTCAAAGGCACAGAGGAGATCAGGGGCTGTCTGCAAGTCCTGACCTTGCTCAGATTCTTACGCATCCATAGTAACTTTCATTTATGAGGCTCCTTCATCACATGCAGATACATTAAATATTAATTTCTGCACTTCTAATACCTGATAATGCTGCATAATTATTCAATAAGGGGAGCCCCCTGACTTCCTTCATATTGCAATGCTGACGATGTAGCCTAAAGGCTTTTTATATGTCATTACACACCCGCTTCACGCTCTGTTTATTTATGCAAATTGCATCACAATGCATATAGTTTAATATCTCACTGTACAGGCACGAGCAAAGACAGAAATGAAGGTTAATAAAGAAGCCTTGGCTTGAATCTAAAGATATCCTCACAGCTTTATGGTTAAACAACGGATGATATGAGAAGAGAAGTTTGGATCCAAAGGAGTTATTCATTCAGAATGGGTATTTTATACACTTAAAAATGGAAAAGGAGGAAAAGAAAGATTATTTTGAAGGGGTATGACTGATTTTAATCAACTAAGCAGGATGTATCCACTACAGTACAAGCTGTACAAATAAGGTAAAATGCAATGGGAAGCAGAATTACATATAAGGGCTATTTAGTGTAACTGGCTCTTACATGGTAAATGAAACAGCCTTTATTACCTCCGCCAAGGAGGTTATGTTTTCGGGAGAGTTTGTTTGTCCGTCCGTCCGTCTGTGAACAAAATAACTCAAAAAGTTATGGATGGATTTTGATAAAATTTTCGGGAAATATAATATATTTATATATAATAGGAAAGACACCTGTGCTGCACTCCATGTGCTTGAACCTGGAGTGTGTTGCGTTCCAGTACATCATTTAAAAAGTTGAAGTAGTCATTTAAAAAGGTAGTTAATGCTTGGATCTGTATATTTCTGCTCAGGTGTTATTCATGTTCACAATTAGCTGTGTAATTTATTCCCTGTATCAGGACAGTCTGTGGACACAAGAGCTGGCTTACACTCTGACTGTTAATACTGCCATCTATTCTGCTGCAGCATTTGTCCAATCAGCCAAGTGGACTGATCCTGAAATTGGCCCTATATTGTGAGAAGGCATTAATCACATGAGTTATTGGGTGAGAGGCTGCAGATGAACGCAGGTGTACCACGTTTCATGAACACAGAGAGACAATAATATAATATCAAGAGTTTGATGCACTGCCTGTTTCTGAAGATGGATCTTACTCTACGAAATTGACTCTTAAAGCAACATTCGGTCCCATATGGAGACGTTTTTCATTAACCCGTACCTTATGAGTATGAGCTTACAAGATAAGCAATAAAAGGGAAAGTAGAGCCAACCAACAGCCTAATCAAAAAGAAGATTGAACATTCAGGCCGGCTCTGTTGGCCATGAAACAGGTGTTCTCTGGTTTCAAGTTTATTTTGTTGGTAATGAACAGTGACAGCCTAGCCCGGGCATGCGCTGCCTGCTAACTTTGTGAGACAGTTCCCCTACAAAGGGAGCGAGGTGGAGGATTATAGGTGAAGGAGCTGACAGCACAGCTTCAAAGTTTACCTCCCACCTACTCCAGAATCATGAGAGTTTTGTCAAACATTACCTACTGTAATTAAATCCAGTCCAACAGGGTGTAACTGTAGCAAAGGCTGAATATTATTTCATGAAAACATGCTGTTCCTCTACAACTGGATTTTTGATTTGAATGCATTTTTGAAACTCTTTGTGGCAAGAATATTAAACAGAGAAGCCATTCAACCTTTGTATCACAGACTGGCCTTCATACTGATTGGGAAACAGCTGAGCTTCCTCCTTTTATATTCTTCCTCCATGTACAGAGATTTAAATGTAAATCACCTTTAGTTCCAAGAAGAAAATCTGAAAATGTGTTTAATATTTTGTCGAATATACTCTGTGCACAGCATTGATGATGTCTGCTTCCAATGTTGGCTATGAGTGTCCTATTTACGTGCGGCCCCGTTAAGATTGACTTTCGGCTGTGCATGAATCCTTAAATGCATTTGTCATGTGTTTATTACAAACTGCATATGCAATATGCATAGATACAATGTTAAGCCTCATTTTAATTTTCGGACTTAACATTGTAAGCTTGCAATATTAACCTGGCACACCAGATGGGACGTTGGATTTGGAAAGAAGCCAGTGCCCAAAGAGTACCCATGCATGCACAAGGAAAACAAGCTCCACACAAAACTGATCCAGGGATCAAACGGCAACCTTCTTGCTGTGTGGCAATGCACTACCTGCTGCACCACCATGACACCCCTAATAATTACTCAAAGTCCAAAATTTCCTGGTTACAGAGTTATCAAGGCTTCAACAAGTCTACGTCTAATAGAACACATATGGCCCTTTTCCATTAGCCCTACTCTACTCCACTCGACTCTACCCGGCTCTAATCTGCGTGCCTCGTGCTGCTTTTCCATTAGCCCCAGTCGCCTGCCCAACGGGGTGCAGTGTCGCTGTAAACAGCTGTGCGGCACTGCGGTGACGTCATTTTGAGCACGACACAACAATCTGTGGCTTTTTGTCACAAACCGAGTAAAAAGGAAAGAAGAAGAAGGCTGCAGGTGGCAAGAAGAAATACTCACAGAAGCACAGGAGATTTTTGGAAGCTATACAACAGAATAAAGCCGAAGACGAGAGCAATTGAGCTGCAAAGAAAAGACGTATGAGGGTAAGCTAATGGTAGCTACCGCTAGCATGCTAGATCGACATTGTCTGACCAATCAGTAGCCGGCAGTTGGTTACGTCATCTTTTAGTATCGACTCAGCTCGCTTGGAACCAGAGCGGAGTAGGTACTAAAACTAGCTTGTTTTAGGAGGTACCGGGCTAGTGGAAACACGCTGCAAATCGAGTAGAGCCGAGTAGAGTAGGGCCAAGGCGTGCTAGTGGAAAAGGGCCAAAACTTATAATAACCAGACAAAAATGTAAGAAATTTCATTTCCACAGAGCCAGTCATATGCTACGTTCACGGTGCAATCAAAAGTGACCTGAATCTGATTTTTTGGCACAAATGTGACCTGTATCTGATTTGTTTTTGACAGTGTGAACAACACAAGTCGCATTGAATCTGACATTTTCAAATCAGATACAGGCCACTTTCAAATGTGATACTAAATCAGATACATATCTGATTTTCTTCAATATGCTGCAGTCTGAACAGTCAGGTCGCATTTAATGTGACTTTGACGTCATTCCAGACCAACAGTTCACCTCAGGACAAATGTTTTCAAAGTCACTTCATGGACAGAACATAATCAGAGCTTGATATAGACATGATTATTAAAAAGTGTATGTATTTTTCCCTAAAATAAAGAGTTCTAGTCGTTTTTCCAGCTACAAGCTTGATTAAATAATGCATTAAGGGGGAAGTGATGAGAGAAAGTGAGAGAGCGCTGGGGCGATCGACGTGTGTCTCCATTACACGCACAGCAGACGATTCATACATTTGTTTTATGATATCTGATAAACTTAGGCTATTAACACTGCGCCGACTTTTTGAATGGATTCATCAGGCCAAAATTACAGTTTGCAGGACGCAGAGACACTGATGATCCACTGCTGTCCATCTCATCCGTGCGTATTTGCGCGCTGCCTTATGTTTCTACGAGACAGCTTCAGTCAGAAAACAGTCTGCTCCTGTCTGATCTGCTCTCAGATAAACTACGAAACATCAGAACAGATGGCAAAACTTAGTTTTCACCTCTTTGTTAACCTGTTCAGCGCACTATGGCTCTGTGATGTTTTACTCTCCAGTAGCGATCTGTCATCAACAGGGTCGGCGGGAGAGAGCGTCCACCTTCAGGTTTAAAAGAAATAAAATATAGCCATAATTACTTTAATAAGAGCTCACTCAAGGTAAGCTGCTGTAACATCAGGTTCTGCATTATGGAAACAAACTTTTACGGCATTGTGAAGCACAGTTTTGGTCTGTGTTTGTTGCCCCTTATCACTCCGTGCTGTGTGTAATGCTGTTAATGTTAAACTGAGCATGCATGTCACTTCTGAAGTGTGAGCTGTTCACATCACAGTCTGCAGTCAGGCCACATTTACAGGAGTAATCTGAACAGCAAAACAAAAAAATCGGATTTGAGCAATAAATCGGAATTGAGCATTAAGGGCTGCAGTGTGAACGTAGCCATAGAGTAAGAAGAGAGGTTCTCAAGAACACAGAAAGCACTCAGTAGATCTTGGAAACAGTTTGCACCACAATACTCTACTGCCCTGGTCAGATGATGGAGCCAAAAATTCACGCCTAAATGTATTAAACTGTATCACCAAGTCCATCTTATCACCATGTAAATTATTAAATTGCATTTCAGGCTAAAAATTAAAAACTATTTGTCTGTACTACAAAAGGCACCACAAATTTCTCTTCTGTCCGTCCAATTTAAAGCTCAACATTTGCCTTAAAGAAACACTCCAACATGTTAATTGTTTTCATGTCCTGTCTCACTCCCAAGTCTACCATTCGTTTGACTGTGCATCCAGAAACAAGAAAAAGAGAGGCAGAGCTCGCCCGATGCTAGTTAGCTTAGCACTGGGGGCTAAACAAATGCAAACTCAATAGCGTGCACATATATGATCTACTACAGGGTGCACTGTCAAAGAGAAAACTAGCATGCACAGCCCATTTAGTGTGGCTGCCATCATGAATATACAGAAATATGCAAATAATCATAAAATGCAAACTTCTGTGAGGATGAGATGCAAATGGGATAATTTCGCACCTTCAAAGTGATTTAGCAAACCCACAAGTGTTGGTGCGTGTTTTTTTCATCTGAATTTAGTATTTTTGAAAAGCAGGTGTAAAAAAGGTGCAGCATTACAAACAGAGGGCTGTGATCTTGGTGGCAAACAGGGGTGCATTAACCAAGTGTTTTCTACCACTGACTGAATATTTGATGAATCACAGAAAGATTCAGAGGCTGTCATTATGAAGGACATGAAAAGAGGGGCAATCCAGAGTGCCATGCAGACACACGCGTAAAGTAAACCTTCTCCGTTTTGCGCTCTACATTGAGGTCATTTAACCAGTGTAAAAATAAAAAATACTTTCATAGCCATAATCAGCCTGTTTGTCACCCAGAGCTGACTGCATCACACTCTCCATGCACTGACAGTAAGTTTAGGAGCTGTCAGTGTGTGGAGAGTGTGACGCTGTCAGTACATAAAAGGCAACAGTTACCCATGTGGTCTGTGTGTGTAACTCTAAAACTGCGTTTCACATGAGAGTTTATTGATGATGAAGCTGCACAGCCATGTGAAGGCTGTCATTTAGACTATGTTAAATTGGAATCGGAAAACGAAAATTAAAATGGATAGAAACATGGCATAAGAGAAAAGTGACGATCTTGCCAATCAAAATTTCATGGTGAGTGCAAGTTTGTTTATTTGCCTCTAATTCCATGCCTTCAAACTTTGTTTTCATTTATGACCACTCTGCTCTCCCAAACTCTCCATGGTGACAGCCAGTAGCAAAATCCTCAGATAAAGGGGGCAGTCCACACCACTTTGTGCCTGTTATGAATTGCACACGCAGTCAATGTTGATCACCTACAGCAACTCCACTTATAGCACGTGCAGCCTTTTAGTTTGCACAGACAATTCAGCAATTCAGTTATCTTGTACATTATGTTTATTGGACTTCCTTAGTTTATACAAAAAAAAAACAGAAAATGACTCAGTAAGTCAACAAGTTTACATAACAATAGAGATCACAAAAACAAAACAAAACAAGTAGCTCAAGTTGTATCCATTAACAACACAGGTCCAGGCAATAACAATTATATGCTCATAGTAGGTCAAGATACAGATTCAAGGGACTCCTATAACAATAATGGCAGAGAGATCAGGTCCAACGTAATCTTAATAAGGCTGCCAGACTTTGTAAAACTGATCTTTCTTTGCATGTAATATGCTTGTAAGGTATTCAAGGGGAACAAGTTCAAAAACAAGTTTGCCCCACCCCTTAACAGAAAGGCTCTTATCACTAATCCAATGTAGCAATATATTTTTTCTTGCTGCAAAAGTGAGAATGTTATACAATCTTTTATTTACATCAGAGCTTAACATCTGACTTGGAAGACCCAAAATTAGAGAAATGGCATCCATCTCAAACTTTTTATGAAATATTTTGTCCATTTCTAAAAGTATTTCTGACCAATACTTCTGTACAATATGACACGACCATAAACAGTGAGTTATAGAGCCCATTTCTGTTTTGCATTTAACACACAGAGGGGAAAGTGAAGGGTTAAAGGAATGCCTGCGGCTGGGAGATATATGAGTTTGATGTGTAATTCTGTATTGGATTGACTTGGTCCGTGAGCACATTGAAATCTTCCTTGCATGTTTCCAAATACTTTCACACACCTCATCACTAATAGTCACTGATAATTCCCTCTCCCATACACTCTTCACCCTCTGCGTATCAGTAGGTGAGATATCAGAAAACACCTTGTAAAGAGAGCTCAAAGACATTTTTTCTGGATGCTGCAGTAACATTTTCTCAATTACAGACACTTCTGGATGTTCTATAAGGGTAATACTGTGAGAATGTAATGCCTCGGCTGTAAGAAGCAGAAAAAATCCTGTTTTGAGAGCTGGTGAGCATTTCTTAATTGTTCAAATGACATCAAACCATTATTCTGAAATAAGTCAGCAATTGTTATTTTGGATCTGAGTAGGTAGTTCTTTAGGGCGTGGGCGTGTTCTCCAGTCTTGTCACATAGTTGCGCTTCGATTCCCCTCACACTGACCCCCCTCAGCCGTCAGCTTATCACCCAGACACATCCAGCATGTGGCACAGCCCAGACTACAGGATGTGAGGAGAAAAGGCAGCTGAATGCAGCCACATGTTGCTTTTCCTTGACCTCCTCTGTCCACATGTCAAAGAGTTTTTCTGACTGTGCAGACATGGACATGTTTGATCTTTAAGGTGTAACTGAACCCTGTGGACCCTCGGCGCTCATCACAATTCAGATGGTGAGAGGGAGAGAGCATGAAATATGTATGCCTCAGGTGTTGATGTAGCACAGAAAGCCTCAGAAATATCAAACAGCCAGAGCTTTACTGTCAGACAAATCAGTGTCTGTGTAGTGATATGGAGCTGGTCCTCTGGCGGCAGCTGCACACACGGCTGCTTGTGTTCAGCTGGGATGTGTAAAGTTCACCTGCGTTCAAGAAACAGGTGGAAACTCTGACTTATTTTTTGATCATGATGCATATTTTAAACAGAGACTTTTTAAACTTAAATTATTTTGTCAGAGTTTTCCCTGTGTAAAATATTACAGGGCAATCACAGTCACCAATTCAGCACCATCTCTTTGGTTTGCACGAGTAAAAAACAGTGCTTACCGAGGACAGCAATGTTGAATTTGCAATCACAACTTGCAATTATGGTTCAGCCAAAATGGAAAAATGTTGGTAAAAGGCAGTCAGAACAAGCTGTAAACCTTTTCTGCCAAGATGAAGGCCTGGTTCAGACATAAGTGGGTATTTTTATAATGCTGTGTTTTCTATGTGCATGTGAACAGCATTTTAGATAAATGAAAACACTCCTTTTGGGAAACTCCTGCGAGGACAGAGAGCATCAGACTCTCAGTGTGGAGTTTTCACATGCAGACAGATACATTTTGTTCAAGGCTTCAAAAATCTCAGCCTGCATCGGTTTCTCTTTGCTGTGATGTTGCTGTGCAGCGTCATCACTTCTGTTAAGGTTAGGGATGAGCCCTGGTGCTTGCTGCTGAATGTTTGCTGGTTCCAATATTGATTCCAACAATCTTCACGTGTGATGGGAAAGCAGATGACTCTCAAGTCATATCTCCATTAATTATGATGCAAAGCTGACTGTAGGCAATCAAGAAACGAACTGACCAAGGAACAAGGAAGCAGGGGTGAATAAAAACAAGCATGGCCGGCCTGAGACAAGTTCAGTGGACCTCAGAACTGAAGGACCAGCACATGTTGCTCACGGTGCTTCAGAATTGTCTCACAGTCTTTTCTTGTTTTTAGTTTTGGATTTTTCCATTAAAAATAGTTTCAAGACCACCATCATTCCCTCTTCTCGTATGTCCTCTTCCACGTTGTGTGTTTTGTTTTCATGTTGTTGCTGTTTCCTCTCTTTTGTTTTTGTTAGATCACGTTCCATCATGTGAAATTTGTGGCTTGGAGGACCAGATTCTAGATGGGTGGTGGGGCAGAATAGCTATGTGTGTGGTGTGCTGTGTCGTATGAGGGGCCGTACAAGACATAATTCATTCTCTTCCTCTCACATACATACATTCTCCTCTCACTCACATACATTCTACTCTCACATACATACATTCTCCTCTCACACACATACATTCTCGTCTCACACACATATATTTTCATTCTCTCACTCACATACATTCTCCTCTCACATACATACATTCTCCTCTCACACACATACATTCTCGTCTCACACACATATATTTTCATTCTCTCACTCACATACATTCTCCTCTCACATACATACATTCTCCTCTCACACACATACATTCTCGTCTCACACACATATATTTTCATTCTCTCACTCACATACATTCTCCTCTCACACACATACATTCTCGTCTCACACACATATATTTTCATTCTCTCACTCACATACATTCTCCTCTCACATACACTCACACACATACATTCTCGTCTCACACACATATATTTTCATTCTCTCACTCACATACATTCTCTTCCTCTCACATACATACATTCTCCTCTCACACACATATATTTTCATTCTCTCACTCACATACATTCTCCTCTCACATACATACATTCTACTCTCACATACATACATTCTCCTCTCACTCACACATATTTTCATTCTCTCACTCACATACATTCTCCTCTCACATACATACATTCTCCTCTCACACACATACATTCTCGTCTCACACACATATATTTTCATTCTCTCACTCACATACATTCTCCTCTCACACACATACATTCTCCTCTCACATACATATATTTTCACTCTCACACACACACATTCTAAGGCCAGAATATATGTATGTAAGAGGAGAATATATGTATGTAAGAGGAGAATATATGTATGTAAGAGGAGAATATATGTATGTAAGAGGAGAATATATGAGTGTAAGAGGAGAATATATGTGTGTAAGAGGAGAATATATGCATGTAAGAGGAGAATATATGCATGTAAGTGGAGAATATTTGCATGTAAGAGGATTATATATGTGTGTAAGAGGAGAATATATGTGTGTAAGAGGAGAATATATGTGTGTAAGAGGAGAATATATGTGTAGAGGAGTGTGTGTAAGAGGAGAATATATGTGTAAGAGGAGAATATATGTGTGTGAAAAGCTCAAGTGGGCGGGTCACATTCAGGTACCGGTTAGCATGGAAGGTGGAGAGGAGTCCCAGCGTTTCAGCAAGCCACTGGGGTTTTAGGAAGCGTTTTGTCATCCTGAAACGGTCACAGGCTTATCGTCCTCGCTTGGCGGCAGGAGTTGTTGTGCTAAAGTTGATTTTTGCCAGAAACTGATTTCCGGTCCACGGGAGCGCGCACAGCCGTCATAGTTGAAAAACGCAGCTTCTCTGGCTCTTCGGCAGGCTTCATCAGGCTCAAACTACGAGTTTGTTTATGATCATCTAACAATGTTTATTTGTGTTTGCGTTCGATAGCCTCCTGTACGTCTACTTGCCTTATAAACGCTGTTCAATAGGCTAGTTGGTGATCGAACTCTGGCGTGTATTTGCGCTAATAAAGCTATGTGTCACCGAGGAGTTTTTTTCTGCACCAAAGTTAGGCCTACATTAGATCCCTGAACAGACCCCACACAGTGCTTTGTGCGGTTTGAAATATGAGTAAAGGGACATTACAATGTTAAAATCAGCTCATTTTGCTTGCCAAAACCTGATTTATGCCTCTGGTATTGGACATAAATGGATATTTTGCCCCAAAATGACTTAATATAACTCAACAGAGTGACATTTGCACAATTTGACTCCTTCTTACCCCTTAAAAAATGAGTAAAGGGACATTACAATGTAAAAATGAGCTTCATTTTGATAGCCAAAACCTGATTTATGCCTCTGGTATTGGACATAAATGGATCATTTTTGCCCCAAAATGACTCAATATAACTCAACAGAGTGACATTTGCAAGATTTGACTCCAGTACATATTGTATGTACACATACAATTCATTTTGGCAACAAAAATTTTTTATTGTAATGTCTCAAAACAAGGTATTTGCTTACTCAAATGAAGCCAAATTTTGCAAATCATTTTTCAAATTGTGAAGTACTTTTATCATTTTGAGCCAAATATCCATTTATGTCCAATACCAGAGGCATAAATCAGGTTTTGGCTATCAAAATAAAGCTGATTTTTACATTGTAATGTCCCCTTACTCATTTTTAAGGGGTAAAAAAGAGTCAAATTTTGCAAATGTCACTCTGTTGAGTTATATTAAGTCATTTTGGGGCAAAATATCCATTTATGTCCAATACCAGAGGCATAAATCAGGTTTTGGCTATCAAAATAAAGCTGATTTTTACATTGTAATGTCCCTTTACTCATTTTTAAGGGGTAAAATAAGTCAAATCTTGCAAATGTCACTCTGTTGAGTTATATTAAGTCATTTTGGGGCAAAATATCCATTTATGTACAATACCAGAGGCATAAATCAGGTTTTGGCTATCAAAATGAAGCTGATTTTACATTGTAATGTCCCTTTACTCATTTTTAAGGGGTAAAAGGAGTCAAATCTTGCAGATGTCACTCTGTTGAGTTATATTAAGTCATTTTGGGGCAAAATATCCATTTATGTACAATACCAGAGGCATAAATCAGGTTTTGGCTATCAAAATGAAGCTGATTTTACATTGTAATGTCCTTTACTCATTTTTAAGGGGTAAAAAAGTCAAATCTTGCAAATGTCACTCTGTTGAGTTATATTAAGTCATTTTGGGGCAAAATATCCATTTATGTCCAATACCAGAGGCATAAATCAGGTTTTGGCTATCAAAATGAAGCTGATTTTACATTGTAATGTCCCTTTACTCATTTTAAGGGGTAAAAGGAGTCAAATCTTGCAAATGTCACTCTGTTGAGTTATATTAAGTCATTTTGGGGCAAAATATCCATTTATGTCCAATACCAGAGGCGCGTCAGGTTTTGGCAAGCAAAATGAGCTGATTTTAACATTGTAATGTCCTTTACTCATATTTCAAACCGCACAAAGCACTGTGTGGGGTCTGTTCAGAGAGGATCTAATGTAGGCCTAATTTTGGTGCAGAAAAAAAAAAAAAACTCCCTCGGTGACACATAGCTTTATTAAGCGCCAAATACAAGCCGAAGTTCGATCACCAACTAGCCTATTGAACAGGCGTTTATAAGGCAAGCAGGCGTGCAGGAGGCTGTCGACGCCAAACACAAATAAACATTGTTAGATGATCATAAACAAACTGCGTAGTTTTGGCAGGCCTGATGGAAAGCCTGCGAAGAAACCAGAAGAAGCTCGTTTTTCCAACTATGTGGCTGTGCGGCTCCGTGGACTCGGAAATCAGTTTCTGGCAAAAATCAACTTTTAGCACAACAACTCCTGCGCTCAAGCGGGGCGATAAGCCTGTGACCGTTTCAGGGGATCTTCCATGCTAACCGGCACCTGAATGTGACCCGCCCACTTGAGCTTTTCAGCCAATCACAGCGCAAGAAAAGATGGACTTCCTTTTCCACTATACTAACTTCCTTTTCCACTATTCTCTCTCACACATACATATATTCTCCTCTCACACACATATATTCTCCTCTTACACACATATATTCTTCTCTCACACCTAAATATATTCTCCTCTCACACACATATATTCTCCTCTTACACACATATATTCTCCTCTCACACACATATATTCTCCTCTTACACACATATATTCTCCTCTTACACACATATATTCTGCTCTTACACACATATATAATCCTCCTACACACATATATTCTCCTCTTACATACATATATTCTCCTCTTACACACATATATTCTCCTCTTACACACATATATTCTCCTCTTACATGCATATATTCTCCTCTTACACACATATATAATCCTCTTACACGCATATATTCTCCTCTTACATACATATATTCTCCTCTTACACTCATATATTCTGCTCTTACACACATATATAATCCTCCTACACACATATATTCTCCTCTTACATACATATATTCTCCTCTTACATGCATATATTCTCCTCTTACATACATATATTCTCCTCTTACATACATATGTTCTGGCCTTAGAATGTGTGTGTGTGAGAGAGTGAAAATGTATGTGTGTGAGAGGAGAATGTATGTGTGTGAGAGGAGAATGTATGTGAGTGAGAGAATGAAAATATGTGTGTGTGAGAGGAGAATGTATGTATGTGAGAGGAGAATGTATGTGAGTGAGAGGAGAATGTATGTATGTGAGAGGAGAATGTATGTGTGAGAGGAGAATGTATGTGAGTGAGAGAATGAAAATATGTGTGTGTGAGAGGAGAATGTATGTATGTGAGAGTAGAATGTATGTATGTGAGAGGAAGAGAATGAATTATGTCTTGTACAGCCCCTCAATATTTGTCGAGATTATCTGATCAAACCACATATAATACGTTCAGTACCTTTCAATGCCTGATTTTTTATCTTCATGTGTGGGGTCTATAATAGATAAAAAATGTCTTCAGATTTAGAAAATCCTTTTTTTTTGTACACTGCTTAATTTAGAAAAGGCGGTAAATCGCTGCTGCCATTAATTGAGAAGTTGCTGGATTGAGACCACCTCTTCTGGGCAATATCCACACAATTTCTATGATCTGAGGTTTCAGAGTTGTGTTTGAATCTTGAATCTTTGTGTTTGTATCTTCAAACTATCCAAGTGTGAAAGCAGTTAGCCTTGATTCTTGACAGATGGTCAGATTTTAGGTTTTCAGATGTGAAGCTTAACCAAAAGTTCAGGGAGGAAAACCCATATTTCCATTCAGTTGCTTCTTATTAAATTCCTCACCATGTCTACCTGCACGTGATTCAAATCATCCATTGATTTGGAGCCTTAGCTCACTTAAGCACTGAGACACTCCAATTCTGCCACGACCCGACCAACCAATCATCAATCATTAAATTGTGTCCTTGCTTTCTCACAATCAGAGCCCTGGTGTCCTGCTGCGTGATCTCAACAACCCTCCTCCACCCCAGGCACCTCCGGTCGTCTTACTCCAACTCTTCAGAAGTCTGGTCCCTCACCTCATCAGCACCACAGTCCATCCCATCAGGGTCCCAGCAGGCTGCTCAGAAGTCTACCACTCATTATATCCTGTGTCCCTCATCACCACCAGTGTCTAGACTCCCAAGGAGATCTCCTATCTCATATTTGCCCTCAGCACCCCTGAAGTACACCAAGACATCACAACAAAGTCTAAGCACCAAAGATATGCTAATACAAAAGACATGAAACGTTTTCAATCATACAACCTTGTATAATAGATGATTGTTCACTCAATTTGGTCACTCTGATTGAAATACTTCTGGCAGACCATAAACAACAGTTCCCTTATTTCACATTTTGTGGGTCAAAAGACCCAGATTCAGAAAACTTTATTGATCCTAGAGACAAATCAGTTTTGCAGTCTACCAAACAATACATACAGTATTTTTCAGCACATTGCAGGCACACTTAGCATACCCCAACTATGTTAAAAACTGTATATTTAATGATCTGATCTAAAACATAACTCTGAATGTACAGCCTCTGAAATGTTTTGGCTGGTCCCTGACAGGTTTGTGACATGGTCTTCCCTCACTGACAGTCATAGATTGTAAACTTTTGGCCATATCTGGGTGAAATTTTTGATATCAACTTTGCTCTCAGTTGATTTGGCAGCTGATCCACCAATCAAGGAATCATTTGCGGCTTGTGAGGGATGCACCACCTTGTGAAAACATGCAAATGCATGAATGGGCATGTTTTCAATTGAATTGGCCAGAGGTTGGAGGCTTTCAGTGGATGGATGTTGGCTGGTAGAGAGGAGGAAATTGAAACAGCTGGATCAGTGATATGAAATTGTAAAACAGTCAGATAAGTTTATTTCTCTAACAGATTCATTTTACTTAGTAATTTTAAATAAAAATGAACTCTGCCAAGGATATTATGTTTTTGAGACCTTTTCCTGCCTGTTTGTCTGTTTTTATGTTTGTGTGCAAGATCACTGAAAAAGTTCTTTAAAGATTCTGATGACATTCTGAGAGAATGTTGGTCACGGCACAATAAAATGAAACTTTCAGAATGTAGATCTGGATTTTTGTATCTCCAAAGAAAGCTTATAAGTGGTTACCCGAGATTCGAAGAACATCGTCAAACTACCATAAATATCCATTTATATGACTTTCAGTTCTAGGGTGTTTGCCATTTACCCAGCAATGTTAAAACCTGCTCCAAATCTTAATGCTCTGTCAATAGCAGATCCCACAATTGATGTCCAATAACAGAAACCACAACTTTTATCAAAGAGCTAAAGCTACAGAAGTCAAATATCAAATTTAAAACTGGATATGGCATTTGGTAACATTTATTTAAGGTTTTTCAGCATCAGATTAAATCACTGCGGCTTATGTATCTGCTGTTGAAATTAACTTTATACAAGCCCACGTTAAAATTCTGAAGTAATGCTTTAACTTGTGGGTCAGAAATGAGTACAGATGCGGTAGAAGTGATCCAAGGCCTATTCATGGGGCTTTCAGGGGCCCAGCCATGCCTGTGTAGGCACCAGTGCCAGTAAGCACCTGTGTACCAACTACCTACAGTATCTACTGTCTCTAACATCCCCTCCCTCAAATCAGATGCTCCTTAACATTAATATTATAAAAATAAAGCCTGATACCATTTTAAACTGAAGAGGCTTGTGCTTTCATGTAACAATAAAACTGAATATATTTGTTAATTTATTAATAAGTAATGGTACATGTTTAGGTTTAAGTAAAAGTAAATATTGCTTGAATTCAGAAGTCCACATTTCTTTGCCCACTCTTTGTGGGCCCCTTCATGACTGAGGCTCTAGAGAGGTTTACCCTTTACCCCTTCTCATGGCCGGCCTTGCAGGCTTTATACAGAAGTGATGAACATATTTTGTAGACCATTTTTGGTCCAGATTTTGAAATACATCTTACAAAAGTTAAGTTTTCAGTGCCCAAAGATTTTCTAGCTGCATGTTTGAACAGCACTGTGACATTTACTTTGTAACAAAAGAAAAGAAGAGCGCCCTTTGCTTTATTTATTGACGATAAAAAAATAACCTTTTGGAGTTCAGATGAAAGAAATTTCATAGAAATATAAAAATCAATGTGCACAAGTCTTTGATGAATGTTCATATCCCTACAAGCTCAGACACGGTCGATGATTTTTTTTTAAGAGCGTCTTTAATCACAGTAAAAGCATGCGCCTATTTGTCACAGCTGGCAAAAGTTTTCCACCCAAAAGTTTGGTGTAAATGAAGAAACACCATGCACAACAGAACGACACAGAACAAAATATAAACTTTCTCATCACTGTGTCTGTCTTTTTCTTCCCATTATCTGTCTGCGCTCTTTGGGGAAAACAAGACTCTTTTGTGTGAGACTTTGGTTGTGACCAAATCCTTCTTTCCTCAAACAGCTCTGGGGAGAACTTCTCTCTCTGTTCTCTTCTCAGTATGCTGATCACTGTGACAAGAGTGAAAGTGGAAGTGCCACCTCACAACTTTGGGTCAATGACAAACTTCAAATTTAATCAAAACACACTCACTGCCACATCGATTGACACACACAAACACGCACACAAATACATCTCAGCTGCCACCTCAGTGCTCCGAGTTTCAGTATTTCGTCCAAGGCCAGACAGCTTGTTGAGATTCTGAGCGGAGAGTTTTATCTAAAGGAGATTGAAAGCATGCTGATAGACACCTTGGCTGTGGGAGAAATATTATAAATTGTCATAAGTCATGGGGCCAGACACAAACCAGAAGAACATTGTGGAATCTAGGTCATTTTATGTTTACCTGCCAAGGAAACAGTAAACACAGAGACTCAGACGCAGAGACTTTGGGAATAGTGTCTGTATGGACTAAAATCAGACAATCCAAACAAGAAGTCATCCCTATACAGTCCCAAACAACATTTTACAGGGTATTTATATCACAATTCTGTATTCTTTTTTTTTTTTTAAGATATTTTTTTGGGCTTTTATGGCCTTTATTTGATAGGACAGCTGGAGAATGACAGGAAAGCGGGTGAAGAGAGGAGGGAAGACATGCAGCAAAGGGCTGTGGCCAGGGTTCGAACCTACTGTCGCTGCTGGGGGTTAGAAGTCCCCATACATGGGACGGACGCTCTACCAACTGAGCTAATGTCCGCCCCACAATTCTGTATTCTAAACATATAAGAGTACTGAGTTTATGGTGTGTGGGTCACTTTTGCTTAATTAATGCAGTAAACTTACAGACAGAGCACATTACAATCCATTTAATGATCCCAACTGCATGCTATCATTTCCCTTTCAAAAAGATCAGTCAGTATCAGCCATTGCACTGTGAGCAATGTGGGGCAGTAAAAGTATTTAGCCTTTCACTTCTGGGCGCTAATGTTTTAAATCAGTGGTTCCCAAACTGGGGTACGCAAAGTGATGTAGGGGGTACGTGAAAAACTGTCAGGTCTAAACAGTTGTTTCAGTTGTTCAAGTTCAAACTGATAAATGTTTGTATTGTGAGCTTTGATAAAGGCTTGAAGTGTTGGCAGAGAGGCTGAGGCATCTTGGAGAAGGAAATCTGTCCTGAATTATCTAAATTCTTCTTTATTCTTCTTCTTAATTTATTCTTAAAATAACATACAGCCTTTTCATTAAAGCTTTTAGTTCATGAATGAAAATGTTTCAATGTATTTCTTTTTCAAAAGTGGACTGGTGTTGCCCACTGACATTGCTGGTATTTAGTGAGAAATAATTCACTTTAATAGATCTCATTTGTATGTTATGCATGTAAAATGTGGGAGGAGGGAGTGCGGCAGGCTTAAACATTTATTTTTCTCGGTGTTATAAGTGCATGAGAGTTGGGGGTACATGGCTGGAGGTCAAGTGTCTGAAGGGGAACAGGCTGTGAAAAGTTTGGGAACCACTGTTTTAAATCAATGACTAAAAAAGCTGTCAGATGACCGATCAAACGTCAAGTCATTCCTGATAAACTGTTTCAATTGCAGTTGTTTTGAGGGTAGCAATCATTGTGCATGTCACTGTAAAGCAAATCGATTGAGTGAGTTATAAGGACTTAATGACAGAGAAAAAGCCTCAAAACAAAGACATGCTGGTCTTCTAATTTTCAGAATTTGATAATATTCTTTGGCCAGGTGGGAAGCCAGTTGATGATCATTGTAACAGAAAGTGTTTGGTAATGGTAAGGACCTCTTAAGCACATATCCAGCAGGGACTGGACAAACGTTCTATCAGTCACATTTATTATAGGCCAATCAGACAATAAAGTAGGCGGGCTCAAATGCTGTGGTCTAAACAACAGAACAGAAGCCACCTCATAAAAAAATACTCCGCAAATCTATCAAAATCGAAGCAAAAATATCTTGTAGATTGAAAAGTTTGAAGCACTGTTTCACTTTTTCATTTAATAGAGAACTGTGGTCCAGGTGTGTAAAACTGCTTATAAAGCTGTTAGCATCGAGGCTAATTTCTGTATGAGCAATCACTTCCTGTTATCCTCTCGCCCTTGCAGCCCCAACCTCTGTCTGCTTTGATGGATGCTAAATGGGCTGCCCCCAAATGTTGTAGATCAGATCTTGGAAAGTTGAATCTGCCTGATTACAGACACTTAATCAGATGATCGAGCTGATAACCATGTGAATGGCTAAAGGGGATGGTGTTGGTTCTGTTCAAAAAGAACCTATGGTGCTTTTCAGTTTAATTGGATAATTCATGTTAATAAGGTCTGTGGTAAACAAAAGTTCATGAAATTGAAATCCTCTGTGCTGCTAGTGATTCAGCTCCCATCATTGAATGGAAAGACCAAATATTTGCAACAATGTACACAGGTTAGATTTTGTTGTTAAGGCTCAACTGAAGAAAGACTGCTTCTAAAACTGCAAAAATTCTGTCACAAGGCCACTCCATGTCCAACAACAATGATCATTGGAGCACTCCAGAGAGACTCCTCAAGATCTTACTGACCTCGGACATTTATTGATGATCTTGAGATCATGGGGAAGGTGGTTAGGCTTAAGGTCAGCTTTAGTCTCAGACTGAGATTTTGAGACATAATACAAGTCTGACATTCACAAAACTCCAACTTGATTTTATGTATGCAAGCCTTTGTCTTCTTGTCCCCATTGTAACACTGCCGTCTTCCACCTTTGATGACCCTTTTTGTCTTTCTTTTCCTGACCTCTCATTCTCCTTTCTCCTCTACTTCTTGGAGTCGGCAGCTCCCCTGAACAGCCTGTTCCCTCGGCCTTCCTGAATAGACCTATCAGTGTGAAGTCATACCACTGTTTTCTCAACAGTTCAAGCCCATTGGCTAGGGACTCATGGCATTGAGCTGCACTGACCTGATCAATTAGCAAAAAAATGACCACTCAGAGTGGACTAGGGTCAGCTGGGAAAGGGAGCCTTAAAGGGGCAGTTGCACTTACAGAGGGCTTTCACACTGGCACAGTTCTGGTTCTCAAACCAGTTCCATTCTGTATTCTCAGATCCTTCATTCTTTCTAGCACGCCAGCCCGTGTTCAGACCCCTTTAAGCAGAATGAAAGTGGAAGGTTGTTATTCCGTGTTACTCAAGTGAATGTAAACAACACACTGGCAGAGTGGCAGATCACACCGATATTCTAAAAGTGTTTGTTGCTAGGTTTTGTTTCATCAAACAGTCAAGCACGCAATGACTGTTGACAATGAGATGTAGACGACATATGTAGAAGGCATCTTGTATTAAAAAGTGTGCCTGTGTCTACTTCCTGTACTCGTGGCACACATTTTGTCAACACAAAACACGACATGCCCACTGAAGATGTTATGGTTCCTGGGCTGGAACCAACTTGTTTTTTTTGTTCCAGCTGTGAACCAATTATTCAGGTTCCAGATTATTTTTTCCAGTCTGAACACGCTGGTTTGTTCAAAGTAGAGGTGCCGGTCAGTGTAAGGCCCCATCCACACAAAGCCAAACCGAGGTCTAAACGCATACGTTTTTTGTGCGTATCATCCATACGAAGACGGCGTTTTGGGGGTCTGTAAACGATCATTTTTGAAACCAGGTTCCAGAGTGGAAAGATTTTGAAATGCCGTATACACAGCTCCGTGATTACTGGCTCTTCGTAACTTTTCAGATACGCTTACGTCATAGTTTCGTATAGTCATTGACACGCATGCGCCACACACGACAACAACAATGGCGGCATACGTGAAGCATATGTGCAGATGAAGCTACTATCCCTGTTGCACCAAAATCTCCTTCTCAATCACCACCGAGTTGAACAAAAAACAATTATCGAGGACACATTACAGCACTTTATGATCACTTTATCACAATCTCTGTTTACAACTTTTTCCGCAAGTGCGCATGCCCACTGTTTTTTCGTCTGTTTCCGCTTGTTTCCGTCAAATCGTTACAGCGCCCCTAGACGTCTGGCATGTGTTTTACAGCGTTTTGATGCGTATTGAGTGCATTCATATGGACGCACACATTTTCTGAGACGCTTTCGTCTTTATGACGATCGTTTTGGAAACTGTTCAGCGTTTTGTCTTTGTGTGGATGGGGCCTAAGACTGAGGGAGAATACAGCTGTATCAGGGCTATTTAGTTAATGAAAACTTGACATTTTTATTGGACATCAGTGGTTGTTAACATTCCAAATCAATCAGAAAAAATGAACATATCAACCCAAGTAAAGATAAATTGTGAGCGCTTTAAAAGAACAATCCACAAACTTATTATTTTTAACAAATGCAAACCATTTCATCAGTGCATTATGACCTACAAACTTATCTTCTTTGACATACAAGGGTTTCATTAGCATATCTGCCATGTAAAGAGCGTGTCATACCTATCACTTCACATTCTGAGGAAACTGTTGCATCAGCTCCTGTTTTCAAACGGCTGCCTTTAGCTGCACAGCATGAGCTGATGATCTATTCTTGATGCTCCTGCTGCTGACTCACAAAGTGGTGAATTTCAACAACCTCCTGAGACTTTTAGGGGGTTACTAACTGCTAAAGGGGAGTACAGGAAGTGTCTATTTTCTGTTAACTATCAAGAAACCAGGACATGAAGTGTATGGAAATGTACTTGTTGCAAAGAAATGTTTTGGTCTGAATTACTTTTGATTGAAGACAAAAAAAACAAAGATGTGCCCCAACACACTGTGTGACACAAACTCAAATCTTCCAAGTGCTTTTTTAGGTCAAACATTTTCTTTGCACTCACAAGCCACTATTACTTGAGGGGTCCAGATCACATCTTGTTCAAAGATATTACAAGCAAAAGCAATTAGGCCTGATAGGTTGGTATTAGATGGAATAGATTCTGATACAAAAAGGAAAAATGACTAATAAGTGTCTTAAATGAGGTTTTTTATTTCAGGCCATGACACTAAACAAGTCCATTTGCAGCCATTTTCACTAAACACAAGCACTTTAGACCTGATTTAGTGATTTTATTATTTTGTAAGGAGACATTTATTTGAACTTATCAGGGGAGTTTCGCCCAGATTCAGTGTGATGACACACTTTGGCAGAAATTAGACAATCACTCTGGTGTGGATTTAATTTCTACAGCAAAAAGCTTCATAATACAGGCACTTAATCAGGTCTGCATGGCCTCTTTTAAAGAAAGATGGCTGCTCATGCACTGGTTAAATGCAGACCTGACAAACAGCTGATGAGTTGTAAGGTTTACCTTTAATCATCGGTACAGGTATTGAAACGACTCCATCTTTTGTGACTTTTTTCAGAGTTTAGACTCCTTTTCCTCCTGCCCTGTTGTGTGCCTCTGTGTCTTCTGGACACTGAGGCTCCCTGTATGCTCATACCTGTTCCTCGGCACAGCAACCACCTGGACTATGTAGGGGTCGCTTTGACTCATGTCAAGTCCCAGATGATTCCAGCATCTACATGTGGTATTGTTGGCTGACTCTTGTGCTCTCCAGTGTTCGCTAGTTTTTGGATGAAGTTTATACGTTGTGCTTTTTGCCTCTTTGTTTTTACTTGAGTATCTGCTCCTTCTCTATCAGTGATTCAGTGTCTATAACCAGGAAAATCCATGTTGCCAAGCTTTACTATGATTGTAAAGCCCCAGTCACACACTCCCGTTTCTCATGGCGATTGTGCACGATTGTCATAATCCTGATAAAGCGTGCTTTGGTCGTGGTGCATGCGCTACTTGGTCTGGATCAGCGTTGTATAGTCGTGGATTAACGGCGGGGAACGTGGAAGGGTCCTGACAGTTTTGAACGGTTCAAAACTGTTGTGGAGAATCGCCGCACTCAGTGTAGCGGGGTGGAAGCCTAACGCAGACCTAATGCGAACGGTATTAGCGTGGCATGGACGGAGCTCAGTCGGGCTGAACGCAGCCCAATCGTGGCTCAATCTTGAAAGCTTTATGAGGACAACTGACAAGGATGTAATCAGTTTGAGCCCCGACTGTGTCCCGTTTAAGACGGCGCAAGCGACGGGGCTCAGTCGGGGCTTATGTGAAGCGAACTGAGCTTGAGCGGGGCTGACGTCCTGTCAGCGGGATGAAAATTCATGGAATCCTCGTCATATCGCTGTATTAACCTAACTGGAGCGGGACAAACGCAGCCTGAAGTGCTGTAGCAGCGCCACTGACGGTGTATTTACGGGGTGTGTCCATGGGTGAGACAGTCATTTAATCCTGTATCATAGCGATCACACCAGCCTCCTCAATCGTGTACAGTCGTGCACAATCGCTATGAGAAACGGGAATGTGTGACTTAGGCATAAGCAGTCCAAAGCAGAACAGTCCGATCAGCAACCTTTAGAACAGGAAGAGGTGGGAGCTATGAGGGAAATAAGACTACATGGATATGGATTAGCACGGATGCAAACAGCGTCCGCAACAGTTTTTGGACTAATATCAATAATTACGAATTTCTTGAGAGTAATAGTATTTCCACTCCACTTCTAAAATGTTTTGAGAAGAGACTGTTTAGCAAAGTGCCTCACATTCTGTAGTGCAGTAGCTCCCGCCTACAACACTATCCAATCACCTGCCAGATATTCTTCTGAAAGGTTCAGTTCTCCCAAAAAACTTCCTATGGGCTCCTCCCTTGATCAAATATATTGAACAGTCTACCTGGTGTGACATGTTGAACCATCTCTTGCCCTGGTTTGATGTTTTATTTGACTTCACTGTATACTATCTCTTTCTCCAGCATATCAAAACAAGTGACTTCTTCTCAGTCTATTCTTTACAGGTCAAAATCTTACTGTGTATGACAACAATATAGTTTATTTTAATTGAAGAACTGTTATGTGACACACTTGATTATAAGTTGTGTTAATCTGCATCTCATTAAATCAAAGTAGACTCTGATTACACTGTGTCCTAAGATGCCTCCACCATTCTCTCTTTGTTCTGTCCCTGTATGCACACTGCTGAGTCTGTGTTGTATTCTGTCCCTACAGCCCCACAAACTGCCCCAATAAGACTGAAATAGACTGAGAGGAAACACACAGAGGGAGGGAAGTCTGTAAAGCTCCCTCTGCTAACAGCTGAATGCTGAAGCTGCCTTGTGGGGGATTCTTGTAAACAAACAAGACTCATGTTTACATTTAATCTCATTCACCAAAAAAAGCTACTTCTGTTTCTCATTTGCATGTGAATCTTATAAATTACTCCAAAGAGACATTTGATTGTGACTTTCCAGTATAAGTAACATTTATGTTGTAAATCTTTATCTGCCTCTCAATAAACCCTCTGTGCTCTACTTTACCTGTAGATCTAGACCCTGTAGACTTGAGACACTGCAGGAGGGAGAGTGGTCAGTGAGTGATATAATACATACATTTTAAAGCATGCTGTTGACATTTAGAAGGTCTACTTCCATTACAGAGCTTAAAGCTCATAACTGCTGCTTAATAATGATCAAACCATCACTGTGGCTTGTGTTTTTTGTTTTCCTGGTTGGAAAAAAATAAAGAGGAGAAAATCCATGCCAAGGTGGACATGATTTGCTTCCTTGATTTTGAAACATGGGATCATTCTGATTTAACTCTTAAGAATAATACATTTGATTGACAAGCACTTTCTTGACACCCAAGGATGCTGTACAACAACAATCACTAAAACACTAACAGATAAAACCAACTCAGAAAAAGAAAGTTGAAATAAAGTTTAAGCAGGAAGGAAGTAGATGGGCAGTGCTTGATTAAAATGAGCAGGTGAACATGAACATGTGGGTTTTGAGTCTGGATTTAAAGCTTGCAAGTCCCAACCATTTTCTGCTTTTTTTTCTATATGCCTTGATTTTTTTTGTGATATTGCAAACCCTGTCAAGCAAATTCAGGCTAGAAACATCCTTTTTATAAGACAACACGTGTGTATGCTGTGGTTATGCCAAATCTATGTATAAATCCTTGTAGGAATAAAGAGATAAAACAAAATTTCAAACCAGATTTGAAATCTCACACAATATTAGACAATTCATGCACAGATTTTGTGGTGTGAAAAATTATATTAATCATGTATCAGTTAGTGTTAATCACATCCTGAATGTAATAAATATAATTAACTGTTTTAACAATCACACACACTGGAAAGAATACAGTCCTCATAATGGTCTGACTGTGCTGAAACCTCACAAATAACTATGATAAACACACAAAATTAATTATTTGTATCATGAACAGTGGTAATCCTGATAACTGAGTTCATTAAAGTTATTTATTGTTTTGTATACATTAGCAACATACAGAAATAATAGACCTAGAGCTGAAACTCCAAGGACCAACACATAATTTATTGGTCTAACAGTGGGTCGGTGAAAAATCCAGGGAATACCAAAGAAGGCATCAGGTCATAACAGGAAGTATGGGACATGTCTATCTGTAAAAATGGGGAAGAACTTTGAGAAATGGTGTAGGAGCTTCAGTGTTTAACTTCTATAAGAGCACTTGGAACAGCAGGTCAGTATTTACCTGCTAACAGACAGAACTCAGTTGTTTGCTATTGGATTCACTTTGTTGAAATTTTAATAACTTTGTTGCACAGGACCCTGCCTGCCTCTGTGCTTTTGAGAAAGCCAATTTTTTTCATTAATAACTTTTTACAGCCTTTTGAAGCTGATGATTGTTACACAACAATTTATAAGGAATAAGCACTTTTACATCCAAATATAGCTCACTCAAGCTTTGGCAATTATGGAACAACCAAATGACCAGAGTTATTTTCATTTAATACATGTTATTTTTATTGTTTTAGGAAGTTACAGGTAACACAAACACAACATTTCTGAAGTTAAACACTGCAACTCAAGACTGATTCAAAACTTTTTGGTGGGTATATATTTACCTAAAGCCATTTTTGAATTGAAAGAACTTGGGTGCATAAAACACAGCTGTGGGCAGCACGGTGGCAAAGCAGGTAGTGCACATGCCTCACAGCATGAAGGTCCCCGGTTTGATCCCCGGGTTGGACAGGGGCCTTTCTGTGTGAAGTTTGCATGTTCTTCTCGTGCATGCATAGGTTCTCTCCAGGCACTCTGGCTTCCTCCCACAGACCAAAAACATGCTCTTTAGGTTAACTGGTGACTCTAAATTGCCCTTAGGTATGAGTGTGAGCATGAATGGTTGTCTGTCTCTCTATGTGACCCTGTAATTGACTGGCAACTGGTTCAGGGTGTACCCTGCCTGACAGCTGGGATAGGCTCCAGCCCCTCGACCCCGAAAGGGATAAAGGGGTATAGAAAATGAATGAATGAATGAAAACACAGTTGTCTGCTACTGAGGTTGTAAGCATCTATCTCTGTATGAACACTTCCTGTCATCTTCCTCATAGTTTCTAGCTCTTTCCGCTCTTAAAGACATTGATTGGGCCGTGTCCCTTCTGGCTGCTCACAGTCATGGTAGACTGGAGTTTGTCAAGATAGATTTGCCTTCTTAAAGACATTCAGTTGGGTGAGTCTATCTGCTCTGCAGAGTTAAGAAAATACAGAAGTAATTTTAGCTTTGCCTTCTAGTTTTCTTACAGCCCTCAGAGAAGAAACTGTGAAAGTTTACATTCCTACTAAAGAGGTCTTATCAAGTCCCTCAAGGAGGTATTGTTTTTCTGGTATATGCTTGTTTGTTTGCTTGTTTTTTAGAAAGATTACACAAAAACTACAGGACAGATTTTGGTGAAATTTTCAGGAGATGTTGGTTATGGCCTAACTTAGGCATGATTAGATCTTGGTGGTGATCCAGATAACCGCCATGAGCAAATAATCGTTTTTGCTCAATAACTGCCTAACTAATAATGACATCAGCATGATTTGAATGCTAGGTGGTTATGATGGTAACTTTGTTATGAAACTATTTGTGCAACATGTGAGCTGTAACATCGGTTACATTGGTGGAGTTTTGGCTCTCTGAGTGATTTCTTTGTTTTTTTGTCTGACCTTCTGCACTCTAATGTGTGCCATTTAAGACTCCATTGTGCAGTCTTCCCATTCTATACATTCACAAATTTTAGCACAGACAAAAGGACCGAAAAATCCTTCACATTAACACAAAGTGACTGAAGTTAGAGCCACAAACAGCCTTCATTGCACATGAAGAGGACTGACTTACGCCTACATGCCATCTCTCTTTCTCTTAATTTTATTTACAGCAGAAATGCTTCTGGGTCAGTTAGGCAAAAAGAGACAAAGAAAAAAGATGTTCTTTACTTTAAGTTGATGAAATGGATTTTGAAGGACTGTCAGAAACATTTAGGCAAGTCCAGCTCTGATGAAATGACTCATCTCCACAAATAAAAAGGTGTGTAACTTCACCATGATTGATTTTTCTTTTCAATATGTTTCTCTGAATGCAGACCATAACCGTTTAGTTCAGCAATATTCACATGTCCTCAAAAGCCACAAGTGCAGTCCTCTTCCTATGAGGTTACTGCAGGACAAAGACAACATTCATTAACCAATAAAATGGAAACGGAGAGTGGAGCAGCTTGTGCTTGTTTCAGACTGACACTGTGTGCTGCATGCAAATCTTAAAGCCCTTGGAAGTGAAATGCCCTCTTCTTTAGCTGAGCTGGAGCAGCCTCCACCTCTCTCCCTCCTCATCTTCAGACGTAATTAAAGAAAAGAAAAGAAAGAGAGCCTCCACTCTGACTACGGGGATAATTAGACGCACAAATAAACATGGAGGACTGATACAGCTCAGTTAAGGAACAAAAGGGGGGGAGTGATGTGGGCGGGGAGGGGCACGGGGAGGTTTGAGGCTGCTCCAGAGTTTAATATTCATAATTCCACTGAAAAGGATTTGGTTTAGGCCCCCTCAGGCTCCGTTACAGTGCAGGCAGTCAGTCAAACTGGGTGCTTTACCGCCGTCTTCTCTGAGGCTGCTGTTACTTCTCTGGCCTGTAGGGGGCAATTTGGTAGCATGACTGCACTAATGCTAAATGGGTCTGCTTTGTTGTGTGTGTGCTGTGCTGATGGCAGTGTGCTGTGGTGGGAGTCTCTGTGTTAAACTCTTAATGTCCTGCAGAGCTATAAAAATGTATGTATTTTGGGCTTGTTATATAACAGGAGACTGTGTTAGAACACCAGGCAGCATTTTAGTGATGAAAAAAGCCTCCTGCTGGGGATCAAAATCATGTCAAATGAAGCAGAAATACTTGCAACAGGGTGCTGGAAATGTTCACTGACGATTCCAAAACCACAACAACATCCACCTAAAGATAACTTTCTTAAAATAACACCAAAGATGGGTTTAGATGGCTGCCACTTTCAACAACCTGAAACAGAATCTGATTCACACCATGGCCAGTGTACCGGGCAACAGGTCCCATTACCCATGATTACTCATTATTACATTATACTGTCAGGATAATTTCAGAGTAGAGGGTATTCACATGACATCACAGTTGGCACAAGTGAGTGGGAACGAGCACAGGCCCACAGTAATCAGAGGAAAGTAAGCTGTCAAATACTTTGATATAACAGAAAACTTTCAAGTTTTTCCATTACCACTTGATAAATATGACAAAGATAGAGCTATGATGTTATAACAACTGGAGTATCACCAAGCACGCTGCAAAAACTAAGATCACAGCAAGGGTATTTGTTTATTTGCAATTCAGAAATATCTAAAACACCAGTCCAGATAAATATCTTACTTCATGAAATTAAAAAGCAAAAATAAGACATTGAACTGTTCTTCATGATAAGAAAATATCCATCAATGAAACAAGAAAATTTGACTCAGTGAATGCCTTAAATTCATGTTTAGAATCAGCTCTGGATAAAGACATTTACAGACTCTCTTTATGTTCAATTTGTCCTGTCCCATTGGCAGATTTTCACTTAATAAAAGCAACTCAGGCTTTATTTTCTATTTTCATGTCTTCAAATAAAATATTCATCCAGATATATCGTGAAATTGTGCCTTGGAATAAGACTAGTAATGTATTTTTGACTTGAATATGGACAAATACTCTCACCTAGATCTTAGTTTTTGCAGTGGACGCAAAAATCTAGACATTAATCCGAACCTGACTTCCCTCTCTGTCCTCTAGTTTAAAGCTTCATTGCTTTTTTTTACAAAATCAAACATCAATATCTTAATAGTGTGGTCCTGAGGACAACAGATCATGTTTTCAATGCTTGTACCTGACATAAAACCCAAATGAGTTAGATTTTAACAGCTGGTTCGGAAATGTTTGACCAAGACTAAATCCAATCAGACCTAATTTCATCATGTAGAAATTAGTGACAAGTTAGGAATATATCCAATCAAAGGTGCTTTGGTTGGGTGGAAAGGTTGGGTGATCACAGCTGTCTTCGCTTCATGGTGGTGGGATAAGTTGGGGAGTGATCCAATCAGAGCTACTGTCTTTATAAATTGATATATTCATGTAGAGCAGGTTCACTGTTTGTTGTCAATTCTGGTATTGTAACTAAGATGCTCTGCCAGGTAGACTAAATAAAGGTGACTGCATTTCACACAAAAGTTAAATCTGTTTCTGTTCATTTATTAATTCAAACTTGACTAACATTCAATAAAGGGTTATTAGATGTTTGATTTTATCCAAGCGTGAAACATGACTTCAGATATTCAAGGAAACATAACAAATGCCTTACACTTTACACTTCATATTTTACTCAACTAAATGTATAGTAGATTTTGTCAACTACAACATTGTAAAATTTCATCAACTAAAACGAAACTAAACTGCTGTAATTATGCTCATCTCTATCACCTCTTCCTGGTTAAAAGACTGATTCGGCTGTATCGCTTTTGGCCGAGCACAAAAGGTATAGATTGGAGCTTGACAAGATAAATCTGCACAACTACAGATATTGAATCAGGTTGATCCAGCTCCCTTGCAAGGCTAATGAATCTTCCCTTGCCACAGCTTTTATGTGGTTGGGTTTGGCAAAAGTTTGTTTGTTATAAGTATGGCAGTGTCCAACACATGATACCCACGATGTTCCAAAGGCTTCTTCAATAATTCACTTGAGTGAGGTCACATGGCTTCATTCAGTTCACTAAGAGCATAAAAACATTTCTAAATCCTAAATTCAGTCAACAAAATTCCGAGTCTCCCATAACTTTATCTCAGTGTATATGATGTGTTTAATGTCTGTTTTCTTATTTTACTTCACAAAAACTTAAAGTTCTTCTAAACAGCACTCTTCCAGGCGAGGGTAACACGTCGAAACTAACAAGAAAAAACAAATAAAATAATGTTTTTCATCAACAAATTAATTCCTCCCACAATTTTCATGCGTAACTGAAAGTTAATTTACCACGGTGTGTGAGGTGTGTGTGTGAGTGTGTCTCTCCTCTTTTCAAAGCCTCCACATGGCGAGGATTAGCGGTGGTGGATTTATTTAGCATTCTAATTGAAAGTCCCCTAAAAAAAAAAAAAAAAAAAGAGTGAGTGCTCTATATCCCAATCACACACACCCACTGGTACCCCTGTGAAACAGATTTCAGGTCTCAGGCAGTGACGCCACAGCTTTGATGAAAAAGGAATATGTGAGGGAGTTACAGTACGGACTGCGGCGTCTCAATGGCAGCATCGGCCCAGCTGCAGGAACAAAGACGCAATAATGAAATCTGACTGTAGTCAAACAGATTTTATCATCACGCTCGCTGTATCCCGACGGGGAGCTTTGGGCTGTTTCTCCTTCTTCTTGTGTGTGTATGTGTGTGAGGATGAACTAAGAGAATTATGTATACACTTTACCTAGAAAACAAGCCCTCAGCGCAGGACCTTGAGTTAGCTCAGATATGCTAATGAGGGTTTTTCTTTTTTTTTTTTGCCTTCACATGCTGGATAATTTAGCCTCCCTCCTCAGAGTGCTGATACGTAAGAGTAGGGGGAAATTATTTAGTGATGGTGCAACACACTTTTCTCCTTCTCTTATCATTACACATCCTGCATCATAATTACAAACAGCACCTTAAAAAGCTCTGGTAATACTGAAGCTTAATTCTCTGTGACTGTTGACATCACCCAAGAAATAAAGATTCATGTGAGGGGTTTGTCACAACAGAAGCAGAGATGGATCTGTGGCAACACCCTGGCTCATTTTCACACGTTTTTTTTAAAGCAGCTGTATGTGCTTTATTTCCCCCGCAGAGGAGGTTATGTTTTCGCCAGGGTCTGTTTGTTCGTCTTTTAGAAAGATAAGTCAAAAGCCAGAGGTGTGGTTTGGTCCAAGAAACAAGCCATTACATTTTGGTGGTGATCTGCATATTTGTCTGGATGCAAAAAACTCACCATAAATTCCGGAAAATCCCATAATTTAACTTTGGGTAGTATTTTAAATAAAGTCATATCTCTGACATGACTTGATGGATTGGCTTAAAAATTTTGAGTATAAATATATAAGTTCACTCTATCATCACTGTAAATTTCATTTGGATACGGACAAAAAAAACACACAAAAAATTACGCTTACATTATTGAATCCCATTTATTGCTCCTCAGCTGCTGTTAGGATTTTGCCCCCTGTACGTCATTATGGAAACTGTGGTTCATTGGCAAACTCACGCTTATGTCACTACATTGCCCAGCTTCCCTTGCAATGCCAGCAGAGGAGTTCTGCACATGGACAGACAAATGCGAAGATTTAGCCGTCCCATCGGGGCATGTAATGATCCAGAATTGTATCGTGGCGGAGGTCTGTGCTTTCTTTTCTAGTAAATATATCTTGAACTGCTGTTATGACACTTAAAGGTACGGCGACATCTGCTGCTTCCGTAAAGAAAGTAATAAGCAACATCTGCTTGTTCTAGTAGGCAACATGACCTGTTTTACATTTTCAAGACAATTAAGCTACTGAGAAGTACTATAATATGTACTGTACTGTGCTAAAAATTCTGGCAAATGTGAAAAAAAATGTTGCCAAATATTTGTCTTGTGAATCTGAAGTCTATTTTCAGCTGCTAACTTAGTTGTTTTTTACCCTTGAGATGCCTAAAAAAACTTTAGTAAATCAATAAGTCTTTGTTTGCATTAATCATTTGCATGTGGTGTCACACTCCAGCAAAAATGTTGTCCATACATGTCCAAACATTATTGTGTAGCTGTGTTGTGTAGTGTCCCAAATTAACAAGGCTTTAAATGTCAGTTTTAAATCTGTGAGACTTTTAATGAAGCTTAAACTGTGTGACAGAGGTACTGCATGGGCTAACGCTAATACCAGCTATCGTATACAAACTAATCATAAAAACATGGCTGGGTCTTTATACAATGTACAATCAGTGTAAGCCAGATACTAACTTTGTAGATAAGCATTTATGTTTAATGAAAAAAATACATTTTTTTAATACTTTGTATTAAATTGCTCCATAAAATACTGTTAAAAATAACAAAAACAAACAATAACAATAACAAAACAGTTAACGTATATAATTTAATAAACAATAATAAATTTAAAAAATGGATAATATTTGAAGTTCAGTAAAAGTTTTTCAAAAGCAATATTAAAAAGGTAGGTCTACATTGTCAGTAATGATCAAAACACCAAGGTTTTAGACAAAAACTACATTTTCTTTGTCTTGAAATTACATTTAATTTCATCTTATGTTGCCGTTGATGATCTGTCATCAGTGTTGGGCCTGTTACTGAAAAAAGTAATATATTACTCATTACTCGTTACTCTTTCTAAATGTAATATTATTACTTTACGTATTACTCCTTGTCAAAAGTAATGTATTACATGACTGATTATATTACTTTTCTTTACACCCCACAAAATTGGTCAGTGTGTCCTTTCTCTTCATGATTCTGAGATTTTACAGGGCCTCTGTGTGAATGTTATATGTAAAATTGCAGGCAGGTGCGTTTTTCTGCAGTCATGAAGGCATCAATTTACATGCTATATGAAATACACATCTGGCTACACAAAGGATGTTTTTTTACCTGAGGGTCTTGTGCTGCCTCTGACTGGCACTTTGAAAAGAATCTGTCTGAAAAACGGAGATTCGACCGTGGAGATAGGCAACATTTCGTACACCACATACTCAGTCACGAGTTTCATTAGTTCCTTTTTGCTTACAGTCTGCTGCTGTCCCCGACTGAAATCCAGTCTAGGTTGTTAAGGCACTGTAGAACTGCAGGCATCCCCCTCCGCGGTAGCGGAAGGCTCATTGGCGGGGTTAATTTCGACAAGCTTCACGTTGTTGTGCTGTCGATGTAGTTGCTTTCGAAGGTTTGAGGTTGTGTTTCTTGCCGTTGAAAGACATCTGGTACCGGGGCACAATCTGCATCTAACAACAATGTTCTTGTCATCTTTACTCCAGACGAAACAAAAATAATGGGCATATTTCCAGCCGCTAAATGTTAGCCTGTCCTGCTCCATCTTTCAAGCAAGTTAAGGTTGTCAGGTATGACGAATGAAAAACAACCCCCTCAGCAAAACACAGTATTGGCAGCGCCCCAAAGGATGCCCAGTTCACAGGAAAAAAACGCAAACCTGGCAACCATGAAGTGAGCTATTTTGCTGCTCGGCTGATGTGCCCGATGAAAATAATCTGCAGATTTTTACATTTTAAATCATTGTGGGTTTATAACAATAGTAACGGAGTAACGAGTTAATTTTTTGTGATAGTAACTGTAATAATATTACTAAAAATTAAAGAGTAATTCGTTACAGTACTCGTTACTAGTAAAGTAATATTATTACAGTAACACGTTACTAGTAATGCGTTACTGCCCAACACTGCCTGTCATTGAACACGTCATAATAAAATTGTAATTAACACCTGCTCTTCAAGGCTCATTGTACCTTAGGTACCCCATGACCATCCCTGCAGTGCAGTGTAATTCACCTGAATCATTTTCAGTGGTGAAGTGGATCAAAGCAAAAACAGAGCAAACCTCTGTGGATTTGGACCAAAGTCTTTATTAAGATGCAGGGACAAGAATCATTGAGATAATGATGTCTCAGCGTGATGTTTATGAGAGCATCAGAGATAAACAAGAATCCAGCCCTCATGCTCTCCTGCTGTGTAACATAACTGACCCATATCCTCAGTGGAAGAAACAAATTACATAAGAGGAAGACATAAACAGTCAGAGTCTCCAAAGACATCCACTTACTGCAATCATCTTTCCTTTATGAATTAATAACAACATGACTGACAGCAGCACAGCACAGAGCGGCCATTCAGTCAATTAGCATTTGTTCCTTTTGTTTCATCAAATTGGCCATGAGCAGATTATTATACCTGTGGGGATGCCCTCCTTAGCAATGCCAAATAAGAAGAGATCCAATACAGCGGGTCTCCTTCTAAAGCCAAGGCCCCCAGCCACTGGGCTGTGGACCATTACCAGGCCGTACATCATTTGGTACAAGGCCGTAGGGAAACCAGTCCATCCATCTATTATCTTTCCCATTAATTCCTTTCCGGGGTTGCAGTGGGCCTGAACCTATCACAACTGTCATTGAGCGAGAGGTGAGCTACACCCCAAACTGGATGCCAACCAATCACAGGGCCACATAGACTGACAGAAAACTATTCACTCTCTCACTCATATCTAATTACAATTTGGCATCATCATTCATTGGAATCAGTGGTGTAGCAGCAGGTAGTGCTCGTGCCTCGAGCTAGGAAGGTTGCAGGTTTGATCCCCGTGTCAGTCAATGTCTTTCTGTGTGGGGTGTGCATGTTCTTGCACACATGCATGAGTTCTCTCTCAGTGCTCTGGCTTCTTCCACGGATGAGTAACATGCTCATTATGTTGATTGATGACTCCAAATTGCCCTGAATGGTGTGAAGGGTTGTCCTTCTCACTGTGTGACCTTACAATCAGTTTAGGGTGTACCCTGCCTCTCGCCCAACGCTGCCTCGATCGGCTCCAGCCCCTGTGACCCAGAGAGAGGTGAGCAATGATGGATGGATGGATGGACAGTTTGTTGAGTAATGGAGATCGAGGGTTTTTTTATTTCGAAGGCACAACCAGATCCTGATGCAGTTGCCTGTTCAGACTTTATATACAGGCTGTCAACTTGAGATGAACTCCGGGTAAACCCTTTGCCTATGCACTCTTCCCCTTGTGCTCTGGACGTAGCTGTAAAAATATCTGATTCTGCAGGATGTGTGTAACTAGAGAACAGTCAAGGCACACAAGCTGAACTTGCTGTTGTAGAAAGACGAAGCAGATAAAACACACACCACCAGTGTTGTATGCATGTGTTTGCACAGTATTTCCCTCTGTGAGCAGGACTCCACATAATAGCCGGCCCTCTGGCTCGGACGCATGTCTGTCTGGCTTTGGGAAAGCTGATTGCTCATTCCACTGCCCTGCTCAGGCCAATTAAAAACATCAATCATATCAGTCCCTCCGGGATTTGCGATTGAACCAATTCATGCAAATTCAGGTAATCCTCACAAATACAGTGGGGTTCAACTTTGATCAATCAACACAGATCTGGCCCCACGTCAGAATCGCACTTCAGTTTGATCTGTCTTTACTTGAGAGGGTGTTTGGCACAAATAGAGCACATTAACAGCTAAAATCACACTACACAAAAAGCAGCTATACCTGAGATCTTTCACATAAAACAGTGGGACATTATTCGTACATGCAGATGAGGTGTAATACGAGTGGCGTTGATCACTTCAGCAGCTCTTCCCTTCCACAAAAACACGTCATGTAAATCGCTGCTGTGTGCAGCATGTGTGTGTATAAGTGGGTTGAGTACTACAGAGATCAGAAACATTTTCCGTCTCTCTGTGTCCTCCTGCTGCTGACAGAACAGAGACGGAATAAGCTTGCAGGGGCATTAAGCTAAACAAGCAGGGCTGAACCTAACCTTTCTTGTTTGGGTGGCCCTGCCCCTGATCTCAACCCCCCACATCCACACGAGAGCCTGTCTGTGCTTACATTGTATTTCTTTAAACCAGGCCGTTAGCAAGTCAACGTCCAGGAACACTGTCCTGAAGCAATTAAGCAACACCATAATCATAATTATGCTAGAAGATAATACAGTTAGCCTAAATGATGGGGCAGAACACGAAGGCTGCTGATAATAATAATAATAATAATAATAATAATAATGCATTTTATCTTAAAGCGCCTTTCAAGACACTCAAGGATGCTGAACAAGATTTTTAAAAAAACAACCACCGTAAAATCAACAATAAGAATAAAATCAACAATAATGATAAAATCAACAATAGAAAAGCACAACAGATAAGGACGGGAATGGGGAGAGGAGGTAATCTTTTGTCAAGTGGGGTATGCAGTTCTGAACAGGTGAGTTTTGAGTCTGGACTTGAAAAAAGACAGGGAGGTCAGGTTTTGGAGGTCTGGAGGAAGGGAGTTCCAGAGCTCTTGATCCTTCTGATCTGACAACGTAAGTGGGTCTGTGATTTTCTTTCAGTGTGGAGAAAAGATGGTAAAATGGACTTGAATGATGCTTTCTGCTCTGATCAACCGAAGTGCTTTTGCACCGCAGGTCACACACACTCATTTATGCTCACATTTACTCACTATTGGTTCTGAGTTTCTCTGTTAGTTTATCATCTTGCTCGCAATTGAATTCACACATTTACACACAACTGATGCAGCTGTTGGGGCAACTTGGGGTTGATTGTCTTGCCAAAGGACAAATCAACATGTACGGCTAAAGCTGGACTAAACTCCAACCTCCCAAATTATACTAGCTTACTGCCATACAAAGCCACTGATACCTTCATGGTGCATCATATGCTACAACACCAGGTTAAGTCTCAAGTCTTTAGGGTCAGCCACTAGTCCTTCAGGTCTCTTGTTCAGTCAACAGTACAGCTATATACCTCGAGTAACTTTTGTCCAGGCAACACCAAATGTTGCCACCATAGAATATGTAACATTCAGACTTTGAGTGCAATTGTTCCTATCTCAAGATTATACTATAATTTAACTAGAAAAGCACTCAGAGAGTTTCTGGATCACCCCCCTGACATGACGGCCAAGTCTCCACTCGTCTCTGTCCATGAGGACTCCTCTGCTGGCATCATAAGGGAAGCTGGGTAATGCAGGGACATAGGCTTGAAAATGTGAGTTTGCAAATAAACTATTATAAAGGAGGTGAAACCCTCACAGCAGCTGAGGAGAAATGGATGGAATTGGCCATTATCAAATTCAATATTATTTTGTGACATCAGTCAGGATCAAATCCTGATGAAATTGACTGTGATGACAGAGTTATACCATATAAATATTATTGTTAACATTTTGAAGATAGCTGATCAAGCGAAGTCAGAGATATTATTTTTTTTAAATACAGTCCAACATTTTATTGGATTTCTTAAAATTTGGGGGACAATGTATATCCATCCAGTAGCTTTTGCGTTATCTTGCTATCAAACAAACAAACACACAAAATAACAAACAAACACAGAAACAGACCCTGACAAAAACATAAACTCCTTGGCAGAGGTAACAAACCCCTAAAGCTGCTGAAACAGAGTAATCATTGTCTTCTATGCATTTTGAATCAGATGCTAAAGACTTGATGACAAACTTCAATTGGATTTTGGACTTCAGTGGTTTGAATTATCAGGTACTTCCCGCATTAATGTTATTAGCATTAAACATCGGGTGACAGGGCAACAGTAACAGTTAATTTAATATAAATTTCTCCCAAAACTCAGATAATTTGAGGTAAACTAAAAGAAGTTAAATTATGGATGAATAATATGGGATTTTTCAATACAGACAATGATATTTTTCTCCAAGAGCAAAATGTCTTCAAAAAAGTTGACTCAACAACAACAACAAAAGCAAAATTTAATTCTTGACCAAATAAAGCTTGGTTTTTACCAAGCAGTGGCGACAAGGTGAGTCATGGTAAATTGGTGTATTTTGCCAATATAACAGGATAAAAGTGGCCAATATGCATGTCCTGTAAATATCAGCAAAAATGGATGGATATAAAATTGTTTTATAGTCTGCATCACTTCTTTTAATAAAAAAGCACAAATATTTGCATTACCAGGAATGTGCAGAATGGACATTGAAGCCAGAATATTTCCACTTGGATCACTACCAGTGTTAACAGTTGTAGTAGAAGTAGTATTACTAGAAGCAGTAGTAATAGCCATTGCAGGAGTAGCCATATTGTTGTTTCCTCAGTTAAGTGGACTGACGGAACACATCTTCCATAGTTTTACTTTCCTGTTGCCATAATTATTGCTATTATCAATCAAAATCTTTAACCAGTCTTTCATTGAATCCTGATGATTTCCTGTGAGACTAAAAGTTAGCCTGTTGGTTTCAATATCAATTGACAACAATATCAAACTCATGATGCTCACACCGAATGCTGAATTGTATAGATAAATGCTTTTACAAGTTGCTGCTGTTTAAACTTACTGAAGTTGTGGGGTAAGAATCTTTCTGTCCAAATTTAAGCTGTTTAAACTGCTGACTGTGGAAGGAATGATGATAAGGGAAACTAAAAGCAAAAAGATTAATGATATTGATCTTGTGAGGAAGTTGCTATCAGTTTTTAATCTGACTTGGTTTTTGATCCCCATCCCTAGATAGTAGTGACAATATTATCAAAATTGAAGGAATTATTATTGTATTAGAATTAATTATACCTACAACTTGTCAGCTCAAAGTCAAAAGTGATTATTTCAGTAATTTTCTAATTCTTGTACCAAACCTGTGTTTTCATAATTTTAGATTTGAATGTTTTCTTTTACTCTCTGTCCTTAATCCGTCTGTTTTACCTTAACAGGATTTCAGCTGAGTGCCAGGTTTCAATACATCACCCAATAGATGATTTGTTTTCTTTCTCTAGTTTTATGAAAACAACAAAAACAGATGTTGTTGTTTTGCAGTGATTAAAAGATTAAGATCTAATGCATATCTTATGAGACTGTCAAATTTAAGAGTGATTTAAGTGGCTTCAGATCTTTGGTTTGTTGAAGACGTCAAACTTTCCACATGGCATACATTCATCCACCTCCGGGATGACGGTGGAAATGCCAAAGCAGATTCTTTGTTGACGCAAGCAGCCATATGCTTGACATCTTTATTCTTTACTCTTGGATGGACTTAAATAAGCACACGTACAGATATATTGGAGTGAGACACGGCTTTACATTATGAATATATTTAAATACATTTGTAGGAAGTGTGTGTTCAACATGAAACGTTTCCCTCCACTTCCAGCTGGTGTGCAAGAAAACACCTGACACTCTCATCCTCGGCTTATCTTACACCACAGCGTGGGACAGAATAAAACCTGGAGGAAGTGGATGTGTGTGTGTGTATGTGTGTGAAATACTACACCTGTCAGATACACACATTTATGAGAAGCTTGCCACCTTAAAAATCCTTTTCATTTATACCCACCCCCCCGAATAACTTCATGAAATTTTCAGGGTAGGCTGGGTGAGGTACAGTACAAGCTGACTGTATCCAGAATTTGTCTTTCCAGCTCACTAGCAAATTTAACATGTGAAGTAAACAATGTGGAAGAAAAACCTGCAGAGGTGAGAAAGAATGATGATGAGGGCTTGACATCAGGGGCCAATCAGACAAAATGGAGGTGGGTTTCAGCAGTGGTGGGTACCACAAAGATTCCCACAATCCTCTTTGTCAGGTTGAAGTTACCACTGTGCCATGTATGACATTATAGTTAATGCACTGCCATAATGACACATGTATCACTCTGTGTCAGGCTCCAGTGGTGGTAAAGTACAGTAGGTGCTCTCAACAATAACTCCATTTAATAAATAAAAGGAGGACATCACCTCGTGAGAGTACAACAGCTACGTTTCTTTGCACTTGTACATCTTGCACTTATGCACAGGCTCATGCCTCTCTGCAACCTTTAGCTTCACTGCTCCCAAGAGCCTCAGTACTGTTTTGGTGGTGGCATTATGGAGTGATGGAGGCACATACCTGGGCTCCAACCAGCATTAAGCAAAAGCCCTTATTTTTCACAATATGAACACAAAAGGTCAGACATAGATAGAGCTATTTTCTTAGCTCGCTCTTCAGACTCAGCTTTGACAAAGTAAGGGTCAAGAGTTTGCAGCTTCATCAGTGGGGTTAGCTCAGCATTAGCCTTGTTTCATCAGCTTTCCCCTTCCCTTGTTGGTGACAAAGCCTCTGTCTCTCAGGGAGATAAGACCATGTTGCAGAGCTGTAGTCCTACATGCTCCTATGTGCTTCCTTTAAGACAGTTTTCCAGCCATTACTGTTATAACAGTTATAAATAACATTATTAATAATTACTCCAAAGAGAACCTGTCCATGCCCCATCCCAAACCACACCTATCTGTTGACACAAAATCAAATAAAGGGGGTGCTAAACATAAACATCTGATTAAATTTAAAACCTGAAATGCAGAAAAACAAAATCATCAGATAATGAGATGTAGTCTCCTAAATATAAGATCACTGAAATCTTAACTGGTGAATGGCATTATATCAGAAAATCACATTGATTTATTTTGTTAAACAGAAACATGGCTGTGCCAGGAACATTATGTTAGTATTAATCAATCCACAATGACTGCATGATTAATTTATCGTTTGACTGATTGATTGATTATCTAACAGCAGAGGAGGATTGGTCAAAGGATTATGGTCTTAAGGACTGGATGGATGATTTCTTAAGGACCAACCGAAGATTTGCCACCTGTCTTTTCTTTTTGACCTAAAAATACAGAGGTGGAATTATATATTTTGAAAGTCAAACAATGCACAAAGAGAAGCTAAAGCAGTGTCACAGTTAGTTTTGACTGCATTTCTTTCAAAAATTACATAAAGTACTAATCTTAGTCTAAAAATAGATAACATAACAGAGTAAACAAAAAAGAGTCACAAGCACACAGGACCGTTTAGAGTTTCTGAAGAGTTTACCTGATGACTGTAGGCAGAGGCAGGCAGGTGAATCCCTTTATATATGATTGTGTTTCAAAATTAACTTTAACAACAATTTCAGAGTGTAAAATTGTTGATTTAAACTTAACAAGTTGAGTTTTTGTCTTCCACTTTGATTCCATAAAAAGAGGAAAGTACATTAGAGGTGGCAATTGTCTATGAACCATAAACCTCAGCACAAACAGTTTCACAAACAGCTTTGTCATCACACTAAACAAAATCTGCAAATCACCAAAACTACTCAAATGTCCCACTGTGCACACGCACAAACAGAAACATTACACACTCAGCTGCAGACGCACACATTTCCACAATCCACCATCTCATCGCATTTCCATGTGTCTCATCTTTTACACAAGGTTCTGTAACTTCAGCAGTTATTCATGCATGACCATCTCAATCTTCAGCAACAAAAACGCCACTGGAGCATGAAGCCTCCGCCATATGAGCGGTAATTAAAACATTTAAAGAGCCAATCTGCACTCCTGAGCTGAGTGAGCACATGGGTGAAAAGGGTTCTCTCTCCATTTAATTAAAAGGCCTCCTGGAGATGAAGCTTTGGCAGTTTAACAGAAGTTATAAATCTATGCATCTCCTGTCAAGAATTAGTTCAAATAAGTTATATAGCCATTTTCTATGACAAAAAATGGTATCATTTCACATAAATTCAAACTTTTAGACCATTTCAACCCAGTCAACATCAGCCCTCTCCAGATTTTGTTAATTATAGATTGCAATGTGAATATTAGACTGATATCTCTATTTATGGTAAAATTGATTATAGTCAAAGTAACTATCTTCACAACCAAATAGCTATCAGGTCCCTCTTTAAGATGAGATCTCACATGTCAGGGGCATACCTCTAATCCCTTCACATTCCATAAAGAAAACTTTGGTCTGGTGCTAGGCAAATACAGATTGATTGATTGATTGATTGATTGATTGATTGATTGATTGATTGATTGATTGATTGATTGGTTCTTTATTGGTTAATTGATAAAAGTAACTGAAGTTGTAAAGTGTTGCAACATTATTTAGAGTAAAGGACGGGATGGTTTACTTCTGGGTCTTTTGGTTGTTGTTTTGTTGATCTGCATATTTACAGAAGTTGGTAATTTGGTTTAGAGTTGGATTTCCATGATGAGATGGATCTCTGTCATAAAACAGCATTATGCAAAGAATGACTTTATTCATTCTGTGCACCCACACTTAACATCTGGTTAACTGCAACAACATGTTTTTACACAATCTGTGACAAGGACGTGTCTGACAGCTGGCATCTGTCACTGCACGGTTCAGCGGAAGCAAAGCTGCAAAAACCAAATGTGTCTCTCAAGTCGACAGAGATGGACTGAGTGCTACTTGAGTTACTGTTGCCTTTCTATTAATGCACTGAGCTGTTGCCATGTGAATGGCAGACTGGCTACTTTGTGTTTCCGTTGAGCCACTGTACCTTCTATTGTAAAATGGCAGCAAACTGCTATAAGTTAATAGTTTTCCAATAAGGTAACACCAGGGTCCATCTCAAACCTGTGCGAACAGCTACAGTATAAGCACAGAGGGGCTGAAAGCAGAGGGGGGCACACCTGCAATGACAGGCACTGCTGATGAACCTCCTGGAGGTGTTATGGACTTAATCACTGAAACATCATTCATCCAGTTTTCACCTGATGATGCCAATGAAGCTTTTAACCCCACTTCCAGCCCACCCACCATCCAGCACCACAGCTATAGAACCTCACTATCAACAACTTTGCTACCCGTCATGTCTTTAGTACTTACAGTTACTTAAGGGACCATTCCACCTAGTCCTAGAACAGAACAATTTAGCATCAGTCTAAAGATCCAAAATCCTGATGGGAAAGCTTATTCTTTCTTGTATTGAAGGGGGGGGGGGGGGCAGGATTGAAAGGTTGGCTTGAGCCTTTCCCAGCTGACAATAGGTGAGAGGCAGGATAAATTATGGATGTGTTACCAGTCAATAACAGGACTGATGTACAGAAACAGCCGACCACACACATTTATTTGAACCCATTAGCAGATTAATCCCCAACAAATGATTGTATGTAGGATGATTGTGGGACACAAATAAATAACCCACACATGCACGGGGAGATCATCCAAGCTCCACAAAGAGAGGCCCATCAAACTGGGAGGGTGATCATGTGACCTTCTTGTTGTGAGGCAACAGCACTGCTTGCTGAACCAGTGCAGCCATTGATTGGTTAGCTCTCTCTTTTCTTAACTTAGCTTTAAGATTCCTTTATGAAAGCAGAGAAGTACAACACTTAACATTGAAATAACGCAACAACCTAATTCGGAAAAGTAGAAATTAAAATTTTGATTTTCTAATACTAGAAATGTAACTTCAGTAAAATATTGTAGGTTACCTTGGCTGTTTAGACCAAATATAGGCATGTGAATGTTAAACAAATCTAGATTTATAATGAGCTGACTGTAACTGCATCTGCATACATTTTGATCTATATTAAACCGAATATACTAGGACAAGATATTTAATATTCAAACTGAGAAGCATTTTTTTCTCCAAAAAATCACTCATTTTGAATTTGATGCCTATAACACTTTCCATAACAGCTGGGACAGAGACAACAAAGAACTGGGAAAGTTTAACTGGAAACTGGTAACAGTGATGGTGGGGTAAAAAAGGAGCATCCCTGAAAGGCTCAGTTATTCAGAAGCAGGGATGGAGCCATTTTGTAAGCAACTGCTAGAGCAAATAGTCCAATAGAAGGGAACATTTCTAAATGTTAACTGTAAAGAAATTGAAGGGTTTCATCATTTATAGTGCATACTATCACCAAAAGTTTAAGAGAAATATCTTTTTTAATGAGGGCAACATCTTCGTTTTGGGGATTTTCTTGCTTGTTTCAGCAGGACAATGTTAAGACACATTCTGTAAAGTGGAGCTTCATTGTAAAAGAGTGCAGGTGATAGATGGGCCTGCCTGCAGTCAAACGTGTGATACTTTAAGAAGTGAAAAATACAACACGGATCTTGTTCTGATAAGCAGCTAAAGTCACACACCAAGGAAGAATGGGAAAGAGTTCCACCATCAAAGCTACAACAATTAGGGGATGTTTACACGGAAACAGCCAATACGGGGAGTTTCCATTGACGTTTTTTTTTTTTTTTTATCTTCTGTTTACATAAAAATTATGGGTGGAGTGCCTGAATCCACAAACTATTGAAACCAGGGTCCGGAGAGGAGAGTTCTGAAAACGGATTAGTGTCCGGCAGATGGGATTCAGCATTTCAGAGTGAAGCACTGATGTCATCGCACATGCAGTACTCTTTCACATGTGCACACATACCAGGAACGACAACAACTTCGACCATCTACGGAGCAACATGTATGCTGCCTACTGTGCTTGGTTTGTTGTCCAGACAAGAAACTCCTGTGTCTTCATGCGTCCACTCGCCATTGTTGTTTGTCTTCACCAGAATGCATACGTGTGCTCTAACACAGCTGTTTCTCTGCAAACCTGCATCCCCATCTTCTGGACTGGCATGCACCCTATTGTGTTTTCAGTAATTCTAGTGTCTTGGTATGGACACGGATGGTTTTGAAAACACTAAGGAAAAACCTTTCTGTTTCTGGTGAAAACATTATCTTGTCGACGTGAACTTCGTGTCCTTAGTTCCCAAACATGTATTGACTTTTGTTATAGGGAAAGGTGATGTAATAGTGATGCCTCTGTACAAATTTTTCTGGAATGTGTTACAGGGATCAAATTCAAATTGTCAAAAACACTAAATTCATAAATTTTGAGACATACACATCTTATCTTTGTAGAATATTCAACTGAACAAAGGTTGCATATTCTTTTTGTTCTGTTTTAATAACATATTACCAAATGTCCCAAATTCACTAGAATCAGCGCTGGTACAAGACCTTTAGGATGCCCCGCAAACATGATCACAACAATGGCATGTCCAAATTTATCTTTCACCTTTGTCAAAATTATTTCTTCTCCCCATATCCACCTGATGACCAATCCATGGGTATTCAATTTATTTGGCTAAGCTAGTTGGACTACTTTCTTTGACATGTCATCACATTTGTTTTACTTTCTTGAGGGAAAATCAGTCCCTTTTGTTGTCTTCTAAACACACTGGAACAAGTCTATGGTCTTCCTTCTTCTACGACTTTGTTGTGATCTATCAGCAGCTGTTAACGGCAGGATCACACACAGTGCTTTTGTTGGAGCCATGACTGACGTTCGTAATGGATGTCTCTCTTTCTTGTGTGTTTGCAGCAGCTTGTTTTCAAAGATGTGACAGGAGATCTGATCAGCTCGAGTTACAAAGCCTGGTCTGAACTATAAATAAGAAATGATCAACAGTAACACTGAGCTGTCACCCTTCATATATGCTCACAAACTTGTTTACCATGACCAGTGTCCAAGTTCAGACCACTCTGTGTATCAGATTTGACCAGGTAATATTTCGAGACAAAGCTTTAGGGATTACCTCTGCATTAAATGTGATTTTTTTCCATCTAGTCAAAGGGGTCAATGAGAACAACAAAGAAAAATTCCTTCTACTGCTGTGTACTGAGAAGTTTAATATCATTAAAAATATTTACAGAAGACAGCGAGGACATCCAACTCTATTAGAACCTGTATGTTAAAGTGATTAAAAGTGAAGCACAAATATTTAAATGAAAAGACTGCTCATTAAGTTTCTCTGCAAACATTTACTTCATGTTCAGGTTTAATGAACACACAGGCAGAACTCTGTCCACGTCTTGTTTTGAACTCCTTCTCCCCTGTGACCATTATGTTTCTCATTGAAGGCAAGCTCATTAGATCTGGTTCTTCCATCCACGGCTTCATACTACCTAACCCTCACCTATTTGTTCGTTTTAAGGCAGAGAATGATTAAATACAAACATATATTGCAGCACTGTGCATCTGTTTGAGACACCCACACATTATATTCAGAGAGGGCCTCACCATCTCTTACATAGTGTTAATAAAAGGAAGAGATGCAGTATGAAAACAGAGGAAGCTTTTGTATTAGAAGGTAATTTCACGCCCAGGTATTGCATGTGCGATATACGGAAACCAAGTGATAGACTACAAGTCAATTTCTGTATTATATGTTGGTCAGCCAGCCTATTTATTATCACAGTTAGCTCAAAAATAGTCTAGTGAGTAGAAGCGTTGTCAAAAGCTTGTTAAGACAGTCAGGTCACAGTAGAGCATCTAATTCTTTGTGGCTAAAGTGCCTGTGTGCCAATGAAGATGGAGTAAAGCCCACCTTCTACATTATCTAAATAGCTGTTATGAATGTGATTGACAAAGCAGTCATCAAATCACCTTCAACAATGTATGTTTCTGAAAGGTTCTGCATATTCCCAACCACACTGTAACAAAGAAAAATGTATATTGCTATGTTATATTTGTATAGTTTTCTGTAAGCAGAACAAAATGCTTTTTGTTGTGTTATAATTTTTATCAAAAATATTTATCTCAGCTTTATGTCTCAGATAGTTTTTTAAGTTAAGTTGCTGTCATTTCTCAAGTTGGCACTACCTAAAACAATGGGCTTGAGGTCTAGTGTGGTCAGGACATGTTCTGTATGCACTCTGAGTGTAAAGAATGTGGTTTAAATATGAAGATAGACTCCCTAACGCAGTCGAACTTGCAAGAAATTAATTCATGTTTCAGTTGCAGACCTTCATCAGGCAAGCAGTGGTCTGAGACCATAATGTTGCAAAGAAAATTTCTTGCAAGTTAGACTATTTGTTGGGGTCTATCTTTATATTTAAATTGACTTTTTTTTCTCTGAATTACATGTGCAAACTACTCCCATTATTGGATGTAAAGAATAGAGTAAATGGGGTGCTGGTCTGGTGCTGTGGTAAGCATCCAAACGTTTTGTGCATTTACTTTGGCTGGACCTGGTTCCATTTCCATCTGATGATCATTTGTCAAAAGTCCTTCCCGTCTGTCTCCCACTTTCACAAGCATAACCACTGTCTCTCTTTCCACTGTCATATAAAGAGTATAAAATAACTAAAAACATACTTAGCAGGAAAAAAATTGATTGGGGTTTCCAACTTTTGTCTGCAGTGGGCTTGATCCGCATTTGAGTGGATTATTTTGCCAACAAGGTTGTTTTTTTTAATAATGTCATAAATTACAGACTTTTACAGTGATTTAATGCAGATTAAGCTTAAGTTCTCTGAGTTATAAATGACCTCAACACAAGATAATTTGTTGTCTCACTTTAAAAATGTTTTTCTAACTACGTAGAAACACGACCTTGACCCAAACCTCAGAAATCCTGTTCAGTCTACTTGAAATCTTGAGTTTTTATTGCTTCTTTTTATTTTACAGTGCACTCTCAATGGGCTTTTTCTCAGACACATAAGTGGGAAATAGTCTGTAGAGTGCATATTGAGTGGCCCATCTGGTGTGTCAGGTTATCTTGACATCCCCGTCACATATTCTGACCCAACACTTGACCAGAAATTCATCTAACCTGAGGGTCTTGTGAGCCCATTCTGTGGTGTAGAAGAAATCCAGTATGATCAACAGATTTCACTTGGACATAAAGGCTTAAACTTCACAACTCTGCAATTACGAGGAAAAAAAGAAAAACAAAATGGCAATTGTGGCTTCAGCACAGGGCCTGTCGACATATGCTGGACAGCAGAGAGGAGGGGCTCTGAGCCCTGAGTTTGCAATAATTTCAGCTCTGACACACAAAAATGTGTGCTGATTATGAAAAGAGCTGAATATATCTAATTATGTTATGCAAAATGGATTGAAAAGCCTGTGAAATGGTGCTGTAATGCATTTTAAGTGTTGCACTTGATGAGTCAGCTTAAGTGATGTCTGTTTATGCATTAGTTCACACTGTAAGATTATTCTAATGTGTCTGGTCCATTTGGGCCTTCTCAGTTATGACAAGCTTCTCAGGACGGGTTCCCAGAGGATATGCAAGAGTAGTCTTACATTTTTGTTTGGATTTTTTCTCTCGGATATGAAGAAAAACTAATTGGGACTTTCATGTTTTGACTTCTGTGCCGTTAATAGGCTGACAGCACAGAATATAGAATCAGACACTTGGGAGAAAGAGTCAGCATAGGAACCAGCTAGACTAGAGCCTGAGAACATTCTTTCATTATAGACTTAAAGGGAGTCCTGGATCATGGACAAGGCTTTAAACTCACATTTCTCATCAGTTAGTTTGGGAGAGCTGAGAGAAACATGTTACTTAAAGGGACTGTGAGGAGTTTCTCAGTAATTACAAAAAAGTCACACTTTTAGATATATGCCTGATCGAAATACGCACTTATCGATGAGTTTTATAGCATCAAAATAGGTTATCTATAAATGCTATTCCTTAGTTTCTTGGTCGGGTCGGACAGGGCTGGACTGGACTGGCCTGGATTCTCAACTTTGGGAACAAGACAATTAAAACTAGAGCAAATTTATATTATTCGGACACGTCTTAGAGCACCGGGCTGTAAGTAGCGATATATAGCCGGCTACAAATCTACGGTACTAAGTTTTTCAAAACTTGCTTGTTGTCACACATCAAAAACTGCCGCTATGGAACTAGAAAGAGATACATTACCTCGTCGCTTTGCATCTTGTAAGTTGTTGAAAAAAAGAGCTGTAAGTCAATGCAGAGTTTTGAGGAAGGTCCGGGCTACAACACAACAAACACACACTTTGGCTTCGGTAACGTCTTGTGGTGCATTCCAGTTGTAGTCAGAAGTAGGAATTTCCAAGTTCAGAGTAGGAAACTGCAACTGGAACGTCCCCCGAAGTCTGAATTTCCTACTGTGAACTCGGTGAAGCCTCGCCACCCCTGAGTTGACAATCAAAGATGGATGCCCCCAGTGTGAACAGTTATTTAGCTCCTGTAATAATCCATTTATTTGCACTTCTGACTGGGGTGTGTCACTCTAGATCAGCTGTATACATAGTATTGTTAGACTTATATTTACAAAAATGCTGCCATAGTGATAATCACATTCTTCATGTGATATCTGTGAACAACAACACAGGGCGTGCTAACAACAGCTAACAATAGCCAGGTAGATCGGCATGTTTTTTTCAGACTTCAACTGGAACGCCGATCAGTCGGAGATGATGTCACTCCCAGTTCCGAGGTTACTGGAACGCAGCATTACGACAGCCGCACGTGCTCATGGGTAGCAGAGTCTTTATTTCGCCGGTCATAGATTCTCCTCACAGTCCCTTTAACTTTAATAAAGTGTTTTACTTGATGCTTTACATTGATATTTTACGGCCAAGGTCACCAGCACTGTCACCCCAAGCAGAGAATGGCCTGTTATTTAGGCCTGATTCTAGATGATGCCTGTAATATTTCCCCTCCTCAAAGGAAAGGATTTCAGATAGTTCTCATTATGAAGGGGGAAGAATTTAGAAAGAATATCAATTCAAATGTTATGATGCCAACATGCCAGACAACACATTATGTCTACACTTGTTGCTACAAGGGCTTCATGGTGGTTCAGAAAGTTTGTGCTTCTGGGCCCTAGTTTTGTGGCGCAAGGTGGCGTAGCCTGGTGCACCCCGGGCAGTGTTAATTTCGTCCAGTACACCACCATGCGCAGCCAATTTGGCAATTTGTTAGACCAGCTGTGCCGAGATTGGTGTGACGGCGCACCAGGGGGAGGTGTCGACAAATTCAGGTTGGCGCAGTGACAATTTCATGCCATAAAATTGCATGAAAGGTACGCTGGAAGCTCACCTGCTCAAACCTGGTCTATTGTCGGCGCAGGTGAAGCACCCCCTCCGCACCTGTAATTTGGAGACAGGCGCTGTGCGCACACGTCACCAGAGACAGGTTTCCAGAGTGTTAGGCCATTTATATGCAATAAACAATCACAGCAATCACTATTTAATGTAACCGTCTGAACCAGCATATACATTTGTATCTATATTAATTGTCCCGTCACATCTGATGTCGGAATAAAGTCCTTTGTCATAATGGAAACTCAACCTGACGGCAGCTGGAAGTTTGATGCACATCTCACAAAACAAACAGCCTAATCATCCGATACAGAGTATATCTCTCATTTAATGAAATTTGAAAGACAAGAGAGAGAAAAAGACAGAGAAAAAGGAGGGAATATAAATGTATGTCACTCGGTGTCTTAAGGATTTACCTGTGATTACTCATATTTCTCTGTTTTAGTCTTTATTCTTAATGCGATCTAAAGACATGAAGTATTGCAAGGAGGATGAGGATGTGATACTGGGAGAGGATATATCACCAAAGGTTCTGCTATTTGTCTATGACAGACCAGGAATGCAAGTGGATCACAAGCATGATGAATGGATTAGCCTGCTGCTGTGTTTAAATGTAACTGTCTCTTAATTTTGTACTCCTGTTCATGACACAGGAACAGATTACAGGTACCGCGAGGTGGTCAACACAGTGATGCGCGTCGTGGCCTCCAATGCCCCTTCGCTCTCCCAGTTGCTGTAAAAGTGACAGCAGCTCTGTCCGTCTCCGCCAGCACACTGTGGCCACGGATCAGTAAGATCAATTAGTGGTTGTGCCTCGCTGGCAGCGCATTTAAAGGCAAGGAGTGGCATTCATTTGATTGGTGGAGACAACACTCAGCTGTTAAACCCACTCAAGCCTTGTCTCCTCCCTCTCTGGCACTTGCACAGGGGGCAGGGATGGAGGGATGGATGTGCCTCTCTGTGCCATGCAGGAAACTTGCAAAGTGCGCTGGACACACCCCGTTGGTGTGGCACAGGGGCCTGGTCTACGAAATTAGAGCCCCATGTCTTATAGAAAGAAGGTTGCTGGTTGATTCCATGGTCTTACTGTGTGGGGGTTTGCATGGTCTTGCCGACCCTTAGTGGGTTTTCCCTGGGCTCTCCAGAAACCTTCCACAGACAAAAGATAAATAAATAAATTCTTGTTTGGTTAATTGGCAATTCCAAATTACAATCAGGTATGCACCAGAGCATTTACGGTTGTCCACCTCACTACATGGTTCTGTTGTCTGTTAGCGACCAGCTAAAAGCGTTCCCTGCCTCTCGCCCAATGTCATCATGGACAGGCTCCAGCACTCTGAGACCCAAAGATGGACAAGCAATATGGGTGATACACGGATTAATAATAACTAATAAAAACAAGTGCACACAGACCAAAAGTAAAACTGAATTAACTGACATGTTCATCAACAAATAAAAACTAGACAAAATTGTTTGAAAGATATTGAATCCAATCAGACCTAATTTGGTCATGTAGAAAGTAAAGACAAGTTGGGAATATATCCAATCACAGCTACTTTGGTTGTGTGGAAAGGTTGGATGAGGTAAGAGACATGCAATCACAACTGCCCTAGCTTCATGGTGGGGGGTTAAGTTGGGGAGTGATCCAATCAGAGCTGTTCTCTATATGAATTGATATATTAATGTATGGCAGGTTCACGGCTTGTTGTCAGTTCTGTTATTGTAACTGAGATGCTCTGCTAGGTAGCCTAAATAAAGGCATTTGACACAAAATTCAATTTATTTCTGTTGATTTATACATTCAAACTTCCATTCAGTAAAGGATTATTGGAGATTTAATTTTATCCCTGAGTAATACATGATGTCAGAAATTCAAGAAAACATAAAAAATGCTTTACACTTTGTACTTCATATTCTATCCGACTAAATTTAAAGGCAGTATTTGGGCACTCCTGTTACAGCCTCTGTGCTACTAAATGAGGGTCTGTCTGCTTCTTTGCACAACCACAGCTTAACATACAGCTGAAAATTCACTTTGTAAATAACAAACTGAGTTATTCAAACTTCTTTGAGTGTATTAAAATGTGTGGGCATGTTTTTGATACCACTGGGTTTAACTTTTAATTTGGACAAGTAAATCTTACTCCCTCTTTCAGGAGTTACATTTTCATGGTTCAATAATCCGTCTGTTCTGAAAGGGGAACAATAATTGCGTGTGTGTTTAAGTGAGTGTGTGTATTGGGTATGGGGTTTGCTTTGATATGAGATTATCATTACAATGAGAACTACACGAGGCAGAGATATTAACAAGGTTCACTTGCACACTGGCACACACAATCTTCCACATCCACATCCACACACAAACAGCCCTGTAATGTGCCTTGATTGCAAATTAAAATAGACTCAAGTGAGGCGGCAGATTACAAAGCTGGCAAAGCTGCTGCCTTCAGATATTTGTGAAGACACTGGGGACGCTGATGGATTTACCACGAGGACGTCTCAGCTGACTTTACAGATATTCCTCCGACTGGCCCTCATTCCTCCCGCTCACTGTCTCAGTGGTGTAGATATTTCTGTTACTCGCCCTCATTAAATCAAAGACTAGTTGTAAGATGAGAAAAAGCCTTCAAAGCTCCAACACACACACTTTCGTAAATGAATGAGCTCAAGACCCCAATCTCAGCACACACACAGGATTGGAATAATCCCGAGTTAATGAAAGTGAGAAACACAGACTGGCAGTAGAAGCACCAGGGCTCACATACAAAGGCCTTTCCAAAACATAATAAAAATTTGATTAAAAACATGGAAAATTCACACTTTTCCTGTAATGTAGTATAGAAAGTCCAATTTTCAAAAACTCCACCTTTATTATATTAAAATATCTCAAGACAGAAGTTTCTCTGTCGTTTTAACTAGATGACTATGGCCTACAGAGTATAGAAGTTAAAAATGTATCATAATAAATGTCGGACCAATAACAAAGAGGGAAAATCATATCTGGGGCCGGGGCTCCTTGATCAGAGCCATGTATATAGCCCCATTCACAACCAACATGACTCACCCAAGCCACTTTGCCTGTCCATAAATAGGTCATTTGATCACTATAAGTGACGTCACGCCCACTTGAGTTTCAACACGATCATATCATATTATATAATAGGATGTATTAGCTCATATTATACCGACTGTATTCTTTTCACTCACCTACCAACCACAAAACACTGCAGCTGATGGCCCAGCAGGATCGTCTGAGTTCTTCGTGGTCCTGTCTCGGCAGAACTAATGAACTCACTGACTAATATTCCCCACGCAGACATTGATTGTCACTCTGAGATTTGAAATGAAAAAGTCTTCCACAGGTGTCCACTCACACCCACACAGTGCTGATTGCGGCTGCAAACAATGTCCCCTGAAAAGTTCACATTTTTCAACTTTGGCGATGCGACCCTGTCATGCGTCCAATGTGACCTGGTAAGCGACCAAGTCACTCAGATCACATCCATTGCATCACAGGAGGGCGGGCCTGGCCCCACCGCGGCTGTATGTTGAGTTAGCAAGGAGAGTCACCAAAGTAGCATTCGTCTGTGTCTCAAGAGGGCAATCAGCCTGTGACACTGTCAAAGTGGTGAGGCCCGTGGTGCTTTGATAGCAGCTGTTTACTTATCTGTGCTGTTTCGGGCTGAAGACAAAGAGGCATACACGGTAAATGGTAAATGGATTTGAGCTTATATAGCGCTTTTCTAGTCTTTTGATATGTCAAAGCTGCTTTACATTCACTCCCATTCACTCATTGATGGTTGATTCTGTGTCATTTTTTTTGTAATCATGCATCTTTTAGGAATTTTTCTCTGAAAGCCTTTCAAATGGCCAACAACTTTAGCTATTGGCCAGATTAACTAATACATCCAAAAGACAGTATACTTCTCTAAGAGAATTACTGAAGTACTTATCTATGTATCTAGACATATGACCTGCCAGTTTTGGGTGTCAGGTTAGTATCGATATAGCTAAAAAGATAAATTAATTAACCAAGTGATTCAAAATTGATTCCAGAAGAAGACATGCCTGCACAGTGATAGCAGTCTAAAATAAAATGGTTTGTATGCAAATTCAGTGCTTTAAGGACCCACAATTAGATTCTATAGTTATTTTGTAAGACTAGAGTATGCTCACAATTCCAACTGTTAAAGCTCCTGTTACTTTGAGCCCCACTACCACACATGTGCCTATCCACTCTGATTGGTTGACAGGTCTAGTCTTTTGAAATTGATCACTTCATTGAGAGACTCTGCATTCATCCACAGTTTGGCATGTTAAAGGCCACAAAAAACTCAAAAAACATGATATAAGATCCTGAAAGGGTTGGTGTGGGTACAAATCCATTAAAAAAACAGCCCCAAGGGTCTTTAGTTCTTCAGATGTAAGCAGTATATAATGCTTTTTCATTAAGCTAACTAAAGACCAAGAGGCAGGCTTTACTTGTGCCTTAACGTGATCCATCCACCACGGCTGTCTGTTTGACAGTCGTAGTGGATGACATGCATACTGGAACTGAAGATTTTCAAAATAAAATGCACAGACAAATCGGCCAAGAACATTATATTATCAGCGCCTCACCCCGGGATCGTCTTGGAGGAAGTTGGTGGATGAGAAAACTCATTTGTCTCACATGGGGAGGATCTCTGGCTTGTAGGTCTGGATTTTATAGAGTGGGAGGAAGAGGAAGTCAATGCAGCAAAGATTCAACATTTAAATGCAGGAGTGATAGAAAAGTGTTGATTCATCTCTTCATATATAAAGTTGGATTATTCTTACCTTATTACCTTAGTTTGTTTGTGTGTATAGACTATGAAGTGAATCACATATTATTACCTGCAGCTTTTATTGACATTTCATTACTCCAGTCTGCCAGACGCTTATTGAAGAATTTCCCCTCAAGGACGTTAAAGCTGAAGTTATTTCAAACCTTTCCTCTTCATTTAGTTTGTGTCAGCACCGCTTAAAAGAGCTCTGACACCAGCAGCCACATCAATGAGGGACTCTGAGTCAAGGTTACAGCCTTACCTTTAGACTCTGAAAGCATTCAGACTTTGAAAAAGTTGATGACCTGGGTTCAAAGTGTTAGACTGCAAGCATATTTTATTTTGACTTTTTAGTTTGAGATAAGAGTTTAAGAGAAATTCGGCTTGAGCCACATTGTCCTGAAGTCTACCAAAGTTTCTAGTAAAATGCTTGAGCCTTGATCCGAGCCCCGGTGCCACATCTATAGCTCACCCTTGGTCCTGTTTGCTTTTGTTCAGGCTTATAGCACATATTGGATTTAGTGCTTTAACCATCATCAATTTTCTTAAATTACCCGTCTCAGACAGGTTGCCAAATACATTTTAGATAAAAGTTGGGCTATTCTCTGGGAGGTTGAGAATTTAAAAGTTAGGCTGTTCTATGGGAGGTTGAGAATTTCAATTAAAGGAGGTGAAAAAAAATCTATCAGAGACATTTGCTTGGGTAACTAATGCGACAAACACAGTTTTTTGTTAATCTTTTAAAGTGTTGAAAAATAAACAGCAAACAATATACTGATGGGCTGCATGGTGGTGCAGAAGGTAGTCAACTAGGTTTGCTGGTTTGAAACCATATTTGTCTGGGCCTTGCATGTTCTCCTTGTGCATGTGTGGGTTTTTCCAGCTTTTATAGGTTAACTGCACAAATTGCCTTTAGTTATGAGTGTAAGCTTGAGTGGTTGTCTGTCTCTCTATGCGGCTTTGTGATTGCCTGCCGACTGGTTCAGGGCTTCCCCTGCCTCTGACCCAATGTGAGCTGGGATAGGCTCCCGCCCTACCCGTGACCTTGGATGGAATAAGTGGTATTGATGCTAAAAAGTCGGATGGACATATATTGAATTTTTCAGTTGATGCTCCTTTTGCTAGAATGGGATAATCAGCCCATCGACCAATCAGGACACATCACACATGATGTAATGTGAGGCCAACCAGCTGGCTCAGAGTAGGATGTACAAAATGTTGGATGTACTCCTGAAAGACCCAGTAGGGGTCATTTCCGGGGTTTACTTAATTTGTAAAACTTGTGCACTTAAATAGAAACACGAGCCCCCCTCCGACCAACATACCTCTTTGGTCTGGTTTTAAACTAGCTATTGTTAGGACCCTATTCTTTAACCAGTCCTTCCTTTCAATCCTCCTTTTTTTTGCTGCCATCCTAGCTTTTGTTCTTGTCCTTAAATGGTAAAACACAGCCTTACATTAAGGGTCAAACCATAAAGTAAATCTAAACAAAAGTTCAGTTTTACTGTGGTTCCCATAAACATATGTGTTGTTTTTCCTTTGATAGGAAATGTAAAGTGTTTTAAACGTTTTTGTATACCTACTAGAATTTGGGATGGATTAATCATTTTTTAAACCTCCATCCTTTGAGGTTTTGGCCCAGAAAGTACCCCATATCCCCCTCGTGGGTGGCTTTTGTCTTAGAGAAAATGTAATTTCAAACTAAAAGAAGAATTTGATTGTTTAAATCTATCACCACCAACAAAATAATCTTCAATGGATTTAACTGCAGAGTAATTCACACAAGCCTCTGAAGGCCCTGGGCAGATTACTTGACCCAGAGACGACACAGGTGTAAATCTGATTTTATGAAAGCGGTGAATACAACAAGCAATAGGATCCTCAAAACAGAGAGAGAGAGGAGGAGGAGAGAGAGAATATACCGGAGTAAGATGATGAACCAATGCTGCATAATGCAAAACAGATGAGAAATATATTGAACTGAAGTGAATCTGACCGAGATAAGGCCTGATGAAAGGGTAATAGTGATCCTAAAGGCCCAACACTGCTTAGATCACATTTGTCTAACCCTGTTAGTCCTGTAAGACTTTTAGTGAAAAAAAACAGACAAAAACAGGTACTGGGTATGCTTATGCTTCTTGCATCAGTTTTGGCACAGGAGGTTAAATGTTTAACTCTCAATGAACTAAACATGCAGCAAATATACAACAATGTTAATTTGTATATCAGGGCTCTCAACATAATGAGACTATAACTGCTGACTGACAGTCATTTTCCACGGCAAACTAGACAAATCCAGCTCTAGAAAGCTCCATGAGGGTTTTCTGGTAGTTTGATTCACAAACTTCAGGATCATCGGTGAACATTAGTCCAAAAGATCTGCTCACCTTTGAAGTTTGGTGTTCAGTTGACTCCTACCTTAAGCAAATGGGACATTTGTGCAGAATTCAGAAAAAATCTCCTTTTGTTATGAAAGGGTATGATACAGATTAGCATGATTATTTTTTTAAACTTTGCATTAATTTTTCATTAATGCAAAGTTCACTCCCCGGCAGTGGTGGACAAAGTACTCAATGCCAGTACTCAAGTCAAAGTATAGATACTCATGTTCAAATACTACTCCAATACAAGTGAAAGTTGCTCAGTCAAATTTTTACTTAAGTAAAAGTACTGGAGTATTAAAAGTACATTTTCCCGTTGACCTTACAGAACGTAATGACTGAAACAATCTACAGAATGCACTGACCTGCTTATAGATCATGTAGAATAAAGAGTTTGAAAATATGCTAAAAAGCCCATGGAAATGCAAACTGAAACACTAATGAATAAACAAAAGGACAACCAACTGGCGGTAATGCACCAACTGGACTGGAGTGTCAAACAGGATTTTATTTTTTAACTTGAATAAATCACATTTTAGAAGAGAAAATAAACTTCATCTGCTGACTTCATACCTGTAAAGTAACGAGGCCATTTATAGAAATGTAGTGGAGTTAAAAGTAGAATATTTGTCTTTTAAATGTAGAGAAGTCAAAGTCATAAGTTCCAAAAGAAAAAAAAAAATTCAAGTAAAGTACAGATACTCAAAAACTCAAGTACTCAAGTAAATTTGCTTCGTTACTGTCCATCCCCGCTCCCGGGTCATGGACTTGGGAGTGAGGCAAGAAAAAAAAAATAAAAAATGTTGCTATTTCCCTTTAAGTATGTAAGAGTGTGTGGATGATTGTCCATCTCTTTTTGTGTCACTCCAGTTCAGGGTGCATCTGCCTTTGACCCAATGTCAGCTCGTAAAGTCTTCAGCCCACCGCAACCCTGAAAGGGACAAGTGGTACAGATAATGGATGGATGGATGTGAGTATGGGTCAGAAACTGCCAGATGGACAAGCTGGAAACATAACACATTTAGCCTCGACTGTCATAGAGGAATATAAAAGATCTCATACATAAAACTGTCCAATATGTCCTGACAAACAGAGAGAGAGGTCAACATGGACAGGGGTGAGAAAATGTTTGAGGAATAAACGATTTAACTAAGAATCCTCAACAGAGAGGACTTAAGAATAATAGAAGAAAGAAAAGGATGTAAAAGGAGACCTGGAATAACAAAGGGGATAACAAAAGGATCAATCACGTAAAAAAAAAATGCCGACAACAGGTCAAAATGCTCCTCCTGCTGGGAGAGCAAAGAGAGAAAGTGTTGAGAGAAGAGAGAGTGATGGTGATGTCAGGTTGGCTGTCTCTACTCCCCCTACCTCCCCCTCCACCCTGGTCCCGCCAAGGAGAATAAAATGTTTAAATTTCATCTGAGGGACGACCTTGACTGGCTGAGAGAGTGGAATTAAATTTTCTGTGGAGTGGAGTGGATGCTGAAGAGGCTCGACTCAGACAGATTGTGCAGAACATGATTAGAAAATACTGAATAACACAAGTGGTGCTTACAATACATAATGAATCACAACAGGCCTGTGCTTCAGTCAGCGCCGTTTTTTGGATTAAAGGTGGAGGTGAAGGATGTCGGGCTTTGTCTTAGTCATTTACTGAAGTGCGATCAGAGTTTGAGTGTGCTTCTGGATTAAAAAAAAAAAAAAATGAAGTACTGGATGAGTTTAGGTGGTGGAGTGCAAGGAAAACAGAGCCCTGATTAGACTGTGGTGCCCTTCACAGCATGACCATGAAGAGAACGGAAATGTTATCGACATTCACCAATTTATTAGGTCCACCTAATATCAATGGCTCTTTAAAATAACTGATCACACAATCACATCAACAGTTCAATGCATTTAGGCCCCATTTACACAACAACATTGTCACCTGAAGCAGAATAGTTTGGAGTTTTCAAAGGCACTCCACATTCAATGGGTCTGTGAGAAAAACTGAAAACACTGTAGCATGCATTTCAGGCCAGAAGTTGGCGACGTAGATTTACAGTGAAACAGCTGCACACTAGTGCTTTCTGGTGAAGACAAACTTTTCACAAACAACAATGGCCAGTGGACACACAAAGGTGCAGTGTTTTTTTTCTTGACAGACATAGTTGGGCTGCTGCTGGACGTGGCACTCAAGTACAAAACCACTAAATGTCAGGAGAATGTTGACTGGAGTCTTCTTTTTCTTCTTGTTTATTGTTAAACGGTGGTTGGCAAACCAACTTGGAGACATATTACTGCCACTCACTGGACTGGACTGTGGAACGTGAGATTTGTGGTGGTTCATAGGTGACCACACACCTTTATCTGAAAGAGTACTACACATGTTCCTTTCATCATCTTTTCCCAGAAAACACTTATTACTGTTTACATGGAGACAGATGCAAAAATGCTTCCAAAACTTTCTTATTTGGACTACAGATTTTCAAAAGTTTGCAGATTCAGGCACTCTGGGCACTGTCTTTGTGTAAATGGAAGGTAAAAACTAGGGATGGGGTGAAATATCGTTTGGCAATATGTTGCGATACAGTATGCATCGAGTTTGAAAATAATGGATCGTAAAATATAGACGTCACGGCCGGTAATAGCACATGTGACCAGAAGTGACGACAACAAACATTAGCACCAACTACCTTGCCTCCAAAAAGCTGATTTATGGAGTTGGATGAGGTCAAAATTGAGTCATCAATACAAGTCATCTGTCTGGCAGTATTTTGGCTTTCTCATTAAAAAGATGAAGACGGCAAAAATGAGCCTACCACTCATTAGCATACACTCTCTCTAACCTCTCTCGGGTTAGAGAGAGTGTTATTGTTTGTGTTTGGCCTGTTAGGCCTTGTGTTTACCTGTGTGCAACTCAAACAAAAACAAATAAGTTGTAATTGCACAGTAATATTTTTTCTTTTTTACTTTTTTGATATTGTATAATGACGTATCGTGAACCGGTCATATCGAGGTGCAGCGTATCATGAGTTTAAATGTATCATCCCATCCCTAGTAAAAATGCAATGAATACTGTCCATTATCAGTCATTTACATTTTTGAGTAAATGGCCCCCTAGACATGCAGACGTGGTAAAGACAATCTACTAAAACACAAAACACAAAGCGCAAACAACACAAAGCAGCTTTACCCCACAGGTCACATCTACCCATTCACCCTCTGATGGTTGGAGTTTCTGTGTCAGGTATCCATCAGTATAAACTGATGAAACTTGGGCTAAGTGTATTGGCAAAGGACACTTCAACATGTGACAGTTGGAGCTAGGCCAGTACCCTCAACCTTCTGATTGATGGAAGAGTGAAGCCCCCAAAGCATTTGATCAAAATAATAAAATAAAACCAGCTGGTTAGCAATTTGCTTTGAGATAAGAAATAATATATTAAAATATCTGTTTAAATGTACTTTGTGTACTCAAAATTCTAGTTTTTCATAAGCAAAATACAAAATAAAGAATGCTAAATCATACTGCAATTCATTGACAGCTATCTCTTATCTCTTAAACTCAATGGTTAACACTGTTTTTCACACTTAAAGTGATAAGCTGTCATTTCCAAATTGACCAACCCAAGGGATCCTTCTGTCCAAGGACATCAAGTATTGTATAGGTATTAGGGATGCTTAATATTATCAGATTAATATTTGTTTTTGCCTGGAATGTTGAGTATAGGTGTTGGCAGAACATTTTTCAGATATTACAGAGAAAATTTGGATCTTAAAACTGGTCATGAATATCTCATATGTTGCCTGTAATATTAGCAAATTTCAATTGTACAATGATGATGATCATTGTCCCTTAATTTTCACTTTTATAAATGAAAAATATGATTTATCAAAGACGTAAAATGTTATATTTGCTTCACACCACCGTTGTTTTAAGACAATAAAAAGTGTTTTTTTTTTTTATTCACCTGTCATCTCAAGGGTTTCAAGCAATGGTTTAATGAAAAGAAAATATTCACTGAGCAGCAGTTCTCTGGGTAAAAATGCCTTGTTCATGCCAGAGGTCAGAGAAGATTAGACAGATAGGTTCAATATGATCAGAAGGCAGCATCAAATTAAATATACCTATTACAACAACAGTATGCAGAAGACTGTTTGTGAATGCAGTGTACTCATTTGCTGATGGCAACTTCCAGCAGGATACAGGATATCACACTAATCATCAATTATCAGTCATCTCAAACTGGGTCCTTTAAGTCCCAGTACATAATCGAACAGCTGAAACTACCACTGCCAACTTTAAGACGATAAGCTAACAACAGCAAAGGTTTTAGCATACACACATCATTGTCATACTGTAGCTCCAACACTTTTGTCCTAACTTTTAACTTTTCTTGTCACTTTACCTACTTTGGTCAATAAATTGGGGAGCTCAGAACAATTTGTTCAAGTGTGTGACCTTGTTACATGTTTCGACTGTGACATATGCAAACGAGCGCTTCATTTGTCAAACATGGGCTTACTTGGTGCAAAACTTTGTATAGAATTGACCACCAAAAAAGCGAGAATTGTGACAACAATGAGAATCTGATGTTTAAAGGTTTTTACTTGATTAGAGTTTGAAGCAGGGGTGTCTAAACTCAGGCATGGGGGCCAAATGTGGTCCTCATTGAAAGAAAAAACACATTTCGATTACAGCAGCAATTACCATCAATCATGCACATTTTCTGCCATATTTACTTAGTCGAAAGGTCTCATTTACAAAGTAAATTGCAATATTTATCGTCAAGCACCAACATCCTTGCAGTTTACTCTTGTTTTGTGTCTGAAAATGAAGATAAGTTATCAATGTCTCCCATCTCTGCTGCTCAGAAGGTCAGCCTCGCCCTGAGGAAGTGTGAATCCAGTGACAGCCCAGGGTTACAAGGACCTCTAGACAGGTGATAGCCCACCCCTAAACCCTAAAACTTTAACTGAAATACACTATAAGTGAGGTGCAGCAAGTGGTTCAGTCGTCCATGTATTCCTCTTTATGTGGTCCTCACGCCTGGTTTGAAGTATCACTGCCGATGCAAAGACATACCAGCAGTTTATCAGTTTCTCATGATAAATTATAAACAGGAATAATTCAGATCAAGATGTCATGCATAAAAAAATGTGGTCATCTCTGTTGCTTATCCCTGACATAAAGAATAGAGACAGCTTAAATGCCTCCAAAGTTCATAGATTGTTTGATAAATGTAATACCAATAAGTGTGTATTTCATTCTTGGAGTAGCATCAGAAAACTACTGAGCCTCCTCCCTGCCTCAAACTTTAAACCCTCTGATTTAACATTGCGCTGACTCAGACTGGCTCTTCATTCTCCATGATATCTTTTAGTCTCCACCTGTGATGAAATAAACCTGTCTGTAACGCTTGTTTTGCTGAACGATCCGGAGCAGAGTGTAGATTTAAAACGCTTTCTCCTTCTTTTTTCCTGTGTTTCTCTGTGTGGGGGTACAAGCTGGTCTGTGTGAGCACACACTGAATAAATATCCAGGCTTGTTTACGGAGCTGTAAATGCCTGTGAGTGAAGCTTCCACCCTAAGTGGATTTCACAACCTCATGGGGATCTGATGAGAGTCTCTGCTGTGATCCAGACCAGGATGTTAATTTGATGTTTGGTCTGCTCTGTTGGAAAGTTGGTTTTACATCCCCAAGCTTTCTGTTAAATACTGAATATACTAAATAAAAGCTTCTACATGTCAGCAGCGAGCAAACATTAAACATATGAGCTGTTTTTTCTTTCTTTTTTTTTTATTTGAGTATTTTTTCTTTTTAATTGCTGTTATTCATATATTTGTATGCTCACATCAGGAATTCTGTACTGTGCTTGAACCTACACAACCACAGTGCAGTTTATTTATGTACACCTCCTGGGCCCTGGCACCAACGAAAGAGCTGTGCTTTGGCTCAATAGTCATGCACTTGCTGAAGCTGTGGATCGCAATGTGAGTGTGACACAATCACAGCAAGAACTTTAAAGAGATATGGGAAAAAAAAATGGTTAAATGTCTTGCCTCACTCCCAAGTCCATGGCAAGCATATAGACACCATTCTTTTGACTTTGCCTGGTGTAATTAGGAACAGGTAGGCAGAGCATACCCACCACTAATTAGCTTAGTTCAAACACTGGGAGTCCATGGGTAGTGTTAGCTTGCCTGTGCCTAAAGTCATCAGATAAACTCTTAACCAAGTCCAAATGGTCTTGTGTGCTTGTTGTGACTTTTTTTTAAGCCACATTATGTAACATAGCCTATTTTTAGACTACAATTAGCACTTTCTGTATTTTTAAAAGAAAAACATACAAACTAGAAAAGCATTCAGAGAGCGCAGACCTCCGCCAGCACCACAGTCCTCTCCCATATTGTGATTTTCACCATAAATATTAGTCTTACCTTTATTTAATCTAAATATTAAGATTCCTTGACCATGAAAACATACCATTAGCAACTGGTTTCATAATGATATCTATTTTAGTTCCGTAGTTATTCACGAAAATCTAATTTTTCATCATGGCGGATCCAGAAGTTGATCCGGATCAACACCAAAACTGAATCCCTTCTTCCTTTTCCCATGCTGAACTTTTCCTGAAAATTTCATCAAAATCCATCCATTACTTTTTGAGTTATTTTGTTCACAGACAGACAAACTCTCCCAAAAACATAGCCTCCTGGCGGAGGTAATTAAACCACAGGGTGCAAAGCACCATGGGGTGCCTAAAAGTAAGTAAACAAGGCATGTATTTCTTTTAGTTTATTTCCTTTTTTTTTTTTCCTTTTCAATGGGGTCTCCCACCCTGAAAGATTTAAATTGTACATTTCAGGTCATGTTTGGGTTTATTTGGCAGGCAGCTGGAAGAGAGGGGTAAACTTAGGTGGCTGGATCTGTATAAGGTGAGCCCACTGAGGTTAAAATGTTTTTTGAGCCTTCAATCACATATAGTGTTGTGTTATTATGACATAGTTCATTTTTTCATCTTGATTCTTCAACATTTCTTATCTCAGGATCAGCCATTAACTCTATGCTGAGAGTTATGTAACATCATCAGCCTCACACTTTGTTTTTTGAGAGGACCAAGTGCTTTCAGAGCCAAAACAAAATGTAATAAACCAATTTTCAGCTACATTGAATCCGAAGTGGGCACTCAGACTTGCAGACAGGAAAATTATTTACAGAAGAACAAACTTGAATTTCTTTTCTCTTGTTTGTTTACAGCTCTATATGCCTCACTGATGCATTATGTACATTAATGCTTCTAATTACCTGCTTCTTATATTAAAAATTTACTTCATGGGGATATGTTTGCGTAATTTAAAGAACCCTATTTGTAACAAGGTTAGAAACTTCATTAAAAGCAAATAAAACTGCAGAACACAGAGCTGAGGAAACACTTACAGCCAAGGATAAAATATGTTTTGGTTCTTAGTATTTCAAATGAACAGGATGCTCTCAGGTAGTTCACCCAAACATCTGAGGTCCATCTTGTATCCGTGTATTATATTCTTATAATCCTATAATAATTTGACCTGTAATTAAAGGCAGAGCCCTGAGGAGATGCTACTTTCAAATTCATGCTAGTTTTCCAAAATCGCCAACCCCAGCTTTAAATTATAATTTTGAGCAAAATCATTACTATTCAAATAAGAGTCTGATTCACAATAAGACTGTAAGGCCTTTAGACCACTAAACAAATGACATGAGATAAAAGCTCAAAAAAGATAACACGCTAAAAACACCCCTGGGTGTGTTGCAGAGCTAACACTTTGTACACAGCTGCTTGTCTGTTATGTTGTGCACGAAGGCCCAGTCTACTCTGATTGGTTGACCAGTCTACTCTGTGGAACATAGTCAGTCCAGTCCAGCTCAATGAGATGTTTGAGGAGTGCTGCATTTTTGTAAAGTCTGTGCTCTTGGCTGGGTTATAACCGCTGATTAAACAATGGTATGACATCACACTGGTAGGTCTCTTAATGGAGGCCAGGGGAACAAGGGCTTTCAGGCAGCTACTGATGCTGTAAAGAGGGCTGGGAGAGGTCCTGATGACTTTTTATCTTGTACATGACCTTAATCACACATCTAGTGTTCATAAAACCTTCTTTTTTTTTGTTCTGTGACCCTTAAACAGTTCAATTCTCACTCAGTCTGAGATGCTCTGTTTGAGATCCTGGGTGGATCCGAATAGTCCTTCCTAAGTTCTTTCCTATCCACTTTACCTTAACCCCGATAAAAACGTCACAGGGTCAAGGGAAGGAGGGAAAAAGACGAGAGGAAAGGAGAACTGTGGCTAAAGAGGAATTCGACTGCACTTTCACTTTGATGTCATATTAATGTGAGGACGATTACTTGCAACGTAGGTAAGCCACGGCGAACTACAATGTTCCAAAAATGAACTACAAGAAGCGCATTTGTCCTCTGCCTTATCTCACAGGGTTGTTTTGTGCCTTCACCGGCTAACATTAACAATCCATGATCAGAGGATTTACCTGTGATGGTGTTTTGTCTTTTGTCATGCAGTGTGTGTTTCCTGCTCACAGCTGTGAGGTCCGTGAGAGCATCTATAAATGCGGACATCTTTGACAGACACTGACAATCTGAAGCCTGATAATACAGCAGACTGTCAGAAGCACTATTCCCCCTGTTTCATTCACATATATCATCATGAACATTTTTTAAATTTATTTTATTTGGAATATTATTAAAGTCCTCATTCGTCCTTCTTTTATTGATTGTTTTTAATAAATGTTTTCAGCCTCATCGTTCTGTCCCTTCTCCATCGTAAGTTTCTGCAAACCTTCGGCAGGAGCCGTATTTATACACGTCACGTGCCGCAAGGCACTATGGGGTGTTTTTTTTCTCCTTTTCTTTTGAAAAGGATGGTCCAGTGTTTCCTAAGCTAAAGGAGATATTAAAAGAAGCAATGACCCTCCATTCCTTAACTTTTGGAGAATTGGAACAGCACTTATCATGGCCGACGCTTAAATGCTTCAGTAAGGAAGGTTCCTTATCAAAAAATGACTATTCGGATGCACCCCCTAACTCATTAAGGCCCCTGTTCCCTATGTGGGCACATATCACTCTGATAGGTTGGCCAGTCAGATCTGTTGTTTTTGGTTGGTTCAGCATTGCTCTGCACCATGTTGTCACCCGACACTAGGCTTACATACCTGAGTCAGTGGGCTTAAAGTGACAACGATGGCAACCTGTTTTGGGAAGATACTTGGACAAAGAGGGGGAGAGGGAGAGGTAATGATGCCAGAGATGTTTTGTCTTGTTCACAGAGTATTTCTATCATTTTGAGGAAAAATAACAAACACAGTAAAGTGCATATAAAAACAGAAAGTCATAATATGAGTTTGTTAAAGGAGTTGCCCACATCTGTTAAATCTTTGAGTTTGAATATCTTTGAATAATCAGAATAGTCAATAGAATAAGCACAGCAAAAGTTCGACTTCTTCATTTAAGTATTCTCCAAACAAAAGCAGATTTCCAGGGCTCCATTGAAGACATCTTGTCTCTAACTCAAAATAATCTCACTTTTCAGCCTGCCAAACCAAGTTTTTATCTTTGAATCTATTCTTGAAATGCTTTCCAACTCAATCTCAGAAAACTTGCCTTTTTAAATGTTATACATCTCTCCATTTTTAAATAGTAAACAAACTTAAGTTTGCACAGCACTTTCCATACTCTTTGCTGTTCCACCACATCTACCCTTTCACATCCATTCACTCACACATTCACTCATAGTTTAGGGGTGTGTTATTTAAATGGCATTTGTATTGATCAGCAAGATTATCTGAGTGACCACCTAGGGGCCCTTTCTGGATTATTTTATTTTAATTCTACTAAACATATTCTGGATCGAAGGTGCTATTGCTTACCTCTGGTCAATATTTACCTTCCTGGCTAGGCTTAAATAGCTCATCCTTTCAGTGCTTGTGTACAAACCCCAATTCAAATGAATTTGGGAAAAAATGTAAACATAAACAGAGTACAATGATGATTTCCACCTTTATTCAATTAAATTTACTACAAAGACAAGATATGTAAAGTTCAAACTTAGAACATTTCTTCTTTCTTCTTTCATGGTAAAAACTCACTTGTTTTGATTTTGATGCCTGCAATATGTTCCATGAAAGCTGCTGAGTTAACAAAAGACTGGGAAAGATGAGGGATGTTAAATAAACACCTGTTGAATGTGAATAGGAAACAGGTCATGATTGGATAAAAAAGAACATCCCACAAAGGCTTAATCTTTACAAGCAAGGATTGTGCAAGGTTCACCACTTTGTGAACAACTGCATGAAAGTCCAACAGTCTAAGAACAGCTTTTTCAACATAAAATCATAATTTAAGGACTTAATCATCTACTGTCCATGATACCATAACAAGATTCAGGGAATCTGGAGAAATCTCTGCACCAAAGTTTTAAAGCCAGCATCTGTGATGGTATGTGGATGTGTTAGTGCCCATGGGAGGGGTAACTTTCACTTCTGTAAGGGCATCATTAGTGCTGACTAGGGCTGGGTATTTCCAGCAACTTCACGATACAATACGTATCCTGATACTAAAGGCCACGATACAATATGTGTCCCGATACACGTAAATTGTGAACATTGACCATGCTTTAAGCAAAAGATTATTTTTTTCTTATAAGAAGAAAAAGAACAAGGATGAGTTTTAAGTGGTTCTACAACTTGAGAGACATAAATTCAGATCCTCAAAGATGGTAGACCTCAGTTCAAATTTAGAACATATGCTTCATTATGTAGCTCATCTTCTACCTTGAACTGTGCCACTGTTAACATTACCCAAAATGTATTTACAACAACTCAATCAAAATTTTTAGGCCGTATCGATTCTGTAGAATCCGTATCAATACACGTATCCCAAAGGAGTGTGATACGATATTTTGCCATATCGATATTTTGAACACAGGCCTAGTGCTGACAGGTACCGAGACAAGTTTAACTTGAAGGTTGTCTTAAAGTAAAATTATCTATCCAGAACAGATATTAAACTTTAATTTAAAATCTTCATTGAGTGAAACAATTTTTGATTTCCATCCCTAAAAGTGAGATATTTATATGACTTTAGAAGTGAATTTGGATTCGAGTGTTTTTGATATCTTCGACTTAAATATAGACAAAAACACCTCTCTCCATCTGAGTTTTTGCAGTGTGCAACAGTGTCTTGCTGAAAGAAAATCTAACTAGACTGTCTGGGTTAAGATTTATTCGAAAACAGAAAAACAAAAAAAGGCCTGAATTGCTTGTAAAAAGTAAAATAATCTGCCATGAGACGAGACAAGTTTAACTTGAAGGTTGTCTTAAAGTAAAATTATCTATCCAGAACAGATATTAAACTTTAATTTAAAATCTTCATTGAGTGAAACATTCACTTTTTCACTGGCAGATATTTTCGTATCTTTACAAATAATTCAAGGTCGTATTTTTGATTTCCATCCCTAAAAGTGAGATATTTATATGACTTTAGAGGTGAATTTGGATTGTAAAGTGTTAAATAGGTGGAAAATATTTTACAGAATATCCCAAAAACACCTTCTCCATCTGAGTTTTATGTTAGTGAAAAAACAACAGTGTGGCTTTGTAGAAAAAAGTGCAGATAGTCGACTGGCCTGTTTTTCCTTGAAAACATGTGGACCATTATGAAGTGCAAAACTCAAAAAACGGAGACCCCAGGCTGTTGGGAAACTGAAGTTGTACATCAAGCATGAAAAGGAGGGAATTCCAAATCCAAAATTTCAACCAATGTTCTCAACACTTATTAAGTGCCATTAAAAGGTAAGGTGGTGTAACAGTGGGAGTAATGCCCCTGTTCCAGCTTTTTTGGAACATGTTGCAAAGTATCAAATTAAAAATGAGTGAAAATTTGCAAAAGAGCAATATAGGTTACCAGTTTGGGCATCAAATATCTTGTCGTTGTAAAGTGTTAAATAGGTGGAAAATATTTTACAGAATATCCCAACTTCAAACTTGGAATTCGTGTTATGTTATGAAAAAAACCAAAGATATTTTTGGAAAAAACAGGTTTTATTTTACAGCCCACAGATTTTTTTTTAATGTATTGTTTGTTTCTTTTTCAGGATATGAGAGTCATTTGGGTTGAGTACAATTTTTTCTCTATTGCAGTCATAGTCCTAAATTTTAAAATCTATTTCATTATTTTACTGTGACTGTTCTAGTTTCATTTAACGTGTTTGGGTATGCAGCAACACTTTAGCGACGACTTTCTTTTTCTGTTGTGTTTCGAAAAAGAACATGAAGCATAATTATCTATTTGTAAATGTTGTGATATCATTATTAACATCTGCAAAACCCAATAAAAAAGTTTGAAAAAAAAGAAGTTTGGTTATATCTGTTGAATTTTTGGCCCACAAAATGTCCCCATTTGTCCCTTTTTATGGGCAGCCATGGTTTATTATAACAGACATACAGTGATGGTTCTAACTTTTCACACGTAACTTATTATGTTCTCAAACCCATGGGGCACATTCTCCCAGGCCTTGAGAGTGTTCACATCATGTATAAAGCTTAAATCCTCTCAGAGTATCTGTAATTTGATTACTGCCCTCAGTATCAGAGCCTGTTTCCCCCTCTCTCTCTTTATTTTCTGATAATCCCACAGTAATGTGATTTCTCTAATCCTGTTGTATGTAAACTGATACACTCTTGGCTCTGTCTGTCCTGCCAAGTCCAGTTTGGTGTGAAAGTGCTGATGAGGCTCGATATCAGCCCGTTTTTGTAGCAGAGTAGATGAACAATCTGTTTCTCATCTCCAACCTAAACTTTCAGCTGCTGGAGCAGTTCCACTTGGTTAGACTGGACGAGTTGGACGACACTTCTCCTCCTCTCCTTCTGCTGCAGACTTGTGCTCACTGTTACTGACATGCACTGACACAAACTCAGACAAATACAGTGAGGAATCAGAGGAGTTTGTGATACACACAAACTCACAGAAAACTTGCATTAGGGTTTAGAAGGCATCTGCTCCTTCTCTGTCTGTAATCGTGTGATAACTGAGGAAGCAGGAGACATTTATCACCCTGCCTCCACCTCAAAGAGAGAGATGACATCTCCTCCAACACCTCCGCCCACACCCCCTCACATCTTCTCAGCTGGGCTTCGTATCCCAGCTGCTCACCTCCATATCCCTCCTCTCCCTTCCCCTTCCTTGTCATCGTCTTTATTAAACCCTTAAAATCTCCTCTCACGTCCCCTGCAGTCCTCTCCCGTCATTCTTCCATTCACCTCATACTTTTTTTACTGCCTCTTAAAATACCCACTTTGTACTTCTAACCTGTCAAACAACATTAATTGAGCAGGAAAGACAATCTTCCTACAGAAACTCCAAGGAAGGACTCTTCCTCTGTTGTATATATTTGAGTATTTAGATCAACTTGAGTACATTCAACAAAGCTGGAGAAATACTGAGTTTTAATCGTCCTGTAGGTTGGACTAATTTTGATGGCAGCAAGTTTTAATTGCAATGGAAACCATGAATGCCACTTCAAGGATTCCTAGATGAAAGGACAAGAGCTGCTCCTGGAATAGAGGGTATACATCTAACTGAGTGGTAGAAAACAACATTGAAGTAATTTGCATTTTTCTGACATTTGGATCAAGACATTTGGATCATTTCATGATTATCAGTGTCAAGAACTGGCCAAATGAGAGTTATATTAATGCAATTATTTCATTAGTTTGTGTTAAATCTGCAGACTTAACCAGTCTTAAAGCTGTTTATTGCCAAATCAGCCATTGTATACTGGACTTATCTGGGTCTTATGTTATGGTGCGTTCCAGTTGTAGTCGGAAGTCGGAATATCCTAGTTCCTAGTAGGAAACTGCAACTGGAATGCCCCCCTGTGTGTTACCTCCTATAATAATCCATTTATTTGCACTTCTGACTGGAGTGTGTTGCTCAAAATCAGCTGTATACATAGTACTGTTAGACTTATATTTACAAAAATGCTGCCATAGTGTTAATCACATTCTTCATGTGATATTTGTGAACAACAACGCAGGGCGTGCTAACAACAGCTAACAATAGCCAGGTAGATCAGCATGTTTTTTTCTGACTTCAACTGGAACGCCGATAAGTCGGAGATGATGTCACTCCCAGTTCCGAGGTTACTGAAACGCAGCATAAGCTACAAGCATGAAAACATGACCTGTTGTCCTCTGTGCCACATTATTTAAGATACTGATATTCGGTTTCATCAATCAGTCAATCAGTCTTTATTTGCATAGCGCCAGTTCATAACAATTGCTATCTCAAGACACTTTGCAATAGAGCAGACTGGGGCCATACTATTAAGTTTATAGACGCACATATATGCAAATAGACCAATATAATATACACACATATACATGTACATACATCCAGAGATGTATCCATTCAGACAGTGACTATGGAACTAAAAATAAGAATTCATGATACTGATAAACCCATGGAAGCCCAGATCATAAGTCTGTCCTCATCGCATCTCTCTACTGAACATAAACTCAATCAATCAATCTTTATTTGTATAGCACCATATTTGTAGCTGTTGAAAAAAATGTATTAAAAGTAAGCCCCCTTGAGAAGCAGTATCTCATTTTCAAGAGGGTCCTCAAGTCTATATGGTTGTAAAGATAATTGCTATTAATGCATAATCAATACATTTATGAAAAGAAATAGCAACAAAGCTTAAAACCAGAGGACAGAGAGAGGTGGGTTCATATTCATCATGACATGCATGTGTGTATGCTTGGTGATATCACTCGCCGTTGTAGCAGCCTCATCTCCATCATAACCTTGACATTAAGGCTCCAAACATTTTAAACACAGCAGATGAGGGTCTTTATTGGAGAACAATATCAGATTATAATGTCAGTTTTTAACAGCCTGACTGCCCTCTGATTAATGCTGTCAGTCTGTGCCTGTGCCAGTCAGTTGGTGATGACAAATGTAGTTTGTTTCACAAAAGGTAATGGAACACATTCTGAAGGTAAAATGCTTGCTATCAATAAGGTACTGAATAATGCCTTTTCCCCCACATCATATTATGACATGTCCCTTATGCAAATGACAGACCATACAGTTTCACAGCCCAGTTTCAGACAGTTCACAAAACTGGTCATTCCATCTCCTCTAGTATGTCATACTGACAACATGCATCTGATCTGAAATCCTCCCCTTTCTTAACAGACAACAAAAACTCCATTCACACAAACAACCCTGAAATTACCAAGACTCTACACAAGTGAGTCATGTGTGTAGACTCAAACAGCCGAGTTTACACTCTGAGTGTAAAACTTTATGTCTGAAAGCAGAAATGAATAACTGGGTCTGAAATGAGAGGGGAGGGCTGTTGACATCATCCTGTGTGACTGGCTTGCAACCTGAAAAGGGAGACTTGACAGGATAGATTGAAAACAAACGTTCGTTATGGGAGAGGTTTATTTGATTTCAGAGAAAAACACAAAAAAGTTGAGTCTGTACATCTGAAGTGTTGTTTTTACTGAAAGTTATCAGAGTTCTATAGATCATGTGCTCTAAAATCCCCAAAGCTGTCCAACGTTGCTGCTGGATACAGAGCTAAGACACTGCGCCTTTCTTCCTCTTGCATGATCCTTGTGTAACAGTGACTCTGCTACATGTCGTGCATGCATACTGCGTTGCTCCACTCAACTCTTTCATTGATGCTGTTGTTTTAGTTTTAATGTGTAACACTGCATTAAGGGTGTAAATTCTGATCAAAGGGTAAAGCTTTGCTCTGCCCTGCTGCTGTCTTTTAATCACTGAATCTCACTCTCAGACTGGAGAGCCCACCTCTACCTCCTCTGAAGAAATGCTGTATACCAGGACATACCAAGATATGGGACCTATAACGGTACACGATAAGTAAACTTGCCTGGCCTAGTGAGTTTAAAATACATCAGTTATGATCTGATTCAGGAGAACATCACATAAGATAACATTTATAGGTGAGGTATCATGTTACTGCAGTCAACAACTGCTAAACCGGTTTTAACAAATTATTGTTTTTGCTATGATGTTAGTTTCTGACTTCTGTTGTTACTGTATTAAGAGAATTAATGTGTCTATATTTGCTTTAATTTGATCAAATGAGGCTGTATGTTGAGGCATCTTATCACATACACTGATGGGAAACAGAAAAGAATAGAACTGGGTATTTATTCAAGGGTGGAAAATAGTTTGCAGCCCACACAAATGACTCATTTCTACAGAACCTAGACAGTTTACTAAAGCTGGAGGAGAAAATAATGTGAATATCTATCACTCTTCATACTGGAAAGACTGCAAAATGTTTTTATTACTGGGACCAAGTCACGATGCAACACTTAATTCTGCTGTTCAAGATTCATTCCTGTTTTGTTTGTGCTAATACAAACACAAAATCTCCACCAAATATCTTTCCATTACTGTGTTTTAAATAATTAAATATTCCTGCAGTACCCTGAGCAAGCTTTGGAGTCCTTGAACAAGAGCACTTGGAATATTTATCATGGACTGTTTAGCCAAAGGTGGAATATTCACATTACGACAGCAAGTCAGAAAATATTCCACACTTCCTGAGTTAGACGGACATGCTGAATGGCTGCTGGATTATTGTTGTAAATAGATGTCAGTTTAATAAGGTACAGGATCTACATGAGGCTCCACACTGTCAAAGCAAAACACCATTTTAAAGATAAGAGACAACGTCTTTTCAAAAAATAAGTCACTAGCATAAGTCAAACTATACCACCAGGGTCACAGGTGTAAAGATGTACTTGTATAAATTGTGTTTAACCATCAATCAAGCCTATAGAGCAATTTATTTTGACATGATTTCAAAATGTGCCTGTTAATGTCTGTTTTGAATTATACCTATTCACTGTAAACACAAAGTCTTGTATTTTGTTGAGAAGATGCCAATTTTTAGTAAGGCTGCTTGGAACACTCTTTTTTCCAACACCGTGTTAAAAATTTGACACTAAAAGAGATCATGTTCTAAACTTTCATTTTACTTCACTTTAATAATAACAATAAACAATTTACAGCAGTAGGTTTTGGTTTTAATTGGGAACCTCAGCAATGTTTAACCTTATACTTGCAACATTTTTAACATTCTTATTCTTCATTTACTGGTTATTATGGGTCAACACACAACTTCTGTTTAAAAAAATCCAGTTTGGAAGGACATTTTGTTCATTTTTCCCCAACATGAAAGAGAAAATGTACTGCTTCATCAGCCATCTGTATCTCAACTTGTTAACAAACTTTGGTTGTCTTTCTGATTTTTTTGACCGACAGTGTGATTACATGCAACTCCTTTTTCCCTTTAAATTCTTTACAATAACTGCCATCATCTAGATGGCTGTTGAGATGAAACAGTAAAACAGGATACAGGTCATTTACAGCAGCAGCAAATGAACACAACTGTCTTAACTGAAAGGCATGGGTCTTTTCTGGCTCTGTTAAGAGCTGAAACACACACAGAACTTAAACACTGATCATTTCTATCTTCCCTGGGTCTGATGAGCAAGTCTGTGATGGTTTGCACATGCACCCTGCAGTACAGTTTTGCATGTATTTCTATTGAAAATTACATATAGTGGTTATCTAGTCTTAAAACAGAAATCGTAACAGAACACAATAAAAAAGAAGTCATAACAGGCACACAGAACAAATTAGAGTTCCTAAAGAGATTCTCTGATGGCTGTAGGCAGAGGCAGGCTAATGTTACTCATCGACTTCCAGTGTTTGAGCAAAGCAAATTAATGGTGGGCGAGCTCTGCCCATCACTTCCCTGTTACTGCACACACAGTTGAAACCATGGTGTCTATCTGCTTGTCATAGTCTAAAGGTGCATTCACACCGGACGCTACCTGTACTACCTCGGCGATCACTCTCCATGCAAAGTCAATGTACAGCCGCGATGGGGCGGGGCTAACCCCCCCGTGATGCGACAGCCGCTTTTCACACTGCCACATAGCTTGTCATGCAATGTCAAAGTAAAAAAAAGTTGATCTTTTCAGACAATGTGTGTGGCTGTGCGGCAACAGCCAATCAGCAGTGTGTGCGTGTGTGATGGTGCCCGTGACAGACAGTTTTTCATCCAGACTACAGGGGAACAATTTATGACCGTGTGGGAAACATAAGTGAATGAGGACATTAGTTTTGTCAAGACGGACCGCGGGAAACTCACAGATAATGCTGCTGCAGCATCAGCTGCAGTGTTTTGTGGTCGATAAGTGAATGAAAAGGATACAGCTGGAATAATGTCCGCTTATACATCTTATTATATGATACATGAAATGATCGCGGTGAAAGTCGAGAGGATGTGACGTCACCGAGCAACGGTCAACAGCAACGGTGACAAAAATGAGGATTTATGGACATGCGACAATACTTCAGTGGGTGACGCGATTTTGGTCGTTGAGTCTCTTGCGGTGTGAACGAAGCTTAAGGACTGAGGTAAGACATGAAAAAAAACAACAAAAAACATTGTTAGCGTGTCCCTTTAAGTGGTAAATAAACTAGGAAAAGTAGTTTAAAATCTATCTTCAGAATTACAGGAACAGTAGCATTGTAAGGACTAGGGTATGAGCTTTGGCTGTCTGATGGACTTTTATAATTAGACCTGTATAAAAGTGATACTTTAAACTAACCCCCTAAAAAAAAGAGCCTGAACAAGTTTCTCTGTTTTCTTTAGAGAGAAATCCTTCATTCCAAGGCAGCAATAGGACGATTTGTAATCATTTCAATGCTGCTGTTTGGTAAGTTTTAGAGCAAAGGTGTGCACTGACTTTGAATCTTTCTCATAAAATAAAGTATTATCTCTTATGCACACTGCTAAAATATGCTGTGCTAATGATTAGATTGTTTACCATGTTAGTGCGGCATTTGCTGTTGAATGTAGCTTAAAATCAAATCTAATTCAACAGAGATAAAACAGGAAAATGTACAAAAGGAGCAAGGTCTCTGCTTTGAGTGGCAAGCTGGTATTACATAATTCCCAACAGGTAACTAGGCAGTGCAGGTGGTGCTAATCTGAGGTGTTTGTGTTGTATGCTGGTGAAGAGAGGGTCACAGAGGTCAGGCTAGGGCGGATAAATTCTGCCATCTTCTCCACTGCTCACCTCCCCCGTTCCCAGCCCTGCGGCGAGACTCTCTGCTGCTTCTTTGTTAAAATGACAGGTCCTAATAGAATAAATAAGGCTCCTATTTTTACCTGGCTGCTGGCGGGGGTGTTCACACTTCCACACATACCAGCACGCAACTTCGCACTGGAGGTTTGGAGAGCGCTGACACCTGGCTCTGTGGGGGTGAGCGTGAAGGTTGTGGAAGGAGGTCATGGTCATTAAATTGAAGGAGAAAGTTAGGAGGACACTTTGAGACTCAGAGTTTGAGAAAAAAAGTACATTTTTAAGGGAATAATGAATAGATAGGTCCTCCATTTTCAAACAGAAGCACCTTTACTTTCCATCTGCTGTGTATCTTTAATTCAATGTGACATTTACCGGTGTAGCACGCTCCATAATGTCACCCTGTGTTGTGAGTTTCTGAAGCACATTCACATTTTAATTGCAGTTTGAGTGTTTTGACAGGGCTCCAAGCATCTAATTATTTTGAAGCTGTTTTCTATCAAACTGTGGCAAACAAATTGTACATGCAACAGTTCAGTGAGTGAGCAAGAGGGGAGAGAAGCTAAATAAGGCTAATCATATTCACATCCACTCTGCGTGTGTTTGTGGTGGTTTCTTGACTCTGCTGTCTCTTTTTTAAGGTGTTTGAGATGAAATGTAAATCTAACAGCATTCACAGTAATGGTATGCTTATAAAAATATAATCTTCAGAAATGATTATTGTTCTGCCATCATTTGGAAAATAATTTCAAAAAGTGGGCATTGAGTGCCTAGGGAACAAACAGCTTTTGAAATTATGATTCTAAGAACACAAAATCAGCAGAATAAACCTGACATTTAACAAATAACGCCAGCGAATTACTTGGTTAAGCTACACAAGCTGCCTCAGTGCTCATGCTCTTTTATCTTAAATGAATTAGCCCAATCAAGATACTTTGAGGTGCTAAGAATACGAAGCTGAGCTGCTAATGTAATTAAACTATAAACAATTTTAAGATCTACAAACATTGTATTGACACATACTATATTTCAACAAATCAAGCTGCAATTAAATCATTTCATTTTCAAAATACACATGCCAATGCAAAGTTAGTGGCAGTCAAACTAATAACAATGTTGGCTTTTTGTTTAAATGTGAATAAAGGGGAATATTACTGTTTAAGTCTATCTAAACTCCCCAAAGAGAGCCAGTATACACTCACTGGCCACTTTATAAGGTACACCTTGCTAGTACTGGGTTATAATTCTTCATGATTTGGAAAAATGCTGGTAATATTCCTGAGAGATTTTACACCATGCTGACATGGTTAGAGATAAGATATTGATAGGATTTTATTGATACCAATGCCAGTAATGATTCTACTTACCGATCTGATTTTTTTATGCTGCCCTTATTGATTCCTGAGGATTTTCTGTGTGGGAAAAAGTTGGCTGACATACATGTAGGGTTTCGGTGGCAACAATGTCAAACGCATGACTCTCCTGATATTCACTGATGTAGATAAATAATTCTGCAAGTTGCTAATGTTTCCACTTCCTGAAAGTTGTGCAGTCTGTAGCAATTAGCCTAATATTAAGCCACAATCATTTCAACTTCTGACCCCTGAAGTGGAAAAAAGGATAAGGGAATTGACAAGCAGAAAGGCTAATGAAATCAATTGTTGTGGACTGAGTTTAACTTGATTTTTTTGCAGAGAAATCTCTATCTCTGGTGTAGTCAATAGCCAATGACTGAGGCCGTGCCATGTCTTAAAGTGGTGGTGAATCAAACTGGCTTGGTAGTGGAAAATTAAGTGTAAAACTAACTATATGTTTCATGTGATGACCCCGTGCTCTTGTTGTGGTTTGTTTTCTCCCACAATTCTCTTAATTATGCAAAGAGTTTGGCACCATCATTCAGGCAAATACCAATAGCTCATACAACCCCACTTAGAAAGTGTTTCCCTTTAAGGTTCAAAGCTGTCATATTAAAGGTGCTATGAGGAAAATGTATTTCTGGCGACATAAAGACTCTGCTACCCATAAGCACGATCGGCGACTGTTGCAATGCTACGTTCCAGTAACCTTGGAACTGGGAGTGACATCATCTCCAACTTATCGCAGTCATTTTTGTAAATATAAGTCTTACAATATTATGTATACAGCTGATCTAGAGCGACACACCCCAGTCAGAAGTGCAAATTAATGGATTATTACAGGAGCTAAATAACTGTTCACACTGGGGGCATCCATCTTCCATTGTCAACTCGGGGGGTGGTGAGGTTTCACCGAGTTCCCAGCAGGAAATTCTGACTTTGGGGGATGTTCCAGTTGCAGTTCCTACTCGGAACTGGGAAATTCCTACTTCTGACTACAACTGGAACACACCAAAAGACGTGACCCAAGACATGTTGCGGTAGTTTTTGATGTGTGACAACAAGCAAATTTTGGAAAACTTATTATCGTAGTACTGTAGCCGGCTACATATATCACTACTTACAGCCCGGGGCTCTAAGACATGTCCGAATAATATAAATTTACTCTAGTTTTAATTGTCTTGTTCCCGAAGTTGAGTAACCAGGCCAGTCCAGGCCTGTCCGACCCGACCACTTAGCTATGGAATGGCATTTACAGATAACCTGTTTCAATGCTATAAAACTCATCTTAAAGTGTGTATTTCGATCAGGCATATATCTAAAAGTGAGACTTTTTTGTAATTACTTAGAAACTCCTCACAGCATCTTTAAGTATGTTTTTGCTGATATCTTCCATTTTTACAAGTGCAGCCTGAAGCATTTAAAGACACTCAAATATCTAAAAGAAGCAAAGCTCCACATCAGTAAATTTGACAAGTAGTCTCAAGCTGCTGCACAGAGGTTAAGTTCATTGAGAAGTCCACAAACACTCAGTAATAACATGTTTTTACATGGTGCAAACAGCAGTTCTTAAGCCTTCAGCCTCCTCATAAATGCTTTTCCTTGAAGTAATGAACCACCTCAACATGGTGAGAGCAGCAGTGGATTTTATGGCTGTGTGTCTGATCTCTGGCGTGGTAATTGAGGTCATGTGTCCAACAATGGGAAACTCATACCACAACCTAGTGCTGCGGAGAAAGTGCTATTAATCACCCAGACAAGGCATCACTGAAAATCACACACACACACATGAATGAACACACAGGCTGACCCCAGTTAATGAGCTATGGCGGCGTGTCTCCAAACATGACTGATACAGTGATGGTCAGTCGTGCTGTTTGGGCACATATATCTCTCTGTGTGTCTCTGTGTTGTTTTTAAGTTTCCGGGTCATTAGACAACAACTGGTGTGAGCCTTTAATTAACTTTACACACCAAGGAGATCCATGGTATGTGCTTCTTTTACCCAGGGCTCCAGTCTGCTGAGTTATGATTTAAAGTAAAAGCACATTTTCCATAAAAGTCATCGTCCCTCTTTATTGATTTTGTATTAAATTGAAAGCCTCTCAGGACCAGTTTTTTAGGCAGCAGTGTCGTTATGTATTCATGCAGATGCATAAAAGCTTTTGCTTTTTCAAACAGCCCAGACACTATTTGATTTAGTGAATGAGATTTCCCTCATAAGTACGAAATCATACAGACCAGATATCTGCTACTCATACAGATTTAGAGATTTGATATTCAGTAGTGACATAAATGAAGTATAGTGCTGTCAGCTTCTGTTTTCTGCAGAGGGAGAGCTCTTATTTAAATTCTGCTCACAGCCAAAACTACTGCAAGTAGCTCTATAAGTGTTGATTTTGGTGACCTATTAAAAAAATGCTACTGTATCTGTTTTCTTTTAGAGAAGTGTTTTCGTTGAATGCTGACCAAACCATTCATTTATGGCCTTGTTGTGAAGTCATAGCAGATAATTATTTTTTTTTATTTGTAATAATCACATTTATCCACACGCTATCTTGTTATTTAATGTGCACAAGCAAGATTGCTGCAATGTGCTTTCAGGGATATGCCAACATTTTTTTGTTTTTGTGTCTTGGCTCACTCCCAAGTCCATTAGAAGCAGATTGATACCATTTCTTCAACAATACATGCAGTATAAAAGAAGAGACAGGTAGAGCTCACCCACTGCTAATTAGCTTAGCTCAAACATTGGGAGTAGATGGGAAGTGTTAGCCTTCCTCTGCGCAGTCAGATAAACTCATCTCTCTACATTCCTGTGTACTTGTTGTGACTCATTTTTTTCTAATGCATTGTTATTTTATCTATTTTTAGACTAAGATTAGGACTTTATTTAATGTTCAAGAGAAATATCCTGAAAAATCGCAAGAACTTACATTATTGCACAGTTGGATCTTAAAGGAGGCTCTCAGTCATGTTTCAAAATGCAACAACTATCAAACTGAAATACAGTGTTCAAGCACCTCCTGACCCTGAGGGGATGAAGAGTTTAGATAATAGACTGTTGGATGGCCAAATTGACTGCAATTTTCTCTTATTTGGAATAATACAAACCAGAGAGATCTATACTTTAAAAGAACTGAAAATACAAACATTGCCAGGAACTAATCATGTGCAGCAATTGGAATGAAAAACAAATTCCAGTTTAGAAGCACAAACAACTCATGAAAGGGAGCTAAATAATTTCTTCCACTTTGTTCTGCAGGCCTTTCAACTCATTAACTTATTTTTGCATGGAAAAACAGCAGGAATTGATAAAGGAATTGTTTAAGAGTTCACTCAGCGCCAAGAATTGTCGATTACCTCCACCAAGAAGGTATTGTTTTTGGTCCCATATGTTTGTTTGTCTCTTTTATTTTTTATCAAGATTACTCAAAAACTCCCAGACAGATCTTGCTGACATTTTTAGGAGATGTTGATAATGGCTCAACTCAAAAATAATTAGATTTTGGTGGTGATCCAGATAACTGCCATTAGCAAACAATAGTTTTTTGCAAAAAAAAAAAAAAAAATGATAACAATATGTTTCAGTGTGCTAGGTATGGGATTTCAGGGCCAAGTAATGAAATTATGATGGTAACTTTATCATGGAACTATTGCTTATAGATGTAAAAGCAATATGTGAGCTACCTTGAGTGTTTTTCTAGTTGGCACTTGTATCCTTAGAATCTTATCAAGACCCATCCTTAATCATGTATTAGCATCAGACTCTCATATGTAGTTTAACATCCTACTCCTTTTCTTAGAACCTTTGAACAGAGAGATTTCCAGTCCAAAAAGAACTTTTGTTGCTCCCCCATCAGAAAAACTCAGTGAATGTTGCATTTAAAATAATAAAGGATATAATAATGTTCTCCTACTGAGTGATGTCTATAAGTTAAGTGAAGAGAACAAAGCAGGAACCTACAAGGACAAACTTACTTTTCTCTCCTGGCCTTGGCATAGTCAGGAAAAGCTCTTAACACAAACTTCAATGGACTGTGGCAATCATTTGACAATCTGAAAAACTAAGATCAGTTCTTCAGTTCTGAGAAACAACATTTATTAAGTAGCATCTCTGCAGACTGTGACGCCTCAGGCATGTCCCTAGACTACACTGTTCTCTTCTTCTGTTATTCAAAACATTAACAAATGAGTTTTCAGTTGAGCTTCACTGCACAGACAAGAGCAGCAGTTCTTATGCTTATTTTTGTTGAGGAAAGGCACACGAACAATCAAGCCAAAGTCTTGAGCCACACCATGTTAATGTAAATGCAGAAAAGTCTCTTTTATAGATGGTCAGTGGATAATTTATCAGTCTTATTTGCAAATTATCCCCAAAAACAATGCCAGGCAGCTGTATTAAACATATTTTTTGAGATAATTATTATGAATTCATTAAAAAACACACTGAAACATGACAAGTCACAGTTTTTAAAATAAAGTGAGGTATTAAATGAGAAAGAGACCATTAAGGAATCATCTTTTTTGCCATCCACATTACAACAAAACCACTATTTCTATGGATATTCATCTTTTAAGTCTTGACACTGTGTATCGGTTCGCAATAAAAATGTCAATTGAATTGCCTCACATTATTTCTACGGGGGATTTATTTTAATGAAAAATATAAATGCTCTTGAAAAAGAAAATGTTGAAGGTGCTGGTTTGGTGGAGTGGTTAGCAACCATGCACATGTACATGCTTCTGGTTTAAATCCAGCCTGTGACCAGTTTGCATTGTCTTCTCCTACTCTCTCTCTCCCTTTCACAAGCCTATCCACTCTCTCTCTCCTACCAATAAAGGCCTTAAATGTTAAAAAAAAAAATTAAAAAAAGAAAATGTAAACAAAGTCAATCATTTCTTCATTGTACTTCATTGACAAAAAGGAGATTAAACAGGGTTTATTCCTGTGCCCAGCCTGCTAAATGATATTATACCATTGGTGTGTTCAACTATTGACCATAATATACCATGCTCTCTGAAGAATCACTCTCTTTAGCATGAAATTAACTTTTATCTTGGAGTGTCTCCTACTGTTTTGGTAGGAATAATAATTATGTGGCCCTCTTTGAAACCAGTGTCTCCCCTTACCTGATATTTAAGATGGTCTTGACTTTGAACTCATTCTTTCTTGATTATTGTCTATTTTTGTAGACAGCAGGGAGGCATCAGCATTGATTTAGGCCTGGTCCATTAAATGGGTAAAACTCCTCACAGGAACATTCTATGAAAAATTTGCATTATCCCTCACTTTTTCTCTTAAGATGTTTTCATCAATATATCATTGTGGACATAATGCATAAGTAAGCCTTAAACTGGGTCTTCATTTCCATTTGATCGATCATTATGAATGATAAACATAAATGATTCTTAAAACTGCTGGAAGCGTCTAAGCCTCAGGCAGCTAATATGCAGAGAAAGATCATCCCGGCTCCTCGCTGAGAGCTAAGAAAGGCTGCACTCGGGCACATCTCGCATTTAGAGCAAAGGGCGAGGACATGGATCATCAAACTCTCCTGTGAGCTCATTACTCCCTCCAAAAGGCCAGGACGTTTCCAAGAAGCCAGGAAGGGATTAAGAAAGATGACTCTGATTTCAACTTTTTGCCAATGGAATCTATTTCTTTTCCCGAGAACCAATAGTCCTGGGCCGCCGTGAAACAGTTACCCACTTAGATTGAATCATTTTAGATCCTCACAGCCCACTGTAATCACCGCGCTCCGGGCCTGACAGATAAAATTGATTCTGGAAAGATTGTGCAGCAGTTCAGACAATCTGATTTTCAGTCCCACATGGACCTTATCGGATGTTTTTATTGTTGCTGGGACATATGGTTTGATAACCACAGGAATTCAGAGGGAGGAAAAATTCAGCTCCCTGTTCGTGTAACATCTATGGCCTTCTCTCTGATAAAGTCAGAGTAATTGTGCAGTCCATTTAGTCGAGCTTCTTGGAAATGCAAAATTAATCTTTAAAAGTGTACAATCTGTTATATTTGAATCCGTGTTGTTAAACATTTCAGTTGGGCCTGTCATCAGTTTTAGTAGAGCACAGAAAACAATCTAGAAGTATGTCAAAATAAACTTAAACAGAGGCACTGCCATTTGCAAGTGTAAAATTATTATGACTGGCTTTTGACCATGAAGAGAGGTTTCTGCAAAAATCAAGTGGGCTGAATAATAACAAGCATCTGAGCAGCGCCAGGATCCAGAGCAAAGTCAACGCAGACGTGGAGGTTGTTATCCTGTATGAACATAACAAGCTCAGAGAATAACACTTCAAAGGTGGATTTAATAGCATTTATTGAATTTCATCAATGGGATTTTCCATTATAAAAGTCAATGTTGTTATGTGACCTCAAGCTGGATTGGATCCAGATGAAATTCACTTTGATGATAGAGACCTGGATCCCACATTATTCTGTCAGATTGGAAGCAAATCTTTTAAAAAATTGGCAGAGATGTGATTTTTTTCCAAATTCAGCTCAGTGTTAACTTATGGGATTTATTTTTATATAAGTATCACCAACAAAATCTAATAATTTTCAAGATGGGCCGTTATCAACATCTCCTGAAATTTTCAGCAAAATCTGTCCAGCGGTAGTTGTGTAATCCTGCGAACAAGCAGACAAACACAATAAACACAATATTCTCGGCAGATGTAACAATGATCTGCAGAGGAGCACCACAGTGTACTTCTGCTGAATTGTTGTGCGTCTCACTGTTGCAGGAAAATAAGAGTAATGCACTTCTCATGGGGGTGGGAAAACTCAGTCATCAAGCACCATCTGTCAGCACAGAGCCAACCGGGAGTGCACCGTGCTGCACAGCAGGGGTGTCCTTGGACAAAGTGAGCAACAGTGAGACAAGTGGGTGAGGCAGGCAAAAAAAGAACGGCCGCAGACGGTTTGGAGTCATTGAGGTGAGTCGCCTGGTGGAGAAGGCCTATTACTTATCTCTGCTGTGGCTTACTGAGGAAACACTCAGGAGAGAAAAGGATGGATGGTTGACATATTCTGGCATTTACAGGTATGAGACAAAAAGACAAGTCTTTTCCACTTTGTTGTACGTCTAAGCACAAAAGCTTCAAGAGCTTCTGCTGAGTGCTTGTTCAGCTTACAATAATTATTTTAGATGGAACAACGTTGATTACAGAGCAAAGCCGGAGAGGCTCTGAAACAGAAGGCAGAGGCACTGCAGCATTACAATGTTCAGAGTGTGTCACACACACATATAGTCTATGTCGGCATCAAACAGATGTAACAAGCACACACCATCTGATCTTAAAATAACTAAAGAACGCGTGAAGCTGTCATTTGTGTTGATGGATCGCATTAAAGTGTGTTTAATAGAACAAATAAAACACAGATGTGTACATGAAATTCTCTAAGAAACAGGCCACTACAGATGCTTCATTTGTCAGGTGATTTGAAGTATGTGAATTAAGTATTATCTTTATTCATGACAAAAATCATGTTTTATGAGCCTGTGGTGTCAGTACATCCAACTTTCAAGCTGAGTAATGTGATACATTTTACCAGCAGAAAATAAATAACTCAGATTTTCATGCAAAATAAATTCATCACTTCAGGAAATATTTCTTTCGGAGGTAAAAACGGATCAAATCAAGAGGAAGAGCAATATGAATAAGTAAAGGAGGATATTTCAACAGAGGCAGTAGAAAATATAGTTGTTGAGCACTTGATGAACATTTTCAGGCAGCACACTTTTAGCACACAAATTACCAACTGGATAGATATTCTAAACACTTGCATAAGTTCCAATCATTTTTTATGCATGAAAATGTAATAAAAGTAACAACTACCAGGAAAATCTTGAAATGAAATTTCATCTTCCCTCATAAATCATTACCTGATAACATAAAGATGTAACGGCATTGTTGACATAAAACAGCTGTGGCTACGGAGAAGTTATGTTCATGTGCTTCAAATAACAACAAAAATTAAGGTAAATATTTTTTCAGGCAGTACCGCAATACTACCTGATTCTTTCAAGTGATTTCACAATCTGTTGGCACTCAGAGAAATGTTGAAAATACCTTCAAGATCAGAGGTTCTATCATTAAAGAAGATCTGGTTTCATCTCTGGTTTTAATCATGATAAAAGTGCCTTTGTGTGTCATTATGTTGCCCAAAGTAATTCAAAACAAAACAGAAATCGTAATAAATAGTTACTCCAAAGTGAAAGCGCAGAAAATAGCTCTGAAATTCTGTGGTAATAACCAAAAGCTCAGGAGTGTTTCTGACAGGCTGACCCCCTGGGAACCATCACACATGTCTATAAAAATAAACAACCATAAAAGAAGAAAGAAGAAGGAACAAGAGAGGAGCTCTGATAAAAACAGATCTGTGTGAGGTTAGAGGTATTTCTCTTTACCAACATTTGCTCTGCTGTTGAAGTGTTAGAAAGATAACCTGTTAGTCATCTGTGGTTGTGCTGATGACAGATTATCGATCTGTGGCCTGGTGCACCAGCTTTGTCTATCTATAAGTTACACTGTGAAGTCCTCTAAAAACCCTAGATGGAAACTGGTGATGGTTACAACAGAAGTAGTGTCAGTACTCAGGAGCACCACAAAGTCCTTTAGTTCCTCTTCACTTGCAGAGTGTAAAGGTGCATTCACACCACAAGCTACTTGTACTACCTCGGGGATCACTCTCCATGCAAAGTCAAGAGTGGTGGTTGCTAAGTCGTGTTCAGTGTGTAGGCACCTAAACACAGAGTTCAATAAATCCAGTGGAAGCTAGGATATTTGTTTGGATACCTTACTATACCACGGTGCGAAGCTGTGACCAAATTACGACAAAATATACATATTACAGGTAAGTATGAGAGGTGGTAAAACAGGTGAATGTGGCATACTGTACTGTACTGTATACACCGACAGGTAAGGACATAGGTTTGTATGCTGCAATGAAGGACACATATACTGAAGCACATGAAGTATGTACCTTCTGTAAATGTAAAATTCTCTTATTCACAGACAATCAAAGCAGGTGGAAACGTAAGGTGTAAATATGCATGAAAAAACACCGACATATAATACCACCCAAGTTAAGTTGGCAACTAAACCTAAAAAATGTTGGTTGTACTTCACAAATAATGCACTTGATGTATCAATATAAATCTTACAAACATATGTACTTACAGTCTTGTGTCCTAATAAACTTGTGAAACTGATAGAGGTAGATAAAGTATGCACAGAAAATGTCCTGTCTGCTGCACGTCACAACTTCCTGTCCAGACCATAAATTCACCATCATCAGTCTCTCCAGTAAATCACGTTTTTGAGATTGCAGCAGTTAATGCAAATTCAACCATTCCCCACAAATTCTGCTCAATAAACATCCTACAGATGCAGCCACTTAAAACCTACCACATTCCCTGATAAGGCCCTGTCTGGTCTGTGGCTGGCCCATGATGGGGAAGTATTATAATGCAAACCTCAGGCTGTGTTTGTGTAAATCTGCGATGTAAAAGCTCATCTTTGTTGATTCGGCAGTTTCTCTTATTACCAAGGCAAAGACTGAGGCTTTGTTATCTTTTGAGGGAAGAGCCATCTCAGGGAGACACTCTGCACAAATGAGCTTGTTTTCAGTGGAATTTAGGCACTTAGATGTTGGCTGGTAATTGGCTGGCAACTGGCTGGAGGTTGGCAGACAGCTGGCTCAGAGGGGAATTGAAGCAGCTGGATCCGTACAGCTGATGTTCCTGCTTGCAACTCAGAGGACATATGCCACAAACAGTTCAAAGCAAGTGACAAAATCAGTGCAACAAGTAGCTTCCTGGTATCCCACAGCTTCCTGTGTGTGTGACAATCCCCAGGATTACATAAGAAAGGCACAGTACTCCATACAATATGTAATTCATGTACACTCATTTTGCTTCAGCTGATCATCACAAAATTTAATTTGCTTTACTTTCATATGCAATGTTTCTGCTTGTGTGTTTCCACTGAGGGTGCTTTATTAATCTGACACACTCACAGAGGTTCACACTAGTATACTGTCACAATTACCACGTATGGTTTGGCCATGGCAAAGGTCTACGATACAACTGTTGGCTCAGCCCTCTACCTAATGAAAAAGTCAGTCAAGAAGACATTGACTGTTAATTTCCTCTTCACATAATGTATTTTCTTTGTCAGAGATAGCCCTATTCTCAAAAATATTAACAACACCGAGTCGCATCCCTGACTTTCGCACATCAGTCCAACTGCAGAACTTTTGCAGCCTGTTGTTGGCAAAAAGTAACCCAATGGGCCTTCGAGTGCAGTGGTTGAATAAGCAGGGAGGAGCCCTAACATTCTGGTCAGTCAGGCCTTGGCCCCAGACAATAGGAGTTAATAAAGCATATTTTAGAGTAGAAAATTACATTTGAATTAGGTTTTGGAAAGCATAACTAAAACACTGGAAAAAAAATGTTCACGCACTCTTGTAATGGCATTGATAAAGCCTCAAAATATTGCAGCTTTTGCCACAAATATGTAAAAAAAAAAAAATCAAGGCATTATTTTCGGAAAAAATCACAAAAAAATCCTGTAAAGTCCTGGAGGGACTTCTTAATGAAGCTCAAGGCATTCAAATTGACTTCATATTATAGGCGCCCATTTCCAGCTCATCACAGTTTGAGAACATAGCACAGTGGGAGCTCAACCACAGCTGTATTTTCACCAGTTGGGCAAGTTTGGCTCAGTATGGTACACAATTACAGGTGCACACTGTCAGCTGAGGAGTGAAGTCACCCAAGTAACTGCCCCATGCTGTCTCACTTTTTGGCACCTCTCTTGGCCCTTTTCCACTAGCACATCTTCGCCCTACTCTACTCGGCCCTACTCGATTTGCAGCGTGTTTCCACTAGCCTGGTACCTCCTAAAACAAGCTAGTTTTAGTACCTACTCTGCTCTGGTTCCAAGTGAGCTGAGTCGATACTGGAAGATGACGTCACCGACTGCCAGCTACTGATTGGTCAGATAATGTCATCATCGATAAGTCATGAGCGCGACGACCTAGCATGCTAGCAGTAGCTACTGTTGGCTTACCCTCATACGTCTTTTCTTTGCAGCTCGATTGCTCTCGTCCTCGGATTCATTCTGTTGGATAACCACCTGCAACCTTCTCCTGCTTTCCTTTTTTACTCGGTTTGTGACAAAAAGCCACAGATTGTTGTGTCGCGCTCAAAATGACGTCACTGCAGTGCCGCTCAGCTGTTTACAGCGACACTGCACCCCGTTGGTCAGGCGACTGGGGCTAATGGAAAAGCAGCACAAGGCAAGTAGAGCAGAGCCGGGTAGAGTCGAGTAGAGTAGAGTAGGCCTAATGGAAAAGGGCCATATGTGTACCAGATTGACCCTTAAAGTTGGTACTAAAAGCACTGTAGTCTGGTGATTGGTCACAGAAAATCATATAATAATTTCAAATCAGCTGTGTATTTATTGACACTGATTTATCCCCTTGATGATAAAAAAAGTCTCCTGAGTCAATGCTCCATGGAGTTCTGAAGTGCTTGAAGACCTCAACTGTTGCTCTTAGCTTAAAACCCCTCTCTATTTGGACCGTTTCACTGAGTTGCGCTTCTGTGACGTCATGCAGTACATCCCAGCCTTCAAGTTAAGATAGTGCTGACTGTGTGAATGCAAACAAGAAACTGTACCAAACTGCACTAAGCCAAACCAGACCAAAAACAAACAAAGGAACAAGGCTTTACCAGCACAGTTCGACTTGCACATTCCAATGGTGCCGTGCTCCTCTACTTGCTCCCCTGATGTTGACTTAAGGCCTCCATTGATATGTTCTAAGCTCGCACGAAGGGCAATTCACATCACCCTCCCACCAAGGAATTACAATGTTCACAAAGACAAGCATCTGGGAGGTGTAAATGTCCCCCTTCAAAGTATCTATGCTGGTGAAACAGCTTAGCAGTCCATGAGTTTATAACTCACACATGGTGGGTATAGCTATAGATCAAGGCATGAAAGCCAGCTCAGGCAGACCAGCCAAACTGCACTGATTTAAAACATACCAGCATCATTACCCAATCCTCTGAACAACGTACTCATAATCAGGCTGTTTAAGATGGATGTTTTTTGCTCTCTCTCTGTTCTGCCTTTGCCAGCTCTGCCCTGCATCAGTAGTGGACTCTTGCTTTCAACCTTCAACCACTCCAGAGTACAGAAAACTTTCACATTACTTTGAAAATATTATACATCAGACAAAGCTGCTAAAAGTGATGAAGTCAGAGCCCCAAAGTCAAAACCAACTTCATTCAAATACAAACACAAACAAGAGGTCCGATGTTGCATGAATGACTCCTGTGCTCTCAAAAGTCCAACACAGCCATAAACACACAAGACATGTTCATCCAATCTTTGAGTCCTGAAGCCACCACCAACTCATGAGCATGAAAGAAATACCGGCATGTGTATGCCTCCTACCTTTGCTGATGTCCTGGTACTCAAGCCAAAGCTGTCTCTGGACCTGTTTGTTGGGGTACCAGATGGTGCAGGACTCCTGGAAGCCGTACACCGCCTCTTGAACATAGTGGTTACCAAACTCTTTGAGGATGGAGACAAAGTCGCTCCTCTGCGTCGCCCCGTCCAGAGAATGGATTGCTGAGCTGAAGGCTGAAAGGACAGACAAAATGGGAGAGTTTTATGAAGCCTTTGGTGTCAGGAGTTTGTCAGGAAATAGAGAAATATGTGTTGGTGACCCAGCTCCATATCTTCTATTTACACACAGCATCTTTTCATTAAGTAGGTTTGTTTACTGTCTCAGCTGTAAGGCACAGAGCTGCAGTCTCAAAGGCTTTACATGGATCACAGGCCAATACATGCACTGCTATTTTACAGCTCTACACCACAGAATAAGCATACAGCACACATACATAGAGACTGTAAATCCCTTTAGTACGACTCCCCAGCTAAACAGCCTGCATATACACAGCATATGTTCCCTGCAACAGCTGTATGAATACATGTGCTCTCTCTCAGTTTAGCCTTCATTATGGTTCATCTGTTAACAAGACAGATACATCAAAACATTAAACTCAATTTGTCATGGTGACAAATCGAATTTAATGAAATTCACTCATCTCGTTCATTCTTTAGTATTTTGTGTACCTTCATTTTTCTGCACTACAGTAAGTGGTTAATGGACTTGAGCGCCAATAACCCTGTTCTTTTCTCTCATTCACTCTCACATCCACTCACTGTAGGTCAGTTTTTTTCTTTGTAAGTTGTCCATCAGCATTATCCAACGAAATAACACATTATAGCACATCTGAGGTAGCAGTGGGAGAAACTTTGGATTAAGTGTCTTTTCCAAAGAGACAATCATGTGACAGGTCAGTCTCTCCACTTATTGACATATTTATATATCTTAAATTATATCAAGCCATCCATTACCTACAGGGCTGCATTAGGCAAGAGGCGGGGTACACCCTGAGCTGATCGTCAGCATATCGCAGGGTCACATACAGACAGACAACCATTCATGCTCAAGCCAACACATTAGGGAAGCGTAGAGTCACCAGTTAACATAGGGAGGATGTTTTAGGTCTTTGGGTGCTAGCTGAAGTGCCTGGAGGGAATTCATGCACTGGGAAAACATGCTTGTTGCTGCCCTGTGGTTGGTCCTGTACAGCAGTTTCAAAGACAGAAGTTAACTAAAAAAGTACCTCTAAATATTTAGGTATTAAATAATTGATCCGCATGTGTAAATGTTGGACACTACATAAAGAAATACTCCTTTTGACCAAAACAAACAACAAGTATCAAGCCAAAATTTTTCACTAATGCACAAGTAAAACAGGAAGTTTTATGATTTGGGGTGGTGGTTTTTTCTTTGTATTTTTTTTTCCAGCAAACAACAAACGCATTAACAGCCTGATTCCACAAATGACTAGAGTCTAACTATTAAACTTATCCAGAGGCTTTAGTTGGATTTCTTTTAATCAGATTTCTTTTTTTGATTTGAGGATGTCCACTTAGTGAAGGTTGACAAATAACAGTGACATGATAAACATGGCTTCAAGCCTCAATGGGGTCCATGCTGTTAAGAGCCTCCGACCTCAGCCCAGCCCTTCTTTTGTCTGTAGGTTGATTTGAAGTTTGGCTGAAAGGGTATAGAAAGTATGGCTGCATCCACAATTTAGCTTCAAAATTGTTCGACGGCTTCTTTGATGATGAAACAGCTGGCAACATGTGACTTCTTTGAATATTATCTACAGTTATTGGACTATTGTCTGCATCTGCAATGCAGTAAATGAAAACAACAGTGGGCTATAAAGCTCAAACATCCATAAAGTCAGTAACTTTATATCATACAAGCTGCATATAGCTTAACTGTATTTCCACACTGAACATTTGCATTAAAGTCGCCACAGTCATGGCACATAAAATGTTCCTTTTTATGCAGCTGGGTTTCAGCCATTTCTATGATGAGCTGATACTTTGTTTGGATGTGATGCTGAAAAAAAGTACTGTAGAGTTGGGAGATAAAAAACGGTGAAATGTAAAAAGCTGGGAAGAGTAATCTGGCATCACAGTCTTCCTATGCTGCAGCCTTTGGTTCAGTTCCTTCCCAGTTCCTGAGTCCCAAGGCTACATTATCAAATTATTTGCCAATGTGCTGGTTTTCTGATTGTAATTCTTTATTAACAAACAGCCTTGAAGCCTGAGACAAATGAACTTTGTTGCTGTAGAAAAAATCCTCATTAAACTTAAAAAATCAGGAGGATTTGAGTTTGAGTAAGAAACATATAGATGAACCCACTTGAGAAAACTCTGTGTAAAAGCCTGTTTTTGGTTGAAGGACTTCATGAACATTAAGCTGCTAGCTAATAAGTTTAAACGACATCTTAAACCCTTTAGGAGATTTGACTGCAGAAGCTTGACAGATAATTCACTTTCACCCACAACAAATCTGCAGGGACAAACCCGTCTTATTAAGGGACTGATAATACTGTCTAACTGGTGTGTCTTCAACTGCAGATTAGCAGAAATGTGTGGTTCTTTTTCGTTCTTTTTTCTATAGTGGACACACACGTGTTGGGATCCATGTGCTCTAAAAGGAACATGTCCCTGCAGAAGCCTGAACCAAAGTATAGATTCCGTTTAGATGGAGCGTGTTGCGTTTTCACTGAAAACGGAAACTTTGAAAAACGTCCTCCAGAGTGGAAAGGTTTGAATCCGCTCTCCATGCGGCTACGTGTAAACCCATATCAGAGCGTTTCAGGGTGAAACACTGACGTCCCTGCATGCGCAGTACTCTTTCACATGAAGGCTGCGCGCGCATACCAGGAACAACAACAGCTTCGGCCGTCTGCCGAGTAACGTGTAAGCTTCATACCGTGCTCGGTTTGTTATCCAGACAAAACTATCCAGACAGATTTGTTGTCCGAACAGATTTGTTGACCATAAAAGAAACTCCTGCTTCTCTGTGCATCTATTCGCCATTGTTATTTGTGAAAGGTTTTCTTCTTCGCTCGTGTATTGTAGCAGCGCTGCCTCTCTGCAGACCTACACCGCCATCTACTGAACCGGCATGCACACTACAGCGGATTAACAGGGGATTAACTCATCTCCAGCATTGTCATCTGAACGCAGAACAATTTGAAAACGCGAAGGAAGAATCTTTGCGTCTTTAAGTCAGGAGTTTCCATGTAAACGGCCCCTAAGACCCTACTCTGCTTTGCAGCTCAGTCTCTTTCTTTCTGAATCATGGAGTGAAGGGGACAAAGCTCCTCTCTCACAGCTCTTTCTCAGGAAAACAACTCAAGACTTTTCCACAGTCCTGCTCAATGCAGACTGTAGCAACATAGGCGACACAAGAGCCAGCTTAAGCAACAGGAGTTCCTGATCGAAACAAAAAGCAACACAGAAGAGTTAGCATCAAGCTGCTAACTCAAGGGACAAAGGAGCAACCAGTGGACTTCAGAGCCAGGAGCTGGAGAGACAGACCAGCCTGGGACCCACTGAGAAACCACCAAACTTGCAGCACTGGACTTTGCAGAGCAGCACCTAAACGGACACCTTTTCCTCCCATGGACTTGGTAATATAACTGGGCCTAACAGACTTTAGCATAGCACGGGTAAGCACAGGACTATTCAGTTTTACAATCACGGCATTGCTTTATTGGATATGTTCTTAGAGCTTTAAGCTATATCTAACTTCTGCATAGTTTAACATTACTATTTCAGGTAGAGGCATCAACCTAACACAAAGAGACCCGTTTGTAACCTCCACCACTCCCCATGTGGTCCTGGTTGTAAATACCTTTGAACCATGTGGCATTGAGACACCCTTTAGAGGCAGCCATCTTGCCTTTGTCTGTTACACAAACACACACATATATACACACACTCACACTTAGACATAGGATTTAGTTAGCTAAGGTATTGAATGTTTTCATGTTTTGTTTGTCAATAAATGATTTTGAACACAAAGTCAGTTGCTGGTGTGTGAATGTTGTATAAGAATGAATCTTGCCAACCTCTTCTCTGCAACTCTCTCTTCTCTCAAAACTCCCAAATCCTTGAACTTTGACTGACAATTTATGAGGTAACTTTGGTTATTTTTATTAAGTTAATTATAAATCATGGTTCCAAATTAATAGTCAGTAACCTTAATGAGACTAACTTAATAAATTGACTTTCATTTCCCCTTTTTTAGGTGGTTCCTGAAGGTTTAATGTAATTAATTTCTTAAATTAATTTAATTTAAGTAATTATTTCTGATAGCCAATAAGATTAAAGAGACTGTGAGGCGTTTCTAAGTAATCACAAAAAAGTCTCACTTTTACATTTATACCTGATCGAAATACACAATTTAAGATGAGTTTTATAACATCAAAATAGGTTATCTATGAATGCTATTCCTTAGCCTTCTGGTCCGGTCGGACAGGGCTGGACTGGCCTGGATACTCAACTTCAGGAACAAGACAATTAAAACTAGAGCAAATTTATCTTATTTTATTATTTATATTACATGTCTTAGAGCACCGGGCTGTAAGTAGCGATATATAACCGGCTACAACTACAATACTAAGTTTTCCAAAAATTGCTTGTTGTCACACATCAAAAACTACCACTACGTAACCAGAGATACATTACCTTGTTGCTTTGCATCCTGTAAGTTGCTGAAAAAGAAGCTGTAAAGCATTACACAGTTCTGAGGAAGGTCCGAGCTGCATTTACCACAACAAACACACGCTTTGGCTTCAGTCACATCTTTGGTGCATTTCAGTTGTAGTCAGAAGTAGGAATTTCCAAGTTCCGAATAGGAAACTGCAACTGGAACGTTCCCCGAAGTCTGAATTTGGGAACCTCGCCACCCCCGAGTTGATAATCAAAGATGGATGCCCCCAGTGTGAACAGTTATTTAGCTCCTGTAAAAACCAATTTATTTGCACTTTTGACTGGGGTGTGTCGCTCTAGATCAGCTGTATACATAGTATTGCTATACTTATATTTACAAAAATGCTTCCATAGTGATAATCACATTCTTCACACAACAACACAGGGCGTGCTAACAACAGCTAACAATAGCCTGGTAGATCGGCATGTTTTTTTCTGACTTCAACTGGAACGCCAATAAGTCGGAGATGATGTCACTCCCAGTTCCAAGGTTACTAGAATGCAGTATTACGACAGTCGGCGTGCGTGCTCATGGGTAGCAGAGTCTTTATTTTGCGGTAATAGATTCTCCTCATAGCACCTTTAAGTAAAACAGTGAATAGTTGTCCACTGATCATAACGCACAACACATGTCTACAAAAGAATCCACCTTTTAAGTACAAATACATTAAACTGAGTTTTCTAAGTGGTTTAGCCCCAGCACCAGCTACCACCAATCCATCTTTAAGAGGATATAGTGAACCAAAGCTCTGGAAAAATACTACCACTCAGACATGATTAATAAGGACAGCTGCAGTTTGGAGCTTAAATGGCAGTACACATTTGATATAACAAAGAAACAGGATAAGAAATATCTTGAGACAAATCATACAGAGGCCCTGCAAGAACATTCAAGGCCTAATTTTACTTTTACTTTGTTACTTGTGATCACATGCAAGTTTTAGTCATTGAAGATTTTTTGTTTAGCCTTAACCGAAATCCCAACTTCAATCCCACTAAAGCCCTCAATGTTTATCATGGAGAGGGTGGAGGGCATGATGTCCTCCGCTGAGCTCGTCATGAGGCCAGTGGAGGGGCCATCCCCAGTGGCCACTGTGTGCCTTCTTTAATCTGATAGTTTTCTTTTGACCCTTCTCCTCACATTGTCAAAACCGTTTTCTACACTGGGCAGTGATTCTCAAAATATTTGGGCAAGCTTGATGGACAATATTAGTAACTTCCTCTGAGGCTGTTTTTGTATCATCAGCCCACGGGGCTCTGTGCAGGAGCTCTGTGCACTACCATGTATTCTGTTACTGCAGACCAGCACATCAGTTTATTCCTGGGAGAAGTTTGGTCACCTGGAGCTGCTGCTACTGTCTTTGTCCATTATGAGGTGAAATTGCACCTTGCCCGCAGCGCATTTAAGGCAAGGAGAGGCTTTTATTTGATTGGTGAAGGTTGCACTCGGCTGTGTTAAATCCACTCACGCCTTGTGTCCTCCCTCTCTGGTACTTGCGTGAGGAGCAGGGACGGAGGTGTGGGTGTGCCATCCCTGCGCCAGAATGCGTCCAGGAAACTTGCAAAGTGCGCTGGACACACCCTGTAGGGGCGGCACAGGCGCAGCACAGGGCAAGTGCGCTGCGCCTGGTTTGCGAAATTAGAGCCTTTAGTCTGGTAGTCTACCATCAATCGGACGGTCAAGGGTTCGAGCCCTGCCAGTCACAAGTCAATTTGACCTCCAGTAGGACACTTCACCCAAAGTTGCAGCCACTGCTGCTCCAAAGGTGTTTAAATAGATACAAAATAGTGTGGATGTATGAGCTAATACACATTGGGTAATTACACAGAAACTCCGAGGCATCAGTGAGAGAGTGGGCATGACTGTGTAGATGTTACCTGTGGTGCAAAAGCACTCTGAGTGGCTGATTAAACTAGAAAAGCACCGGATTAGCTGCAGTCACCATTTACAATGACTTCTATTAAAAATATACTACTCTTTTAAGGAGTAAGTATGGGATGATTATGGATAATGGGGTGCCAGATGTGAGCTGATATACAGCTGTCAATGCAGTCAATGCAAACCAAAGTCTCCTAATTATCCCACTTTTAGGTTGAAACTTCTAAAATATGGAAGTACTTTACAAATCTAATTTAAGAGACAGGTGTGGAGGAGAAAAAAAAGTCAATTTAAATGTGAAGCTAGACTCCCACACTGGCTAACTGGCAAGAAATCCATTTAATTGGTACATTTTGGTCTCAGACCGTCAGGCAAAATGTCTGTTTTTGCTGTTAGACAGCGTGTGGGAGTCTTTCTTACAGGTTAAAACAACAAAAAAAGTATGCTGGCTTGTCTATATACCAGTAATATTCATTAGAAAATTTTAACATTCCCTTGACAAAGTCTTGGTGTTCAGAACTTTTTGGTGTTGCAACATACGAGTTAAGCATCCCTCCAGTAGCATTGTATGGAGCCATCACTTTGTGGGAGTGTTTCCCCTAATTATTTAGACCAATGTAAACAGCATTAAGAACCCAGTCGCTTCTTTTAATAGACTATTTAGACAGCAGTTCCCCCAGAGGTCTGTTTTTTCTGGTTCAAATCTAAGTGAAAATGACAGACTATACCCACAAATGTGGTGTTTAAGGACTTCTGCAAATCAAAACCCTCTGTCAAGTAGGCTGTACATTTTATCCCAGATGAAATAGTGACATTATTGAAAGCAAGCAAAGAACATGTCTCTACTTGTTTAAGTGAGTTCACTGACTCAGCTTCATAAAGGGAATATAGCCTCTATGTGAATGTTTAATATTATGAAACGACCACGTACTCAGTGGTATCTTCAAAAAGCAAATATTGGAAAGCCAGAGTGCAATAGTAATCTATCATTATCATTTCCAGGAGAAGCAGTATTAATATCTCAGCACTCATGCTCTGCTCGTTCTTACTTCTTCTCTGAAATTAAATTAGGAGGCTGCTGAAGTGAGAGACAGAGCCCAGGCAAGATGAGCAGTGGGGGGTGGGGGGCTCTGCTATCAGATGTAAAAATCAGTAGCCTCGCCCTCCGGTGGTTGTTGAAATATGATGAGCTAAAGTGGGAAACGGGAGTGGAGAAAAAAACTGAGGCTGCTGAGTCGCTTGTGAGTGAAATAGAAACTGTATCCTGAGCTGATGTGGCAGCCACTTTCAAACCACAGCGGCACCATTGGAAATGCATTAGAGGTGACATGGCTGAATTTACAGTAGGCTGGCTGCACTTATCAGAAAGCAAACTATTTATGAAAGATCTATGAATAATGCATGCACTTAAAAGATGACAAAAACCCAAATTATTAAGTGACACTCTCCCTCCAGCCTGGCAGAAGCAATATATTAACCAGTTTCACTTCATCCTCAAACCTCTGCAACAAAAACAACTCAAGTTATGAAGTCAGGGAATGATAAATAAAATAAGGCAGCTGCCAGGCAGGTTTATGTCTCCCCAGGGAGAGCCAGATAGTGAATATGCTTTGGTTGATCCAGTAGTGGAGCTGTTTTCTTTCTCAATTTTAAATATAAATCTTGTATGAGAGATTTGAATATAGCTCAAAAGCCTTGACCTTTAAAGTCCACCATCTTACTTGATAATCTTTGGGTTAAGGAGGAAGTCTGAAGAAACTAAAACAAAGTGTTCCTCAGATATCATATTTATATGCAAACACTGAACTTGAGGCTCACCGTTTACCTTTCATTACATCCACAGGTCATTTGTGCAAAGTTTGACGGAAATGACCTTAAATCATTTACGAGATATTGTGCTCATAAGCAAAGACAAATGCAAATCTGAAAGACTTTGAAAGTCAAATCACTTCATTTTGAATATTGACAGAGGGATTGTTATAAATCTGATCTTAACCCTTAAAGTCAAGAATCTAATTTGATAAGCCATCCATTCATCCATAGATTTTAAGACTCTTTTACTCATTTTTAAAGCTCTTAATGGTCTTAGTCCTTACTATTTATCTGATTCGCTTTTATCGTAAGAGCCTAGTAGAACCCTCTGTTAACATTTTCCAGAGTTAAAACAAAAATATACGATGAGGCAGCTTTTTATCACTACAGCCCCGCTTATGGAACAGCCTACCTGAAGACCTGAGGGCTGCACCTATTCTTAATAACAAGCTCAAGACCTACCTTTATAGTCTGGCTTTTCCCTGGATAACCTTTTAGTGTGTTCATTCTCTTTACAGCTTCACTTTATCTTTAATTTATTTTTTATTTTACTTTATTTTAATTTTTACTTCATTTCAATTTAGTTTTTTACTGTATTTCATGAAAAATTTAATTTTACACTTTAACCTAAGCTCCTTTAAGATGGTGTTTCCTCAGTATGTACTGGGTACAACAATGTTCCTGCTGTCTATCGTCTTTTATTTATGATGCATTTTACCAATACTGTGTACGGATTCTGGGTGGAGTGGGTTTGGGTCATAATTCCTTTTATCTTCTTTATCTGTCAGTTTGTAAAGCACTTTGTGCTACAGTTTTTGTATAAAAAGTGCTATATAAATAAAGTTTGATTTGAATCAGAATTTGATTCATCCATTGAACTAGTCACCAGCCAATCACATGAACACAGAGAGAGACGGATAACCATTCACATTCACATACATACCTTAGGGCAATTAGGAGTCACTAATCAACCTAATGAGAATGATTTACGTTTGTAAGAAACTGGAGTGCCCGTAGAAAAAACACAAATGCACTTGGAGAATATGCAAGCTTTAGTAAAAAAGGTCCTGACTGGCACAAGGCTTAAACCACCGGCTTTTTTCCTGGCATGTGCAATACCTGCTGCACCGCTGTGCTGGGACTCATTTGATATTCTTTAGGCCAATGCTTTAAAGTGATATTCCGGGATTGAACAAGTTGGGTCCTATCACAAGGGTTAGGGCAGAAATTACCTCTACAGCAGTGTTTCTGTGGAGAAGAAACCCAGGGCGCTAGGACCTAACTCCCTCTTCCTCCTTCGGACCTGCTCGTCTGCTGAATCCGCTGTAGTCAGACGGGGCCATATTTTACTTGACCAAAAACACAAATAAACGGAGTCCCACCGAAAAAGTCTGATATCGGTCTGCATTCACGCTTTATTTAGAGAATTTTCAGCGCGTTACTTTCACACAAAAACACCGCTAAATAAGGCTCTAGTTCGCATAGCGCCGTGAAACGGCCTCCGCTGCACAGCCAGCACAGCCACAGCCGGAGGCGGAAGAGCCTCCACTGCAGCGGAGGATACATATGAGGCAATATGACCTTTAAGTGTTAACCTAAAAATCTAAATAACTGGGGTGTTTCTAAACGCAGAGTTCATAAGTTCGAACTGTGCTCCCTGGTACCCCTTTTCAACCAAGCTGGTTCCAGGGCTGGTTCGGAGCTAGAGCCAGCTTAGCACCAGTTCTTTGGTTTTCCACAGACTAAGCACCGGTTGCTGGCTCTCAAAACCGGTGCTTGGCAAGCACCAACTCCACCCTACGTAAAGAACCACTTTACGTAGGGGGCTACGGGCTTACGTCAGGGGGTGGGGGCGGGTAAAAACACAGAAGCAACAAAACAGAGTAAAAGCACGGAAGCACTCTTACCCGTCTTCTCAAGCGTGATCGATGTTCGTTGCATAGTCTTCGAGCAACATTAACTTGCTGGATCGCCAACTTTTGCTCTACAAAGGAAGGCTTGAAAAGCCAACAGCAACACTTGAACCACAACGTAGTCCTCCATCTTTGTAGTGGCAATTGAATTCGGCGCTAGTTGTTATGGGAAACTAGCGTGACGTATACAGACGTATACATCGACGTAATGACGTAGCCCTCTGGCCGGCACCCGTTTGTGGAAAAGCAAACGGTTCTTAACCGGTTCGCAGTTGAACCAACTGCGAACCGGCTCTAGCACCAGCACTAGCACCAGCCCTGGAACCAGCTTGGTGGAAAAGGGGTATGGGTGTTCAGACTTCAGGGGTACGGGAGTCTGGAGAACAACCTTAGTACAACTGGAACGGCGGTATACTTTGCTAGCGTCCACAGCTACGCGAGTGTCCAGTTCCACGTACCTACACGTCACATCGGGTTGTCTGCTGGTAACCACTCACATCATCCATTTAAAATTTATCAAAGTTCAGGTTTCAGGCACAACTCTATCACAAATAAGTATCTTCCTCCTAATTTTACACGGCAACAACAGGTACAATTGTGCAACTTCTGCTCCGCCATGTTGGGGTTTCCTGTTGAATGGTGCGTTAAGGGATTGGAGCTGTGAAAAGTCCGCTCAAGTTATGGCCAGTCGCAGACTTTGTAAAAGGGGCGGGGCAAGTTCACATCTGGGTACTTGAACCGAACTTGTTATTATGTGGAAATTGAATTGGAACAGAACCTCAGCTGTGACCTCCACTCTCAGCCGACTGTCTTGGAGACTCCAATGTCAGAAGGAAGTGACGTCATGATACTACAAATTAAGAGGCTCCACTCCTCCAATGTCAGAAGGAAATGGTGTCATGATATTGAAGTAAAATACTGCAAAATAAAATCAAGATTGTTGTCTCCAAAGCTACGTTGGGCAGACACTTCAGTTTTTCTGCACCTTGGTTAACTTGAGTCCTAAGTCCTAAGTCCTACATTAAAAAACACAAAGTTTAAAATGCAGCTCATCAGTAGAGCTACATAATTGTGAGGGCACCTCCATTTGGGGTAATGATCTTGACTGTTTTCATTTCCTAGAGAGAGAGACACAATTGCTTTATTTGCTTGACAGTCCTATCACAACCTCTGTGTTTACAGTCAGCGCTGTTTTAACCATTAAACAGGGATAAACGCAGCAGTAATTCAAGGTTTTATTAGTTAAACCCCCTTCACAACGCTGCGCGGCAACAACCCCAAAAACAGCCACCCTGCCAGATGAGTCCCCTAAATGCAAAGGGTTTTTTAAAGCGTCTTCTGCCACCACGATACGAGCATAGAGTCCGAGGCGGCAGTGACGGAGAGGTGAAATGCTGTCTCATGCCAAGTTTTTCTCCTGATTATCTTAATATGAAGGTAGAGCCGTTTGGTAGGGCTCATTTAATGTTTGCTTTGACCCGTGAAGCCTGCTAGTTCCAGGTTCTCCCCCTCCTTCGATGTGATTGGCTGCTGCCCAAAGTTTTGGTGCGGCAGGGCAGAATCCATAGACATTACATATGTGTATTATGTCTATGGCAAAATCTGTGCATGTTATCTTGGGTGGCAACCGCTTCTCCGTCCTACCGCTACGGTTAGTTCCGCTTCCCGTCTGCCGCCTGTCCCTCATTAAATGACTGGAGGTGGCACGTTGCCGCGGCGGTGTGAAGGGGGCTATATAATTATTGTTTACATTTACTTCAGATCTGTCTCACATTGGAGTTGGCTTCAGATTCACATTGGAGGAGCCATTAGCCGGCTGAGAGTGGAGGTCTGCAGCTGGACCCCTCTCCAAGTATGCTGAAGCACACATATCGTGAAACAGCCAACAGCCTCAACCTTTAAGTTGTAGTGCATATTTGTGCCAAAGTTTTATTCCACATGAGGTTTCTTCTTGATGTGTCACTTAATAGTCCTTAAATCAGACTACACATTTGGGTGAAGTCTAAAGGATCAGACTGAACAGACTTGGGTTGGGGACTGAGGAGTGGCCAGTTCAAGTCCAAGTTTGGAAAGCGGTTTAGTGGCTCAGGGGTTTGGTTTTTGTCCTTTTAGCCTGACAGAAGCAAAAGGTGATTATGGGGCTTTATGGCCTTAAATCTTGACTTATAACCTCCAGATTTAAGCATTTGCTGTGAGTCAGAGTGGATAACTGTGCAAAAGTTCAGAAAAAAATCCTTGAAACACTTTTTCCAAGTTTATTCTCAAAACATAGCCTTAATGTACAGATAGATGATAACAAATAATGCATCTGGTTGTTTACTCCATGGCAGAATTTAAAAAAAAATTCAAGGATTGGGGTGTGGGAAAGTGGAGGGGGAAAGAACCAAAAAAAAAAAAAAAAAAAAGGCAGATTTATTTCAGAGAATAATACATTTAGTCCTGGGAAACCCGTCAGGAAGTATTGAGTCTAATCCCTGATGTGTCAGGAGCCAGGAGCTGCCTTCAGAAGAAGTATTGCTTGACTAAATACCTATCCACAGTTATCTTATCCGCTGAAGTTTCCGTGGCAGGCCCTGTCAGAAAGCCTTGGTCGCACTGCGGATACAAAGCTTTGTGATTTGTGACAGGCTATCAGAGAGACAGAGAAAAAGACAAGGGAAATAAAAAGAAATACATATTCCTGTGTGCTGACCTCCTTCTATCCATCCGTCAAACTATCTGTTTAAATCTGCCGCAATATCCATCATCATATTTGCATGTGACATCCACTCTGTAACTGTAAAAGCCATTATTTAATGTAAAACCAGGTGATAGGCAGAGTGGAGAAAAGGACAACAATGTAAGCAGATCTGAAAATGAGGATGTCAATCCAGGTGTGGTTTCTTTAGTTGTATTTTTTTTTCTTCATGGTATCAGATTAAATGCATTTTGTTTGAGCACATAACAAAACAGAACATAAATATTGAATACTGACACTTTAAAAAAGATGATATAAATATTATATAAATAAATTATTGTGTAGAAAGAACAGGCAAAGAAATGTGGTTTCTTTGAAATACAATGCTCTCGATTGCAGATGAATTAACAAAAGAAAATCTGTACAGTGTGAGAGATCTCCAGAGAAAGAATGGATCTCTGAACTTTATCATTTATCGTTTTGGGACGTGAGTTCCTCTATTTTTGTGGATATTCAAAGCATTTATCTAAAATGTAAAATAAGGAATAAGTTGATCCTCAAAATGTATCACTTCACTTCAAACAGAAAAAAACCTGCAGACAGCTCAATGGACAATCATAATATTCCTCACCTTCTGATATCAAGAAACAGATATTTGCTGTTTCACTTGCTTCTCCACCCACAGGAAGTGCTTCTTAAAATTTTTAGCAAATTTTGTTACTTATACTGGGAGAAAAAGTGAGACGAGGGCTCTCTGGATCCAGACACTGGGGAGGGACTCATTGTGGCCAGTAATGAAATGTTCCACCATATTGGAGCAATGGCAGTCAAACAAGATTTAACTATTTGTACAATTATTAACATAAAATTTAAATTAACCACTGACTTAAACGGTATAAGCCTGTTTTTTTTTTCTGTTGTCATTGTTGGCTGCCCCAATGAACTCGAGTGTTGTGTCAGTAATGCTGGACTGATTTGAACAATGCCAGGATCTGAACAAAGATCGAGATGCCGGAAAGAAACAGGAGTAAAAAGAGGGAACTGTCGAGAGATTTTGACCTGAACAATAAGCCTCTAAACATTTTGTTCATACAGCTTCAAAAACTGATCCGAGCCACACACAGGAGGAAAATTAATCAAGGACATGAGCACAAATGACACAGAGGAAGAGGCAGAAGAGGCAGCAGAGGCAGCGGGCACAAGTGGAAGTGCTCCACAACAATTCCTGCTGAAGAGCAGGAAGACGGAGGGGAGCCCAGTGATGAAGGGCATACTTTCATTTTATTCAGTTCCATCAAATGAGGGAGCTTATTTCTAGTGCCTTTCAGGGGCCAAGCCATTTCTCTGAATTTTAAGATGCCAGTTTTTGCTTTTCCTTATTCTATAGGCCTCCCATGAGAGCCTGTGGTACCAGCCTAAAATGGCTTAAATCTCCACCCCCCAAAAATAGGCCTGTTTCATTTGAGGGGCCATTTACACGACAATGGAATTGGCATTTGTACCTTCCATTAAGTCAAGAGCCATGTCCGCAGTGCCTGAATCAAAAAACTTTTAAAACCAGGGTCCAGAGTGAAAAGTTTTGACAATGCTTTCATGTAACCAAGAATCAGCATTATCAGGGAAATGGTGCTCAGTTCACTTTCAGATGAAGGTTGCACATGCACCGACACACAACAACAATGACAGCTTTGGCTGTTCAATGCTCAACATGTGTGTTGCTTACTGTGCTTGTTTTTTGTTTTTTTTTTATCCAGACTAAAATGTGCAGATTTGTAAACGGATTTGTTTGACAAACAAACTCGTCTTTGTGGGCCTAATCACCACTGTTGTTTGTGAAAGATTTGTCTTAGCTGGAAAGCGTATGCATGTTCTAACACCACTGTTTCACCACAAACCAACATTGCCATCCACTGGCCTGGCATGCACGCTTGTGACAGCACTGAACTGACCGATCACCACAAAGTTGACACCATGTGGGTGCCTCAGAACAACAGGAGCTGCGACAGAACATCTCAGAAAGACTGTGAATAGTGATAGTAATACTAGTGGATGTACACTAACAGTCATCAAAACGGAATATTTGAACCTAAATTAAGCCAAAATATGGACTCTTGTAGGCCAAACTTCATATCAAACACATCAAGAAGATTTCGTACAAATTAACTGTGGTTCAAAATGATCTACAGGGAGGCAGAAAAGTGACTGACAAAAGATTACAAAGTAATAACCCGCAGTTGAGATCCATTCAGAAGTATTCCACTGTAATAGTAATAACAATGATAAAAGGTAGGATGACAAATAATTTTGGAGACTAATGCACACCAAACCTAAAGACACAATAAAATCAAGATGAGTGTTGTTACTGTAAAGGAAATAAACTATACAAAAGGCTAAAACAGCAAAAGAAAACAGCAGCGAACAAAACTTTATAGACAGGAAAAATAGATAATGATTACTCCTGCAGAAGAATTTTGTACTCATAGAAAGTAGGGTTGCAGCTAGCGATTATTTTCATAATCGATTAATCTGGCAATTATTTAAATGAGCACTTAAATAATCAATTAATCAGATAATAACATAATTTTGCAATTTCCTTTACGATTTAGCTTAAAGTTGTTTTAGGTATTTTCTAAACAATAAAGACAATGAAAACTATTTTTCCTTATGTAATCATATTTTATCACAGTTTTTTTCTTTCTTGACTCATTGTGCAAAACTGTTGGTACATTAATAGACTTTTTTGCATGTTGTTCAAATAAATGCTAACAAACTTACTTTTTGTCTTAAAACAAAGCAGGCAAAGTAGTAGCGGTCTTGTCTATAAATTATTCAATAAAATAAGCTGCTGCTGAATGTAACAAATAAAAATAATCTTTATACCGAGGCGAGTCTTCGTCCGTCTCCAACACGCTGACGCGCTTTCTCAGCAAGTGCTCTTTTATAGAGGTCGTGCTCCCATGCCAGGCGAAGTCGGCCTTGCAATGTTTGCAAGTGATCTTTTGCTTTGTTTTGTTGAGCATGAAATGCTCCCAGCTTTTGGAGGTTTTTGGTCATTCGGGAAGTGATGCTGCCGTGGACGCCGCCATTGTGAATCCTTCTGCATGTTGTTATGTGCAGTGACGGCCACTAGTGCGCATGCGCACCTCTCCGAGTATCTTATGGCAAGAGAGTGGGCTCATCCCCTCCTAACTAACCGACTGTAAGCTACAATTCCATGCACCAAAACACCCGCGATTAGTTGCCGATGAAAATCGATAATTAAATTTGTTGACAAAACAATTTAATCGATTGGTTGTTGCAGCCCTAATAGAAAGTGATTGATTGTTCCAAAGATAGACTAGATAGAAACATAACAGCCTGCTAACTATAAGAGCATATATTAGTCTCTCTGACCAGCACTGACATGACATTCTATGGTCTTTTTATCAGCAGACCCAATATGGTCATTTCATTTTCAGCATTTTATAAAAAAAACGTGATGCCAAGGAGTGAGGTGTTCGACAGAATAAGCACTTTGAAGCTGTCTCCTAGCATGAAGTCGTGCTTTTAGACCACACTGATGAAGCAGTAAAACACACTTGTAAAAAACAAAGTTCAAGATCATAAAATCGTTTTCTTGGCTTCCTTGTATTCACAAATCAAGATATCGATAGAAACTACATTTATTGCTCTCTGACACTGCCCTATGCTAAATGGTTATTGGATTTGAGCTTGTATAATGCTTTTCAAGTACTCTGACTCCTACCAAATCTATTTTTATTTACAATCTTTAAATCTCTTGGAGGCATTTTAAAGTTAAATTAGGTCAATAAAACAGTTATTCCTCCAGCTACTGGCAGTAACAACATTAGCTCTGCGCAGCAGTAAACTAACTTTAGCCTCCTGTTCAGAGGCCCAGAGTTTAACTGGTCTGTGGAAGCACTCATTTTTTATTTGCACTGCAGAAAAACACATTCTAACTTACTGTTGCTGTTGAGGGAGAATCATTTTCATCCGCCTTTTATTTTTTTAAAAACAGTTTTACTCGATGGAACCTCAGGACGACTGGAGACTAATGTTAGGCAGTGATTATTGACTTCATTAAGAATAGAAAAGAGATGTCCCAGGGGTAAGGAGGCACGAAGAAAAGGAAAAAAATCAGACAAACAGCAGGAAAGGCTGTAGATAATAAACAGGAAAAAACACGAAAATGCTGCAGGGCCACTGGCTCGGCAGTAAAAATCATAAAGACAGACAATAAAAAAATGATTAGGCTTAGCTAAGGATTTGCCAAGGTTAACATAACTCCATTAATTGAATAAATGTTCATAATTTATGAGGACACACTCTTTCGAGGCATGTTTATAACACAAAAGGTGAAGTGCTGATTCTTTGACCAAAATCTGATTTTAGAGCAAAATTTCTCATCTCACTTTCCGTTTAATGCACACACCAGACTGTTTGTGTTTTTGGGTAAGGGCTGGGCAATAAAACATGTTTTTTTTTTAGGTGGGGCTCAGCTAGAAGCCAAAAATCCTCCAAATACACTAATCCAGTGCTGTCGAGAAAGTTAATTTGCTTTCAACAATGATGCAAGAGATTGCAGGTCTTTTTATTCATATCAACAGTCACAAAGTCTCCAAAGCTCAGTGTTATTTCAAAAAGAAAGTTAGCACAGACATGAAAGCAGCCTTGCAAATTTCTGCTTTCTGTGATCCCTTTAACCATTTAAGATCTTGTTTTCATGCATAAATGAAGGTTAAGATTAGTTTTAGGCCATCAGTGCTCAAGTTTACTGCACTCACATCATGGTGTCTCTGTCTGCAGAACAAATTTGTCCAATTAACAATTACAGAAAGGATGTAAAAAGCCACAAGGAAGGTATGCGGCTAGAAACACTTTTTAAAAGCTTTCTTCCTTCATATTGTCTCAGAATACTTAAGAAAACACAATAGTAAAGGCCTGGCTGGTGCAGTGCAGCTTAGGTTATAATGACAACTCAATATAAGATGACAATTGAAAAGCAAGTAGTGTAATAACTTTGCAAACAAGCTGTGTTTAAAATACTGATGTGTGCCTCTGCGTCAATGCCACACTGTACCTACGCAGTTTCCAAGGATGTACACTTGAGCACTGGTGTGTCCATGTCGCTTGGCTATATTCTGCAAAAACACTAATCACAGACCCTCTTCTTCAACCATCTCTGTGTGCCATCGACAACGTTATCTACATAACTTGTTGTTTTTTTTAAATAGAGGCAGAGGCGAGGGTCAAAATTACTACTTAGTTATTATTAGCTGTTATGTTCTGTTTTTTTTATGCAAAATTCCATCCTTTTTGTGTAAGGCTGTCACGATTAATTATGCAGCACAAATTATTTTTATTGAACAACAAGCACTTTGGGTCCCAAATTTACCATCCAGTGGGCGTCATGCCTCTTAACCCTCTGTTCCTCTTGTTTTGGTTGTGCTTGTTGAATAGCTTTTTACTTTTTGCCCTTTTGAAGTGACATTTTGCTTATTTGTGATTAAAAGGATCTTAACCCTCACCCATTGGTTCCCTCCTCGGATTCCATCAAGCACAGCAGCTGAGAGCGCCAGCACAGTCTCTCTGTAATCGACTGTTTCGACAGGGCTTTAATTTGATAAAATGGACGCAAGTTGAACCTTTTAGCACCAAATTACTTCAGCAAAGCCCCCTGTGGTGGTGGTCTTTAAGTGTTCAAAGACTTAATTACCACTGAAATGCTTCTGTTACTGATAAGGGCAAAGTTAAAATGATTATTTTTTTCTGTCTTCACATTTTCATGCTTCTGAGCAAGAGATAGCAAAGACCCAACAGTGTGATGTTTTTGAGTTGTCAGTCATTTTTGATAACAGTCTTGAAAAGATTTCATCCATAAAGATCTCTTGGCTCAAGACAGGCCTGATTGAAAATCGTAAGTGTCAAAGTCATTGTTTTTCATTGTTCATCCTTTTCTCTGAGCATCATACCTCATGAGAAACTGAATTAGTTCTCTATATTAGCTCAACTGTATGCTGAATGAAATACGTTTTGATGAATACATATATATATATACATATATACATACACACACACACACACATATATATATATATATATATATATATATATATATATAGATATACATATATATATATGTATATATATATGTATATATATATATATATATATTAGGGGTGAAACAAAATAAAAATCAAAGACGCTCGAAATAAAAGGACGAAATAAACCCTCCTCGCCTTCCGTAGCAAAACACCAGCTGCAATAAGGAGGAGGACGAAGCGGAGGAATTAGCTGACGCTCCTTCGTCAAATAAATTGGTTGTGTGGACCTATTTTGGCTTCCCATGTAAAAGACGAGAGAACGGTGAGAAGATTGCGGACAAAACAACAACCGCGTGCAAAATATGCCGCTACAGTTCGTCGTATACTGCGGCGAGAACAACCACTTGCAGATTGCGAATACCTGCTTTTATTTAACATTCACTGTGGGCTGTGACAACGCCAACTTGAATTTTAATTCCCGAACAAAACAGTGAGTAGTATCTCTACACCTCCTGCACCGCTCTCTCCCTCCTCGCTCAAACACACACACTAAGGCTGTGTCCGAAATGGCATACTAACATACTACATACTACAAACCCATTGTGTATATGCTGTATACCACATACTATAAGTATGATTAGAATGCCAACCGTTCACACTGTAGTATACTACTAAGTTTCCCATGATGCATTTCAAACCTCCGATGACAAAAATTAGAAGCACACCAGGCTATCAAATATCTCTGTTGATTCACCACATTTGAAAGTTCAGAGAGCATTTTAGGCGAGAAAGTCACCACGTAGAATACCAAAATGTGGTCATTTGAGCCATAAAACGCACGGATACAAATTTCATTTCGACATTTCGGACATTCCGCTATGCCGCTATTATGCTATCGACGAAACTTCCGGTCGGCTCCAAAACAAGAGCCCATTTACAAAAGCGTTAAAGAACTAAAGGGAGATCATAAAAGACGCATTTATTTTGAAAATGGGAAGTTTGCTAGTGGCCGATTTCTAGCTTAATGCCGGTCGGTCGTGTATGGCGCAATGCATTATGGGGCTCGCAATGCATTATGGGGCGGTTGAGTGTGAGTAGTATGCCCACCTCGCATACTTAACATTTTTTCCGATATAGTATACATCCGGTACTGAACCAGTGTGAACACACTACATACTCATTTTGACGTCACACTTAGTATGAGTAGTACGTTAGTATGCCATTTCGGACACAGCCTAACTCTCCCCTTCTGAACTCTGACCCGCTCGCCCCGCCCTCCTGCTCCATTCACTGACCGTCAATTCATAGGAAACATTAAAATCCACATTGAATACATAACAAACAGTAGAACTGCTCCACTTTGTTTGTGTAAGTCTGCATAAAAAACAATATTTGATTTTTGCGTCTACTGTTGAGTTGACAGAATTTGATCATACTTGAAGATCGGAAGTATATGCACTGTTATAGTCTAAATATTATAGTTCACAGTTCAGACATTTATAGGTCTAAACTGCAGCTCTGAGGACTGCTATTTGTTTTCCTTTTCATTCAAGAATGTACTTATCCTGATTGTTACAACAACAGAGCACTTTTTATTGAGATTTTATGTTTGTATTTGCACTGTAGTCTGAATAAGGGGGAAAAAACTACAATTTAGTTTTTTTTTCAAGGAGCATTTATTTTGTACTGATGCAGCAGTATTTTTTGTATGTCTGCATTAGGAAGAAAATAAAGAAAATTAAATTTTTTCACAACTTCCTACTGTTGGGGATTTTCCTTCATCTTTATTTCGTATCGTGAGTATTTAAGTATCGTGGGCCCTGTTTAAGTATTTAAATCGTTTAAGTGAGTTGACCATTTAGTTACACCTAAGATATATATATATATATATATATATATATATATATATATATATATATATATATATATATATATATATATATATATATATATATATATATATATATATATATATATATATATATATATATATATATATATATATATATATATATATATATATACATAAATGAGCACTGTTTATTATTTAAGTATGGTTTAATGAGTTGACCATTTCGTTACAACCCTAATATATATATATATCTATCTATCTATACTATCACATCCGTCCATCCTATCCTATCCTATCCATCCATCCATCCATCTGTCTACACACATATCTGTCTATCTATCTATCTATCTATCTATCTATCTCTCTCTCTCTCTCCATATATATATATATATATATATATATCTATCTCTCTCTCTCTCTCCATATATATATATATATATATATATATATATATGATAACGGCTTACAAACTCAGCCTTACCATGCCTCTCCTTACAGTCACTCTAAATGTAAAGTAACTCTAAATGGGGTTTAGAAAGACTAAGATTAGCATTTAATATAATTTTAGAAAGAAATGCATACAAAAGGAAACCTGAAGAAAACATCCTTGCCCTCTCCTCCAAAGTCAGACATAATTCTTAGTACCAATCTTTGTTTAATTGTAAACAGAGGCTCACTTTGTTTACCACTTACATGCAATTACACAAAGGTTTGTGCATGCCACCTTAAGTATGTATTTCTTTCGAAAAGTTACATCACATAATGTAATGCTGCAAAAAATGAAGTCATAACAAGCACACTGGTTGCTGAAGTGTTTATCTAGTAGAGACAGGCTAAAGCTACTCAGTGACTCCATATGTTTGAGTTATGCTAATTAGCGGTGGGAAAGCTCTGCCCGTGTCTTTCTTATTACTCAAACCACAGTGGAAAGAATGGTGTCTATCTGCTTAAAACATTTGACTGTGACCAGTGTTGTGTGTAACGCATTACAAAGTAACATGTTACAATAACGTAACTACTATTTCGGGTAAAAAGTAAAGTAACACGCTACTACTGAAAATTTGGTATTGAAATGTAGTTTCTTTTTTAATGCGGGGCAACATTACTTTTCCCACAGACAGATCTGAAACCGAAGCTGCCTTCTCAGCTGCCCGCACAGGCAGGAGCAGCGTTGCCAAGTCAGCTTGTTATAAGCTTCTACGGGCCGCAAATCTCTTGACTCAAGGCCGTGGGTTGTGGTTTTTGGCTTGATTCTACACGTGCAGTTGTTCCTTGGGGCCTTTCTGTCTGTATGAATCCCACTAATTTTCTTCCAGCTCCTAATAATAAAGCAAAACATGACTGCAGTGGGAAGTTTATTATAAGCAACGTTCTTTTCATGAATAGATACTTAGCGCTGTGATATTGAAATGTAATGTAGACGAAAATTAACCCACTTCATGTATATTTCTCTTTAAAAAAGTAGTATATCACATTAGGAAAGGAAATAGCTGGAGGTTGCTTATTTTGGGCTTGTTATTATTAACTTGGTTGCTTCTTTCAGAAGCAAAATGTGGAAACACTGGATAGGAGCTCTCATTCCACAGGGTATGAGACATTTTGTAAAATAAAGAACACAAAAGAAATAACTGTTATGTTCTCTGTAGTAGAACTTTTTGTAGGCCTTCACATTTAGGAACAGATATGGGGTTCTGTCCAAGATCGAGCAATGTAAAAGTAACGTAAAAGTAACGAGTAACATGAAAAGTTACTTTTCATAGAGGATAACTAAGTAATGTAACAGGTTACTTTTTTCAGAAGTAACGAGTAACGAGCAAACACCACTTTTTAAAAGTAACTTCTCCAACACTGACTGTGACAACCACATACATTTAACAGGGTAAAACAGTGACCGTTTTCTGGAGATAACAGCGAGGGCTTCTCAAGTTGAAGCAACTTTTGACGCCATTAGAAAAAGCCAATAAATTGGGCTACAAGTGATTTAAATAAATTTATCAAGTGTATTTATGAAGTTTTGAAAGAAAATGGCCACTATGTCCCTTCTCAGTGTGTGAAAGATCTGTTTTGTGTTGTTGAAAATAAAAAGAGACCACATTAATTAGGAGAGTTCCTTTAAAGGTACCAAAATTATATTGAGGAGGACGAGATATTAAGAGATAGTTCATTCCATTGTTATTCAACATATACAATAATTATACACTTTATAAAACAACCTCAAGTTTACAATATCACATTTAAGCTGATTTTAAGCCATCCTGATCAGAGGACAGCAGCCTTTCTGTTAATTAGTAAATTCAAACAAAGTACCCGAGCTGCTGTGATGAGCTGCTAACCTTGATGTGTCATATTAATTACAGTGTTTTATATAGTGAATGCTGACTGTGTTGTTTCCCTCTAGTGAGATCGTGAGAGCTTAAGCCTCAGAGGCCTCTGCGCCGTCTCCTCGGGCATAAATAAACAATCAGTCATAACAAATGAATTATGTTGTTAATTACCTTGAGAGAGGACCCACTGATTGAGTTTGACGTGGTACAGTACTGAACGCAGGCTCCAGTGCTGGACCAGCGGGTATCCAGAAACCTCGCTGTAGTTCACCATGCCTGCAGACACACAGAAAAAAACACTTTTAATCACGTGTAGCTGGCGTATTAGAGGTTAACTCCAAAAGTTTAGGACCAAAAGGAAATAGTTAATGGAGCTTTACTTTCAAGGAAGAGATAGAGGTTTTCATTTCAGATCAAAGTTCAGCCCACATTTGACTCTTGTTTACTTAACCTGGAATATCAGGTAGCATATTTGATAAATATTAATATTATATTAGGTGACGGAGGAGAGAAGAAAGTTAAATCTCTGGTGTGTGATCAAAGTGCAGCCCGATCCACAGCTCACCTTTCCCAGAAATAAACAGAAAAAAAGGAAACATTCTCACAAACAGCCTCATATTCAGTGCTTGGAGCATGCAGAGATCATTTTTAACATGGTAACTCAATCTTTCTGTAATGAATGCAGCAAATAAGTAAACCATTCATTCATGTAATAACACTGCAGGCATGCCTTCAGGAGCAATTTGTGGTTGAGATTCCTGCCCAAGGAGTCGACTGCAGGAGTTTAAATAAACTAATAAGCCTCCTCTTGAAGAGTGAACTGATTTATCACTGAGACAGATATCCCCAAGGGCTGTATGTCTGCAAAATATTTACTGTAAATCAAAATGTATCAACATTAATGCAACGCTCACACTAACAGCATCAAACCTGTGATATATTTATGTCTGCTGATTTTTATTCCATCCAGAAATTGTAATTTTTTTTTGACTGAGTCCAGAAATACTTCAATTTGTCCAACTTGTTGGCCTTAAAGGTATATGCCAACATTTTTTTTGTGTGTGTATGGTCTGTCTTGCCTCACTTCAGAGTCTATGACAAGCAGATAGATGTCATTCCTTTGACTGTGCATGCAGCAATATGAAAGAGATGGGCCAACTCGACCACCTCTAATTAGCTTAACTCAAACACTGGGAGTCAATGGGTAGCGTTAGCGGGGTGCTGGTTTGGCAGAGTGGTTAGCACCCCATGTACATGCTTCTGCTGGTCCAGGTTCGAATCCCGCCTGTGACCAGTTTGTAGAGTGTCTTCCCCTACTCTCTCTCCCCCTTTCACAAGCCTATCCACTGTCTCTCTACTATCATTAAAGGCACAAAATGCCCCAAAAATACATTAAAAAAAAAAAAAATGGGTAGCATTAGCATTATCTTTTTTTAGACTAAGATTAGAACTTCATGTGGTCTTTGAAAGAATTACATATGAAATTAAACCACTGGGCACATGCCTAAACCACCACAGATGTGCTTTGTTTTGTTGACTTACTTACAAGCTTGTCTGTGGTGTAGTGTGCATGTGTCCTGTGGTTTAATTTCATATGTATATTTTTCAAAAATTACATAATGTGCTAATCTTAGTCTAAAAATAGATGATCTAACATGACCTCAAGAGTCACAACAAGCACACAGGACTGTGTAGACTGAGTTTATCTGATGATTATAGGCAGAGTCAAGCTAATGTTACCCATTGGCTCCCAGTGTTTGAGGTAGGCTAATTAGCAGTGGGCGAGCTCTGCCTGTCTTTTTCTTGTTACTGCACACACTGTCGTAAAAATGGTGACTATCTGTTTGTCATGGACTTGGGAGTGAGGCAAGACCAAAAAAATGTTGCTTTATCCCTTTAAAAAAAAACAACATGCTGACAAATCTGATCATTCACTAGACTTATTTGATCATAAATTAAATTGTCATGTGGAGGGGTGGCTCTCAAGTGAACAAAGAAAAAAGTCACAAAATGTTATATCTCAATTATCCAAACACATCTTCACCATCAATAAAAACATAACTCAACTTTCAAAGCATGAGCATATCTGCTGTAGCCCTGTAGAAACAATGTGCAGTGAAAACACCTCACAGAGTCTGTCCACCAGATGTGATTTTTACCACAACTTAATTTATAAATAAATACTTTCTGGGTACATCCGTTAATTTATGAATATCAGTATTTGAATATTCTCAGGCTTTCATAAAAACAGAACTGAGCTAAGCTAAGAGAAGTAACACAGAAAGTAGACAAAGGAGACAGTGGATGTCAATTCAACTTGTGCAAGTCTGTTATGTAGGTCGGGGGCAAGAAGTCGGGAGATGGAATTACAGGGGACACCTTGGCTGACAGGACAGATGCCAGGCAGAGGTTAAAGGTGGTTCATCGCAGGTAAGCAGCAAAAAATATGTATGAGTTACAAAAAAAGTAAAACAGGCTCTGCTTTCTTGCCCATCAGCCTTATGCATTATTATGTATTGGCATGGCAATAACAAACACTCAACATTATTTGGCCTGTGTAATCTTTAACATTACACATTTCTCTATCTGTAAAGACTAAAAAGAAATAGTCAGTCTCCCCTTTTCTCTTGTCCGTATGTTACAAAGCTTCATTGCTAAAACGCCTTGGTTTTAAAATACTGATCCCTTCACGGCAGCAGCTGATATTTTAAAAGTAAAGGAGTTCATTAAAATATCATCTGGATAAGCTGCATAAAAAGATTAAACAACATCATGGGGGAGGTCACAGCTAAAGAAACAGCAGCATCCTGCTCTCTCTCTGCTAAAGGTCCCACAGGTCATGGCAGAGGCACACATGACGCAAAGTTGATGATGTAAAGATGAGGAAATAACAATTTAATGGAAAAATGCAGATAATGCTAAAACATGCAGAAATAACATAAATGAATTAGAGTTTAATGCAAGACAAATAAAACTGTTTTGCTTTTCTGTCCTCTGAGGCCCCATCCACACGAAGACAAACCGAGGTCTAAACGCATACGTTTTTGGCCGAATCTGCGTATCATCCATTCGAAGATGGCGTTTTGGGGGTCTGTAAACGATCATTTTTGAAACCAGGTTCCAGAGTGGAAAGATTTTGAAATGCTGTAAACACAGCTCCATGATTACTAGCTCTCCATCACTTTTCAGATACGTTTACGTCATAGTTTCATATCTTCACTGACACGCATGGTCACACGCGGCAACGACAACAACAATGGTGGTGTATGGTGTAGCATATGTGCTGAAGAAGCTAGTACCCTACTTTCCCTGTTGCAGCAAATCTCCTTCTCAATCACCACCAAGTTGAACAAACAATTATCGAGGGCACATTACGGTGGTCTCTGTTTACAATCTTTGTTTACAAATTTTGCTGCAAGTGCGCATGCCCACTGTTTTTTCGTCTGTTTCCACTTGTTTCTGTCATATCGTTACAGCGCACCTAGAGGTCTGGAATGTGTTTTACAGCGTTTTAGTGCGTATCGAGTGTATTCCTGTAGACGCACACATTTTCTGAGACACCTTTGTCTTCATGACGATCGTTTTTGTAACTGTTAAGCGTTTTGTCTTTGTGTGGATTGGGCCTGAGTCCAGAGAATGACTGGTGAAGGGCAAAAGAGCCACATGCAACTCTGGAGCCATGGGTTGCCAAACATTGGTGTAGTACAGCAAAAAACAAAACAAAATGTTTTCTGTTTGTTCAATGTAAGGGAGCAAAAACGTGAAGGTCAAAAAGAGCAAAACAAATCTAAAATAGCAAAAACACATTTGAGTTACGAGGGCTTGTTGTCTTGGGATTAGTTAAAATCATATTAATATTTTTATTATTCATAGAGGTTCAATTTTAAACTGGATCATATCACAGATTGGTAATTAGCTGCGATTGTTTACATCCAAAGTAAACAAATATCTAATTAATGTTTTATCTCACCCTTACTCTTTATTTAACTTTTTGCATAATAAATTCAGGCAGCTGACTCACTCAGCCAACACCGACTCCATGACCAGGAGCAGATTTGATCAGCTGAGGTTAATTAATAATTACAATGTAATTAATTTAGCACCAGACCAAAATGAACCATAGTTGCAGGTTTACATAAGGATAGGAAGTCTGAGTTCACCTTATCACGCTGCTTATATTCTGATTAGATGGGTTGTTGAGAATAACAGATGAGCTGGTGTACAAACTGAAGAGACAATTCAGAGACTAGAGCTGATAGAATACATCAGGAATCAACAGAAACATCAATTTAGCTGAGACCTGAAACCAATGGACGAAACATAAAATATGGAATAAGTTATGGAACATCAATGCGAATGGGAGTTAAAACCATCAGATGGTGCTGCTTGTTACAGAGCAATACTGTTATCAATGGCAATCGATAGGAAATGACAACATTATTCACAATTTCAGGCACATTCAAGCACCATATTCAGAATCCCAGCACTTTTCAAAATTTAAATATCAAATATATCTGAAAGTAATCCACACACTTATGTAAACCTTATACCTTCAGCATTATAAAATCCATAAGGTTATGTAAATTATCTGTATTGATTCTGTTTCACTTAATAGGCCTACTTAAATCAATAACACATCTCCTCTGCTGTGATGATTCTGCCATGAACCAGATGTTTTACATTTGGATGGACTGTATTTTCTTTTTTTGATCCTGTTCATGCATGTCGCACCACTGACCAATGACCTGTTGTGTTATCTGACAACCAATTGCAGAGGGGAGGGAACGTCTATCATTGAGCTGTTGTTACATTAGATGGTACAGAACCAGTTGAGGATCCTCATAGATCAGTTACAGATACCTGAAGATCAAATTGCAAGTGAAAATCAATTCTTGAAATCAGCTTTCCTCTGTTCAGAACCATCAATTGGTCCACTTCTACAAACAGACATGTCAAACACCAAATTATGAAACATGCTGGTAAAGATGTCCATCTCTCTTTGATCCATTAAGCAGCAGATCTTGTCATATAGCACATGAATGCAGGATCAGACCTTACACATTAGCAACACTTATATCACACTATAGGCAGAACTGCAGAATATAAATCATCCCGTCTCCCATGGCAACTGACAGAGGTGTCGTGCTGCAGCGGTGGGATTACAGCCATACATCACAATGACTGCCCCCGCCGTGTTCACGAGCACATCCTGAAGGTTTCTGGATAATGCTTGTGACTGAAACACGTTTTCCTTCAACCGCAGACACAGAGGGAAACGGGCGGAGGGAGGGGGGAGGAGAGGATGGACTCTGTGGGCCTCATAAGAAAGATGAATTGAGACGTGAAAGGAAAGGGGCAGTATGAGTATATATGCAGTATGAAGTGAGGAGGGGTGAATGATAAAGGCAGGATGGAGGAGAGGGTCTCCATCATCAGTCCAGATGACAGGTGGAGGCTTGTGTGCATACTAAAGAAGAAAAGAAGTGATGGTGTCCAACATGGAGAATGTGTTACATTCAGAAGGGACACGAGATGGGACAGTCATAATGCATACCTGTTATTAGTGGTTATATGAGCAGTTAAGCTGAGGTACAGTTGTACCCTACATATGAAATTTAACAGCACCTTGCCTCAGTATATAGCAGCCACAGGAGGGTCACTTTGTTAATGGAGGCCTGCTGGATGTCAAGATGCCCATTTAAGCTCGGCTGTCATCCTCAGGTTGACCACACTATCAACACTAGAAAGCACTCAGAGAGCCCAGACCTCTTCCAAGGTGGCTTACATATTACTGTTACATCTATAAGCAATAGTTCCATGATAAAGTTACCATCATAATATGATTCATTGGCCCTGAAATTCCACACCTAGCACTCAGAATCATGTTGATATCATAGTTAGTTAGACTGTTATTGAGCAAAAAACGATTGTTTGCTAATGGACATTATCTGGATCCCCCCAACATTTGATCATTTTTAAGTCGAGGCATTACCAACATCTCCTGAAAATTTCAACAAAATCCATCCAGTAGTTTTTTTGTGTAATCTTACAGAAAAATTCATTTTGTGCCTTTATTGATAAAAGAGAGAATGTGGATAGGCTTGTGAAAGGGGGGCAAAGAGTATGGGAAGATACTCTGCAAACTGGCCACAGGCTGGTTTCAAACCTAGGCTGACAGAAGTATGCATATGGGACGTGCCTGATTTCTGAACCATTCCACCAAACCAGCACCCCCTATCTAAGGCTGCATTTACACGGACACTTCTGGCTTAAAGACGCAAAGATTTTTCCTTGGCGTTTTAGAATTTTAGAATTCTTCTGCGTTCAGACGACGACGCTCGGAGACGAGTTAATCTGCTGTAGTATGCATGCTGGTTCAGTAGATGGTGGTGTAGGCCTGCAGAGAGGCAGCGCTGCTACAACACACCAACCAAGAAGAAAAACTTTTCACAAACAACAATGGCGAATAGACGCACAGAGACGCAGGAGTTTCTTTTCTGGACAACAAATCAGTTCTGACAACTAATCTGTCTTGATAGTTTTGACTGGATAACAAACCTAGCACGGTAAGAGGCTCACACGTTACTCGGCAGACGGCCAAAGCTGTTGTTGTTCCTGGTATGCACGCGCAGCCTTCATGTGAAAGAGTACTGCGCATGCGGTGACGTCAGTGTTTCACCCTGAAATGCTCTGATACGGGTTTACACGGAGCTGCATGGAGAGGGTATTCAAAACTTTCCACTCTGGAGCCTGTTTTCAAAAGTTTCCGTTTTTAGATGGAAACGCAACGCATTCTCATCTAAACGCAAGGCCAAAATGCAACGGAAACTTATTGGATTTGACCGTTTTCTGCACCGTGTAAACGCAGCCTCCATGGGCTTAGAGCTCATCCCAGTCTGCACCACCTAAGGGAAGCAACCTGCCAACACTTGACATGCTTAGCTCGTCAAAGCATGCCTCCAAGTTCTGAGTAAGTCAAAGAAAAGGCTAAATCTATTACTAACTTTATGTTCAAAGCAGTAATGTCTCACTATGCTGTGGAAAACAAGGGCTTATGTCACGAGCTGGTGGGAGCCTAGATATGTATCATGGCTCAGCATTACTGTAACAACAGCAGCACCAAAGCTTTTCAGAGCAGTGAAGGTAAATGTTGAATAGGCCTAGCACAGCAGAGCAGGTTGTATTAAATGGCCATGTGTGGATATCAGAGTTTTACTCCTGTTTTTAATAAAGCTAAAGTGACATACTGAATATGCCAAGATGCTTTTCTTATTAGATTTTATTGGATGTAAAAGCAGAAAATAAAAATGTCCCAATATATTGCTATGTTAAGAATTGGAATACTTTGCATATGATAAACAATTCAGAATCTCCATAACAATGAATCAGACTCAAATATGATCATAGTGATCATATTGTATCCTGCTTCTCAAGATTTATTAAGTATTTATTTCAATCAAGCTTTACTGTTACACTGCGTAAGCTTATTATAGTATCAGTCAAGCCTTTAATTTTGAATAGCCATTCATAATTCGAGGCATGACTAATACGCCTGCAAACTGTTCAGTTATTTCCTCTGAAAGAGAAAAAATTCCTCCTCTGAACAGTGTATGTCCACACAGACATGAGCTATTCTCACCTGAATCCTCTTTTGAACCAGGCTATGAACTCAAATATTCCTGCCATTAGAATAGTTTTTTCAGGTTTTTTGGTTCTCAACTATAAGTGGACAAACAAACAGAAGCTTTGTATTCTCTGCATTGGCTTCATTTTTAAGCTCCTGTAAATCTGAGAAAAATAGATTAATATAAATAAGGAGGGGAAAGCTCAGGTTCAGTTTTACTGCTCCATAAAATATTTAAAGCTATCAACATTTTCTAAAAAGATATTAAAATCCCTGACACTGAGGATAAAAAATGGGACCTTGAATCATCTATTTAGCATAAACAAAGAGACACAAATTGGAAGTGAAGTATGATGGGTGTGAACCAGTGTACAAGGCCACTAACAGTTCTCCTATAAGGGAGCAGTGAAAATGCAATATTTGGCAGCGCCCTGACACCACCTATGAACTTGATGAATAAGCCTCTAAATGTGATGCTCCTGCATTGTCCTCACCTTCAGCTACATCCATTTATCCCCTCTTATGGGAAATGGCTCCCCGGTACGATAGATATATTCCCAGGCAGAGAGAGAGTGGGAGCACACAGCCACATAACCTCCCCCATTCCCCACCCTGAGCTCCCCCTCCTCTGTCCCTGCCTCCCCTCAGTGAAAATGAATAACAAGCCCAAAACATATACAGTACAGTGCAGCGTATTCTTCTTCTTGCTGAAAGGCCTTGTCTCCCTTTTAGCCCTGGGGTGCTCTGCTCTCATTGTCTGACAGAATGATTAATTTGACTGAACTTCACTTTGCAAACATCCCAAGTTCACAGTCTCTCTGTGCAGTTTGTGTCAGAGCTTTTTAGATAAAGTAGCTCGCTCGCCGTGCCACTGATTCCCTTTGTTAAATAAGAGGCCTGAAGATGTGTTTCATTAATAAATAATACAATGAAAAATGCATATTGCAATGTATAAAACTGCAAAGTTAAGACAGCAGGAGATCGAGTGAGTATGTAAAATAAATAACCACAGCCTGAACTGCACTTTTCTTCAGTTATGGTCAGAACAGCTTCCCTAACTGGAGTCTCAGGGTCTGTTTACTCCACACAACAGTGATAACAATGTGTGTTCACACAGATCTATGCAAGCCAGGCCAGCAGTTGGCAATGCAAGTTTGTAGTGAAATAGCATTGTGAAAGCACACGTCTGTGCACTAAGGCTTTCTGGTAAAGACAAACTTTTACAAACATCAGACCTTGGAGAATATAAAAATGCCTCTCCGCAGGTCAGAGTATTGAAACAGCAAATCCACATTTTGTTGGAGGAGCGATGTGGGTGTGCAGCCTTGATCTGAAAATTGCAATTCCTGTTTACAACGAGATTGAAAATGAAGGCGTTTCAAACTTTTCACTCTGCACCACAGATTCAAAAGTTTGCAGATTCAGGCACCCGAGGTTTTTGTGTAAACAGAATGCACAAGCACATTGAACACTCTGTTTGTGGCTGTTTTTGTTGTGTATATGGGCCCAATCTCTGATCTGGAGGGTCCAACTCCCTCCCACCCATCCAACCAGTATTCATACGTCTTATCCCTTCAAGCACTTCAGCTGCCGGAGCCTATCCCAGCTGTTGTTGGACAAAAGCTGGGGTATACTTTTGAATGGTCCCCAACAAATCACAGGGGTTACATACCAAAGAAGGAGAATTGGATATTTCACTGTGGTCTTGGATCATTGATGATAATAAGGGTTGAAACAAACATATAATTAAGAAACTTAATAAACTGTTAAGTGACCATACAGCTAGGCAGCACAGTTCAACTATGAGGCAGTTAGCATATTTCCATTGCATAACATCTTATTATTATCTCTTGTTTGAAAATGTCCTCATAATCAAGTGATCTGGTCAGGTTCATCCTTGTGGATTTAGCAATGGTGTGTTTTATGATTAATTATCAAAAAAAGCATCTACTCAAGCTTGCAAAGGGTATGCAGCCATTTTTGTTGTCCTTGTCAGCTACTCATTAGCTACATTGTTTTAAATACACAAGTTTTTAGTTTTTAACAAAACCATGGACACATCTACTTGTAGAATAAAAACTAAGAAGTGAATTTTGCATGACATGCAAAAAAATCAACTGTTCTTCTGGGATTTTGGTGAATGAGCCACCACCTTCAAAGAATTTCAGACAAAATTAGCAAACATTGTAGAGGCTGATATTGTGGTGTGCTGGTGTATCTATCAGATTATGATTGAGTGTTTTATTCATGGATGTGGTGCAGTTTCATCACTCTTTTAAAATAGTTTGTTAAAATTGTGGTGTATGATACAGACTTTTCTGTGTTGTTCTTTTTCATTTGAGCACATTGGAAAAATAATTGCTCTTTAATTTGCTGTTTGATGAAACTGATTTACTGTTGGTGTTTTGTCTCTTTATTCTTCAGCTCTATCATCTTTAATTTAACATTGGCTTTTGCAAACTATGAAACCATGTCAGGGTCGGTTTATTGCTCTGCTGTGTCATTGATTTTATGATAATCATTCATGGTGCATATGTGAGGTGCTACTGATGTACTGTTTTCTCTCTACAATGATTGTAACAAAAAATATCACTTTTAAATCAATGCTGTTAAAAAATCTCTGTAGGCTAACTAAAGGCAGATGATGTGCTGAAACAAAAGAAGGCTTGAAGTCTGCTTAATAAGAATTGCAGATTGTTCCTAACTTTGTTCACAGCTGCACTGATGCAGATTTAATATGCCATAGAGGGACCTAATGATAAGATATGAATACAAACCCACGAAGGACACAGAGCTGCATTCATAAGTGCAGCAAATGAAGAGTAAAACGGTATGAAGTCAATCATTTACTGTAATGTCTCAGATAAAGTTAGAGCAGTCTGAGGCCTTTATTTCTTCAGCTCATAAAGGTGACACCAGGTTGCAGGGTGGTTTCATGAATCAAAGTAAAATTAAATCAATATCTCAGCTCTTTGGAGGACTGTATGAGGCGGTCTGCTGGGATGTAAACTTTCCAGTCCTCTGCTGACTCCCTCACTGAGGACCGAAGTTTAATTCCCATCTCTGCGAGCTCTTGGCTCTGTGATCCATCTTAGTTTGCCTGTCAGCTTGTTCAGAGTAGAAAGATAAAATGAAAGGTTAAGCTGCAAAGAGGTGAGATTGTATCTCTTTCATTTTTCCATCACCAAAGTTTTCTGATCCACAGCACCTTGTCACACAGATTGACTCTGCCACGCACTCCACTTTCGTTAGGCTGGCAACCCGCTAGACCAGTGATCATCAACTGACGGACCAAGGGTTACATCAGGCCCCCCAGATCTTCCTAATCCATCTCCAGAATATCAACAAATACAAAAAAAATGTGAGGGGAGGTGTAGTGCAGAGGTTTTAAGAGTCCCCTTTTTCATTAAATCACCCCATCTTTTTAAGTGAACCCCACAATCAATTAGGATGTAAAACTTTTAAATATCTTTTTGTTTGATCTGTTTACAGAAACTCACCTGTCACATAATTAACCAGGACTAACAGAACATTAGTGTCAAACCCAGCATCTATCCCACCTGTCCTTTTCAGGGTTATCAGGGCTGGAGAGTATTCCATAGTGTAGAGTAGGAAGTTTAGTACATCTTCAACTGGTCATGAGCAAATCACAGGACTGGCATTTAAAGATAAAGTAGAGAGCACTTTGAGAACACAAACCTCCTCCAAGGTAGCTCACATATTGCTATGACATATAGGCAGTAGTTCCACGATAAATTACCATCACAATATGATTGAAACCTAAACACCGGCAAAAACATAACCTCCTTGGTGGAGGCAACTACCAAGCATCTCACATTCACATCTAAGGGTTATTTAGAATCACCGATAACCTTAATTGGCGTGTTTTTTGTTCAAATTTCATTGAGAGCAGTAAAAAAGTTGTAGTGATACCAGCCCTTGGGGACAATGAAGACCTACTAACAAACAATCTGCTCATGTGAGGAATATTTGGGGAAGTAATCAGTTCCTCCCAATCTCCCATTTTCCAAATGTATACAAGTTAAGCATGTAAATGAATATGCATTCGACACATATCTAATAAAAGAAACTAATCAATTTAAATCAACCAACAAAAAATGGACAAAAAAAGGCTACAGTTTTATGTGTGTCTGTTTTGACAAACAAACAACCACAGTGCAGGATTCTGGATCAGTGCCTGTGTTTGGCCTGTCCAAATTTTCCAAAGGGCCCAGGCCCCAATCAAACCAGGTCCCTGCCCAAGAAAAACCCTGCACTTGGCCCTTGGAAGGCCATGCCCCACTATTTGTGAAAAACTAGTTTAAGGAGTACAAGTCACAATTTGTGCAACATACAATACCCTGTGTCCTCAGCTGTGGTTGAAGTTGTCCTGAATAATAACCTTTGCATCTTTCTGTCCCTACTACATGATTAAATATGGCAGCCAGTGTGACCGCAGTGATGAGTTCAGTCTGTCTGTGGCAGGTCTAGTCCCAGACAAGAACATGGTCACAGAGAAACAGACAGAGCCCTGATGAATTTTTGATGAAGCGGGGTGTTATGGAGCTGTTAAATAGGTTAGAATAATACAGGTGAGGAGATGCACGCTGCACAGTATGAATAGAGGAGCTGTTTGATTTGACCCAATAAGGAGAAAAAACAAATCATACTTCCTCTGATTTCCACCGAGAAAACAGAGTTAAAAAACGTATTCTGTCTCTGTTCCAGCGCCATAGAGCCTGCTCAGGGAATGTAAATTGAGTTCTCTTGTTAACAATCGTGACTGTGTCCCATTGGGAAGCAGGGCAGAAAATATCAGTCAAATACAGAGCTCGCTGATGCTCAACATTGAAAGCACAGAGCTGATAGAAACCTGCAGCTGGTCTAAACACCCGGCAGTCCCTCTGTTAGTCTGCATCACGGCTGGGAGCGGGGTTGTTATTTTAGCTGCTTCTCTAAGGAAGATTCATAGGAATGAGCTCAGGTAGGAAAGTAATCTTATGGCTCATAGAACCCCATTAACTAGCCCGGCCTGTGCTCCATTTCACTCTCGGATAAGTCTGGGAATGAATGATTTAGTAGCAAAGAGAGGAAAAGGAGAGAGAAAGAAGTGAAGAAAATAAAGGAGGAACAGATGGATGTATCCAGAAGACTCACTTCTGATCTGATGAGACTAAATGTGATACAGTACAGTCCTGATTTCCTTTTCTACCATTCTAGGGCTGGGCAAAGCTCCCAAAGAAGATCTATACACCTTATAGGAAATAGGCAGACCTGGACGTATTGGAGAGTCATTAGGGTCTGGGCCTACCAACAGCTGACTCACACTAAGACTGTAAATGGTAAAAATGGACATGAGCTTAGCACTTTTCAAATCTTTGACTACTCAAAGCAGATACACAATTTTACAGCTGAGGCTGGACTCAAACCTGCAACCTCCCATTTACTGCACCACCAATGCTGGCTGCCACCTTATACTTAATGTTTTTGAATATCTGTTTGGCCATAGGTTGAGCAAAGTACATCTTTGGAAAATGGAGGACATGGAAAGCAACATGATGGAAGCACTTTGGCCTCTAAACTGCCAAAGTGAAAATAATAGAAAAAAGACTAGGTTGTGTGTTGAGCATGTGCAAAGCAGCTGGCCCACCCCTCACCAACAACAATCCACAAACCCATCTATCTGCCTTCGACCCACCAAACATCAAGTGGTGCCTTGTGATATCGTAACCTTGGTATTCCACTGCCTGAAGCCCAGGAAAATGTCATTCCAGGCAAGATCACAACATTTATACACAAGGACATTTGGCCCACTAGTGTGGTGGTGGGATAGTTGAATAGTAAAACACTCTATGTTAAAATGCCTTGTGTTTATGTTTCAGCTGGGTCGCTGGAAGGTAAATATTTGCATATTTTTGGTTACTAGCGTGTCTTATAGAAAATCATTCAAGTTTGATTTTTTGGGGGAAAAGTAATAGCCCAGTGTCACACTACTAGGAAAACTAGGGGACATTACATTTTCCTTGCCTTCCCCTCTGTTGTATTATTTATGTAATGTCTGACATATGATCAAATTAGATGTTGCCCTGGCTACAAAATTGATGAGGGAGCTGGCACCCTTGCAATCTGACAAATAACTGTAGAGCAACCAACGGATCCCGAGGACTGAGACTCCACTGTCAGCCAGGTAAAAGTAAGACTGTTAATTAACAATTCATGTTTTCCTAAAAAGAGACTGACACTGCTTTCACTGTAAGGGAGTGATGCCTAGTTTGATAAGTGAATAACATCTCCATTTGCCATTACAGAAAAAGACAAAGTGGCAATAGAAGGCAGCAGGTATCAGTCAATGTACCTACCAGGTAAGATTTATTATGACCTTTGCAACTCCAAGCCATTTTCTGATTTTGTTTTTATCCACCTGGATTATTATTTTAGAAAACATAAAAGAAAATAACTTTAAACCTGTCAAGCAGAATAAAGCTCAAGGTATCTTTTTTTCAGAAAATCTGGCCTATAATAATACAGAGGCTATTATTGCCTGATTGATATATTAAAATTTGTATGAATAGAGATACCTTACCTTTGAATGTAGGTAAGTTTCTTTGTGCTTATAATGTGGACAATTTCCCCATAATGCATTAAAACTGACCCTGCCAACATAACAGTTGAAGCAATCTGCCAGTGGTTGTCTTGAAGAGGAGTTCCCTTATTCTTAGTGGTTAGTCAGTCAACCAGTCGGTCAATAAAGGGTCAACTGGAAAAGAAATTCAAAATACATGTATACACATGTCAAGGACTTTAAATGTGCTGCTGTGGTATCAATACTGTATTCTTTTTTTTGTTGTTAATTATATCAAATTCACAATATGCTTGGTTCTCTACATATAGCTACAAACAATTAAAATATGATTTTGATGCATATTGTTCAGTCCTAAGGCCCCAATTGAAAAGAGAAAGAAATGCTAGAACATAATGCTGGCCTGTAAAAATGATGAGTAGACACAGTGGGCATGGTTAGGTTACAGCCAAGGCCAAAAGCTTTCCATAATTCAACGTAGAAAAAGATTTCAGTGAAGAATTATCATAATACAGCCCTCAGTCCTCATGCTCACCTCCTTTCAGGCAGGTACTATCCACAAAATACTTACACTAATCCCAACATTTCTGTCTCCTTGGACTGTAACCAGCCAGAAAATGTCCTTGGTGGCCTCGGAAGCAACATTAAGACCATGTCCAAAGCTTACATCTGTGTCGCTGTGAACTACTGTTAGTGCAAAAAAGAGAGGAGGTTTAAGCTATGTCCAGCAAATCCTTTTATTCCCCCCAGCAGTGGAGTCTCTGTTCCTCACCCTGGCTTATTTTCTGTGCTCCAGTCCTCCCCAGCAGTATTAATATGATGATGGATTCTGCTCCCTGACTCTGATACCATCAGCTGTGCCCTGAAGATGTGTATGTATGATAAAGCACAGCCTAGAGGTGGGCAATACTGTGGGCTGGTTTCACTCCTTCTCCAGAACTTGATTCTGTTAAGAAAATATTGATGCAGCAATATTGATCCTTATTTCATCTGTAGCCCAAAGAATTCAGGACATTTGGTTTGAGTTGAAATTCAGCAGATGTTAGGGGGAATGAGGCATCCAGACATTAACCTCCTGACCATGCCTATCAAATCAGTGCTATTGTTTGAATTTATGTAACAGATACCTTTCAGTACAGGTATTTTGGTTTTCAGGACAGCCTATCCTTGACATTTAGCCATGATAAAGCCTGATGCACCCAATACATGCAGCTTTGTTCTGTACTAACAAGAGCTTCTTCATGTCTTCATCTGATACACTTCACCAGATAACAGAAAAATATTCAAGATAGGACAAAACTTATGATTATATGTCCTGTCAGACTGGATGATCAGTCATGAAATACACACATCTTTGAATGAAAATGAGTGTTTTTACTACAATATTGTTCGAGGTAGTATGTTTCAGAACAGTTTCATGTCATTACAGCAGCTTTAACAGTACAGGCCCTTGTGTGTGCCCAGTGTTTTGTGTTTTGATGTGAAGTGCAAACTAGTTTTTACAACAACAGGTAACTGGGGTAGAGTATACAGGTCTATCATAAACATAAAGAAGTGTGATCCTTTCTGTTTTAACTTGAGATTTATGTGATTATCAAGGTTTAACTTTTAAGCTCATGCAAAAATGTCTGACTTGCCTTTGTGTTAGTTTCTAAAGCTCTTGAAGGCTCCAATGAAAAAAGCACTTTAATCTGACAAGGAAGGTATTTCATGACAGAACAGATAAGGCATTGAATTAGCTGTTTGAAAAGCAAAATGTTCCCTGGCCCCTTTTATTTTTGCAGGGAATGAGAGCTGATAATGCGATTGTTTTTACCTTTGTTATGCAGAGCTCACTTATGTACAGTCAGGGCACACAGCCCGTTCTTTTTGCACCCTACAACTGACTTTGTAAAAAGGCTTTGCACCATAATTATAGCCAAACAAGGACTGATATGTCCCAAACACGTCTTTAGATAATGTGCTTCACACACTGTTATAGGGCTCTACATCTAAGAGTACTTTCAGGTTCTTTTTTTAGGAACCACTTGCAGTCATTCAGTTTCTTTTTTGTAAACATTTGATTTAGTTTACTGGTGTAGCCATTTTATTTGAAACTGCAATTGCCATATCGCTAAATCCTGCCTTCCAATGCCACAAGCCAATCACATGTCTAGCAGCCACTAAACACACTCGGACTTCCATTTCTTGCAGTTTTAGTAATATTTATACAGTAATGACATCAGGAAAAGTCAGACTATGTGCATTGAGCACATGTAACAAGATACAAGGTGTTCCAAATAGCTTACAATGGAGTTGGCCATATTCTGGAATTTAAACCTCACGTTAACACACTAAACTGTCTCTTTGGGATGAAACTTGGTCTTCAGAAGATAAATGAGCATGTCCACATGCTTTCTACGACAACAAAGCATTACCAACATCAGCTCTAAAATTCTACTATATACAAAATTACACATTTCATAAAATCTGGTGAATAAACAGCTCCATGTCGTGGTTGTAGTTGAAAGTGAAGCCAGCTAGATGTAACTGATGTATACATTACAAAGACAGGGAAACCTGGCTAATGCTATCGTTATGTATTCACAGCAAAAATGCCATCTTTTGAGTTTAAATGTTGGTTAGCTTGTGCTAACAATAAATGGTGTTTTAGCATTTTTCTATTTTTAAGCATTTTTTCAGCAAAGGGTCCAGCTAGGGTTTCCCCACCCTTTCCATGTGAGCATAGAAGGACAGGGGCTGAAGTAGTTTGGTAAAGTTTACCAAAGAAAGAATAAACACTTACACACAAAGATATTAAACTACTGTGCATGAACAATAATGATCTTTGACAGGTTTGTCTCAAAAGGTGATGAAAACAAGATGATGGGGTGCTGGTTTGGCGGAGTGGTTAGCAACCATGGCACCCCATGTACTTGCTTCTGCCGGTCCAGGTTCGAACCCCACCTGTGACCAGTTTGCAGAGTGTCCTCCCCTACTCTCTTTCCCCCTTTCACAAGCCTATCCACTGTCTCTCTCCTATCATTAAAGGTACAAAATGCCCAAAAAATACATTAAAAAAAAAAAAAAAAAAAAAAAAAAAAAGAAAACAAGATGATATTTCTCCCTCTTGCACTGAGATCTGTAAACTCTTGCCTCTAGCTTGGTCTTGTTACCCTTCATTTCTGCTTTCAGATTCTGGTGATATCCTCCATGTCATAGTACTTTTTTGATGTCTTCTGTGAGTCCTGCAGAGAATCCTCCCATATGTCTTGGATGTTCACAGCTGATATTGTTAGTTAGTCCATTACTTGTCCAAGTGTGTTGGGATGGGGCCAGGCTTGATGTAGAGGTCAATCATTATGATTGTTAAATTAATAAAGTATCTGTTGCCAGGTAGACAATACTGCTTTTCCTCTAAAGCTGTTTAAAACTTGCAAACATCTCACAAAGTCAGACTAATTATCAATAAGACTGAACATGTGGTACTTAGGCTGGCAGATGTAGCTTGTGACAACTCAAGGTGACTTTTCAATTCCGCTGCGTTGAAGGAAGACTGAAGGGACCTTTGTTGACAGAAATTCAAAATAAGATGCCAAAAAAGTTCTGCACATACCTCTGTGCTCGTGTGGCCACAAGGCCATATGCTTAGGCTTTAATTATGAGGGACTTGGGGAGACTGGGACTCTGAGGCGAACGATGAATCACTGCCACTCCGCCTGCTTCACAATCCCTGTTCTAATGGATACAAGACTGCCCACACAGATCCCCTCCTCTGCAAATAAAGCCCATCCTCATGCACGTGTTAAACATACAGCTGACCCTACAGTTTGTGTCCAATTACACTTTCTACTGAGACTCATTAAAATCTGAACACACCAGTATGACAATATAAGGAGTGGAAATATGGACTGTGCAGACAGTCAGGCTATGTAACTCACATAGCCCGTCTGGACTGAGGCAATGCCAACTGAAATGCGCCTCTGGATCATTACGTTAAATGAGAACTTTTGGGGGATGTTTTATGAACAATTTGAAATTGTACTCCAAGACAGAAAAATAATCAGACTAAAGCCCCAGTCACACATTCCCTTTCTCATGGCAGTTGTGAACAGTTGTCATTATCCTGATGAAATGTGCTTTGGTCGCGGTGCATGCGCTACTTGATCTGGATCAGAATTGCATTGTCATGGACAAACAGCGGGGAACAGGGAAGGGTCTCGATACTTTTGAACTGTTCAAAACTGTCATGGAGATTCGCCACTCTCAGGATAGCTGGAAGCCTAATGCGGTCCTAAGGCAAACAGAATTAATGTGGCATGTACCGGGCTCAATTGAGCTGATCTTGGCTCACTCCTGAAAGCTTTCCGTGGACGACTGACAAAGACGAATCTGTTTGTGCCTTGTGTCCCGTTCAAGGCGACACAAGCAATGGGGCTCAATCGGCTTATGTGGCGTAAACTGGGCTTGAAACAGGCTGTCATGTCAGCGGGATGGAAATTTATGGAATCCTCGTAGTATCTTGTATTAACCTCACAGATGCAGGACGAACGCCCCTGAAGCTCTGTAGAAGTTATTGGTGGTGCATTTATGGGGTGTGTCCGGGGGAAAGAAAGTCATTTTTTCATGTTTCATACCGATCAAACCAGTCTTGCCAACCGTGTAAAGTTGTGCACAATCACCATAAGAAAGGGAATGTGTGACTCGCTCTCACATTCATTCACTGATGGTTTGTGTTTCTATGTATGTAACCTATCAGTATCAAATAACACCCTTTCATACACCACTGATGCAACACAGTTAAGTGTCTTGCCCATGGACAAATCGCCATGTGACACCCAGAGCTGGGCTCAAACCTGCAACCCTCTGATTACTGACCAAGCAAAGTATCAACCTGCACCAGCAATGCCCCAAGATGTCAGAGCAAGACAACGATTTAAGACTTCGGGTAGTGTCTTTCACCAAGGCCATTTCTGCCACTCAGCTTCTATCTTAAAGGTCCCATTTCCTGGTTTGTTTAACTGTTTACATCATGTCTGAGGTGGCTTTAAGCAAGGATTTGAACTAGGTTGAAAAATAAAATTACAAAAATTAGTCTCTGGAGAGTAGCAGATGAAGCTCTTTTGATCTCCCCTCTGGAAATGCTAGGATCTGAGGGGGCGGGGAGATTACGGGAGACTTTCATTATCAGCTCCTCACTGATTGGCTGCCCAAACAATGCCACTGGTAGACTTTCAAAACAATCATGGTGCCTGTCTGAGATAAGAAAACACACATGTAGGTGGAGCCTGTATAGCCATGACATAACAAACCCTAGGTTCCAAAATGACTGAGAGACAAGTGGGTGGTGACAGATAAGGCTAGGAAAAAGGAAAAGACAGAAACTAAGCAAAAGGCCAAACTACCTGTTTTTTATCAGGGGCCTGTTGCACAAAAGTAGGATGCAGACATCCAGGATAAATGACTAAGCCAAACTCTTCGAATCCAAAACAAGAGGGATCCAGCTTAATGGTTGCACAAAAGACAAAGCAAGGATGAGTGGCCAGGCGAAACCAGTCCTGGATCAGTACGCGCCAGCAATTCCTAAGGTAGGCTCTGCAATCAATCACAGAATTACAGATTCACCATGACAACAAGAGCTGCGTTCTCCTCTCCATCAGAGCAAGAAGTCCTCATGGAGGCATATGGGGAGGTAAAAGACACAAATAAAAAAAGAGAAAACACCACGTGGTGGTAATACTGCTACGACAGAAAGCATTGCAAAGCACTGCAGAGTGCGTAAGTAATGCTCTGATACACACTCAATGCACAGCTGAAACATCACAATTTTTCTCCAAACAGTTAACATCTCCAAAATCAAAATTGTGCCCTGATTATTTATTTGAATTGCATGTCAAATTGAAAAAAATTGAAACTGAAATTTTTTTTCTTACTTCAGCATTAGAAGTCTATTAAACTTGTCAGTTCAATTCAAATAGATTTTTATCAAGCATTCTTGCAAAAATATGACATTAAAGGAGACATATCATGCTTGTTTCTCCTTTTCACTATGCCAGACTAGGATGCCTGTAAAGCATTTCTGCCCTCAAGTACAAGTCATTTAGTTCCTTCATTGCCCCACAATAGCGTTCTCAATATCCTCATTTTAAGCCATTATCAAGGTCTTATTGAAACGCTTGGTTCTCAGACTGACCTAAAGTTACCTCGCAATGTCACAGCTCTTTGTGCTCTGATTGGTCAGTTCTGTCAGAGCTGCCGAGAGGGTTGAGCCAACCTGTCCATCTTCTTCTACTGTATTTTCCCGCAGGCTCAAAGCAGCAACCGCGTATTGAGTCCCCCTAAAAGCCAGAGCTGGTAATGAGCGAATGTGAGCTAGGGAGCTATATACTGCTACTGGTGGATGTGTTCCTCGGTGACGGTTTTGTGGCTAACGGACATCACAGAGGAGGAAGTGTTTTATCAGATTACTCCAATAAAAGAAATGTACCTCAGGTCGTCATGACGATTTAAATCTCGTGGTCATCTCGCAATGACCTATTTTCAGAGGCATCAAATCTTGTTCTAGGATATCAGAAAAAATACAATATCTCATTTTTTGAAAATTAAGGGGGTGTAAGGTCTTGTTTTCAAATGTATTATATTATATGTAAGTATTAAATCATGCATCAGCATGATATGTCTCCTTTAAGAAGAACAAAGAAGATCATAATAATAATAAAAACATTAATAATAAAGAAGTCAGGTAAAATTAAAAGGATAAGGACAAAAACATATTTTTTAAATGTGTATTATTTTATAATACAAGACTATGAGGAAGTTTATTTGATGTTTTTCAACAGGTTGCAAAATGAACTTAAATTGTGGTTCCCTCTTGATTAATAAATTTGATTGTAGGAAAAAAAATAAAAAATAAAATCATAAAGATGCAGGAGTTCAGATGGTGTTTTGAGTAATCTCACAGCTTGAGGAAGACCTCCCCTCCTGAATATCATGCATCAGCATTATACAATCAGTTTTAAAATATTTAAAACTTTTTAAGATCATACATTTGTCTCACTGTATTACCTGTTTTCTTCTAAATTGCTGAATATTTTGACATGCTGTTAAAATTTGTAAAGCAAAAAATGGATTAAACTAATATCCTCGGACAAATCTTTAAAAGGAGCTTTTATTTCATGTTTATAATTATTTTATGAGTGTGAACAGAGGAAAATTGTTTGAAAGACACAAAGTTATGGCAAGAAATTAAAGACTGGTTGAGTTATAAGTAATGATAACATAATGCTAACTGAAAAAAACAAATGTAAAAGAGATGGAGTTTTTTTGTTTTGTTTTGTTTTGTATAGTGGTGTCAAGTTATTTTATTTATTTTTTTGTCATTTTCTTTTACTGTCAAATATTATCTCATTTTATTATAGAAGTGAGGGCATTTCATATCACACTTTCTTATTATTGTTAAACAGGGGCAGATCACATTTGTGATTTTGCTCCTTTTCATGTTAGAGTTGTTTTTTTTTTTTGTTTCATTTTTTTGAACTTGGCAACAAGCTATGTATATCATCTAGTCAAGGTAGGGGCATGTTATTGACTAGCGTAGCAAATAGCATACTAACAGTAGCCAGCAAATATTACTTTTCTAAAGACAATATGGTTTAAATTCCGCAGAATATGTAGCCTTGTTTCTTAAAAATCTACACAAAACTAATGTGTGTTACTCAGACAAACAAACTAAAATAAAATACATGAAAATATGCGATATCTTGATAATTTACTTCTAACTCATGATGTGTGTTTCCTTTAGTTAAAATCATTTTTTCTCATTTATCCTCATTTAAAAGAGTCCCTGAGTTCTTTGAAAAGCATGTTAAATGAAATGTATTATTATCACTCCTATACCTCTTATAGTCATTATCACACTCTAACTGTAAGAAACATGCTGGTTTCAGATGAGAGAGATGCTAACTGAACAGCAGGACTTATGAAGCCGGCCTGTTAGCCTGGTCTGGAGCAGGTTAGCTGCACGGAATAAATCCCCATGGTAACTTATGTGCCTTCACTTTCATGAATCCAAATCACAGCTAAATTCATCCAGGATCCTGGAAAATCCCAGCTTCATTCCCTATCTAGATTTTGTGAAATACCCCTCTGGAGCATCAGGTTGAGCTTGTGTATATTTCAGAAACCATACCAAGTGGCCTGACTTGGACCAGCTGGGTCCCCAGCTCCCTCCTCCCCTCTCTGTCCTTGTGTCATAAGAACCTTGTTAATACTAGAGTCAGCAACATACTATGACACCATGAGGACCAAAATACAAGATAAAAACATGAAACATGAATAAAGAAAAAAGGCAATAAAAATTAAGCCAGGAGAATACAAATATAAAACACAGAAAGCAATGGAAGCACTAGGACAAGAAAACAGTAAAGAAATAATATCTATAAAGTGAGGCAAAATTCCATAACAAATAAAAGTATGGACATGAACAATCAAAGAGGAGATAATAGGCAGAAAGTAGAAGAGTAATTCTTAAAATAAATTCAAATAGGAATTCAAATGAAGCAATGACATTATTATTAAAAGTATTTGAAATAATCTAACAACAGAGAGAAGGGCTAACAGTAATAGTAGCTAAGAAGATGAGAGGGCCTAAAATGATAGTAAAACAGAAAGACAAGATGAAGACCAGTGGTGGGAACAGCTTGTAAAATGTACTGAGTGAAGTCACTCATGAAAAAAAAAGCAGCTTCACTGCATTAAAGTTACACCCTGAAGTTAAAGCAACATGACCAATGTAGCTCACTACATCCAAGCTACTTTTGTCTATTTAACAGATATCATCATTTTCATTATCATCATCATAATTATTATTATAATTACTATTATTATTGTTGTGATTGTTATTGTTTTGCTGCTTCTCTGTTACACATTTGTTGGATTATTATGTCTGTTTAACCTCTATATCTACTATATTTTTACTGTTGCCTCTCTTTAACCCTCATGTTATGTTCATTTGTCAGGAACAGCAATGATGTTCCCAGGTCAATTTGACCCGGTGCATGTTTATTTATCTAAAAGATGTCCAAAACCCATAAAATCCTCCCAAGCATTGTTAGTAATTCCTTACTAACTCCATTATTAACTATTCTATCAATTTTTAGTGCAATGGTGCTCCTTACCTCTCACAGGTAATGGTTTAATTAGGATAATTCACTCGTTTTCAATATGAAAAATACATGTTTAAACTTTTTTTTGTTGTTGTTTCAGCACTACTTCTGAAAGACCGACATAAAAAATAAAAGAGTTTTGCATAACATTGAAACATAACATTTAGATTTTATTTTACATACATGTACTGTTTGTGAACCAGAAATGAACGAAATAACAACCAAAAGAATCCATGTATGGTTCGTTCTTTCGTTATTCTGTTTCAAAACAAAATCAAAAAAACGAAAAAACGGACTTGTTTTTTTGTTTCTCTGTTTTAAAACCAAAACAGAAAAACGGAATAACAGAAAAACAGAAAAACGACGTTTTTCTGTTCTGGTTTTAAAAATGGAAAAACGAAAAATAAAAAAAATAAAAAGATTTTGTTTATATTCTTTCTTTTTGTGAATTTTGGCTATTGCAGTATTGAGGAAAATTAATGAAGGCGGCTTTTAACAGCTTTATATAAAAATAAGACAAATAACTCACACTGAAGGTTTATACAGACATGTTCCTGAGCTTTTTTATAAGAAACAGATTGCTGACGATCCACTGCACTCCATCTCATCCGCGCGCATTTGCGCACTCCCATGAGTGTATGAGACAGCATCAGTCAGTGCACAGTCTGCTACTGTCTGATCTGCTCACAGATAAACCAAGAAACATCAGAACAGATGATGAAAATAAGCTTTTTTCCTCTCGCTTTTCACCTGTTCCGCGCGCTATGACTCATTTCATGCGTAACGGCTTTGCGCCTTTCTCTTCTGCAGTGCTCTCTCATCAGTAAAGAGGCATTTAGGATCATCAGAAATAAAATAGCCCTTACCCATAATTACTTAAGTGTCGGCTCACTTAATGTGACATCAGGTGTAAAAACACCAGATTGTGCTATGGGAACTTCTCCAACATTGCGCAGCATGTTTTTGGTTTCTTCGTGTTATTTAGACCCTCTTCACATCAGCCTTGAAACTCCTTCACCACCACAGAAGCACTTTGGCTAATCAGATGTGCACTGATTAGTTTCATAACTTAAAGAAAAAAACTCATCCATGTTTAAAATCAAAATATCCCACGAAGAATTTAAACAAAGTCTTATATGTTTATCTTTCGTTTTTTCATTTTTAAAACCAGAACAGGAAAAACGTCGTTTTTCTGTTTTCTGTTATTCCGTTTTTCTGTTTTGGTTTTAAAACAGAAAAACAAAAAAACAAGACCGTTTTTTCGTTTTTTTGATTTTGTTTTGAAACAGAATAACGAAAGAACGAACCATACACGGATTCAAAAGCAATATGAACAAGGTGTGTATGTGTCTGTCTGTACATCTACCTGGCACCTCTTCCTCTTCCTTTTTTTCCCTGCAGCAACTTAGAAACAAGAGGACCATGATTACTTTCCTATGGTGCTGATCCCAGGACACACAAAATGCACTCTCATACACCTATACAGACATGCACACATCTGCACAAACACACCCACTCACACACTTACTTCCCTCATGCACTGATGTACGAGGTGCAGTCCTCTCCTGGATCTCCCTCACCATGACTGCTATCCTAGTGGGCCGTGGCACTGTCTTTATTATGTTTTCTGCAGACAGTTTTACCAGGTGCATATTTGGGGATGAGGACCACTGTATTTCACTTTTTTTTTTTACATGAATGTCTTGCTTGGAGGAAACGGAATATCAATACCCTCATCTGGTTCAAAATCAGAATCATTAGAATCATCTTCAGACACATCCTCCTCTATTTCACTGTCATGATCAAAGAAGACATCCAGAGCCTTCTGGACTGTCATATTTTTGCTTCTGCTGCTTATTTTGTAAAGGTTGGCCCAACAGAGTGTGATGTTGGACTCACATGCAGAGAATCTTTTATATGTTTTGCCCTTCCCCTGTTGAGTGTCCACTGAATGTGAGTGGAGTTTTCCCGTAACGTAAATGGTTGCCTTCAAAAGTCATAAAACCTGCACATGTGTGTGTTTGTGTGTACGTGTGTGTGTGTGTGGGGGGGGGGGGGGATGTTACATGAAGGGGATGTTTGCAAATATGTGAGATGAACCATTTTCATTTTGTATGTTGATTACACTAACTAAGGCAAGCAGAAGAAGTTTCATTCTGAAAAAATACTTTAAACTATTTTTCCTAGATCTTCAAACTTTAAAACGGGTCAATTTGACCCGTAACATAACAGGAGGGTTAATTTGCTTTACAAATATTTAAGTTACTGCAGAAGGTTCTGCTTAACAAACCACAATTACCGCTAACATAATCCACATTTATTTTGAGAAAAAAATAAGATTAAGTAAAAAATATATATATAGACATATTTATATAACCTGCAATGGACCAGCCATGACCTGATGAGGGAATGTGGGAAAGTTTTAATTGGCTTCAACCATAACTATGTTGATGATTTATGGTCCAAGTCTTTTTCTTCACATCAAAGTGCTTGAAATTTTACGTATAAAAATCAATAATGGCTGCATTATAAAGGTCAAAACCAGCTACAAATTCTACAACTGGCAGACCTCTCAGCTTAAGACAAGTACAGGGCGGTGTCAGCCATTGTAACAACAGAGCTCAACAATAAATACAAACTTGATCCAAAACTGTGTTCAGTAATAGCATCTAATAGCTCAAACTGAAAGGGACAACAGAAAGCACTGCTGATAATATTTCCTGTAACACTTCATTGCTCAAAATGAACTAACCATGATTTCCTCAAACCAATGTCAATAATGTACTCACCTGTGTCCCTTCCAGGCAATTACTTCAATCATTTAATTACTCAATAGTGCAAAGTTAATCAATAAATTATGCAGCCACCTGCATAAGTGAACTGGTGAAGACTCTAAATGTTGATGGGTTACTCTGAGATTGAGGGTACTGCAGCTCAAGAGCACAATAATTAAGTTCTTCCAAAAAACATGTTTTATGTTGGATAAAATTTGATCATGAGAGTGTTTGGTTGTTGATTTTGTGTTTGTGTTTTTCTGTTTGCTCCCAAATTTGTTTCTCAACCTTTGCAGGTCACTTTGTAAACCTTCATTTTTAACAAGTGCTATACACAATAAAAGTTATAAATGTATAAAATGCCATGTTATACTCCACGGCAGCTTGTGATATGGCAATAGCTGGCTATAACTTTTTCTTCTTCCTCTTTATGAAGATCCCAATTAGCACTGGCAAAAGCATTGGCAAGTCTTCTTGGGGTCCAACACACACACACAAAGTCAGGCAAAAAACACAATTTTATGGCCAATAGTCAGGTAAATATAGACAGCAGAGACTATAATGCCCCATCCCTATCAACCCCCTATAAAGACATTTTTTAATTCATAATTTAAATACAAACTGTTAGGTTTGGTTACTCTCTGGCATTTAACCTTGACACAGTCTTTATACTTGTTAGTTAGTGACTCATGTTGAGTTATTACTTGTTTGTACTTTACCTTGACTATTCGAGCATCAGACACCAAAATAACACAAATACTTTCTTTTGACCAATCAATGAAAAAGCATTTTTCTTGGTGTATGATGTATGACAGTACTGCCTCTGAAGAAGCTTGCTGCCTGAGGTTACTTCTGTCACCCAAAATTCATCTGTATAGCTCAAACAGTGCCCACATTATGGCAAACAATATCACTGAGTGATAACTGAAGCCTACAGCTTCAATCTACAGCTCAGGTATGGCAACATGGACAAGTGGGGTTATCTCACAAGAACAAAAAATAATATAACTCCAGGCGGTTATTAGGCAGAAGAAGTATGTCCATTTTTTCCCCAAAAACTTGTGTTCATAGAATAACGAAAAAGCACAAGTTCACTGCTACATTTAGTTTTGCAAACCATCAACATATTCAACTGTCAAAGTTATCTCTAAGCTGACACAACCGATGGAGCATGTTCAATATATTTTTCTAGTCCATCTTGTCAAAAGCCCAAAATGACTGTTTGGAAATGGGCAGGACCTTTCATATCCAGCATGTGACTGTCCAATCGTACTGCTAAAGGTAAACTATAAAAGCCAATCAGATAACTTAGTAGATAGGCATTACTGTGCTAAAGCATAAAACCTGAGCTACTCTGTATCACAAACTGTTTACTTAAAGGGAAACTCCGGTTTTCTGACACCTGGACCTTATTTTTAGGTTTGTGCATGCTCATATACTCACTCAGACGAACATCGTGCAGCTCGGAGTCCTTCAGAAGTTATTTAGATCCAACCGATGTAGCCGCACTTAGCGGGGGCCACGGCAATGGAGCTTCAGCGCGGGACATAATCTCTGCAAAATCGCTCATTTCGACTATATTTTTTCATCCATCGGCAGTGTTATCATAAAGTCAGCTCGTCTACCGTCTTCAGGTGGGTCAGCTGACCTGGTAAACAAACTTTTGATGACGTCATAGCCGCGCGACACAAAGGTACAGCTGATTTACTTTTTGCCGGCATTGCTGAGCAACATGGCAGAATATTTATCTGATGTCAAAGAGTCAGACTACTTTGACGGTTGTCCTTACCGGTTTGAGTCTGAGTACACGGATGAGGAGCTCCATGAAAGAAGAATGTGGAGGGAGAGAGACGAACAGCTGGCTCGAGAACAACAAACAGGAGCACGTCCACGACTCAATGCGAACTGGTGGTGCGCTTGTGGACAGTGTTCGCCTATAGCAACAGAAGAGGAGTGTGTTAGCTGCTCAGAGTGGGATTTGAGACCGGCTGACAAGCGTATGGATCTATCCAGGAGTATATGTCTGACTACTCTGGAGGATTTCTCTGCAATGACAAACTGGGCTGTGGTAGAGACGAGCGATTTTGCAGAGATTATGTCCCGCGCTGAAGCTCCCTTGCCGTGGCTCCCGCTAAGTGCAGCTAAATCGGTTGGATCTAAATAACTTCTGAAGGACTCCGAGCTGCACGACGTTTGTCTGAGTGAGTATATGAGCATGCACACACCTGTAAATAAGGTCCAGGTGTCAAAAAAACGGTGTTTCCCTTTAATATGTTGGAAGTGAAGCAAAATACCCTTTCTCTAAAGAAATTATTGAGGTGTTATTTGTTCTTCATTTGATAAAGAAATGCTGTCACATCTAAAAAACCTGCTACTGAAGGTGTTAGCATCTACGCTAATCTCTGTATGGGCAGTCACCTCCTGCTGCTGGTAGCTAAAACCTCCTCCTGCTATCACAGATGCTGGAGGCTGATTGGGCCCTGCTGCTCTGAGCAGAGCTGTAGATTGAAGATTGGCAAAATGAATCTGTCTGGTTACAAACATAAAATCAGGTGGATCCAACTGCACTGCAAGGTTAAATTATCTCACTATTCAATATTAAACACAGTGTCAGTAGCTGATAATCTTGCAGTAAAGATGGACCTGCCTGATTCACTGTTTGAAATCATGCAGATCCATTTTGCCAAGCTTCAATCTCCTAAATCGTCATGGCCTAAAGCTGGACGGCCCAATCAGGGAAGAGGCAAAAACTGAAGATGTGATGAGATCAGGAAGTGATTTGATCACGGCATGTTTGAAAAGAATGGTGCCTTCTTAATCAGGTTCTATGGATGCAGCAATATCTGTGGTTTTATAGGAAATTGACTCACTTTCTTCCTTAAAACAGGACCAAAGAACATTGCGTAAGGTTTCCCTTATGAAAAATCATGTTTTTGCTTTCTCCCAACCAGGGATCACTGCTGGGAAACTGGGATAGATCCAAAAATCCTCAGATGATGATGGGTAGTCTACGGTAGTTGTGGTTAATGAGAGATACCTGGCGAAATACGCTCTCTGCAGAATTACCGGGAGAACTTGTCCTATCACATTTAAGTGCTGCATGATACATCTGTCTGGTACAATTTAATGTAAGATGATAGTTCAAGGACTGAAACGTATTTTAAGCTGCTAACAGGTGTATCTACAATATCATACTGTGGCTTGATGTGAATTATGTGATGAGTGTGACTGGTAGAATGATCATCAATCACCTGCTGCAGTTGTTCTTGAAGGTTCTGCCTCTAAAAATATTTTCTTCTCCAGATGAACTAGTGAAATAACCTGTGTCGGTATTATGGAACTGTCTGTGTGTCAGGTGAACTACTCATGCTAAATATCCAACAAGGATGAGGGGTTAGATTTGAAATTTAGGACTACTTCTCAGATCAATCCATCCAACAATCAATCAACCTTTATTAGTATTACTACATCATGAATTGGTTAAGTTTGAGTTTATATATAAAGATGGAGCCACTGTTAAATGTCACTCTAGTAAGGGCAAAGGTTAAGGCCCAGTAGCTGGAGGTTGACTGGGAATTGGTTTGAACTCGAAGGGGGAAGCTGAAGTCGCATCTGTGGCCAGATTAAACAAGTTATGTTCTCAATCATGTATCAAGCTTCCTGTAATCCCATGATACATTCAGGATAGGCTGTCAGAGTGAACACAAACAGCCTTGATGCCTCACTGTGTATTTTCTACAAGTGTATTATTCAGGTGGGAAAGGCTGACGTTCATGACCTGTGACTGACATAATATGCTACCCTATTTCAGATGTTCTGCTCTGGGAAATTGAAAAAATGTTTGAAGAGACACTGATCCTCACAATATCTGAATAACCAACAGCATACTCTGTTAGTATAGAAGAGACATACACAAGATAAGTATGTGCCCATACATCACAGCATACTCTCAACAAGTTTCACATAACTGACACACAGATAAGGAGAAAAACAGACCAAAACCTGCCATAAGAAACCACAAGAGAGCTAGAATAAATATCACATACACAAATAAAGTATGCATGTATGACCCATGAGAGCTCGGGCCTCTCTCAAGCTCCAGGCTGAGAATCAAAGCTCCACTGTGCTGTTTATGTGTATACAGTGCCCTCTACATTAATATTTTGTGCTGCATCCCTTCACCAAGATTACAGCTTTGAGCTGTCATCTGTAATGTGAGCCTGGGTTGGTGAACATGAGGCAGAAGATGTGAAACCAGACCGCTGTACAGAATTTCTTCAGATGTGTCAGAGAGTGACACTTTTGAAGCTCATGCTACAGATTTTCTGCATGGCTTGGGTCGGACAGATGGTGGCCAGAGCAAAAATATGTATTCCTCTTTTCTGGTTTTAGAGGACATCGTGTTTCCTGAAGAGATGTCAGGGACTTCTGAAGTAAAAAGTAAAAACAGGATCAAAGACAACTCTACACAGAGGAAGCCACATTTTTCATTTTACATTCACCTCCATAAATAGAGTTCTGTGAATATAACAATCCAGACACAAATACCATCTCTGAACTTTACCGTCATCCTCAAGTTCCCTTTCAGACTGTAGACAATGGTCATAGGACACAAAGAAGGTCTGGAAAGTGTCCTGTTTCCATTGTCTAAGTAACATATTGGTTGCAAAGGAAGCAACACAGACTTGGCTGTAAGTTCCTGAGGTTGCATTGTTGTCCAATAATAGACAATGGGTTCAAAAATTGCTCAAGGCATTGCCAATTAATTCCTTCCAACCAGTCTCAATCCTGATGCTTGGAATTACACCTAAATGCCATTATAGATTAAAAACAGTCATTGTAGTACAGCAGGGATTCATCTTAAATCAGTTGCTTGGTTTACAACAAAACTTTCTTTTACTTTACTTTTTAACTGTTTTTTTCTTGAATTTGATCTGTAGTAAAGATTTTTTAACTCTGTATCCAACAGGCAGAGGTCAGCTATCATATTTTGTAGCACACAATGCTTGGGGTTATGTTTTTTTATCTAAACACAGAAAGCTCTATTTTCATCCACGCAACTGGCACATTATGACATGTTTTTAATTTAGAGGAGAAACAGGAATGTGGTGCTTATTATGGACGAGTGGAGTTTTATATCCTAAATAGACTTGTGCTTATATAACACTTAAATAGCACTATTCTAGTTTCTTTAATTACTCAAGGCAGCTTTACACTGAAGGATAGATCGACCATTGGCAAAAAGTCACAATGGAAGTAGTCCGTCAGTATCCTATCAGTATCAGTACAGCACATCCACGCCCTACATGAGCTTTTACATGCCACCACTAAAGTAGTAAGCAAAAGTATCTCGGGGTTAAGTGCCTTGCCCAAGGACACATTGCCATGTGGAAGCCAGAGCTCGGCTTGAACCTACAGCCTACCGGTAACCAAAAGAGTGTACTACCAGACTGCACCACTGACACCCCTAAAGTACTGCTCAGTATGTTTTACATGATTTCCCATTAAATAGACCTCTATGTTCAAAACAAAAAAGGTTTATAACAGCAGGACTTCTCCCATTCACCAGTTTACAGGGGAATGCACCCTCCACCAAGGATCTACAGTGTAACATTCAAACAATGTTTTTTTAATCAGCAATTTAAGCCTAATTGTTAATCTTCAATGCATCAGTACAACTCCCATGCACTTAACTCTCACAGTTATCCTAAAACAGGGTCCACACGTGGGGATTATCTAAATCTTAAGACATGTTTTCATCTGTTAGAGAGCCCATGCATGAAGACAAAAAAAGGCATTTAACAGTATTGGTTAATTTTCTTTTGTTTGTTTTGTTCTTTTGTACATACGGTGTGTGGTGTGCTTTGATACATAGCAATAACAAGACGCAACATAGAAGTCGACATATGAGAAGAGGGAATGATGGTAGTCTTGGACCTATTTTTGCTGGACAATTCCTGAATAACACAAAAAAAATGAAAAGGTTGTGAAAAACCTGGAGACAAGAGACAGGAGAACATGTGAGCTTGTCCTCCATTTCTGAGGTCCACCAAACTTCCTCATTTCTTGATTGGCTACATTTTGTTCCACGTCATAATTCACAGATTCATGACTCAGGAGTTGTCGGCTTTCCCCACACATGAAGATTTTTGTTCATAAATATTGAACAAATTAAATATTTACGGTTGTCGGCCCAACCTGCTTTAGAGTTAGTTATTGGGAAAAATTCCCCGTAACACACCTCAAACCACAGGATAATTTTATAGGATAACTTAATAAGACATAAGATTACCTGGCGTTTGCAGTCCTTAGTCAGGAAGGGGAAAGTCGGGGCAAAAACAGCCCAATAATCCTTATGTGTGAAACCCACTTAAGTTTTATGACAGAAATCAGTTTTAACAATGCCAACCCTCTCTAAATGTAAAGGTTTACTTAATAAATGCCGAAACCTGTCCCAGGAGAAAAGCCGTATTTATAACCAGTGGCTCAAGAAGGCAAACCTAAAGTTAACAATAAAGTAAGCAAACATATAATTGTGAGTGAAGATCATATTGTCCAACAGTCAGCATTTTTATTTTCATATAAGTGCTGTTGGGGTAACAATAATTCACAAGGGCATTGGTGTGAGGGGGATATAGACAAACCTGGCATGAGTGATGGGCTGCAGGTGCCCTTCACCCTCCTCTAAAGACAAACAACTCAAACTCCCTAGCCTTTGATAAAGAGACTTGCTCCTCTGTGGATCACAGGGGTCATTATTTATCCTCCCAGAGGCGTCCTGCTGTACCACTGGGGGCCACATCAGCCTGAATCTAATTTCAGATATTTACAAAATAAAGTCTGAAGACTCAAACTTCGGTCTCACTGGCTTAGCAACAACCTTATTCACTCTGACTCCATGTAGCAACAAGGTATGAAGGACGGCGTCACCGGGATCGGCAGCGTCACCCCCTCCTCCCCGTGGAAACATACTGTGACCCTCAGCTGTATTAATTATCCCATCCAATGTTGTCAGCTAATTAACTGACGTTTAACACAGGAAATGGCTGGAGCACTTCCACACAATTAATCAGTGTCAGGGAATAAATTAACAGCCCTCCTTATTATTGAGGGGTCTGCCTTTAAATTGGATTTTAATTGTGCTAAAGAGGTTATTTTTAAGTCATGGTCTGAGGCAGAAAATGTTGAAGGAAGAGTTAATTTATTGACAATGCAGGCTTTGTTGATGCAATTATTGCAGAACAGCCTCCTGATAAAAGCCAGAAACTCAGACCTGTAGAAATTAATCTTGAAAGAGCCTCATTTCACAAAGGGAAATTGATGCATTATGAATCGATATATAATATAATGGCAGTTTAGAAACATACTTGACAGAACAAATGTAAGGACATTCAGATAACATAATATGAGTAACATAACAGCCCAAAGCTAAAATGATTCATTAAATTAATTATTTAAAATGTTAAAACTTGACTTAGCATGGGTCAGCATTGCCCAATACTTATATAAAATGATCACCAATGTTTTTTTTAAAAGACAAAGGCCCGGTTTTGATGAAAAAAAGTCATTTTTTTTAGTGAGGTTGCTACATAATTCTCTGTCACAGCTTTGTCTCTTTTAAAAGCCCTTAAAACACAGGGACACATATTATAAATAATTATGTTGTTTTTATTAAATGTTCGATTGATAACACATTGTTCATGAGGGAGTGTGGCTGAAGTGCTGAGGCATAAACAGGTTGAAGCTCAGCAGTAGGATTGTCACCAAGGCTGGTTTGCAGACAGCTTGTGTGTGTGTTGGGAACACAACAGTACAGATTAAATACATTTCAGTCTTTTTTTAATGTCACAGGAGAAAGGAGGGAGAAGAAGATGAAATGTTGAGCAGTGGAGATGCCCTTCACCGACCTCTGAAGAGGAACAACTCAGAGCTGTTGATAAAGAGGCCTGTTCTGCACCGGATCATAAAGGTAAATCATAGTTTATATTCCGTCTGCAATGAATAACTACCTCTCCTGTGGCTGGATTTCACTTCATATATTCAGTCTCAGATCTGAATTTTAAATTGTGGAGGCAAACATTTGTATCAGAGAGACGTCAGCAAAGCCTTTTGATAGATATATCACCTCTCATCACAGCCTCTGATGAAAGAATATTTCTGAAAATGGTTTAATCTGGCCTTAGGAACATAGACCATCGTCGTAAACCGTGTTCATACCAAACGCGAAAACAGTGTTTGCGTCTTACCTTTATGTGATTTAACTTCACACTTCATACAAACTGAGGTGATTTTTTGCCCCCGAGGAGAAACAACAGGGTTGGTCTGTCTCCTCAGCACAACAATCTATTGGCCCTTTTCTACTAACACACCTTGGCCCTACTCTGCTTGGCCCTACTTGATTTGCAACGTGTTACCACTAGCCTGGTACCTCCTAAAACAAGCTAGTTTAAGTACCTACTCCGCTCTGGTTCTAAGCGAGCTGAGTCGATACTGAAAGATGACGTCACCGACGGCCGGATACTGACTGGTCAGACAATGTCGTCATTGATGTAGCATGCAAGCGGTAGCTAACGTTAGCTTACCCTATTCAACTTTTCTTTGCAGTTGGATTGCTCTCGTCCTCGGCTTCATTCTGTTGTATAGCTTCCAAAACTCTCTTGTGCTTCTCAAGGTGTATTTCTTCTTACCACCTGCAGCCTTCTTCTGCTTTCCTTTTTTACTTTGTGACAAAAAGCCACAGATTGTTGTGTCACGCTCAAAGTGACATCACCGCAGAGCCATTCAGCGACACTGCAACCCGTTGGGCAGGCGACTGGGGCTAATGGAAAAGCAGCACAAGGCGAGTAGAGTAGAGCCAGGTAGAGTCGAGTAGAGTAGAGTAGGGCTAATGAAAAAGGGCCATATGTTTACACCCTCTCCACCAATGATCAATTATTCTGGGTATTTCTACAGTCACCGTTTTCTTCTTTTATTTTTTTAAGATAATATATTGGTCATTTTGTGCTGTAACTGATAGGAGAGAGACTGACAGTGGATACGTTTGTGAGAGGAAGACACTCTGCAAACTGGCCACAGGCTGGATTCAAACCCGGACCGGCATATACCGCTCTTACATCTCTTGTGGCATTTAGTGGCCGTACATACACTGTCTCGTAATTTTAAAGCAGCTCCTCTTCGTCATGGTCTTTGTAGGAAATCATGAGAAGCATAAACAAGGTCTGTGGGAAATGTAGCATTTTACGCTAATTTCACAAGAAGCTACCAGTGTGCTGGACAATGAAAGTAGACATTCGGAGCATGCTTGAGTCTGTGCACACATTAATGGCCCTTTTCCACTAGCACGCCTTGGCCCTACTCTACTCGGCCCTACTCGATTTGCAGCGTGTTTCCACTAGCCTGGTACCTCCTAAAACAAGCTAGTTTTAGTACCTACTCCGCTCTGGTTCCAAGCGAGCTGAGTCGAGACTGAAAGATGACATCACCGACTACTGGCTACTAATTGGTCAGACAAGTCATCAATGAGTCATGAGCGAGTCGACCTAGCATGCTAGCGGTAGCTAACGTTAGCTTTCCCTTCATACGTCTTTTCTTTGCAGCTCGATTGCCCTCGTACTCGGGTTCATTCTGTTTATAGCTTCCAAAACTCCCCTGTGCTTCTCAAGTGGTATTTCTTCTTACCACCTGCAGCTTTCTTCTGCTTCCCTTTTTTACTGGGTTTGTGACAAAAAGCCACAGATTGTTGTGTCGCGCTCACCGCAGTGCCTCTCAGCTGTCTACAGCGACGCTGCACCCAGTTAGGCAGGCGACTGGGGCTAATGGAAAAGCAGCACTTGGCGAGTAGAGTAGAGCTGGGTTAGTTGAGTAGAGTAGAGTTAGCCTTGCAGAGCAGACAGACCTGCCTGATTCTGAAATCCTGCAGGTCCGTCTTGCAAGCCTCCGTTGTCCAACGAATTCACTTGGCTGAATTCTTAATGGCCCAATCAGGAAAAAGAGGCGGGAGCTGTGGAAGGCGGACATGACAACAACTGGAAGTTGAAAACCGGAAGTTGAGAACGAACATGCCGATTAGCCTATTGTCCTCATAGATACTTAGTAAAACTTGGCAAAATCTGCCCTCCTCAGAAGTTTACTTGTAGGGATTGTGTTTGACAAGGTTCATGTCATATATAAATGTTAAATGAATCATCAGTGTGGTACAATTTAGTGTAAGACGATAGTATAAGGCCGTTAGCTGTTAGCAGCTAAGTTAGCAGCTATCGGCTAATGGTCATTTACTGTTGTTAGCTGTTAGCGGCTTAGTTAGCAGCTAACAGCTAACAGTCATTAACTGTTGTTAGCTGTTAGCGGCTAAATTAGCCGCTATGTATGCTACTTTTTTTTTTCAATTCTTTATTCAGCCATTTCAAGTAACAAACAGGCACATTTTGCATCATACAGTCTTCAAAAATCACTGACCAGCATCAGCAACCAATATAAATGTATATATAAAATTTATATGCATATATAAAAGAAAAAAAAAAGACAAATTCAATGAAAACATTGCTTCAATATAGGAGGCAACCCTGCTTGATGTGGATTGGTCTGGGATGAATGTGACGAGCAGAACGATTATCCAATCACAAGCTTGTGTTCTTTTTTTAAACGTTCTGCCCCTGAAAACAAATTTAAAGGTCTCCTACCCAGATGGACTAGTGAAATAATTCTGTGGCAGATTTATGGAGCTGTCCATCTGGCTTGTCAGGTTAGAGTAGAGTAGGGCTAATGGAAAAGATGCCATAAGACTCATCCAACTTTCATTGACAAACATATTTAAGCATGCCTTTTCTGTTTGTATCCCCCAGACTTAAGGACTTAGAGGTGGGGGATATGGTGAATAAAAAATAATACTCACTGTTAGCACTTCTTTGCGAAGTACTGTCCAGAAAAATCTTGCATCCATTAATATTGGCAAGTAAAAGACCTGAGCTTGAAAAGCACTTTTCTTGTCTCTGAGATTTCAAAGCAGATTTCCATAGTTGTTTTAGCTCGAAGCTCTGAAAGATGGATCTGCCTGATGACAGTCAAGGAATCTGGTTCGTTCACCCATAATCTGACTCTGTTCTCACCTGTTCTTTAAAATTCACCCTGACAGCTGTGGACCAAATCCTTAAAGACTGCAGCATAGAATCATATGGTCTTTTAACTTTCATTGAAGATCGGATGCCTGTGAGGAATATTTGATCCATATTATGTTTCCATGTCTAACTCTCTGACCCAGGCCAATCTGCTCTGTGAAAGTTTCTGGCTCTATGCTGCAGATCTGGAGTAGAAATGGACCATAAGTGTTGTGGAAACTTAGCAGATGGAGTTCCCCTCACCTGAAACCTATTAGATTTCCAGATGATAGTTTAAGGGAATCGTAAAATTAATAAAAGAATCATAAAAGTGTTATAAAAGTTCACTGTCTTGTCGAAGATCATGCTCCGTCTGCACCATCAGGAACAGAAACAACAACAAGATATTTTCAACATCTGATCCATAAAATCTCTGAACAACAGGAACAAAATAACTTGGCAAAAGTTTCATCATTCAGAGGCAAGGATTTCACTTATTTTCCATTAGCGTGAAAGCATTTCACATTTAATCACTTTAATCTCACCAAATCCCTACAAACAAAAACAGTTTTTCTCCCATTCTGACACCAGATCAGCCCTGTGAGCCACGGCTTCTGTTGTGTTTCAGAATTCACTGGAGAGTGTGTCTCACTGCTGAATAAATCATAGCCCCTGCGTGTTTTTCAAAATAAACGCATTCTAAATAATTGCTGCGCTCCAGCACATTCTGCTCCTGTAAAAAACATTGTCGCCATCTTGCTGCCTCATCTGTCTCATCTGGCTCTTCGTGTCCAGTCCACATGCACACCAGAGGACTCTTGTTTGAGGATTTTGTCTCTGAAAAACCACTTGGGGAAAGACAAGGCCCCCGAAGGCATGACCTTCCCTCACTGCCACCAATTATATCAAGGCCCTATAAAATATAGATTATGTGCCATCCCGGTGCTGACATATCTAAAGGCTGGTTGCGTGGGGACTGTGTGAGCGGCTGTGGGCAGACCCCCTGGGGACTGCCAGGTTGAATATGACAAGACAAGGGGAATGGAGGAACACAAACGATGACCTTGATGAGGAGAAACTCAGGCCGTTCTTGACTGGAAAAGAAAAATAAATAAAAAAGAATGCTTTCTCCTGTCAGCTGTGTGATCAATTCAAATCCAATCAAGGCTGTTATTATTTCAATTCACTGATTACAAAGATATTCATTACCATAAACTGCAATCCAGACCCATAAACATGTTTTATTAATGAATAGGAGACCACTTTGGAACAAATGGCATTTAACTTTGTGTCTTAACCTTTCAGCATAAATGTCACGACAAATTTTAAAGAAAAAAAAAGTTCATCAAACTTTGTTTTCAGACTTTTTAGCTAAACTTTGTGTCTGAGCCCAGATTTATTTAATCCCTGGAAAGCGGAGTGAAAGTCAAACAGAAGAGAGGGCTTCAAACTTCATTAAGGAGACTTTATATCATAAGGACGGGGGCTGCACAGTGATGGCGTGGTTAACACTCTTGCCAAACGGCAAAGTAGTTCCTTGTTTAAAGGGATATGCTAATATTTCCTTTTATTCTTGTCTTGCCTCAGTCGTGAGTCCATGACAAGGAGTGTTACCTATTTTGACTGAGAAAAGCTATTAATGTTTTTTTTTGAAAGAATGACATACAAAACCAAACCACAAAGTACACTGGCAAACCACCAGACACAACCACAACAAAACAAAGTCAAAACAAAGCATGTGCCCTGCAGTTTAGTTTCATTTACATTTGTCTCAAAAACAATATGTAAAGCTAATCATAATTTAATAATGATTTAAGAAAATGCATTAAAAAAAGAAAAAAAGAAAAAACCTACAAGCACACAGGACTCTTAAGAGTTGCTGAAGCATTGATCTGATCACTGTAGGTAGAAAGCTAATGCTACCTGTGCTTGAGCTAAACTGATTAGGGTGAGCTCTGCTCATCTCTTCCTTGTTACTGAATGTACAGTCGAAAATATGGTGTCGATTTGCTTGTCATGGACTCAGGAGTGAGGTAAGACAAATTGTATACCCCTTTAGCTGCCATTTGGGCCTTTGTGTGGACTTTGCATGTTCTCCTTAAACATGTGCAATTCATCTTCTCCAGACAAAGATCATGCTTGTTAGATTAACTGATTACATTAAGCCGCTAACACACTGAACACGACTTTGCAACCTCTGCGACCACTCTCCTCTCTCCATGTAAAGTCAATGTACATCCTTCATGGGGCGGGGCTCACCCTCCCATGACGTAACAGCAGTGATCAATTGTTGATCAAGAGTTGAAAAAGTTGATCCTTTCATGAATGTGGGAAACCTTAGTTAGTTAGGACTTTAGTGCTGCTGCAGAGAACTCATAGGCGATGCTGCTGCAGGGCTATCAGCTGCAGTGTTTTGTGGTTGGTAGATGAGTGAAAAGGATACAGTTGGAATCATGTCAGCTTCCTCATCCTAGCATATGATATGATCGTGGTGAAACTCTTGGAGATGTGACGTCACTGAGCAGTGGCAATGGCAACAGGAGCGAAAAAGGGGTATTTATAGACACGCAATGTGACTTCAGTGGGCGACGCAATTATGGTTGCAAAGTTGCGTTTAGTGTGAACGCCGCTTAAGGCTGGAGATATACGCATTAAATATGCATTAAAAAAAAGTAGTTGCTGCCCTCAGGTCTTCAGGTAGATTGCTCGACAGACGAGGGCCAGAATACTGACATAATGATTCAGAGTATGTTTTTGCCCTGGGTACCATTAGAAGATGACTACTCTGTGGAACTTTGTTTGAATTAACACACAGCAACTACCTAACTTCAAAAAGATTAAACATGTCTAGAAAACTGAGGGTTTAACCAGTGATGACAGTGTTATAGAAATCGATTTTGTGGCTGAAGTAATACCAATTGTGGCTTTGGTGCTGGTTTACCTCCCACTTCTCCTGAAGATGCATGATAGAAAAGGATGAAATCATTGCAGCTCTGCTTTACTTTCCTCTGACACAAACCAAACACACAGACAAATACGCTGTATGAAAAGAGGGGCTGGTGGCAATGTGCCCCTGTGATGTAATCAGCAGCAGAGCAAGAAGACAAATCTTATCAATACTGCGAGCGCCTCACCTCCAGGAAGTGAATCTCGTCTAGTGCTTTTAATCAAATCTGAGGTGCTGTTATCAATATGTAATCTTGTGTACAGCTCAGCTTTGAGCTTTTTTTGGTGTCAGGGGTACAAAAAGGCCCTTTATTATATTCTATAATGCTTGCTACCTTGAATAATGTTAGCATCAAAACAAAAAATAAATAAAATTCACAAACAAATACAGTTTAATAAAACAAAATGAAGAGAAGCTGGAATAAAAATAAGGAATGGAATGAAAAGGTGATATCAGACTTTTATTATGAACTGCATGCAATGGCATTTCTTATAATCCACCTTTGTAATAACTTTTACTTTTATCTAATTCAGCTTCAAAGCAGCTCCTTTAAAGGTTGTTTGGGGGCAAGTTTGCAGCTCCTTGAAGAACTTTTTCATTTTGTCCACTTAAATGTTCATATCAGTGTTTTTCAAGGACTCAGTTACAAGTATTTTTCGTCTCTATGAGATAATTTGAGGGCAAAACATCAGCTCTGAGGTTAAAAGTAATTTTAAAAAGTAATGACAGGCACATAGGACATTCTAGTTTAATATAGCGAAAAGTTAAAGCAATAATATGTGACTTTATCTCCTCACAGAAGAAGCTTTTTCTCTTTAGAATGAATGCTCATCGTCTCACCCCAGATTAGCCTGATTCAGTGTCTGCAGTCATCATGCCAAGCTCCAGGTTCCCACAGTGGCACAGTCCAATCAGCATCACAACTTTACTAACTAAATTTAATTTACCTAGACCGAAAACTTAAACTGACTTGAATTTACCTTAACTGAAAAACATCTTTAAATAAAATTAATCTACAAAATTCCTAAACCATCTGAGACCTAAGCTATTTCTTCTAGTTTTCGGGGCATCTGGACTTTTTGTGTTATAATGCATCACCTCAACCCTATGATGCATAATCATGCATTTGACCTTTTTATTTTCAGGACAAGCTTGGCTATCTCAAAATGTATGCTGCAGGAGTTTCACTTCAATGTGTAAATAGTAATATGACTATCAAGAAAAAAGAACAAAAAAGACATTGAATCTGACATCATTTATCACAAAAAAATCCAGCAGAAAAAAAGTTTTATGTCTTCTTTGTAAGTTGGAGAAAAAAAACAAACTGTAGCTAGCACAATAAACTATTTAAAATCATATTTACAAAAAAAGTCATTCGCTTTTTGTAGATTCTGACATGCCAAAACAAACTATTTTTGGCATAAAACAATATGTTTACCTGTGCATCTGTGATACTGTGCATCTCTAGAGTAGAGAGAGAGACTAACGCTATAAGGCTAACCCTCCCGACATCAGATCCGGTCATGATTTGAATAAAAATGAAATGATGTTTATAAATCCATAAGAATAAACAGTGCACTAGGCACACAATATGGAATAAAACTGAAATGGGCATATTGTATAGATAACTTTTCAAAAATACAGACCTGATCAAAATCTTAAGACCAGTTGAAAAATTGCTAGAATATGCATTTTGCACATTTGGACCTTAATGAGGTTTTAAATAGAGCTACAACATGTAAAATCAAGCATAGAGAACATTTGGGGATGGATGGCGAGGGAAGTTTATAAAAATGGCCATCAGCTCCAGACAGTTGATGCCCTTCATGAAGCCATCTTCACCACTTGGAGCAATGTTCCCAAAAGCTTCCTGGAAACACTCGCATCAAGCATGCCCAAACCAATTTTTGAGGTGATTAACAAGAACGGTGGAGCTACTCATTACTTAGTCCTACAGAGAAACAGTTTTGTTCTGGTTTGGAGAGTTTTTTTGTAATTTTTTGGGTGATGGTCTCAAACTTTTGATCAGCTGATAAACAGCCTATTTCAGTTTACTTGTTGTTTTCAATAAATTACTTTTTCAAAGTACTTTTTGTCACACTTCCCCTTCTTGCTTTTGCATATTGTAGCTCTACTTAAAACCTCATTAAGGCCCAAATGTGCAAAATTTATATTCTAGCAATTTTTCAACTGGTCTTAAGATTTTGATCAGGTCTGTATTTATGTCAGAAGACACAGGAAAAAGTACATGAACTGCATCCAGATGACAACAAGATGACAACAATCTACATTGCTAACATGTTACAGAAATTGGATTAAATAATTTACAGAAGACCTTTTTTATGGATTTATCATAATGGATTACTTTTACAGAGTCTCTAAAAAGACACTGATGTCCCAGGAGAGATATCGAAACAGCTAGGTTGTTAGCTTTCGATCAAAATAATAAGTGGCTAGACTAAATGGTTGTAAAGTTATTAAATATTTTATGAACAGTGTGCTTTGCTGTCATATACAACAGGGCCAATCTTAGAGGGTTAATTGAATTAACTTGCCTTGAACTAGCCCTAAGATGAGAAGTTTTGCACTCAACCTTAGTCACTAAAGGCTATAATAAACATATTACATTTATTTTGGTTAACTGTGAATTTAAGTTTTAGAAAATAAAAGCGAACAATTGCCGGTTGCTGCACTAACCCTAACCCTGACCCTTTCTTTTCTGTTTTGTCTTACAGGCACAATTAACTGTGATTAATATCACCTCAAATATATTAAATCCATGACATCCCACGAATTGGTTTAAAGGCCCTGGGAACACATATCAGCAAAAAATGTCTTCATGAAGTACGTATGATGAAATAATTGTAATCAGCTATCTAAAAATCTCAGCAGTCAAGTTTTTGATGGTGCTCTCAAACTAGATGTAAAGTGGGCAGTTTCAGATATGTTTTTATGATGTAATAAATAACTTTGCCAATAAGAAAATAGCCTTATTCAAAAGGTAACAAAACCGCTTTACTCTCATCTTACAGGCAACTGCATGTCATAGCAACAGTGCCTGCATTCACACAAACCTGTCACATCATTAAAACTGTAAAATAAGCTGCTTTAGAACAATATTTTTATTTTTTTCTTTTGGATGGTTTTATCTCTCAAACTTTCAAGGATGTTTAATGATCCATTAATCTTTGAAGTTGATATGTCATGTTTCCAGAGGCTATAAAATTCACCCAACAAGTTTTGGAGCTGAGTAAAAAAATGAGATATCCTGGCATATTTCAGAGTTTTAAAAAAATCCTGGTGTCATGAAAACCTCTAAAGATGCTTTACCTTCTACACTTGACATGCAAAAGAAAACTTCTTAAGAAAAGGCCCTGTGCAGCACTCCTCAGATCCATCCCATCTCTTTTGAAACTTCTCCTCTGAGCACTTAAACTCTTGTGTCAGCCATTTCCCCAAACCTACAAGCACAAATCCTCAGCTTTGATGACAAATGACAGCGGATCGGCTGCAGAGCCGCGCTGACTGGCAGGGGCGAATATTTCACCTTTGGCGGTCGCAGCTGTGTTATATCTCTTTGAACATACAGCCGTGTGGATGCAGGGACACAGATGTGCTGCGTGTGGGTGAGAGATAGCAGAAGTGGTGTCATTATACCGCTGCTAGCTGAGGATGAGAGCAGGTCGAGACCCCCATGCTGCCCCTTTAACCCCCACCGATGGATTCCTGCAATCTGTTTTTGCTCAGGCCGGCTTGGAAACTGCAGAAGGAAATTCATCTATTCTCCTGTCAGGTTCCTTTTGGTGTCTTATTCTTTGCTTTTTTGTCTGCCATCCTTTTCGTTTCCATGTGCTCTCCCTCCATCTTTCTTACTCTTCATCGTTTCCTTTTCTCCTTCATTTTTCTCCGGCTGTCAGTTCTCTTTTTGCTCCATTATCTTTGGAGCTCCATCTTAGGGGAAATCTCCTTAGCAGCCTTGAGCATACTTGCTTTCCAATTAAATCAAGATGTATTTGCCTTTCAAAAGCCTCCCTTTCCTCACTCTTTCTCCCAGAGGAATAATTGATGGAGGTCTCTGGCCTCGTGATGAATGGCTTCCACACCCGGAGATGAATAGAAAGATGAATGATTTCACCCCTGCGAGGGCCAGAGAGGGCTGGAACAAGGAGTGCTGACATTGTGACAAATACACTGACCATACAAACCAAACCTGGCCCAATCAGCGAGGGACAGAGGGAGTTGGCGTGTGCTCATCGTGGCGCAACAGACGTCCCTCTCACCGCCGACGCCCCTGCACATCTCCCCACCCCACGGACAATTACCCGTGCCTTGCATTAACTGCAGGCGCAGCGATAATGCTTGACGGTATGCCAGGAGAAGAGTGGACGTGGCGACGAGCCAGCAAACAAGCACGGCGTTGGATGTCGTGTTTGTGCACATGGTGGAGATGTGAGGCCAAGAGAACAGGTGCGGTAAGGTGAGAAGATGCCCCAGGTGACTCCATGTGGATGGTGCCGCCACTTCGGGAGCCAAGATTTCTAAGCTGAAACAGTTTATTCCCTCATCTTTGAACATCTCGCTGTCACACAGCTCAGACGAAGCGAGTGTTTATAAGAACAAATTCGATGAGTGTATGACAGGCCATCTGTTTTAAAGAGCCATAAGCAAGAGCCTTACTGCCCCATGGAGCATAATGACTATAATACATCCACGTAGTCACTGAGTGGATTGTCGATCAGTTACAATGATTTAAGGATTATGATACCAACTGGAGTCTGGGCCAAACACGACAGTTTCGAAAACTTTGTGTTATGTCTCAGAGGGATGGCAGAGATCTGAGGAACAGTGATTTTCGTCTTCTAAGGTAGTGGTCTCTTTTATAACTGCATGGCCTTATGTGCAATGATGTAGTCGCTGATCAATTGTTGTAAGGGTTGACAACCCATTCAGTTGATGTTGGGGCTGGACAATATGATCCATACATAAAATCCAAGATGTTTTTCCACAAACTCGATCAAACAGTTTTAATTTATATTTTCCTCCTCCAAAAAAGAACACCTTCAAGTGACACAAAAAAGTATATGGATCAAGTTCTGTCTTTATTTTATTAAAATATGTTCCCATGCTAAACAGATTTTACCTCTCACAGTAAATTTTGTCACATAATGTTGATTCTGTAGTTCAAATTAAATAACAAATACAAGCCTTAACATGTGCTTGTGCTCATTATGACAAGTCCTACTATCATGAAAACTGTAAATGTTTTGTATTTTTAAGCACTGCAACAACTTATGATGAGCGTAAAAGTAAGTTGAGAAAAAAAATCTCAGTTTTAATTTATAAATCTTCTGTAAAAAATTATCAGATTTAAATGATTTAATTGAGCCGTACAGACTGAGTTGTTGGCTGTTAACAGCAACATATATCTTCACAAAGGCTACCAGCCTCGGAGGACCAAAGGACCCAGTGGAGTCATTTTATTTTTGAAGGGAATGAGCAGCTTCGGTCAGCTAAAACTTGTGTGTGCCAGTCACTTCATGCCTAACTGCTTCTTCAACTTAAGTCAGTTCAACAAAGGACTGGCAACTAGACTTTTCCCAAATTCAGCCAGTACCAACAATCCAGTGATGGAAATGAGAGTATTTTAATGCTGTGCAATGATTATTTTGCTCATTACTACAAACTAATGCTAACAGCAGGTTAAAGTGAACCAAAGGTAACTGCACGTTTGTCATTGTTTACATTATATTTGAAAGTCAAATGGTAAATTTCAAAGAATGAACATTACTACATTAGTCAAGAGGACTTTTAAAGTTGGCTGAATGTAATCAGTCCTTTGCCCATCCCATTACCCCTCTGTTTCTGCTAATGTTAGCCTGAATCGTAAGCTAAGTCCCAGCTTTCCCACTGCGGTGGCAAGGCAACTGTTAGCATGTTGTGCATTAGCCTGTAATGTTTAGGGGAACGAGTTTTGCTGCTATCTGGTAGCCAGCATGGATTAGCGGTTTGTGTGTGTTGGCTGAGTATAATCAGTCCTTTACCCACCCCATTACCCCTCCATTTGTGGAAACATTAGCCCGGAAGGTAGGCTAAGTTGGGATTGTTTCAATGTGGTTAGCATGTTGTGTGTTAGCCAGTGATATTTGGGAGAACAAGCATTTGTCTGGTAAATGGCATGACACAATGGTTTTGTGTGTTCAGGACTGTAAGCGGCGTGTGGCTGGAGTGCCAGAGTGCTCTGCTTTGCTTGAGTTATGCTGCTGGTCTATCGTGAATTGCCCATGTATGCTGCTCTGCTTTGGCTCATTAGAATATGAAGGCACATTCCATCAAAGTGAGCTGTTTTAACCTGAGAATGCTGTGAGCTTGGAAAGAATGCATCTGTGCTTTATACATAGGCTTTTTGGACCAAAGTATGATACTGAAGCATGTTAAACTGCAGGAAAGGAGCAGAATATGGGACCTTTAAAAGACAGAGAGTTGGAGTTCTAAAAAAAAGAGACTGAAACTTTGGTATCAGGAAATCTAATATGTGGCTGTCACTGCAGCACCATTAACTCAACCTGGAATTTACACTTTACATTTACACATTTACATTTCAAGAGTCAATCATTCCCCCATAAATTCACACCTTGTAGTGTTAATAGGAATACTACACTAGCAATTCAAAATACTCTAAATTAATACCCCATAATTACCAAAAGGTCACACTATTAATTGTTACATTTCTACTCCAAAAACAATCTCTGTTTGTGTTAATGTCCATGTGACATGGACCCATATATACCCAGAGGTGTTAATCTTAACTCTGGCCGTGTTAATTTGACTACTAGATGTGTGAGGGTTTGATCATTCCTACCAAAGAAAAAAAAAATCTAATTTTTCCAAAAGGGTAATAGACTTTTTTTTTTACGTTTTCACGGCCTTCTGCCAAATGATCTAAGTTGTAGTACTGATTCCTGGCTCAGCAGTCAAGGAACCCTCATTCAAAGCTCTGTCGTAAGAAATCAGTTCCAACTTTAACCAAGTGTTATAAAATCTCAGATTAATTTAACTTACATTTCAAATGAAGCAACTAATGATCAAATAAAATGACATTTAAGAGCACCTTTGAAAAAAAATACTGAGTTTATGTTTTCACTGATAGTTCCACTGAAGAATCTTTTCCCAAGATTTTTGAACTTTTAAAAAAAGATTTAAAGAAATCAAATGGACTTGGAAAGAGAAGAGAAAGGCAAAGGCATTAGGCCAGATTTAAACCCAGGCCTCTTGCTCAAGACAAGAGCCTCAATATATGTGAAATACACAGTACCAGCGTCCTTATATGTATTACAGAACTGTGGGAAGCTTTAAAAAAATATTTTCAGATTTTTAAGTTAGTGAGGACTGTTGGCCTTTGGAAAAATCCTGGTAAAAATAAAGCAAATCAACTGCTCATAATTATTCCTGGAGTCCTTTTTATCTATGATGAGGGCCTTTAAAATAACAACCTCTGAATCAGAACAGGCTGGAACACATGAGTCACAAAGAGCAGAATTTTAATTTTTTTCATGAGTCAGACATCACTGAGAGCTGACAATCATCCTCTCACAAAAAATGTTTTTGAGGCAAAAATGAGCAACTTTAAGGAACACAAAATGACAGATTGTTCCAGTGAAGGAGATGGATGTGTCAGTCACAAAATGAAAAGTTATGTGATGCAGCAAGACTGTTTTATTATTATTACTGACATACCCTACTGACTCTTCAGCAAAAATTGAACGGAAGTAGCTTGATTAAACCTATGTCTGAAAAGATACTCCTATTTTATTCATTCCACTGCATACTGTATTTCCGGACTATGGGTAGCTCTAGAGTATAAGTCGCATCAGCCAAAAAATGTGTCATAAAGAGAAAAAAAATTCTAACTTACTTGCAGTTTCCTTTTTAAAAAGTTCTGCCAGTATTTTTTGTTCCCCGTGTCTCAGTAAAGCTACCTAATTGGTAGTAACAGCAAAACACTGCCAAATGGATTCCAGTTGTACTGCTCTGTTTGTCCTGTACACAGAAGCTTTATGATAATGTGCAGAAATACGCATGGACGTTGAGCATTATGGGCCTATAACAAGTCTCTCAAGTTTCTCAATCACTCCAAACTTTATTTTTGCTCGATTAGTGCTGCATATTTTACTACCTGTAGTTTGTTAGAATAGGTTTTTCATTTTGGGGACATTTTGTTTATGTCCAGCCTAGCCCAGAGCACCATCTCAGAGCTGTAGCTGGTAAAACGTACTCCTTCGTTTAGTCTGTTGGTATAAATTAGCGTTTATACACATGTTAAATTGTATATTTTGATATATTAGTAGCACCTGACTATAAGTAGCAAGATCAGCCAAACTGAAAAAAATTGCGACTTATCCAGAAATACGGTATTATTAATGCAAATCATTGTGCTTCATCTGTAGTACCAAAGGGTGCAATGTGAAAAGCATTTTCAGATTAGATGCAATGATTGTACAACATTTTCATGCCGTCTGATTTGGTGGTGGAGCTCTGTTACCTGGTACGCTAGATGCATTGTTTGATAAATTTTTACTAGTCCATCTGGAAAAGAGCCCAAAGACAGTGTTCAGGGAGGGCAGAACCTTCCAGAAGGCCAATCAGATAATGTTGTAGGCAGAAGCTACTGCACTACAGAAACAAACTCCTGTTAAAACTTGGCAGAAATGGAGCCAAACTATCCTTACTATTGAGAGGTTGGCAGTACTGTTATTTGTTTTTCATTTATTAAAGAAATAAAGATCAAACTGCCGCTGAAGCTGTTAGCATCTCTGCTAATCACCGTACATGCAGTCACTTCATGCTGTCGTCTAGCTCGTACCTTGGCACTCTGATTGGGCCATCCTGCTTACAATCATTGTAGATTGGAGCTTGGCAATATGGACCTGATTGATTACAGGCATTGAGTCAGGCAGGACCAGATCAGGAGCTCTGTCAGCCCATTGAGAATCCTAAATTCAAAATGTCTCATAAGCATTGTTTGACTCAGACGTCCACCAAGAAGCTCAGCTCTGGCAGTGTTTTTCCACAACGCCTGTAAAAAATACAATTCTGGATCACCAGATCCAGAACACACCCAGGATCTGGACCAAACTCAGCACATATATGGTGGTTGTTATCTTGTATAAACGCAAAAAGTTTTGGTAACATCACTTAATATTTAGACAAATAAACACAACATAACCAAAATTTAGTGGCTTCTATCTTGAAACTAAACCAAACTTCTGGTAACCCAGTAGTTTTTGTGCAATTTTGCTAACAGACAGACAGCTAGCAAAAACATAACCTCCTTGGTAGAGGTAATGACTTCAAACAAAAGTAATTCTGGTCCAGACTAGTGAACAATTGTACTTTAATTACTGGTATCATTTACTTATTTCTGATCATATAAACGACCTCAAATTCGGCCCTGATAATAACATGAGCTTTTTATATACAGTATTCAGATTTTTCCATAAACTTTGAAGGTCTCAGTTTTGTACTTGACAAAAAACATGTAATGGGGGACATTTTTTCACTGCTAAATGTAGAAAACAAAGTAGCTGAGTGCTCAGATTTGCAGTAAGTTTCACAGATTTGTTTTCCATGCTGTCTTTTCAAAGCTTCTCAGAGCTATAGTTTTGTCTCCTGAGCAAACATCATTTTTAATGACACAGACTTCGCAGACTTACATTTGATTTGAGTTTCACAAAGACGCCAGAGGATGAGAAACTAGTCCAGATGACATAAAGACCACAGCTGTATATATGAGGCATTGTCACAGATTTTCCCATCCCCTCTCTTTAGATTTGTATAATATTCTCTTTGTAGTATCTAACATCAGGCTCAGATTGCTTTGGAACAGTAAAAACTTCAACACTGTGCCCTGGAGAACGCAGTGTGCCTCTACGGCACCCTGCTGGATGCTTTGAAATGATATCTCAATTCATGATATTACTCTTCAATAAAATCCTGCCGTCTCTGCAGCAAAGGCCCAACACGGGACGCGAGAGGAGGAGCGCTGCTGCGTCTGCCTCTGTTCTGGGCACGGTGCACTGTGAGCCCACGGGCGATGTCGGGATAAAAAGGTTTGAGCCGAGCACAAAGAGGAGGGGGCAGAGGAGAGACAGAGGGGCTCAGAGGTGTGACAGCAGAAGATCCATTTAGATTAGGTGGTTTTAATATCCTCCAAAGTTCCTGATAAACAACAGTTGGAGCTGCTGCCGCTGTGTGGTCATTTAACTGTCCATCATCTCAGATGTAACCTGGCTCGATGTGAGTTTGAATTGCTGCCCTGCCCGGCCTCGTATCGTTGCTGTTATAACAGCAACAAGCAATAACATCACCCTGCAATCTGCTGCTTTCCACATTTTGAGGCCATTCACACACGGTTAAATAGGTGCCTGGAGGAGGCTTTAGCCAGCAGGCCACCTTGATGAAGCATATCCAGGGATTTAAGCGAGCTTTCACACTTTGATTGATTGGCAGAGTTGTTTTGACACAAGTGGGCGTTCTATGTTTGGCTTTGTTCATTTGGATATATGTCAATACAGCAGCTGAACTATTTTTAGACAAAAAGAACAATGCCAACATCACAGCAAGAGCGTCACATGGTTCATGCAGCAGCCGAATAGTTCCAAACAAAGCTTAAAAGATCATTTGATGAACTGCTTACTGCAAACTTTGATCACTACTTACCAACATTTTCCATTTTCTGCATTCATATATTGATAAATTCTAACATGACATATTCTATTTGCATGCGTCAGAACATTATTGTTGTACCAATGCGTTAAAATCGCTAAAATTCCCTCTGAAAAGGAAGAATGTGGACCGTAAACTATCCAGCTTTACTTATGTTCTTTCCTAGCAAACATTTCTGGACACTGTAATGTTACTAAATGCCTTTTTTGATCACATCTTCATCTTTTGAAAATTACTGATTTCTTTTGTTTTAACATTTCAGATGAAGAAGAAGCCTGTGGGATCCTCCTGAGTAGCAAAACATGTTCAGATATTTCAAGAACTGTGTCTAAGTTGTATTGTAACTGAGCTATATAAATTTAAAACATGTAGGAAACTCTGTCTCAGGAAGTATAAACTATCAAAGTGAATTGTATCTATTTAGTAAATTAAGCAATAAAACAACGGCTTTCATAATTCCATTTATTCAATCATGTTGTTTCCAGATAAACCACACAGGCCTAATGCAAAAGTATTCTTCAGTGATGTGAGATGTAACACGAAGCAGACTAGTAACCACAGTAAAAACAGTAAAAACAATATTTTGTTTGAAATTTACAGGCTATCGCGCTTTACATTACATCGGTGACTTGATTCAAATTTGCCTCGTAAATGGTCAATAAAATTTCAACTGTAGCTGAACTGAACTATTGAGGGCTTCCATTGCTGTGAGTCATTGGTACATTGACGTAACTCTCTCTTTCCACAGCTCTGTAGAAAAGTATATCTGATTGTGGCAGTGGGGTGTGGTGCACCTCGGCTGCAGAGGAGAGCTGTGTTGGGGTGGCTGTTGGGGACAGGGCCAAAGTTAATTGACACATTTGATCAGGTGACTGATTGCTCTCCTTTTCTTTGTCCCTGCAGGAGCATGCTGGGTGCCGGAGAAACACTCCCCTAGATTGGGAGTTCCTGGAAGGAGCACCTTTAGGTTTTGTACAAGGAGTGTGAATAGATTTAGCCTTTTCAGATACAGGCATTGTGGGAATGAGTGGGTGTGTGTTTATAAATATAAAAACACCACTTTCAAACTAAAAGGTCTCCAATGTTCACTGTGTGCATTGATGTGAGCCCAGAGCAAGATCTTGTGCTGCACTGATATTCAGAATCAAACATGCATTTTCTCTTGATGTTAATGAAATTTTCCATATCACGGCCAGATTCTGATCACAACCAAAACGAATTACCCTTGTGCCACAAACACAGCCTGGACCTTTCATTCAGATTGTTGAAATATTTTTTTTGTCATCCTGATCCCACACGTACGGACAGATTAATGGACAAACACAATCAAGATATAACCTCTTTGGCAGTACCTGCTGTGGTAATTGACTTCACTTAAATTATCTTCCTTCTCAATTCTCAACACCCTTTTTTTAAACTTCAGCAGGTCCTCTAAATCATGTCTACATGCAGAGATGCATCAAGTTGCTGTTATGTTGTTTGTAAATGGTAAATGGACTTGAGCTTATAGCTCTTGAAATACTCAAAGCTGCTTTACACCGCAGGTTACACTTACCCATTAACACCCATTCGCTCTCACATTCACTCACTGATGGTTCAGAGTTTCTATGTTAGTTATCCATCAGTATCTCTAACACATTCACACCCTCTCTAACACGCCCATTTACACGCAGTGGGAGCAACTTGGGGTTAAGTGTCTTGCCCAAGGACACATCAACATGTGTCACCCAGAGCTGGGCTTGAACCTGCAACCTCCTGATCACTGACCAAGCGCACTATCCAACTGCACCACCGACGCAGTAACAGGCAGTGAAACAGGGGTGCTGTAAGTGAATATGAGCATATATAAACATCTGATCTCCTTTTGCCTAAAATTAAACTACTCGTTGTTGGTTGGTTACATAACTAGATTTTTACAATGTACAGAACAACAAGTATCAATGTTTAAAAACCCACCGACAAGGAATGGCCCCTTATATTACAGTGGCCCCACAATGTAGACTGATGGCCCGGGCACGAACAGGGCTATCAAGTGAGAACTTCTCTACCTTCAAAGTTCCTGATAAACAGCAGCTGGAGCCACTGTTGCTGTGTGGTCATTAGCCCGTTCATCACCTGGCTCAATGTGCGTTTGGATCTCTGCCCTGACCAGCTTCATATCACCCCTGTTATAAAAACAAGCCATAAAGCCATCCCACAATCTGCTGCTCTCTACACTGTAATGCGAGTTACACAGGTGCCTGGAATCAGCTTAGCCAGCAGGCTGCCTGGATGAAGAATTTCCAGGAAATATGCTGAGATCAAATTATTAATGTTACACCCGCTACTGTGGTACTCTCAGCCACACTCCAAACATGGAGTAAATGGTTTTACTTATGCAGGCAGAGCCCAGTATGATGCCTCTCCATTACAGATGTCTGCTCTTCCTGCACACTTAAGCACCAGAGAGGAGGAAAAGCAGCATAAATGTTGTCTGCCGCTAAAAAAATGACTAATGCTGCTACGCTGCTTTACTCCCACTCCAGCAAGTCCATCAGACACTTAAGCGTATGACTGCTGGGCATGATTTCAGACATTAAAAGCATGAAAGTAAATTATCAAGCAAAACAAAGTGAGGTCAAACTTAAAGGATGATGAGCCATCCAGATGGATGATACACTTATTTGGCTCCCTAAAAATGCCTTACATTCAGCAAGACAAGATCCTGTGCCTCTTCGTCCTTGCTTCAGTAGTGATGGAAATGCTCCTAACAGGGAGAACATGTTCAGAAGATATGTTCAGCACTGGTAATAAGAAGGCAACAAAGATGGCCCCGCTGTTGATTTTTTTCTCCATGTACTATTGATATCATTATCAAAATTCAATTCCAGTTGAGACTCAACAGCAAACAGCAGAGGGAATTGATATAACCGGTCTCCAGGCTTAATAATTCCCTGATCAGTCCCTTCCACTAAGATCTGGATGCCAGACAAATTAAGGGGATCATGCTCTATTCAGAGGCAGTCGGCACAACAATGAAGTTTAAGATGTGAGCATGGCAGGCAGGAGTTAAAAGTGTGGCTTTATTTTGCTGCGGATGATGCCAAACAGACAAGTGATTTTTCACAAGAGTGGAAACTCCAGTAGCTTGTTGAAGGACATGTTAATGAGAGAGTGCTACGTACAGAGGAGAAATTTACAGCAGATTTCATCGACTGAAATGCTGTAAAATTTCATCAACTTAAACAAGACTAATTGATTTCAAGTAAGATGACTATATTATGACTAAAACTAAAAGATATTTTAGGCAAAAGACAAAAAATAAAAATAAATGATAAAGTGCTGTCAAAGTTTACACCGCTGTGCAAACCATCTTTTATTTAAAAAGAATATCCTCGAGAATCATTAAAATAATTGATAAAGACATTTATAATGGCATTGTATCAACAAAAGCTTGTTGATTCTTGCAAATAAGCCATGTTTTTGATAATTCTGGTTCATATGCCCCTTTTCCTTTTTTTAAAAAGACAAAAGATTACAAACCCTTTTCACTACAATCAAGTTGAAAGTTGAACTTAAAATGTTCATGTTTGTGTTGTTTTCACTGTTTTTTACACGGCACCAGGTTTCCAGTAGAAAAGGGCAATTTTTTGAAATACACTTAAAAGTAAAATCACCAGTCATGTGTTACTGACTCTCTACTATACTGTTGAAATATAAAGTAACAGAAGTAGAGATACATGAAAGTTATAAAGACAAATATTATATTTGCACAGCTTCCGGATTCCACTCACTTGCTGTCCTTCACTCTCTCTCTCTCTCTCTCTCTCTCTCTCTCTCTCTCTGTCTCTCTCTCTCTCTCTCTCTATCTGTCTTTTTTGCTCTCTTTTGCTTTCTGTCTGTTTCTTTCTCTCCCTTACTTTCTTTTTCACAAACATCGCTACATAAATTGCATGAACTCACACTGATATGATGAATGAGAAAAAAAGGTTCCCAAAACAAACAAGTACTAAAAAATGTTACTATAACGGCAAAAGCTCCAAGTCCTCACAGTGCATCTCCTTCACACAGGTCACAACCCTTGCAGGTGAAGAGGGTCTTATTTTTTGCTCTGGCTGTTTATTTGGCACTGCCGCCTGTTTTCTGGTGTTTGTGGCCATTGCAGCTCATGCTGCAAACACAACAGCGGAGGAAAAATCCCTTTCCCTAAATGTATGGATTTGTGACAGCAGCAGCAGTTTGAGTTATAAATGCTAGCAATCTTTCGTGCTCCATAAGATGCTTACAAGCTTTAGAAAACATATAGGAAATATATGTATTTAATAAATGTATTGGTATCCAAAATCCCAAAATATCCGTCAAACTGCCATAGCAGTTCGAGTGTGAACAGATGGATTGATCAGCTTGTCTACACTGGGACCAGTAAAAATAGGGGGTTCAACAGGATATGACTTTAATCTTACTTCCATGGTTGTGGAATGACCAAGCATAATCAATCACAGTTAAAAAAGCAGAATGTCAGAGCTAACCATCAGAATCCTCAAACAGTTTTCTTCATTATCTAACAAACTCTGAAAAGTAGACTTTTTGAGTTATGAGGATCATCTGACAGGCCAGAGATGAAGTGCTCTGGCACAGCTGTAAGCTCTCACAGTGAACTATGAAATATGGTCTCATACCTGTGAGGTATTCTGGGTCGGGCACAGGGTCCGACAGCTCCTCGTGGCACTGAACCTCTGTTGGCACCGATGCCACAACCATGCCATCTGGGAGCTGCTGCTCAATGCCTCGGGCAAAGTTCTTCTGCCTGGTGTTAACAGAGACAGAAAAAAAAACTTGGTGAGAGACAGAAACACTCAGTCATCAAAAGTAAAGAGAGGAGAAACCAGAGTAAGAGCAGCAAGAAGAGGGATTAAAGAAAATATGGGACTACAGTGATGAAAGAGTTGCTAAAATGAGGTGAAATAATATCAAATTAAAGGAAATAAAGCCGTGACAAACAATATTTCCCTCCAGTTTTTGTGCCTCTATCTAAAAGTAATGAACACTTATTGCACCACAAGTCACACAGTCGCTCTAATGTAATAATTCATGCCTTTCCAAAACAGATTCAGGGCAGCAGCATAACTTAATATGTGATTTCACTGTTTGTTATGCCCCCAAGCCAAATGTAAAAAACAATGTAAACATCACTGTGCAACAATTGAGAGACAAGGGATTGTGCAGGTCAAAAGTTCTTCAAGAAAGGGTGAGATCAAATATTCCAAATCACTTTCTTTAACTCATTTGTCACAATTATTGTCACATTTTGCAGAATACATGGTTACGGGCACTCCAGCTTCCTGCAACAGACCAAAAACAGGCTCACCAGGTTGATTGCTGACTCTTATTGCCTTTAGATATGAGTGTGAGTCTGACTGATTGTCTGTCTCTCTATGTGGCCCTGCAACTGGCTTGCAACCGAATTAGGATGTACTCTCAACCAATGTCAGCTGGGACAGAGTCCAGCCCCGCGACCCAACAAAGGGATCATCAGAATAAATAATGGATGGACGGAAGGTTTAAAATATGTTTGTCTTTACTCACATTTAGAGTACTGAGTTAAATTCACTCCCCTGCTACTTTACTAGCTACAACTGTTCAATAGCTAATGAATGCAAATAGCTAACAAGCCAATTACATGGCAGGATCTCAATGTAATCTGAAGAAATAGCTGATCAAATATGAGGTTGATTGCTTTATCTTGTATTGACAGGCAATGTTCAAAAAAGAGAAAATATCCAGGGAGCAACGGTCTTTTGGGTAAAAATGCCTTGCTGATGCCAGAGGTCAGAAAAAGCTTCTGAGTGGCTTGAGTTAGTAGAGATGGAAGAGTAACTCAACAGATCTATGGAGAAGAATGTAAAACAATGAAGCAGATGGGTTACAAGACCACACCAGGTGCCACTCATGTCAGCTGAGAACAGGAAACTGAGGCTACATTATAATGAGGTTAACAAAATTTGGGGACAGAAGATTTGAAAGGATGTAGCTTTAGGTAAGAATTTGGTTTAATCAACACAAAACCATCCTGTCTTGCATTAACAGCTCAATCTGGTGTTGGTGGTGTAATGTTGTGGGGGAATTGTCTCAGTACACTTTTGGCCCCTTAGTACCAGCTGAGCATCATTTCAACACTACAGCCTAAGTGAGTGTTGCTCCTGACGTGTTCCTTCTGTCACGGCTGAGAGGACATCGGTAGGAGCAGGACGACCCATGCTGTCACCTTGGAATTTTTCTAATTTATTGAAATTTGAATCACAGGAGCAAGGTTAGATTAGATTAGATTAGACAGAACTTTATTGTGCCCTTGAAAAAAGTCTTTCAGGGAAAAAAGGAATGGTTGAAAACCTTTGAAGAAAATATGAAACAAGAAAGAAAGCACATAAATGTTCTAATTTCCTTACAAAACTGATGTGAAGGACATCACGTTCCTAATTTCTTAATCTAAATGCAGCAACACAGCAGGAAGTGCCTACTCAGACAAAGATTAGCAAAGATGCTAACAGCTTCAGTCACAGTTTCATTAGATCTGGACTGCACAACTTTACTTAATGAAAAACAAATACCAACATGAGAAACTTCTCTGTAGGAAAGATATTTTTGATCAGCTTCCGACATGTTTTGGCAAGGCCTTGTTTTATGAAGTGGCTCCTATTGTCCTTTACCCATCTGCTACATTATCTGATTGGCCTGTAATTAAGTTGAGTGACATAACAATTGTCCAATTACCTGTTGGATATGCTTTTGAAAGTTTCTGGTGAAATATACTGAACTGTCCACCTGATGTGTCAGGTTAATGGTATCATGTCAATATGGACCAAACTCTCAAAGCCATGGAGAGTTAAGGCACTCCTGAGGGACAAGTAGGACAATCACCATATATAGACACTTTTGTCTCTTACAAGGTGGCTCAGGTTCAAATCCAACCTGAGGCCTATGTGTCATGCGTCTTCCCTTACTCTCTGTACACTTTCCCTTCACAATCAGGAAAGGTCAAAAGCCTCCAAAACATATCCACATTATAAAAAAGGGGGAAAAGAGGAAAAGGGAGCTCCAATATGGTACCACCCATTGAATTTGCATCTTTAATTTCATGCTTTGGCTAAATACTTGGCTTTTACAGTGAATGTAGTACTAATTTCCTCACTCTTCACAATCAGATTGTATGCCATGTATAAGTCCAAGGACCGGAGACCTTGAAAGGGATTTGAGCATGTCCTTCACTCATGCTTGAATTAATGAATGCCAATTTCGGCTTGGAAATGACCAGATTCTCCATAAGTCTTGAAGTGTGATTTTTTGTTCATTTATTTATTTATTTATTATCATGAATTATACCTTTTTCAAAGTATTTGGTGATGCAGCGGCAACAAGCCATAAATTTCAGTCATTGATCTGTATTTTCAGCTTATGGAGGATATGCTAAAAAAAATGTCAAAAGATCCATAAGAAATAGTATTTTGCACAATTAAGAGAGCTCTGGAGGCAAACGGGGTCCAAAACTTTCTGCTAATTGAGAGTATAAGAAATCAATGGAGAGTGGAAACATGACACATCAATCAAGCATCACTGTTTTAGTAGATATATGGCTTTAATACAAGTTCAAATTTACAATTCACCAAGTCTACAAGATGAATAAAAATATAATACACAAAGTAACTGTGACGAGAAGAGTGCATGTCTCTGTAGGACAAAACAATATGTCCTCATCCCTTTTTGTCCTGCAACACCTGGATGCCTGTAGTTAGTGATGTATGGAGTCATTGTTGTGTGGAACCTTGTTGTGAAGCTAAACGGCAGTGAGACAAAGACTGATGGAGTGAATGAATGAGTTCAACTGAGAGTCGCTCACAGCAGCAGACAAATGAGGACATCAGCTGATGAGGGTGGATGAGTCACGTTTCTACAGAGCAATCAACGTAATGAAGAATGACGAAGCCTTTGTCTTTTTGACACACTGCAAGGTCCCACATGATGGCCAGATTTATTGATGTAAATGCATTGATAGGTAGTAAACAAAAATTCTCCTGGATTTCTTACTCCTGTTGATCACTAATGCAACATCATCGCATTTATTCAACTTCATATTTTCTTTATGTATAATGATTATTTTACTATGTGATGTGTTCTACATTTAAATTACAGATATGTTTCAGCAAAATCATAGATTCAAGTATCATGAGAGTTTCAGAGATGATATTAAGGCTAGAGGAGTTCAGTTTGTTCCATTATTTATACGCTATTTTTACACATCCAAGCATGTCCCATGGCAGGAACGTGCTTCTGTTCAATATATTTAACATACTACAGCTTGTTCCACAAATCATTTAGTTTTTAGATATGTTTATCCAGGGATTCCAGTTCTGTATATCACATACACATTACTACATCAGTAATGGAGGAAATATTGATGAGTACTCTTCATTTGGGTCAAGCTGCAGTGAAAGGTGTGCTTCTTAAGTGGATCATTCAAGACTGGGTGAACATAAAGAGGGGCACACATAAGTGAACATTACATCATATTTAATTAAAACACATGTAGAATAAGCCCTGCTCTTTCCCACATCTTTTTTTTCCCCTTTTAGGCCATTGCATTAGCAATAGTGATAACAGTTCACCTACACATGCTCTCCAAAATCATTACATAACAAAATGTCTTCTGAGCAAAAATCCCATTTATAAGGTAAATACTACTTGGTATTTTCAACATGATGTAGAGCAGCTGTTATCAAACTTTTTTTCTTGATGACAAACCCAATATCAATGAAAATCCAGAGGCATAGTACTTTTAAAACAAATCAAAACAGCCCCGTAACATATATGCCAGTATCTTGTGTTTCTTGTGTATTATACATTTCCAGGCTCAATTTTCATTTTTTAAATCTCCTGCAAATAATATTTTGAATTAATTATATAATCAATATATTGTCCAGTCCTATCGTCCTTATACAATGCTCAATTGGAAAAACGGGGCCTGAAGAAAATCTCCACCACACCACCCAAGGCAGAATGGATTCATACTTTTGTGTTGTTAATTCTACATTCAGACCCCACCTTCTGAGGATAGCAGCAGAAATCAAAATTCATCAGACCAGGCAACTTTCTTACAATTTCCAGTCCACTTTTGGTGAGCCAGTGGAAAGATTCCATCAGATTCCTGTTGTTAGATAACAGGGTTTGCTTTTGGTGTAGTCTCTTGTTGCTGTCGTCCATCTGTTCACGATTCAGCAATAGTGTGCTCAAGAATGACTCAGTGCTTACTTTGGTTGTAATGAGTGGTTATTTTTTGAGTTATTTATGCTTTTTGACAAGAACCACTCTGACCATTCTTCTCTGACCTCTGGCATAAACAAGGTATTTTCACCCAGAGAACTGCAGTTCATTTGTTATTTTTTCTCTCTGCGGCTCATTTGTTGTCAGAGACAGCTGTGAAATAAATCAAATAAATCAAACAAGATCAGATACATTGGCAAATTGTTTTGGCCATGTTGTCTGCCATGACGTGCCACTGTTTGATGAGCTATATGCAGTAGTAAGCCATTAAAAGAAAGTAACTGATGAAGTAGTTGACGGATGTATGTTCCACTGTATCCCTTTTGGGGCTGCCCTTGACTTGAGCTGATTCCACCTGACATTTTGCAGTGGCCAGGTACCCCCTCGACTGTTTGCCAGCTAATGCAGGAAGAAGGCAGGAGTTTAGAGACCAGCAAGCATTTATACGGACATTTCACACTTGAGATCAAGTTTAAATCCCAATTCAACATAAACATGAAGCCACCAGAGGCCTTGATGAAACGCAAGCATACACATGGAGAACATGCAAAACCAAACGGATAAAGGCTGTATCATACTGCTGCACCAGCTTGGTTCCTGATTGACTAACACAGTGCATGCTTAGCTGTCATAGGTGCCCCCATCAACATTACTAGATTACTCATTGTATGTATTGTACTTGATGAATATGCTCCTTCTTAAATCAGGGCTGAGAGATGAACAGGTGCATTGGTGCAGTATCTGTAGTGTTGCAGACCAAACTGTGGTGGTGAAGAAGGAGTTTAACCAAAAGACAAAAATCTCAGATTACCACTCCATCATCTTTCAACCCTTACCTATGGTCATGAGCTCTGGGTAATGACTGAGATAATAAAATTGCAGATACAAGCAGTTTAAATGAGATTCCACAGGAGGGTGGCTGGGCTCAGCCTGAAGGTGCATTCACATCGAACGCAACTTGTTGGCGGAATCGCGTCGCTCAACCAAGTCACGTCCCCTGTCCATAAACAGCTAATTAAGTTGCCGTCACTCAGTGACATCACGCCCGCTCCAGTTTCCCCACAATCATATCATATCATATAATAGGATGTATAAGCTGGTATTATTCCAGCTGTATTCTCACCTACCAACCACAAAGCACTGCAGATGATGGCCCTGCAGCAGCATACTCTATCAGCAGCAATTCAAGTAGGTCTAGGTAGAATTAATGTCCTCACTAACTTTATGTTCCCACACAGACATGGATTGTCACTCTGTGAACCAGAATAAAAGCTGTCTGATATGGGTGTCGTCACACACCCACATAATGCTGATTGGATGTCGCAGCACGCCACGCCTGGTGTCACTGGATAAGTTCAAATTTCAACTTTGGTAAACGACCAGGTAGTACGATGAAGTCACCCAGATTGTGTCCGTCACAACGTGGAAGGAATAATTCCACCCCATTGTAGCTGTTCATTGACTTTACATGGAGAGTGGTCGCCCAGGATGCCTAAGTCCATTCAGTGTGAAAGCACCTTTAGAGTTAGGGTAAGGAGGTCAGACATCTGGAGAGAACTTAAAGTCAAGTGGCTGCCCCTTCCACTGAAAGGAGTCAGTTAAAGTTGTACAGGCATCTGATTAGGATGCCTCCTGGTTTCCTTCCTGCGGATGATTTCCAGGCAAGCCCAACTAAGAGGAGATCCCAGGGGAGACTCAGATCTTGCTTGGGGGTTTATTTATCCCATTTGCCCTGAGAATACCTTGGAATCCCGCAGGAGGAACTATAAAATAGAAAATGGCTGAACTGTTTGGCTTGTTGCATTATTTTCATATCCCACTTTCACTGGCTTTACTCTGAGACAAAGAGCTGGGCCCAGAATATTTCCAATTATCCAACAGTGGATATAAAAGGATTATATTACCTGAAAGTTTCATTTTGCCAATAACAGGATTTTACCTTGAATCTGGAATAACCAATCATATTTCAAATGGGTCCAAGCCATTAATTTCACTAGGGAACAATTAAAAAATAAATAAAAATCTGTTGAGTTAGATTTTTGTGCTGATTTAGACTAAAATTGGTGTGCTGGTTCCAAATTGTAGTCAGTTTCTTCCTAGCATATCAAGTTTTTTCTCCACAGCTTACCCTCCAGATTAGCAAAAATTTCACTGATTAGCTGTAACATGATTGGAGACTTGCCAGCTACATGCAACTTGTTTGCAACAGTGAGAGGTGTGTGCAGTTCCCAACAGGCCAGTACTATCAATATCTGCAAACAGAAAGCTAGCTTTCAAGGAGTTGAGAGGATTTGTGCTGGCTTTTCTCTTAACCTTGTAACTATGGCAATACCATTTTGAGTTCTATTTCTTTTTATGCTGTTTTTTTAAGTTTTCAAAGCTTGTAAGTATTCAATCTTAGTGTTTTTTTTTTACATAGGTAAATATTTCCTTTGTTTCAGATCTGCTCCTGATACTTCTCGTTGCAAATGCCCAAACAACCCTGACTCCTTTTGCTATATTTACTGTAAGTCAGAAGGCAAACATCAGTGCATTTGTGAGACAAGCATATTTTGCATATTTCAAAGTAAAACTCAGTGATCAAGACAAGCCATGGGCCCCTCACAAAGTGTGCAAGCAGTGTTTTGAGAGTTCAAGGATGTGGACCAAAGGGACACATGAAAAGTTGGCATGTGGTATCCGCATGGTTTGGCGAGAGCAAAAAGATCATTGCACAGACTGTTACTTTTGTTTTGTGAAAACACTTAACAAGAAAAATAAAAGTAAAACAGAATATCTACTGTCAGCTACAAGACCCATGCCTCATTCAGCTGTAATTCCAGTGCCAGTTTTCAAACAACTTCCTCCTCTAGAAGATCTGAGTGATGTTGAAGAACGCAGTGACAGCAATGATGCAAATTTTGAAATCCCCATGGATTCAGTCCGTAGGAGATTTAATCAGCCCGAGTGCATGTTATTTGGGCCTGTTAAGTACAGTATTTTTCATACTTTTTAAGAAGACTAAGATTCAATAGTTAAAAAACTTGACATGAAAGAGAAAAACTGAGATCCATTTTGGATTCAGCACCCAAAAATTAGTCAAAAATAGCTGTCAGACCTAACTTTACAAGATTGTGTTCCGAAGCTCATACAAGACAACCAAAAGCCCCCACTTCCAATCATCTTTAAATGAATTTCCTATTTGCTGCTTCAGTTATCTATTTATTTCCCTCAAAAATTCTCTCTTCTTGTGATCTGAGAATATCCACTGTCAGTAGTTGTTTCTGATAACAGTTATTAAATCCAGCAGATGGGCTGAGGAGCATATCATTTTGTCTAAATGAACCAGTTTGAGTCTCTTTTAAAGCGTTCATATTTCTGTTAAAAATGAGATAAAAGTCTCCTGGCTTTAAAACATACATAACAGCAGGCATTAAATAAGCATTAAAGGCCCTCATGGTTCACAGTTCTCCAGTTAATATAAACCATGCATAATGTACCATTTGATTTATGTATGTTCTGGGCCTGAGTGGAGGAAATAAAAAGGATATACAAACACTTATTAAGAGCCTGTGGGAAAGTCACTGCTTCTGAACAACAGAAGCTACAGGCTGGAGCTGAAGTGGCTTCAAATACCATCGTTCAACAGACATTCTATTTCCATGGTCATGGCGTGGCTGGGGGTGTTAACGATAATTAGAAGGAAACGAGGCTTATAAATATTCCTGTCAGTCAGATTATGATGTGATTCAAAGTTCATCTGGTGAAGAACTGGCCTGGTAACGCTGACTTGTGGCAAAAACAAATGCAGTGCTTATGCTTGCTGTCATGGTCAGTCTAAAGGCAGTTAAATACTTAATAAATATTACAAAACCCAAAACCAGTGAAGCTGGCACGTTGTGTAATTCCTAAATAAAAACAGAATACAATGATTTGCAAATCCCTTTCAACTTATATTCAATTGAATAAACTGCAAAGACAAGATATTTAATGTTCGAACTGAGAAACTTTATTTTCTTTTGCAAATAATCATCAACTTAGAATTTAATAGCAGCAACACATTGCAAAAAAGTTGGCACAGGGGCATTTTTACCACTGTGTTACATCGCCTTTCCTTTAACAACACTCAGTAAACGTTTGGGACCTGAGGAGACCAATTTTTGAAGCTTTTCAGGTGGAATTCTTTCCCATTCTTGCCTGATGTACAGCTTAAGTTGCTCAACAGTCCGGGGTCTCCATTGTTGCATTTTACGCTTCATAATGCACCACACATTTTCAATGGGGGACAGGTCTGGACTACAGGCAGGCCAGTCTAGTACCCGCACTCTTTTACTACGAAGCCACGCTGTTGTAACACGTGCAGAATGTGGCTTTGCATTGTCTTGCTGAAATAAGCAGGGCGTCCATGAAAAAGACGTTGCTTGGATGGCAACATATGTTGCTCCAAAACCTGTATGTACCTTTCAGCATTAATGGTGCCTTCGCAGATGTGTAAGTTACCCATGCCTTGGGCACTAATACACCCCCATACCATCACAGATGCTGGTTTTTGAACTTTGCACCTATAACAGTCTGGCTGGTTCTTTTCCTCTTTGGTCCAGAGGACACGACGACCACAGTTTCCAAAAACAATTTGAAATGTGGACTGGTCAGACCACAGAACACTTTTCCACTTTGCATCAGTCCAACCTTAGATGAGCTCGGTCCAGCGAAGCCGGCGAGGTTTCTGGGTGTTGTTGATAAATGGCTTTGGCTTTGCATAGTAGAGTTTTAACTTGCACTTACAGATGTAGACGAACTGTAGTTACTGACAGTGGTTTTCTGAAGTGTTCCTGAGCCCATGTGGTGATATCCTTTACACAGTGATGCCGGTTTTTGATGCAGTGCCACCTGAGGGATCGAAGGTCACGAGCATTCAATGTTGGTTTTCGGCCTTGCCGCTTACGTGCAGTAATTTCTCCAGATTCTCTGAACCTTTTGATGATATTATGGACCGTAGATGATGAAATCCCTAAATTCCTTGCAGTAGCTCGTTGAGAAATGTTGTTCTTTAACTGTTCGACAATTTGTTCTCGCATTTGTTCACAAAGTGGTGACCCTCGCCCCATCCTTGTTTGTGAATGACTGAGCATTTCAGGGAAGCTGCTTTTATACCCAATCATGGCACCCACCTGTTCCCAGTTAGCCTGTTCACCTGTGGGATGTTCCAAATAAGTGTTTGATGAGCATTCCTCAACTTTCTCAGTCTTTTTTGCCACTTGTGCCAGCTTTTTTGAAACATGTTGCAGGCGTCAAATTCCAAATGAGCTAATAATTGCAAAAAATAACACAGCTTACCAGTTTGAATGAAGTATCTTGACTTTGCTGTGTATTCAATTGAATATAGGTTGAAAGGGATTTGCAAATCATTGTATTCTCTTTCTATTTATGATTTACATAACGTGCCAACTTCACTGGTTTTGGGTTTTGTACTTGTGTTCAGGAGGTAGGCTGGCCAAAATGTTACTTGAGACTCATACCTGAAACAAATCTCACACAAGTCCAATAAAATGCAGAAACCTTTGCATCCAGTCCTAAATGGGAAGACCATAAAAGACAAAATCAAGATGACAGGCTCAAGGTACAACTGAGCACCAAAATAAAAAAAGAAACAGATTAAGTATATAAAAATGGCAAAGCTGTTGGTGCCAGGCTGGTCCCACCAGGATTTTCACAAATAACCATCTGCTATGTAAAGCTGTACAGTGAGAAACAAAGGGGTGCTTTGCCATTCCCTTTGTATTACCACTTCTTTTCAACTGTTTTTGCAAGCCAAGGAGTCCAGTCTTTGTATTTCTGTTTAAAAGTAAGATTTTCCTTTGTCTTTTATGGTAGTTGGGGATTTTATTTGTTGTTTTCGCCCTGGAGCACCCTGAAGTTATTTTCTCAATATTAGTTTATTTGTTGAAGGGTATTGTTTGGGGGACTGAATTGTTTTTTTTATCGGATTGTTATTTTGTGTTTGTAAATAAACCAGTCAATTATGCCTTATAGTATTGGACTGTCTTTATTTTAGAAAATACTAAAAACCTTTATTTTATTAATTCTCCTAAAAATGATTCAAAGATCATAACACCATCTCTAAGGTTTACAGAGAAAAGTCAGAAAAAGAGAAAATATGGGAAAAAGTGATGAATCAATTCCAGACGTCAGAGGTGGATGGAAGGAGTGCTTAACAGTCACAGGGACAACAGGAAGTCATATAACCACTCTTTATACCAAAGGTATGCATGAAGATTTTTTCTGAATGAACCACATGTCAAATATTGAAGCAGATTAGCGGAGGACCACACCAAGTGACACCCCTGTTAGCTGAAAACATGACTACATGACTCTAAGTTTGTTGTACTCTCATGATCTCCACAGTAACCAGGTCTCAAACCAACACAGCACCTTTGGGGTGTGGAGGAAAGGAGGATTCACATCATAGAAGAGTAGCCAACAAAGCTGCAGCAACTGCATTAGAGTAACATGTCAATATGATAGACAGATTGCACACTACGTGATAAGGGATTTAATTAAAGCCCTGTTCAAATGAAAATACTGTAGTACATATGCCAGGATTGTCAGTGGCACTGTAATGTTGCTGCAAACAAACACCAAAACCAGAGAAGAAGACATGGAGCTTTGACACACCTTGAGAAATGTCAACAAACACTGACGTATTATGTTCTTCGTGTCCCCTCCTGCTGGTCATAGAGGAGCAGAAGATTTTGCCGTTAAAGCTAAAACATGCTCAGTACCTTCTGAAACACCAGCGCTACACTGTTGTTTCTGTTGATGTCAGGGTTTGTGCATGTGGTTTAACATGAGAAGGGGCTTTGATATCATAATATGAAATGCAAGGCCAGCGTTTTCAGATTCATCCACTCTAGGACCTGTTTTCAAAAAATACACATTTTTGGGCACCCAAAGTGCAGTACTTTCCTGCACAGAACAACTATTTGATTAAAAAACGTGCAGGAAAGACAACACATGAATAAAAGACACATCTGTCTTTCTTTTGACTTCGAATGATAAACATTTTTCATCATTTAGTGTGGTAGATTTCTATGGTAAGTTGATTTATTCAATTGCTTCTTTTTGAAATCCTGTGGTTGTGATGATGGTATGATTGAGAAATACCTGCGAGGGAGTCAAATAGGTGAAGTAGATGCTGATAGCAGAAAATAATAAGATTTATACTGATAAAAACGTGTTCTTAATTCAGGGGGGAAATTAATCACACTGTTTTTAAAGGTGTATTTTTGGCAGTGAGATACTGAGCTGTTTCATTAATTTTCTTGCAGTATTTCAGGGTTGCTAAGTGCTTATTGCTGTGATTGTGTATTTGTGTTGAATGATATCAGGTAGAAGTGAAGTAGATAAACAACAAACAATTCTTTCCAAAATTCACTGTGTTGTGATTCCTCAATTACTGTTGAGTGGGAGTGTGGGGATTCAGTTTATTCATGGTCATTTTCTGGTGAGAAAAGTAATGCATCCTTTTTTAGCTTTAGCTTCACAACAGGCCGATCAACAATATTTTATTCTCCTCCAGAGAAGATCAAATTTCTTTGATTTAGATCATTCCAAACCAAGAGTGTGCCTCAGATTGCTTCATTTATTTGACAAATGCCTCTGTAGAATTGTAAATTATTATTAAATAAGGTTTTCGATGAAGACATAACTAGTGTTTGGACATCAAAGACTTACCAGACTTCACTTTTATTTCTCTCTTTGAGCACTGTGATGAAGCATACCTCCTGTTTGAGAAATTAAAGAATAAAAATAAAAGCCTAAGTCACTTTTGATTAATGACAGCTAACACTTTCATCTTTTCCTGCTGCAAATATACTCCTGAATAGGTGAAAAAAACAGCCACTACTCCAAAGAAGAACCAATCAGAGCCGCTGACAGTCTGCTCCCCCTTCAGCCTCAAAGACACTTTTCATATTTCACATTTTAATCAACTGTTTCAATGAAAGTATTCCTCTTGATGGGGGGGTTGCACACTAAGCCCAGGTGCATCATAAAGGAAGCGGGAGATTAAAAGAGAGATGCATGCGTGGAGTATTTTGAGTGCATTAGGGGTGTCAGATGGGAGCGTGGTCGTAATCATTGATCCCAGGCAGCCACCAGAAGAGAACAAAGACCACTAAAATATTCATTAAAACTCTGAGCTTGTCGAGCGAGGGGGGAGGATGAGAGAAGAGGGCAGAGTGAGGAGTAATGAGAGGAGGTTAGCTTTTTAACATCTCATTACCGGAGTCCACTGGCTCCCACTGAGACAGGAAGACAGAGGCTGTGTCACTTCACTGTGTAATATAAACCCCGATCAGATCGTGCCCGCTGCTCTGGAGATGTGGCAGCGATAAGACCTCCTTCCCGGACGCTGGCACAATTATATCTCATGTTTCTTTGTAACCAAAATCACCCAGCGCCTCACAGGTCTGACGCCAATGACAGTGACAAGGCAGGATTTCACCTACAAGGGAATCAAATGAATAAGCGCTGGCCTTTTGTGGAGATTACAAAGAGTCTGCCTGGTAAGCACAAGGGGAATCTTTCTGCAGAGAGGGCAGAGTTTATCTCACTCTGAAAATTATGGGATGCATTTGAAGAGCGAGTGGCCCGCAGAGTCTTGGTTCAGATGCATGTACCCTGGAATTTAGAGACAGGCCTTTAGAAAGTCTAAACATGGCCAGGAGGGGTCTCAATCTGTTGTGCTGTCCCCTGTAGTCACACACTCGCGGCACAATAGAGCTCAAATACAGACAAATCAGGTCAGTGAGGATAAAAGCATGGTTTATTGTCAGTCTAAGGTTCGGTACACAAGCAAGCAAAAACAATCCAGGCAAAGGTACCAGGCAAGGAAATGGCAAGATGAAATGGACAGGCAAAACTACTCTATGAAATAAAGCGCTGAAAAGTGATGTGAGGTACAACAATCTGGCAAAAAGACAGGAAGACGCGGGTTAAAAACACGAGGAGACAGGGAGTGATGAGACACAGGTGGTGAAGAACAGTCAGGGATCAGGTATGACAACTCCACACAGGAAGTAAAATCTATGAAGCCATGGAGAGACGGGAATTTTCAAAATAAAACAGGAAACAAAAGACAAAACATAAAACATGAAAGCAAAATGGGTGACTTAACTAAAGCAAAAAGGCAGGATCATGACAAAAAGTCTAGCTTTTGCACATTTGTTACCATCCATTATCCAATCTTACAAAATGGACTTTTACAGACGTAGTGTAAAAATGTTCCCATAAAAGACAATGTTCAAATAAAATTGTCTTTTAACATCTGTACCTGTGTCTATAACTGTTTATAACTTTGTAAATGTGTTGCTGCTTCTCTTGGCCAGGACACTCATGCTAATGAGATTTTCAATCTCAATGAGGTTTTCTCATTTAAAAAGTTCATATAACATTTCAGCCTTGTAAAAAAAGAGTCAAAATAAATATAACTAGAAGGCACTCGGAGAGCACAAGTCTCCGCTAAGGTAGCTCACATATTGCTGTTACATCTACAAGCAGTAGTTCCATAATAAAGTTACCATCATAATATTGACCATGACCCTGAACACCCACCCCCAGCACTCAGAATCATGATATCATTATTAGACAGTTATGAAGCAAAAACAATTGCTCGCTGATGGTGGTTTGTCGGGTCACCACCAAAATCGAATCATTTTTAAGTTGGGTCATTACCAACATCTTCTGAAAATGTCAACAAAGTCCATCCAGTGGCTTTTGCATAATCTTGCTAACAAACAAACAAACATAACCCAGTAAAAAAATAACCTCCTTGGTGGGGGTATTACTGAGGAAACACATAAATAAACTAGAAAAGCAGAGAGCGCAGACCTCTGCCAGCGCCACAGTCCTCAGCCATATTGTGATTTTGACCATAAATATTAGTCCTACCTTTATTTCATCGAAATATTTAGATTCTTTGACCATAAAAACATACCATTAGCAACTGGATTCATAATGATATCTATTTCAGTTCAGTAGTTATTCACAGAAATCACATTTTTCGCCATGGCGGCCAGACTGTGATCCAGATCAACACCAAAATCAAATCACTTCTTCCTTTTCACATGCTGAACATTTTGTGAAAATTTCATCAAAATCCATCCATAACTTTTTGAGTTATTTTGTTCACAGACGGACGGACGGACGGACAGATGGACAGACAGACGGACAAACTCTCCCGAAAACATAACCTCCTTGGCGGAGGTAATAAGATTATCTCAGTCCATCAGGGCTTAGGTTGGGAATCAAGGGTGGCCACTAGAAGGCCTGATTGAACTACACCAGGAACTTGATTTAGATTTAGATTTTGGTAGATACAAGCCGACTTCCTAGGGTACTGCTGTTGGTTCCAACAGTTGGTAGTCCAGCTGAAGGTGTTGGCCTCCTTTACCTCCAGGCATAGGGTTTGCGCCCTTTCTCATTAAACTTCCTAGCATGTAAACACCAACCATGCTATCATTACTGGTGGTTCAAACAAGGCAACAGAAAAGGTGAATGGCAAAATCGTTGACCTGGCATGTGTTCGGCATGTGTTCACTCTACCAGTCATGGGAAGGCTGCATGTTCGAGAACAGCTCTGGCCTGTGACAAATCAATGTGTCCTCGGGCTAGGCACTTAATCCCAAATTGCTTCCGCTGTTGTATTACACTGGTGTATTAACAGTCATGAAAGGGGAGGATGTGTTAGTTGATATTAGGGGTGGGTGATATGGCCTAGAAATAAAATACCCGTTTTTTTTCCCACAACACTCGATATATAATTTTAATCCATTTGTCCCTCCCTAAAAAAGAAACAAAACTCCCAGTGACATAAAAATGAAACAAATCAAGTTTTGCCTTTATGTTCTCTAAATGTTTCCCTCTTAAAGTCAAAGTCTGGGTCATAAAAGGTTGATTATGTAGTATAAACGTAGGCAGGTTTGTCTACATAAACACTAAAATGCTGAGGTATTTGTACAGTATTAGTATGAAACTCTTTGATCAATATTTAATCTACTTAAATAACAAATACAAGCATATAAAAGTGCTTGTGCAAACCCTACAAGGCCGACCAAAAATTAAAACTACTTACAATTGGACTAAGGCAAGAAAAAATATCTTGATTTTTAATTCTTTAAATCTTCTGCAGAAAATAATTTGAATTAATTGATTTAATCAATTTTTTGCCCAGCTCTACGTTGATATTGATAGACAACCTACATAGCAGCGTCAACCTTCAGTGAGTGAATGTTGACCTGAGAGTTGTGACCTGTGGCGTAAAGGTGCCATGAGTGAGTAGAAAGACTAGAAATGTGCTCCGTAAGCTCAGGTCCCCTCACTATTTTCTTCAGTCATAGACTGCCACACCAAGTTTCTGATGTTAGAGTTACAACTGTTACCACAAGACCACATTAATCAGCTGCTGCTCCTGGATTTAGTTGGCAGCTTTATTTATTTTCATTAAAGTTTATAAGACTTAACCCTCCTGATGAATAAGGAAAATGAATGTCATCTTCTTACCTTAAAGCCACTCTGTGTAGTTTGTTTTCCCTTTTTGTGGTGAAACTGTATTTTGCATTCAAATGAAAGTGCTCTCTAGCGCCTCACTCTTTCAAATGTATATGGCAACCGCTGAACTCTACGGTAGCTGATATGTGCCTTGAAGCTACGCCAACATGTCATCCAACACTTCATCAAGTTTTCTTCTGATGAGGTATGTTATTTCAAACAAACTGCACACTGAATTGAATCATTAATGTTCGGCCTTAAAAATCGCCCAGGTCTTGCTGTGATCTTTCTCCATTTCAGACCTACTGGCTCTGAGTGGAAACATGTTTAGCCTCAGCCAGTAGTACTGAGAAGTGCTTTTTGTCCCTCTCGGCTGTTCATAGTTTTTATAGACCAGAAGGACATGGACGTCTCTAAAGGACTTACCCTTTCTATATAATTACAGATAAGAAATTATTCTCTCAGGAGGACAAGTCAGATTGTTGGCAGAGGCAGTTTGACACAAATGAGGTCGTATTTATAAATGCAGACATTGTTTTTAGCTCATAATTTACTTAAAATACAACATATTATCTTTAAACTTAATGAATTTTACTAAAGTGTACTCAACTCTAGGGAAGGTCATTACATTTAAAACTACAGTCATAATTCAAGTTCCACATCATTAACACACACCTTCTCAGACACAAACAAACTTACACATTCAAACACTCTTTATAGGCTGCTAACAGGTGTGCTCTTTTTCTGCTTTTTATTTAGACTTATTGTCATTCAGTATGCAGCAGGTGCATACAGAGCGAGATTTTGTTTGCAAAGGCTCCTGTTTATAGATTCAAGTGTAGTGCAAATGTAAGAATGCCAAAATTAAGTGCAAATGATTGTAAAAAATGTGCTAGAACTGCAAGATGAAGATTAATACATCTGTATGTTACTATTAAATATTACATATGTACAGCAGGGAGGATAAAGTCTGTTAGCATATGCAGTTAAGTCTCAATGCAGCACTGATCGAAAGACAAAAACTAGCATTACAGTTTCAGATTGTTGCTTCAAAAACAATTTTTGGTTCAAACAATCTAAATTTGTTTTGTGCAGGTGCAACACAAACCATCAGAGTAACTATTGAAGTTTTAACCATTTCATAACCAAATTCCTTGGAAACAATGATGACTTTTGGACAATACACTACGGTCCAGATCCTCAAAGGGACTGCACTGCTTTTGCAACCGCTAAATCTATAGTTCAGTAGTAGTTCAGGAGTCTAAAACATGCCCTCATCCGAATTTAGGTTAATGATAACCCACCCAGGGGCCTGAAGATGGATCCTTTAACTCAAATCGTGCCCCACTTGCAGGAAACCTAAGCACACACTTACTTTACTCCATATATTTATTTCTTACATTTCTTAATTTATTTTCTCCGTATCTTTGACATTACTTATACTCCTTGTGTGTGGAAATTATGGTGAATTCATTACTTTTATTTTATGGTAAAATTATAAAGTACAAAAAATTAGAATATGTTTAACTTTTGCATACACGTATTCTATAATTTTTCAGGCTATATATGTATCTTGCTTGAAAAAAGCCAAGTATGTAGGAGTTTCTGCAACTGCAAATATATCCACAAACATCTGTTTTGGTGATGAAAATAATTTGAACAAAAGTGTAATTGTCAAAAACAAGTGATTGTAAGTCATTTAATTCAGTCTTTTTCCACTTTGAAAAGGTAAAAAACAGATATTCACCAAGTGTGTGATGATATGTAGATTGTTCTGTCATATTGAGCTTTTGGCTTCTGTTCAGCTGCTTTATATCTTGAGCTTAGAGAAGGCAGGTCTTTTTTGCCTCTAGGACAAGGGGAGTATATTCCATATTAAGACAACATTGGTATTAAATAGAGCTATAGGGTATAGACTGGGCAATACCAAATAGCAAATTTCAGTCTGAGTCTGGTTCAAGCTGCCTAGCCCAGGTTCATTTTGATGAATGTCTACAATAAAGAATAAACTGAACATTATGTGATGTTTTTCCAGCACTTTTGTTCACTCTGCTGGGTCAATGTGAGTGAACAAAGTGGGAACATGCATCAATCACACAACAAGAGAAATGAAGTGAGCTGGAGAAAAGCAGATTTGTTTTGTTAAAGAAAATAAAACACCAAAAAATTGTTTTAAACTGAGAAAAAAAACATCCTGTTACCTGTTTATTTCCTCTATGGGTGGTTAAACACCATCACAACAGACAAAACAAATGTTGTTAAAGTATGATTATTCTTCCTGAAACCTGATACAATTTAATTTACTGACCAACAATGTGTACTGGCTCAAAAATTGAGCATTTCAATCCGAAATGTTAATGTAGAGTAGCAGCTATGTTCAGCTAACTCATACCAAATGGGTGCTAATAAGCCCCGAGCTAAGAGGTTAGTAGCGCTCTCCAACAGCTTTTCTTCAAAATATGCCATTGCACATGTTAATAAATACAGGAATGCTACATGAATTAGCAGATGAAATAAGCGGAGTGCTAATCAGAAAAAATATAGTCACTGCAAAACAGAAGAGACCAGCTCCCACTAGTTAGTAATGCCAAATGAAGCAGAACCCATTCGGAAAGGATTAAAGTCAAACTGATTTTATTAGTAATGAAAACAATTTTTAAAGTTTTGCTCTAATACATATTGACACAGGTATGTTAAACCTAAGGAAATCAAAATGTGTAAAAAATCACTCTGTTACCTCAAGGAAAGTCTCGGTTGCCTCAGGAAATTGGTCAATCATAACATACAACAACACAAAAACAAATGACTGAGTTTGAATTTACACCATCTGTCATTAATGTACATTAATTTAGTTAATCATCTGCAATTTCTCTTTTTAGCAACTTAAAGGGTTCTGCAAAATTTAGCAAGTTTGAATGAGTTTCTGACTTCAAATTAGTGGCCTTTCACGTTTTATTGCGTCACTGAATTGATTAAAAACTGAAAGTGAAATACAACACAGTTGTCAGTCAGATTTTTCTTTGCACCACAATATAAACATGAACATATACAGACTGGAAAGGTGCAGTAACAGAGAGGCTGTTTTTCATGGTATTATTGATAGGTTTATTTCAAGCCTATGACAAAAATCAAAAATAAATGTCAAGGCAGAAATATAGAAAATAAGCACTTGGATAACTGTTGCATGTCTGAAGGGAGTGAAAAGAAGTAAAAACTTAATACATCCCACCCCTATCTATAACTTTTAACCGGTAACTTAGAGTCCCTTTCTATAAATATAAACTTATACCTTTTAGTCTCAAGGATTATGACTTGGCATCAAAGTGCCTGGAGCATTTTTTTCTTTTTCTTGTCTGTATTGATGTCTAACTGTTTAAATATTAGATTTATGGGATGCCTGCTTTGCTGTACATGGTATTCATGCTTGTTCCTAAATTTGTTAGCCTAAGAAACAATTTTGTGAAACAACTGTGTGTGGTCCTGTATAAGACACATGCATATGTGCTGCCTGATAGTATGCAGGGGTGCTTCATGTTTGCCTCCAGTTATGCTATATTTTGCCATATGCTAGAGCTAGGCATCACTCATGACATGGGATGTTAAATAGTATTTAGTGCTCCATAAAAGACACAGGAACTCATGTTGTCTCCCCGTTTGAAAAAAAAGTGCATTTACAGTCTTTGCAAAAAAAGAATTACTCTACCCACAATTCTACAGTGGCTTCATTTACATGCAGTCATTAACCCTTTCATACAGAGAATATTAGCAATAACCCAGTTGCGCATGGCCATGTAAACACCAAAAACCCTTTTGAACAATGGAATATGCTCATATTCTGATTTCATCTGAAATCATCCCTGGGTTAGTTCTTTCTAAGAGGAATATATGGTCCTGCATACGCCTAGTGGGATATCCCCATCAAAAGGAACAATAATTTATGTCCTGTTCTTTTAGCGAGGAATCTTGATCTTTTGAGTAAAGGAAGTACTTGTTGTAAAATGGCACAGCTCTGGCTCCATTTCCTGTCTTGATGTTCTTGCCTTTCATTAATGAAGAAATTGACAAAAATAGTGTCAAATACTGGCAGTCGGTTTGGCAGCACCAAAGCTTAAACGGTGGCGACTGCAACCTGCTCCGTGCTGTTCATTATCTAACATGCTGCTGCTGTAGTTGTCATTGCTATTAGATATAGGAAGAAAAAGCGGAAATGACACACTGTATCATGATGTTCTCCCTGTAAACAGTTTTTTCCGAATTTTTCAGAAACTGAAATATTGACCTTCACCCACATACTGACTGTATATGAACTTAGGTGGACTTTACACGAGTACGAATTTGTAAGACTCCGGTAAAATAAACTATCGATCTGGTGATATTGACACACGGAGACGCGTATTTGTCCATGACTCCGCATCTTTTTTGAAAACGGGTTTGCAAGTGGATATCTGCGTATTCGTCTTTATGCCGTAGTTGGTATAAACAGATAAGTCCGGAAAAGACGGTGACCTCATAGCTCCCGTCCTCCTCCCCGCCCCCCAACTCACGCTGTCACACACTCCAACAACAACTATGGTGGCAGCAGCTACAAATATTGCTACGACTTTTACACCAACATTTGCTCACAGAACACCAACAACACCAGCTACAGCAACAACAGCAACAAGTGCTCATGCAGAGACGCATGATGTTACGCACGCATGAGCACTTGTTGACGTTGAATCCACCTCAGAGCACAACTGTGATGTTACGAGTGTAGTAACCCAAGAACTACATTACCCAGCATGCAATATGGGTTAGGAGCATGCGTGGAAACCCACAGGTACGTCCCGGCGTGGATTTTGCGTTCTCAAGTAAATACACAAGCCTATCTACAATACGATGTGTAAACAGCGATCTATGTTTTGATGCCGACGACAAGATAACACGGTGCCGTCCTCGTGTGAGGAGGGCCTTAGCCACTCTCACAACAGCCTCTGTGATTGGTGGACTTTGCTTAGCCTTCATGTTTTGTCCATTGGTTGCCATTTTTGAGGCTAACATTCACAAAAAAGTGAACAATCATAGCCTACCTCTGCAAAAAATCTTAGCACAAGTCCCCTGCTCCAGATCAGTCAATAGAAAGAATCACCTTTCGTAGCCATATTTTGACCTGCAGAGGAAATTTGCTCTGAATATCTGAATATATTGCACATTTTTACACTGAGATTTGGAGCTTAATTGGCAAATAATCGTAAATTATACCAACACAAATAATTCTGAAGCAAACAAAAAAAAGTCTCCTTGTTTACTTATTCCGTTGCTGAGCTAAACAGAAAAAAACATGAGGGGAATATAATTACCATAAGGGATCAAACAAGCTCCACAAGTGTGTTGTGAGGCACTCTAAAGACAAAGATTGAACATCTAGGCTGTCCAGGACTTAGACACAGCCGCTGCATCCGTGTGTGTCCATGTTTAAGAGTTTGAGAAAAATCAAGTCTCCAAACTTGTTTAATATTCATGAGCTTCTTCTTGTATGTTGCTGTTGGGCACTAGCTCGCACCACTCAGTCTTTTCCTTTTGTTCTCAGCGTGTTTATTGTTGCTCCAAAAGATGAAAACAGAAAAAAACCTTGCAGGAGCCAGGGAAGAGATCCATTTTTTTCTGATGCAGCATTTTGCTGTCTTGATAAATAAAACATAAGCAGGCCGCCTTTAACTCCGAGGCAACGGTTAGTTATTATTTTAGATTTTCTGTTTATTGAGGTGGAGGGTGGGAAACTGCAACATAGACTAAGAAGTACAGGAAAAGAATAAAAAAGTTTTGCAAAGAAAGGGAATATAAATTACAAGAGCTAGTCAAAACCTTCAAAAAAGGAATTTATAAACAAAATGATTCTTGAGCAAAAAATGTTTAGAAATCAGGTTTTTGCCAGGGGAAACTTGTGTGAGACTGTAGTTTTCTGCAGCTTTTGCCATTACATAAGAATATGTGATAAGCCCTTTAAAATGTACTGTATGCATTTCAGCTGCGATTTTGCTCCAGATATGACTTTCAAGTAAAATTACCATTTGAAAGTGGTTGGCTATGATCCAAAAATAGATGAGATGAAATTTCAGCCACTGCCAATGCTTCTTTTTCTCACAGATGGCACAAGAGTTTATTTTATATTGTCAGCCCAAAGTTTGTTAACTTGATGCTGCAGCTAATAAAGTCACTGTTTGTGGGTTCACAGATCCAGCATTCTGAGGCGAGTCCTAAATTAGGAGATTCTTAGTATGCAAGCATCACAATACCACAGTCACATTCTAAAACTCTTCCTCTTCTTCTGCTAGTAACAGCAAACTTTTCTGAATGTACTCATACCACTGTTTTATTATGGTACCGTAACAACACATGGCACAGCCAGACCTGATAGGAAAAAACAACAACACACAAATCAAAAGACAACAGATTACCGCTGCTCGTAGAAGTGCAGTGGTCTACAGTAGTACCAGCAATAGACAGTATTGTCACAAAAAAGGTGTTTTTGTAGTTTAACCAAATTTTCCAGTAGCTTTGTGTCGGCCTCTTTCTTTCTCAGTCAAACAGGTGTTTAAGCTTAGCTACTTTATTGTTTTGGTAGTGCAGTAGAGGACCGACAAGCTACATATCCCCCCGGTAGATGTAGAGCAGCAGGGTACAGTGGAGCAGCTGCAGTGTGTTGTGTCACTTTAACAGAAGGTGACTTGTGTATTTCTTAATGATTGTAATGCAGCTTGATCCTTACAGCCTTCATTTGTGTGAACCCACTAATGCCTTGCCAGAATAACATAAGTGTAGTATTACCAGAGAAGTCAACAAAAGTACCTTGAATTCCATCAGCAGGTGATTACTGGCTGCTCAATACAAGAAGAAACAATGGACAAGTTGGATATCAGACTTGGGAGAGTGTGAGCCATGGGGTAAGATGGACAATCTCTTGTCTTGCATTATGGTTAGAATTTTGTTTGTTTTGTCAGAATTAGGATAATTACACTGATTTCTTACAAAAGATGAGTTTGGGCACCAAAGTTATATCTCAGCAGATCAGTAATGGCAAATGTGAGACCAAACTGATACAGGTTTGTTGAACCAGTTGTTCCATTACTTTTTTAAAAATAGATTTATGTTGTTTAATACTCCTTGTCATAATGCTTTTACAGGTCAATGTTCTGTTGATAAGATGAGATCTAGCGTGACAGACAGAACCTTCCTCCCGTAACTGATAGGGGTGTAAATCACCAGTTTCATGACAATACGATATGATATTGATTCTTTGGACAACAATACAATATTTGGCAATATCACAAAGTCTGCTACGACTCAAGTTGGATACAATACGATTCAGGGGCCTTCGATTGATTTAAGATGATATTATGTACTCACTAAACACAATCAGCAACATTTCACCTGGAGCACTGAAGCAAAAAAGAAAAACAAAGCAATTTTTATAGTTTTATTACTGAAATGTGAAACGATGTGCTGATCTTTGGGTATGATATTTGACAGAAGATTATTACAATCTGTATGATCTAAATTGGTTTAATTCAGGTAAGGTTTTTTTTTTTTGCACCCACAATTACCTTATGGGTCTTACTGTTATACTGTAATGTTTGTATATTCAATCAAGTAATGATGTAGCATTATAATACATATTAATGAATTATTATTTTAATTTTATCATCATTGACCTCCAACATTTGACCATGCTCTATCAAACCAAAAAATGTGGTTTTGATTTTAATTAAATCAAAATATTTCACATGTTTACCATTAGAACTATTAACTAACTCACCATTGATGATTTTGTTTTACTATGATGCCTAATACACAGTTTGTATGTCACCGTGATCAGACTTTGATTCACTGTTTAATGGACGGTGTGGGGGAGGAATGACACTAAGTTCTTGCTGTTTTACTTTCTAACTATATGAAATTTCATAATTAGTGCACTACAAATTCATGATAGGAATGATAGGATAACTCACTGCACTCATGTGATAATGCACTCCTGTCGTGCGTGCAGCATCCATCCTCTGCTGTGAGATCGACCGTATCTTACCTGGATACAGTAGATCTATTTTATAATTGGCCGATATGTCTGGCTCCCGTTTAGCTCTGTGATGCTAACAGCTTCTTGCTACACGTTCGCATATAGCGGCGTTACCCGGTGGGCGCTACACAACACATTTTACAGCAGGAGAAATACCAGGTGTGGCGTGTGAGGGAGCGAATAGGTTCAAATGTGTGTCGCTGAATGCGTGCGACTTGAGAGCCCTGGAAACTTCAGACCGATGCACGGTTGGGCGGAAACACACAGCAGCCCCCTCAAAGCCTCCCATCTGGCCCCTGCCTCAGTATAATCAAATTCAGAAAATATTAAGTGTAAGGAATGGCTGAGGTTTTAAGGGTAGCTTTATGTCATTAAATACCAACAACTATTGACGCAACCACCCAAGTGATCAAAACAAATTCAACATTGTAAAAGGTATTAATATTTATTCTATTACCAAGACAACTTGTCATGCATGCTTAAAGGTCAAGTTCAGTTCCTGTAGCTTTCACATTGTTTATAGAATGAAGTAGAACAATATACTCACCCAGAAGGCTTTCCTGATCCAAACAGTGCTTCAGGAGATATTTAGATCCAAAATCGAGCGGCTGACAGCCGTATAATGGTAGCACATGGTGCATGTATAGCGCCGCTCCTAAAACTGCATTAATCTTCCAAAAACTCATTGGTTTCACCAATATTCCATCAGGTCCGCTTGCGCTACTCCACCATTACAGTCTGTGTCGCTCCAGACATGTTGTGTGACTGTACTGACCTCTGAACTGAAGAAGAAGAACGCTTTCCTCCGCACATGTGCAGTGCGGCTCATTGTTTCAGGGGAAGACAGCCGGCTACACAATGACTTTCTTCTTCCAGTTTTGTGCAAAATGGACGAATATCTATTGGATGAAGATGTTGTGGAGGAGACCTTTGAATACTAGGGTGTCCTTACAGTTTCGAGCCAGAGTTTACAGATGAGGAGCTCATTGAAAGGAGGACGCGGAGGTAGCGCTCCAGAGAGTACTGCGCAGGAGCGGAGGCATACATTCATCTTCTTCAGTTCAGAGGTCGGCACAGTTACAAAAACATGTCTGGGGCGACACAATCTGTAATGGAGGAGTAGCCCGAGTGGACCATGATGAAATATTGGTGAAACTAATGAGTTTTTGTATGATTAACGCAGTTTTAGGAGCGGCGCTGTATGCCCTATGTGCGACCATTAAACGGATGTCCACCGCTCGATTTTGGATCTAAATATCTCCCAAAACACTGTTTGGATCAGGAAAGCCTTCTGGGTGAGTATATTGTTCTGCTTCATTCTATGAACAATGTGAAAGCTGTAGAAACCAAACTTTTCCTTTAAAATCAAACTTTCAAAGAACTCTGAGATGCCAGTGAGATTGGACAGAGGAGCACAGAGGAGCCAAGATGGTGCTTACAGCCGAGGAGGAAGGGAAAAAAAACACTGCCCTCAAATAACGATTATACAATATTCAAGTTTGACTTGTCATCATCTCTGAATGATGGAGACAGATGCTTTGTGCCACTTCAGGGTGGTTGGGGAAGAGGCTTTTTGAGCAAGTGCCAGTGAATGTCACATTCATTCTCCTTCCATCAGCCCCCTGTCTCTCTCCTGCTTCTGTCTCTCAAGGGCATAGAGGCCCTCTAATAAGGATGTGGTCGGGCTACTAAGTTGCTTCACATGCAAATTCGATTCACAGCTGACTAAGTCATCGCTCCTGAAGGCTGCACATCCTATCCTCCTCATGTCTGTTGTGGGAGGACATGAAAACATTTGAAAAGCTTTTCGTTTGACTTGGTGAGAGTCATGCCAAGCTCACTGGTCCCTGATTTGACTGTCCAGTGGGAGTGGAGAGAGTGGGAGTGATGAAGAGATTTGAGTCCAGAGTTTTGGACAGCTTTATAAGAGCCAAAGACATTCCTCCAAAGAAGAATTATATTTGAGCCAATAAATCTGCTGAACGGCATTTCTGTTGGAGAGGACGCTCTTCCCTCCTGCTGTTTTTTAATATTTGAAGAAGACTGCAGTGATTTAGTTTATGGCTCTTGACAGACACTGATTAAAAAAGGTCAAAGATAACGCAGCAAACTAATGGATGTCCACAAGATGAGCTAAGCTTTAAAGTACGCTGATTTCATAGTAATTAAAGTTCCATTCTGATAGTTGGTTATCTTTGGGTCCAAGTTGGCAGAATTCACTAATTTAAGCAATCTAAATGAAATTTGCAAACATTTAAGCACTGACAATTCCTATATTAGTCAGAACAAAAACGTTTAAAAATGAAAAGTGACTCCCACTGGTGACACAAAATAATAAGCTGAAGCTAATTAGCACAAATTTTGTGAGGCATTCATCTTTGGATTCTGGTCAATGGGCCATCTGCAAGACAGTATTTGCCAAAGACTATTTGTCATGGAGAATGTAAAACTCAGAGGGCTGTCAAAATAAATAGCTGGAAATATTTTCAATGCATTTCTTACGACAGTCTGAATTTCAGACAGTTTGAGTTACATCCCAGATTTCATAAAGCTCAAAAGACATATGTCTCGACATTTGCTAATGTAAATAACCAACAGCCAAATACATTGCATAAACTCATAACACCAAGACCACCGGTTAAAGTTTAAATCAAGCACCAGAATGGAGGAGGAGGGGAAAGTGATTTGGACAGCATGGTTGTTGGTGACAGGTGGGCTGAACAGAGTTTTATATCCAGGTGCAGCATGGTGGAGCAGCAGGTAGTGCAGGTGCCTCACAGCAAGAAAGTACCTGGTTTGATCCCCAGGTCTGACAGGGCCTTTCTGTGTGAAGTTTGCATGTTCTTCCCGTGCATGCTTGGGTTCTCTCCAGGCATTCTGGCTTCCTCCCACAGAACAAAAACATGCTCATTAGCTTAACTGGTGACTCTAATTGCCCTTAGGTATGAGTGTGAGCATGAATGGTTGTCTCTCTCTCTCTATGTGGCCCTACGAGCGACTGCGGACAAATTCAGGGTGTACCCCGCCTCTCACCCCATGACAGCTGGGATAGGCTCCAGCTCCCCAGCAACCCTGAAAGTGATAAGTGGTGTAGAAAATGAATGAATATATATCCAGCGAGAGTTTAGAGGACTTGTTTTAGATGACAGAAAGGCAACAGTAACCCAAATAACATCTCACCAAACTGTCATGATCATGTTTTGGTTTTTAGTTGAGCTACCTGTTTTGTTTGCATGTTTTAAGTTTTGTCTCAATTTTGCTGTTTACTTTGAAAGTTTGCCTGTCTGGCCTTGTCTCTGTAGGTTTTACGTCCTGTCTGGTGTTGTCACACCTGATCTCTGATTTAATCTTCCCCAGCTGTGTCTCATCAGCCCCAAATCATCTTGTGCATTTAACACTGATGTCTTCCTCTGTCTTCCAGGACTTTATTCATAGCCTAGTTTGCTCATAGACCTGTTTTTGCCTAAACATTGCCTGTCTGTGCCTCCACCTGGATCTTTTTTGCCTGCACATGCACTGAAATTTGGACTGTGTGATAACCCCTACTTTTAGCCCCTCAGATCTGACTCGTCTGCTGTTGAGTTTTGTGCCCAAATTGTGTTTCATGACAAAATTCAAGGGATACGAAACATCATTTCTAAATGCAGATAATTGTATTTCTCCAAATCTTGAAGCAGATAGGCTACAGAAGCAGAAGACCACACTAGGTTACACTCCTTTCATGTCAGAACAGGAAGACTTCATACTTCTTTAGTGTCCCATTGGGTTTTTTTTCCATAGTTCTGTGTCCATTTCCCAAACAGTACATCTATCCATACTTTATCTATCCAACTTATCCCCTTCAGGCTCAGGGGAGCTGGAGCCTATCCCAGCTGGCATTGCACTGTAAATGATTTCTGTAAACATAACAGTATTTTACTGTAATGGCTACAGCTACCTACTGAAAAATCGATACAGTAAATTACTCTAAACGTCAAAAGATTATGGGAAAACATGCTAATTTGTGAAAGTAACACTATTTAACAAGAAAAACCTACAGTTACTGTAAAATATCTGTGCATTAAGTTACTGAAAAGTGTAACAGATCACATTTTTGGGTGAAACAAATGTATAATAGAAAAAGTTATTTGATAAAATTGATGCATATTTTAATATTTTTTAGATCCTGATATCTTTCTAACATGATAAATTCAAATACAACATGTTCACTGTAATTTAAAATACATTTAAAAAGATGTAGATAAAGTATTGTAATGATACTATAAATGAAAAAAAAACAGTAAGGATACTACAGTGCAGTTCTGATGCTAGAAATTTAAAGACAATCATGATAACTTGAATAAAAAAAAAAAGTAGTAAAATATTTTAGAAAATACAGACAAATGCTATTTATTGGTGCTACCGTAGAGACATTTACAGTAACTTACTGGCATCTTGTTGCCAGTAAGCTACTGTAAAATTTGCAACAACCTTTTTACAGTGTGAGTGAGAGACGGGGTACACCCTGAACCAGTCAATAGCCAACTGCAGGGTCCCATAGAGAGACAGACAATTCACAGGTAATTTGAAATTACCAATCAACCTAATAAGCACTTTTGTGTTTGTTTGAGGAAGCAAGAGTGCCCAGAGATAACCCTGGCATCCACTTATGGGAGTCCATCTTGTTTTGAAAAGGTCCATCTTCAGATGAAGAAGAGCAGTTATCTTTTCCATAAACCTTCTTCACCATTTCATGTCACTGAGGTATAGTTGGAGGAAGTGGTTGTAACCATGACAGTGATCATCTTTCTGGCTGTTAATAGGAGAACTTGCAATAAATACAATTTCCCTTTTTCTTGGGGACATTAAGTTTTGAATTTTGATTTACATCATGTGTCAACAGGAGTAGGACACCCATATTCCAAATATCACAAGTTAGCCTATTTTGAAAATGACAAACAGATTTCAATACATTTGTCCATGGACGACCAGAATTTTAAGAAAGCTAAATGAATCCATCCTGTGTGTCAGCATTTCAGGAAGTGGTGGTGGTATGGGAGATACTTTGCTACAACTAGGCATCATGAGAATTCTTAGTGATCCCTATCTCTTTATGACCTCAGTGTACCCAAATTCAACTGGTGACTCGTAGCAAGATATCGCACCATGTAACAAAACTCAAATGATCTCAAACTGGTTTCATGGTTATGACAATGAGTTCACTGAACTCCAGCAGCCTTTACAGTAACCACATATCAATCCAATAGAGCACCTTTGGGATGTGGTGGAATGAAAGATTGGCATTATGCATGTGCAGCCACTACATCTGTGAGATGCTATCATGTCAGTATAGGATGAAATCTCTGATGATTGCTTCTAGCATCTTGTTTAATCTTCCTTGGAGATTTGAGACAGTTCTGAAGGCAGGAAGGAGGTCCAACACTGTACAGACTTAATTTACCTGATAAAGTGAGTAGTGAATATTAAATCTTTCTGAAAATCATCAAAATCCTGTGCTATTTTTACAGCGATCAATACTTTTCATTTGGTACTGACCACTCTCAGTCATGGGACAAAGCAGCCACTTAAAACTTCCAAACTTCCCTGATAGGGTCTTGGCCAATCTGGTCCATGATGGGACCTGCCCACCATGAAAGTAGTAAGTTGTATATTTTAGGTTGTTGTTGTGTGTCTAAGTTGATCTCTGTAATTTACAACTCAGGGAAATGTTGAGGCCATATCATCTTTTGAGGGAACAGCCAGATCAGGGAGACAAATGTACAAGTGAGCTGGTATTCAGGGGAATTTGGGCACTTGGAAACAACCTTTGGAAAATAAAGATGTCAGTGAGAACTAAACATCTTGGGCAATTCTGACCCTATAACGTAATCCAAAACACTATTTTAGCCAGTAACAATGGCAGAATCCTCAGTTTAAGCACAAAAATGTCTACAAGCCATGAAAGATTATTGCAAAAGTGGATTCTACTTCTACCAACTGCTCAATGGTTTCAGAGGAAATGGGATTTTTGAATGGGTTTTGCAATCAGAAGTCCACTACGTTGATAAAAACAGCACTGCCCCCTTAAGGCTTCCCTCCCCATTGGCCTCGGTTGGTATGCAGGTCAAATCCGGCAATTGCAGCTGAGCACCTTATTTTCAACAACTCTGCATTCATTGTGATTTCTCAGTCTGCACCACCTTGTTGCTGTGAGCCAATGAGTGTAAACTGCTGATGAAACAATGGTTTGACATCATACTGGTAGGTCGATTCAGGGGTCTGGAGGCAACCAGAGATAAAGGGGGGAAAAGGGGGAAGACCTGATGCCGGGGATTTTTTGTTTTTTTCATGGAGGTGCCATATTATGTCCAGGAGACATGATGAACACACAAAATCACATCTAAAACAAACAAAAGTAATCATATGGACTCCTTGAAATAAAAAGACGAGACTCCAAGGCACTCTCTTTGTACTATTAAAATGCCTTTATTTTAACGGCATGTTTATGTAGACCTTAAAAACAAACTCTGACGTGTTTTGGCATCAAGCCTTCATCAGGGCCTATTGCAGCCTAACATCTGTTTGCATGAAACGCAAAGACTTTCTGAATCCCTTTCCAAAGAGCACCTCAATCAAACTCTGTCGTGTCCAGGTAGCACTCCTTTTCTTTGTCTTTTGAATCATACGGACTCATCGAAGCCACCTAGCAGAAGTTAGAGTTCTTTTTAAGGTTCCCACACCTTTAAGCAATAGAAAATGTCAGTCCTTCTTTACCATTACTTACCAACACCTACAAGGCATTACCAACAGTATGGCCCAAAACTTCTTCAAGAAAAAACAACTTGAAATTAAAATCCTGTTTTAAGCCCCTATTGCTCTACAGACTGAGCTTTTGTTGAACTTTGCCCATGTCTGTATACTGTATCTGAAACCCAGGGCCTGAAACCTTGGGGAGATTTTTGACTCCTTCTTTAAGTTTGAAAAACAGATCAATTCTTTGGTGAGACACATGCTCTCTCTAGCTGTGTCTATGCTACAGTAAAATTCTTTTTAACACCAAGAGATACTGAAAAAATCATCCATGCCGGACTGCTTGTTTTTCATTGTTTTTTTGTTTTTTTTTCATCTTTTCCTGTGAAAATCTTTTCAAAGCTCCCACGTCTTTCGATGTGCTTAATAAATACACATGAATCGACATGTTGGCAAAGCAATTGTCAACACCTGTATCCCAAAAGAAAAATAAAGTTATAATGGAGAGAGAAAAAAATAGTGGATGAAACAGACACTCTGATAAGGACAAGAGAATGCTTTATCGCCATATTACCCAACTCAGACAGACGCCTAAACCTAATATAAGCAGACAGGTCCTAACATGGATGCCACAGAGGAAGACAAGCAGACCCAGAAGCAGCTGGAGGAAGTCAGAAGACACAGAGGGAGACTGCAGAATAGCAGGATGGAGGGAAAGGAGGCAACCCAGGTCTCTGCAGGGCATTGGAGGGAAATTGGAGATTATTTCTGCTCCCATACAAAACACAGAATTTAGGTTAGGTCAATAAGCAGAATATGTTTTTATGGTGTTTAAAGATTAAGAAATGATATTATTCTTTTTCAGTTTAATACTAAATGAGTTAATGAATTAATGCTTTATATGAACATGCAAAGAAAAACATGGACGGTCACCATAAAGAAACACATATACCAAAACCAAAGGAAAACAATTGAAGTAAACCACTGACGAGATCCTGCAGGTGCAGCAAGTCCACATGCTCAAAAAAGAGAAAGAAAAAGTCTAAACTTCTTGAATCCTCCCCCTTTGTTGCCAGGTCCAACCATGATGTTTTGACTTTTACATAATTATAATATTTTCAATATTCAACCACCTATTTTTTCAAGTTTGCACCTGACTGCAAATAAAATATGTTCCTGTACTGCCAATGTATGTCTGTTTTCTGTAAGAAAAACAACCCTGAAAAAACCTTAACTGACAAATAAAATATAGTTTTCAGTCAGCACTGAAAAGGCCTTACATCCTTACACATACTAAGGTGTGGTACTCATGGGAATGGAGACACAGCTGTTGTGCCTTTATCAAAAACTGTGAAAAGAAAGGAGTTGTCTAGACAGAATGGAGATTTGAACCCACCTGTCTGAAACCAGGTCCCAAGTAGATCACTCTTTAAACACCATCCGTGCATTTCGGTGTGTAAATCAAATACATACATTTTTATAAATAATGATTTCATAACTCCAGCTCCCCCTTACACCAGTATGCACTGTGAAATCTGCCCATTGAAATCTGACAGGTATTTGCGTACCCCCTATGTAACTTTGCGTACTCCTGGGGGTACACGTACCCCAATTTGGGAATCACTGTACTAGAAGAACAACCTTTTGCTGTGAGGCATGTGCACTACCTGCTGTACCCTGGTGCCACCATGGATGAATCAGTGGATTCTTATTTATTGAAAGCTTGAGTTGTGTTAAATTTAATTTGAGGTCTGCAGCACCTTTCTAAGCACCTTTTAAACCCGACCTGTGGCACAGCCATGTTTGCTGTTCCACACTATTTGACATTTAGCTCCTGGGAGCTGATTTCCAACCATGCAGCAGACATGCATTGCCCAAGGCAATCTTTGACATGTTACTAAGTGCTTCTACATGATGTTTGTGTTTTTGGTGCAGAAATAACTCCAAGACGGGATGCTCCGCTGGCTGAAACCCTCAGGGAATCTCCTGTGCTCAGTGAAGATGCTCTATTCTGATAAGTTTTATTCATTTCACTTTCAAATGTTCATTTGGTCCAATTAGGTTACATTTCAGCACATGGGCTCCTGGTCAGTTAAAATTCATTTGCTGTCAGTCTCTAATTATTACGCCTTGCATTAACCATTCCCCCCAGAAGACACCCCTCCCCCCCCTCCCCCACACCCTCATCTGCACAGGAAGCATTTTGTGCTCTTCAAAGTCTGCCTCGCTCTCTATTCAGAAGCTCTTTCAAATGAGATCAGAGCATTAGAGGGTTAGATTCTTGATGATATTAACTTTCCTGCTTCGTCCGCCCGCCCCTGCTCTCTACGACGCAGCTGCTCCATCCCTAAGTGGGCGAGTTGCCTCCAGGCTGTTGAATCCACGCACAGACCAAATTAAATTCCTGGGCAGTGGACGACTTTGCTGACCCTCTGACTTCCTGAGTTTAGAGGAAATGATTGCAGCATGCGGATATTGATAATTAAACACCTTCAAAGAATTTTTAGCTCCACATCAAACCGTGAGCTAACCATGAAAAAAGAAGGGCATCTCTCTGGACCCATGTGGTGTAATATCCACTTGGCCATCTAAGGAGATGACGGAAGACTCTTCTGAATTATTCTTCTCTCCGACTGTATCTTCCTGAATTATGACAAAGGTCTTGCGTTATATGAAAGATGGAGGACGTTTTACTACCATTCTTATTACTTTGTACTTGAAAGAGAATCAAATAATATTCTTTGCCCTATGAAGAGAAACCCTCAAATAAACAAATTCAATCTCATGCCCTTTACAATCTGGAGAGACATATCTCCCACATCACAATGTCTGCTCTACATTAGATTCAGTTCAATCATTTAATGAATTTAAACCATGAGCTGACAGCAGAGCACTATAATGAAATTGCAAGAGAAGTAAGGATGTCTAAAAGTGAGTTTGAGTAAAATATGAAGCACTTAAACAATTGGGGTAAACTAAAGATGGGCCAGGACTGTCTCAGGTGAACACATTCCTGTTCAAGGTGTCTATCAGCATCTATCACCTTTTTAAATTCAAGTGCTTTGCATTGTGGGTAACCGTAGATGAAGCAAGACTGGTCCAATGCATACTGTGAATTTTTCCAGAATCAGTACATCATTTGTTTTTTTTGGGGGGGGGGGGGGGCGTTGGTATACTGCAACTTTAGCATATGTTCACACCCTATATACTGCATACTACATTTTGGGCGACTCAGTAGGCACTGCTAGTATAGCAGGCAAATTCGAGAACAGCCTTTGTTTTCCTATGTTAAGTTGCAGAGCTGAAGTGGCTCCCACTAGAAAGAGACTTGCTGCAAAGTTCCAGCAATCTGGAATTGTGGTGCTGAAGGAGGCGCAGACTGTGGTACCGGACTGATTGAAGAGGCTGGGGGCAAAGTTTTGCTGAAATTTTTGGGAGATGCTGGTTATGGCTCAATTTAAAAATGAAAAGATTTCGGTAATGATCTTCATAACTGGCATGTAATCCTTTTTCTTAAATCACTGTCTAAATAATGACATCAACATGATTCTAAGTGCGACATGTGGGTTTTCAGGGTCAAGAAATCGTATTACCACGGTAACTAACTATGGATCTAAAGCAATACGAGCTACCTTTGCAGAGGTTTGTCCTCTTGAGCGCTTTCTTGTGTTTTATTTATGTATGGATACATATATACTGTAAATCATGATAATATGGAATGTATTTATAAATCTACTAAGTGTTTTTGGTCACCTTCTATGTTGGTGAGTAGGTCTAATAAACTTTTAACAAAATGAATTACAAAAGAAAAAGAAGGATTCAAGACTTTTATGTGTAAATCCTCTGTACGTACATGATGTGCAGAGTTGCTGAAGTGGCGTTTCTCGCTTCGGTCAGGATGACAAAATAGAAAAAAGAATATAATATTCATTTGTTCAGTTGTACTGCATCGCTTACATTGTTTGAAAGTAGCATTTTTTGAATATATGAGGTTTGTTTTTGACAGCAACAATACTTTTTTCTAACCTAGTAAACTAGAAAAAATGTCAGCAGATAAAATGTTAACAGGTAAAAATGAGAGAGTATTAGTGTGCTCCATGGAAACTGCAGAACAGTAGGAATCTAAAATTACCTGTTGTTGTAGATGTATAAACCAAGTCAATATGCACTAACAATAGCATTTTAACATCATTGATATTCTCTATTACACCATATTCTCACACCACATTCCACAACTGAAAGGAATAATTAAATCTAAAGACCCTCTTTTCAGTGCCCACCTGAGGTTATGACTGTGAGATTTGCAGAAAAAGCTAAATTTGTTCCACCATTTGAACTTGTTCTTTTGTTCTCTGAGGCTCTGGAGCATTGTTGTCTGATGTTTAGTTACAGAGATTTCATGAGCTCAATGATCATAGCTTCTGAAGGAACACCTGTACTGTGTGTCCGATTAAAACTGATCACGTTTTTGCTCCCTGTGGATTGTTTTGAGGAAAAAAATGACAAAACTCTGAGAGAAATTGCAGGCTGTCAGAAAGCTGATATTTTACTAAATCCAAAAGCTCCCACGCAGCCAATTGTAAATGTACAATGTCTCTACTTTTTAAAACTGCTTCTGTTAATATTGACTTTATTTTATTGACCTTTAGCTCTTTCATCCATGTTTTTTCTTTAAAACTTTTTCCACATTCTCACACAAACCCAAACTCTGTAAGGTAGCCGGTGTAAAAACCACCTTTCCCTGAATCAGCCTTACAAACAACCAACTCTGTACTTTATGTTTCAATGAAATAGGTCTAAGTAAAACATGCAGATGTCTGATATGGAGTTGGAGAGTATATTATTTATTCATGTCAGACCATTTCATAGGATTTTTTTTGAACATAACATTTCTCTTTCTAATGCTGGAATAGCCAACAAGTACCTGGTCATTAAGGGACTTTTTCTTTAAGTTCTATTTTGTCAGCTACTTGATGACTTTCAGTAAAGTGGTTAATAGTGCTTCCAGCAGTGTTGCAACTTCTAGGAGATCAAGCTGATACCATCAGAGGTATACACTGTTGTTAATGGATACAGATTATTCTGCCCTCGCTACCAGGTCCTAAGAAGACTCTGATCTAGAAGATTCACTGAGAGTCTTTACTTGGGAAACTGTAAAACTAAACAGATATACACATTCATTTCTTAAACAGAAAAAATACTGCTAAATTAAGTGTGTTAGCTTCTGGCTAACGTATGAGGAAAAACTCATGTATATGCTAGTGTTAGCATTTTCCATGATCGGCAGGGATCTACAGAATACTATACATTCTTAGAAGTATTGTGAAAAAATAAACTTGAACATAGTCACAAGCACATGACCATGAGTTTTTTGAATGGTTGCTCATAACTACTATGGTCAAAATTTATGGAACTCGCTCATTTGATTTTAATGGGGACAATGTGATTTATAATTATTACTGTTAGGTATAGAAAGCACACAGATATTGTGTGTGTGCATTTTACATAAAATTGAGCCACAAAACTATGCTGAATCAAATGTGCTATTGGGTGAACAATTTCAGTGCTTTACTTTTCCTCAATATGAGTTATTATGAATGATAAGTGACTATGATGTTCCTTTCACTGATGATGCACAGGCTTACCATTATCAGGCTTTGCCTTTTACCTGCAAGCCTTTACCCACAAACCTTCCTGATAAAGCTATCTGAAATTCTTCACTAAATTATACATGCCTCATGTAATTCAGTTGCTTGTTTTTATGCTAAACTTTCACAATTACACAAAATATCTGTACCCGTTATCAACAGTGTACCTCTCTGGTGGTCTCAGCTTGATCTCCTTAAAGGTACAGCTCTGCTGGAGCCTTCTCAGCCACTTCATTGACCACTGTCAACCTGATACAACCCAACTTCAAAAATCATGTACTACCCCTTTAAGTGGGGTACACAGTCTACACCTTAGGAGTGGGTAAGTGTGTGAATGGTTGTCTGTCTCTAGAAAGCCCTGCGACTGGCTGGTGAGGGGTTACAGGTGGACTGTCCATGTAAGCTGGAATAGGCTCCAGCCTCCCGTGACCCTGATAGGGATAAGTGGTATAGATCATGGACGGATGGATGGATGGATGGATGGATGGCCCAGCTGTGACTCTAGCTCAGTGAAAAATGGTAAATGATAAATGCACTTGAGTTTGTATGGTCCATATCTGTTCTGATGCTTAGACTACCTTTTAGATTGACATTTCCCCACCCAACAGCACTCTCATATATTGACTGATGATACGACTTTCTCTGTTACTTGTTCATCAGCTCCAGCAAACCACATCCCGCTCATTTCTACCTATTAACATAAAGCTGACAGAAAGTGCCAAAAGCTTGATGGTTATGTCACTGCACAAACCCTCATGCATTGAAGCAACTGCCTGTGCAGGTGAATCCAGCTCAAGGCCAGTTTAGGAAATGCCCTTTTGCTGCTTTCTCACCACTGTCCTACAGTGATGGAGCAGTGGGAGATATCTGTAGTTCAGTGTCTTGCTAAACAACATGCTGACAATTGACAACCCTAAACTTGCAATTAAAAGACAAGTCAATGAAAGCCTAACAAAGAAAAGCAGTTACTGTTGAGAGACAAACTTGGACCCTATAGTTATCAGGATCCATAAGCCTGAGGGTGTGGGGAACATTTACAAAGTCCATTGTAACCTTGAGTTTGTCTTAAAATTGTGAGCTCTAAAGCATATTTTTTTCAGCCAAGTGTTCTGTAATTATTTTTTTTCTCTTTAATATCCCCCTGAAGCCCCAGCACTCATTATTCAGAGTGTAAACTTCTGGTTTAATTGTTTTATAACCACAAGCAGAAACCTCCCAATGTCTTAAAAAAAAGTCTTCTTACTATTGCTGCCTTGAGCAGGAAATTAGAAATGCTCAAATCCTTGCACTTTTCAAGGACTTTTAAAGAGATTAATTCAACAATATGCTTCAACTTTCAGGAACTGCAGAGTCTATTGTGATTTTTGAGAGGTATAATTGTAGACCTGATAAAGAGGAAGTTTGAAACTTGCTATTCAAACTGATAAGGCAATCTCTGTAAAACAAAAGAAAAAAAAATAGCAGTTTCAGTGTGTTTACAAATTATTTTACTTAATTTGAGAGAAGCCATGATTAATTTTACAAGAAACAAGACAACAGGGAGATGAGATGGTGGCCCCTCTCTTAAAGGAGACATATCATGCTGATGCATGATTTAATACTTACATATAATTAATAAATTTGAAAACAAGACCTTACACCCCCTTAATTTTTGAAAATTAGATATTGTATTTTTTCTGATATCCTAGAACGAGATTTGATGCCTCTGAAAATAGGTCATTGCGAGATGTCTGCGAGATTTCAAACATCATGACAACACGAGGTACCTTTCTTTTTATTGGAGTAATCTGATAAAACACTTCCTCCTCTGTGATGTCCATCAGCCCCAAACCGTCACCGAGGAACACATCCAGCAGCAGAAGTATAAAGCTCCCTCGCTCACACTACCTCATTACCAGCTCTGGCCTGTAGGGGGACTCAATACGCGGTCGCTGCTTTGAGCCTGCTGGAAAATACAGTAGAAGAAGAAGGACAAGCTGGCTCTACCCCCGATAGAACTGACCAATCAGAGCACAAAGGGCTGTGACATTGCGAGGTAACTTTAGGTCATCCTTGAGACCAAGCGTTTCAACAAGCGCTTGATAATGGCCTAAAATGAGGATTTTGAGAACGCTATTGTGGGGCAATGAAGGAACTAAATGACTTGTACTGAGGGCAGAAATGCTTTACAGGCATCCTAGTCTGGCATAGTGAAAAGGAGAAACAAGCATGATATGTCCCCTTTAAGTAGGTGCCCCATAACAGCAACAAAGGGTAAAAGATACAACCTTTTGTAAATAGACTGAATTTTTGAGACCCCGAACCAGATACAACCTTCATATGACACTACGAAATTAAGTAAGGATATTTTCATTTCAGTTTCTGCATGCTTTGCAGAGAGTTTGTTAAAAAAGGGCCTCAGGTTCAGTAGTGCAGTAGCAAATACGACATTATCTCATTGGCCTGTGAAAAATGTGATTGACAGAACGGTCATCCAATCACCTGCCAGATATCCTTCCGAAAGACTCTGCCCTCCTAAAACACTTCCTCTGGGCTGTTTCCCAGACGGACCAGTGAAATATATTAAGCAGTCCATCTGGTGTGTCAGGTAAGGCTTTTGCATCCACTAAAACTAAACTCTGATCTGCTTGGAAGCAAGCCATGACCCTTTTTTCCAAGCTGAGTTTGGTTGGATTTCCCACTGCAAAGTTTTTCTGAGCTTTTACACAATTTCCAAAAACTGTGCCAGTGTGAGCTTGGTAAGGAACCTTAGTTTGGATGAGGATAAGGGCTTTGGAAATGTAAAGCATATTTATTTTCAGCAGTGTTCTGTAATTATTTTTTTTCTCTTTAATATCCCCCTGAAGCCCCAACACTTCTGGTTGAATTGTTCTACAACCACGAGCAGAAACTTCCACATGTCGTCTTACTGGTGCTGCCTTGAGCAGGAAAAAAGAAACTTTTAAATCCTCACACTTTTCAAAGACTTATAAAGAGATTAATTCAACACTCAACTTTCAAGACCTGCAAATCTATTCAGGTTCTTGAGAGGCATAATTGTTGACCTAATATTGTAATGGTTTGAAACTTTATATTCAAACTGACAAGACAGACTTGGTAAAAAAAAAGAAGTTTTAGTGTGTGAATAAATTATTTTACTTTATTAGAGAGAAGCCTCTCCTCTCTGTTAAGGCACAATATAACAGAGAGGAGATGGTGCACTACCTCTTAAAGTACCTCCCTCAGCAAGCCACTACTTGGAACATTTTTTGACGCAGAACCAGCCACAAACAGGAAAGTACTGTACCAAATAGAGTATTTTCTCCACCTGCAACAACTTCAATCAAAAAATAATGCCACAGTTTAAGAGTACGCTACCTAGAATTGTCTTTGAGTGCATTAACTTTTCAGAAAAATAAAGTTTATCTGGAACTTAATGACTCGCATCATACATCAATACGTGACGTGAGTTGGTAAGAACTCTGAAACTGTGGTATAATTTTATGATTTTAGTTCTTGTAGGTGGAGGAACTATCCTTTGAATTTGGTACCATACTTCCTTGTTAGTGGCTGGTTTGCGTCAGACTTCTACAAATTGAGTCAAGTCAAGTCAAAGTTCTTTTCTAAAGCAAGTTTAAAAACAACCTCTGTTAAGTGCCGGACAGGGGAACATATCTTCATGCATACACGTTATAATAATAACAGCAAGGGGTTAAAAATGAACACACTATTAAATAAAAAAAGGAATAGAAAAAGGTTTTAAAGTTAAAATAATAAAAGAAGAGTAAATTAGATGATAGGAATAGAAGATAAAGGATAAAAGCTAAGGTTAGTTGTCTAGCAGGGATTGAACGCCAAACATGTGTTTTTAGTAGTGTGCTCAGTGGACTGCGAAGCGCGAACTTGGAGAGGGAGGCTGTTCCACAGTTTTGGGGCTGCTACTGAGAAGGCTCTGTCCCCATGGGGGGAGAGCCTGGACCAAGGCACTGCCAGGAGCAGCTGGTTTGATGACCTAAGTGCCCTGGTAGTCATGCGAGGCTTCAACAGCTCGGAAAAATACAATGGTGCCAGACCATTTAAACATTTAAAAACAATTAATCAAACTTTCACCTGGTTGCAAACAGCTCCAATTCCCCAACCCACTCCTTGCATCTGCATATCTTAGATTGCAAAGAGGGTGCATTGAAGACAACATCAGCACTCAAACCAGCTGCTGGTGAAAAGCAACTCAAGAGAAATGAAAATTTTTTGTTCTGACACTGATTGATTTTCCCAGCAAACAGTTATTCATATGCATGCTTTTAAATGTAATTCTTATGCAAATCAAAGGCAAGCTTTTGACACATCCATGAACAGAAAACATCTGTCACCTCCAACAATAGCAACCAAAGCTCTTTGAACATTGATGGGAACACAGATTTCACCCCAGTGGGAGCCAAAACCCTGGCAGACTGTTCGCCTGCTGAGAAACAAATGGCAGAACAACGTCCCTCATGCTCCACTTCACAAACAGGCTGTGTGTTTACCTAAAGGTGGCCTTGAGGATCTGTCCGGAGGTGCTCTCTTTGGTATGGTTGTTGTACCCGTAGAAAAGGTCTCCGAACACAGTCTGGTTAGCCGGGATGTCCGCTGATTCCCCGCAGTCTACTCCCTCGGTGCAGACCTCGGACAGCGGTAGACATGACCTCCCATCTGGACCACGTTTGTAGTCCTCGATGCAGCTGAAGCGACAGAAAGTGTTTATTAATAGACATTTTCAACAGCATGTTAGTTCAGTCTTTTTAGGGAAAAGTGAAACAATGACGAGGATCCTGAATGACTGAGAGAATAAAGCAAGAGTCTTTTTAAACTTTATTGTACTTTTCTAACTTCTCAAACAGTTGTTGATTTGCTAAGTTGGTCTGTTAAGTCCCTACCAAATATTCAGCCATATGACAGGCAGCTGCTCCCTCATGCTGAGTTTAAATGATTAAGAGGGATCACAAAACAGATGATAGGATCAATAAAATGCTGTCTCTGATCTAAATTAGATGGATTTTATTAATCCTTGTTCGTGCCTGGACTCGTCCACAGGAATAAAGGTGTTTAGAAAAAAAATGGCAGCTGGTCAGAGACGTTTCTCAAGTGCTATCCCATCACTCATCCAATCCAATCCACTTTATTTGGATAGCTGTTAAAGGGTTAGTTTAGGATTTTTCATGCAGTGCAAGTAAGGGACACTGCTGTTATGGATACAGCAGTGTTAATTTTGACAGCACGTTTTAATTCTTATTTCATTATAGTCTTTTGCCTAAAATGTCTTTTAGCTTTTGCCATAATTAAGTCATCTAAATTGTTGGATGTGGATGTGCCGCTGCTGTGCCTCCATCATCATTAAATCTTTTTTTGTTTGTTTTAATTTCACATATTTTACTCTTTCAGTGCCACTTTGAACATGGAAAACAGATTGATCCAAGCAAAGCTGACTGAATGTGAAATCACTCCCGTGAGGGCCACAGCTACACATGGGTAATATTCACTCTCACCTCATCATCAGTCCCTCACCTCATTAGTTTGACACATATTTTTTAGTCACATGAACGCATTTACACATATTTGGATTCGGTATCAGTTTATCAGTTGCTTTATTGTAAGATTTAGATCTCTTTTCTTTGAGTTACCAGGATGTTGGGGAAGATGGACTTCCTGGTTCAGAGGCAAAAGGTGTGGTAAAGGGGTGACGGGACTTTTATGCTAGAGCCAGCTCATTGGGATGGACCAAGTCTGCTGATGTCATTGGGGGGCATTTGGGTTAAGTTAGTTTTGATTTGTTTTTAGTTTGATTTGGCAGCCATTGGTTTCTTTAGTTTGGCCAAACCTCTAAATATATGCTCCCTGTTTCATGTTTGTTTTGTTGAGTTGACACTTCTTGTTTGTTTAGTTTATTCAGTGTTATATGTAGTTGACCTTTTCATAGTTCTTCACTGTTTGGTTTGTAAATTTCAATGATTTCTTTGAGTGACATAAACACTAATTTCCTTAGGGTGTTTTCACACCAACCATATTTAGTGCGCACCAAAGAAGTTTTGGCCCAGGGTTTGGTACGTTAGTATCAATGTGAATGCAACCACAGCACTTTGATGCACACTAAATCAGCCGGTCCGAGACCTCCATGAAGGGGTGGACTCGATCTGCTCCATCTCCCTACATTTGGTGCAGTTTCACTGGTGTGAAACAAAGTGGTCCAAACCAATCTACTTTTGATGCAATACTTCCTATGAATCCCGCGGTTGAATCTTTTGCTTTTTCAATTTTTCGATTTGTTTATTCTGGTTGAGGATCACGATGATTTCCGAGGGTCCAGAAGGTCACTGATGCCGTCTCAAACACTATAAAAAAAACACACTTGAAGGAAAATGTAGAAGAGAGCGAAACGTAAACATTGGTTGTTTGGTGTAGGAAATGGTTACCATGGTAGTCTCTTATTCGTTCTCCTTCGTAACAGGTTTGGTAACCAGTTATGTGCATATCGCCCCCTGCTGTTTCAAACTGAGTAAATACACAAGTGGGCCCGGGCACAGTTCAATGTTGCAAGTGTGAATGCAAGCCAGCGGGGGAGGGGGAGGGGGGCGAACAGCGCCACAGTACGGTTCGAAACAAGTGGGCCTAATGTGAAAACGCCCTTAGAATTAATCCTGTGTCTCAAGCCTTTACTGCTTGGTCACTTACACTCCTGATAAAAAAAGAAAAAGTGTTTCACTCCCAATTGTTCTGGCAAAGGATTAACTGAAGGCAAAAAAGTTGTCTAAAAACCAAATGGGTGTGCTTCCAATAGATTTTAGGCACAATCTCAGAGAAGAGGGGCTTCCAGTGGCTGGTAACTGACTGGAAGTTTGCAGGCAGCTGGCGGGGAGGGGAAATTGAAGCAGCTGGATCTTTATAATTACATGGGTTGTTTGTAGGCTGTTAGTTAGAATGGTGGGCAGGGTGGTGTCAAAGATAGGTTTGTGAGCAAGTTGGTAGGGAGATAGGAAGGTTTCTGTGTAGGTGAGTGGAGGGTCTGTTGGTTGGTAGGCAAATGAGTAAGCAGGTATGTAGGTCAGTCTGTCGTTTAGTGGATAGGTAGGTAGATAGACCGGTAATTAGGCAGGTAGGTTATGGAAGAGGTAGACTGACAATTTAACTGATGTTCAGTGGGAAAGCAAGTAGGTGGGACGAAAGGTAGGCTTGGTAGGAGGGTAGGTATGGAGTTTTTTTTTTTACATAGAAGCTTTATTGAAAACATTTTACTTCCCATTTGTAGTAAACGGTCATTATCCACCGCCATCCAATGACCTGTATGAAGCTTTTACTCTTTCCTTAAATTGATAATGACTACTGTATGAGAGAGTGAAATCAAAGAGAAAGAGAAAAAAAATGGATCTGTATTTTTTCCAAACTGCAAAATTCCCATCTGAAAATTGACTGACATCAAGACTGAAGAGAGAAAAATAATGAATGTTAAACTTTGAGTCCATTCTGACAGTTTCTCCAGAAAAGAGACAGAACTCTTTGACCTTGTTGATTCTTAAATATGTAAGGATTGTCTAGTGTCTTTCTGATGATCCAGGTAGATTACCTGTTCTCAGTTCTCCGAGAGCTGGCTCAGCGCAACGTTTTTAAAATCTGGGAAAGAATTTGAGCACAACAGATCCAAGCTTGTCATCTCCAGAAAGTTTGAAGATTTACGGCAAAACTTTTGGAACATGGTGCTGTGGAGAAGTAGACCTTACTAACAACACCCTGGACCATTGTAGAAGCTTTCTATTTTTTATGTTTCCTTGCACTTCCTCTTACTTTAAAAATTCACTTCAAGAAAACAAAAGAACGATGACACATCTTGACAGATTCCAAAATATACATGTTTGTCAGATTTCAGAGACTTCATGTGAAGTTTTGATGTGGGGCATGCAAAATAAATGACTATGATTATGATAATTATTATGATTATTATCAAATAATTTGGGTCACAATTAAAAAAATGAAAGGAAGGGTAAAGGAAACATGATAGGTTTGGTTTGCACATAATCATTTTACCTAAAGTATAATGATTGATAGAAACCTGTTTATGAATTGTGTTTTTTTTTAAATATATTATATATTTGGACTCAAAATATTTATTGTAGAATTATAACTTTTTTTAAAAGAAACATACTGAATTTTATGCTAAAAAAACTAATGTCTGCAAGCTGCTAAAACATCCTTTATGATCATTTTCTAGAAGTGCAAAGAATAATTGTGATAATATTTAAAACCAGTTCTCGTATACATCCAGTTTGACGTTCACCAAATGATGCAGTTGATGTTACAATTTCCACACTTTTCAGTTTTCAAAATGTATTTACTACACTTCGAGTGTATTCACTTCCATTTACTATTTATTTTTAGATTAAAACAGACACTTCCTGCTAAAGCACATGCTGTGCTTTGACACAAATTTGTTGGAAGGCACGTCATCTTAGAGAGTGAAACACTTTTAAGTGATACTACTATATAAACATGATAAGAGTAGGGAGGACTTTGATAAGAAAAACAGCTCATACATAATTTTTAATATAAGATGATGGGTTTTTTTGTGTGCATATTTTCCTTTTTCCTTTGCTTTTTTATGTCAATGCAGGACGCTTAAAACAAATGCGTTTTTGTTGGATCCTGTTTGTTATATTTTAAGTATGTTTATATATGTATTCAATTGAATATAATGTAGCGAGATCTAACCGATCAACTGTAAGGAAACTCTAAAAGGACAAAGAACATTCCTCTCTGACTCTGTGCCGCCCTGCACCATGACTGTAAATCTCCTAGAGACATGTGGTGCCATTAAGTCTGTTTCACCCCCTTCGAACTACCATGAACAGAGATTGGTGTGGATGCAAGAGACTGTTTACTTTTTCTTCCTAAACAGCGATTGGCTGAGACCGAATAATGTGTTCGAAGACAGTTCGTTCCCAAGTCATAAACAATTCTTAGGTGGCACCTAAGTTGCCCTTTCGACCTCTCTGGCCATTTCGGACCCCTCGTCTGCTCTTCTTTATCTGTTCCACATGTTTTTATTGATCAAGCTGCTAAAGCTGAAACTTTTAAAATCTAAATGAAACAATGGACAACTCTAACAATGTGATGTTTTATCCAGATGTTTTTATCCTTATCATGACACTCTGTTTTGTTTAATTGACTGTTTAATAGGATTTGAATTGTTTAACTCTTCTTATACTTTATATATATATATATATATATATATATATATATATATATATATATATATATATATATATATATATATATATATATATATATATATATATATATATATATATATATATATATATATATATATATATATATATATATATATATATATATATATATATATATATATATATATATATATATATATATATATATATATATATATATATATATATATATATATATATATAGTATTTGGTATCAAATTGATCACCATGAGACTTCCTATCCAGTTGGAGTGCTTATATTGGATTTTTAATCAAAACACAACTTAATATTGGCCAAATATTAGTTGATAAAAGTTTGGATTTCCACAGAAGGCCCTCCTACTCTGAAATTCTCATCAGCAGTAAAACCAGAGAGAGACACATGATGCTCTCTCTTGTCTTCTCGCTCTTGTCCCCGCTTTTTCTTCTTCCTCCTCTTCTTCATCACCACTCCTGTGATTTTCGGTTCCAATATTTTTCCTTAATTCTTTTGTCTAAGTTTTTGTGACATGCCCGTCGATAAAAGCCAGTAAGCTATAAAAAGACTCCAAAGATTTACTTCATAGTAAATGGACTTTTTCTTATTAATTTCAGAATAGTATTCGTCTTGCCAACGAATTCTTGATTTTTGGAATTAGTTACAAATCAATTTTTATACAATCGAGACACGAACGCCCAAGCTCCAGCTTCACCTTGAACAGAACCTGCCAGTCCAATCTAAGACTTCTCTCCTGGGAAACTTGGGACCAACCTGCTCACATCAGAACAACCTCTCTGGATCCATCGCGCTGGTTAGAGTGTGGACTTCACCCTCTGGGACGACACCCAGAACCAGGTTTTGTTTAATTGACTGTTTAATAGGATTTGAATTGTTTAACTCTTCTTATACTATATATATGTGTCTTGGTTCAATTCTCATATATATATATATATATATATATATATATATATATATATATATATATATATATATATATATATATATATATATATATATATATATCCTTGAGGGTTCATATCTTCTTCCCTGATTGACAGCATCATTGATTCAGTATAACTCTGACATTTGTTCCTTCTTAAGTGTTTATGTTATTTTATTTTGTCTTATATATTCATTTTAATAAATCACCCTTATATATTTAAGTTCTGTCTGTTGGTATTCTATTTGGAAGATTGACATCACTGCATGAGAGTTCTGTCTTTAGATTTGAGATTGATTAAACAACTGAAGTTTGACTTAATTGATTTATCTAATTTAAATAAAATAAATTAATAAATCAGCTAATTAACTTATTTTTGCCTTTTTTGTATAAAAAGGATGGTGCCCCTTTAATTAACGAGAGCAAAACTGGTTATGTAATATATATTAATTTCCTTAAATTAATGTCCAGTAATATCCAGAAAGTAATCGCTACAATAAGTTGAAAAGGATTTGCAAATCATTGTATTCTGTTTTTATTTACGATTTACACAACGTGCCTACTTCACTGGTTTTGGGTTTTGTATAAATATATATATATATGTATATATATATCTATATTTATATATATCTATATATATCTATATCTATATATATATCTACATCTATATCTATATCTATATATATATATATGTATATATATATATATATATATATAAAGGTATATATATAGATATATAGATAGATAGATAGATAGATATATAGATAGATAGATAGATAGATAGATATAATATTCTATAATATGGCTACTGTGTAATTGTGCATGCGCCACATGCATAAGTGCGTTTGGGGATGTGCTGGGTTGATTCCTGTGGATGTGATATCCAGGAAACGGGAGTGAGGAAAGGACAAAATACCAAACACACTCATGTCTTACTTTGTTGTGGGGAGCTGGGTGATAATCATTGGGGAATTCACACAAACAGAAAAGCAAGCCCAAAGCCGCTTATAATAAGCAGAGTTGGAAACACAATTACGGTTGTCTTAGTCCGCTCACAACCTGCTCCCTCACGCTTTCTACTTATGACAATGCTGCTATAGTTTCAACCTTTGTTCTAGTAGACTCTCAATAGTAAAACACTAAAATCAAGCACATTTTTTGGAAAAGCTTTAACCGGGGACAGGTCGCCCAAAACAGGGACCGTGCCCAGAAATCAAAGACGTCTGGTCACCATACTGTTGATGCTAATAATAGCGGCTAACTGGTGATTAGCTTATCCAGACAATTGTCTCTCTTTGTCAGAAATTGATCAGCAACAACATGCTTCCTTTTCAGATGCTTATGCACCGTTGTCGTACAGCCACGGAAGGCAAGTTCTGCCTTGCAGATTTTGCATTGCACATTCATCTTTTCTGTTTTGGTAAAATGCTCCCAAACTTTTGAGCCCTGTTGCCAGCCAGCCGTGGTACTGTTTGGGCAGTACCACGGCTGGCGACATCTTCTGGTGACATCACGGCTGACCCACATTATCACAACTGCGCTTGTGCATCAAGAACAGAAAGGCAGAGACAGCAGGAGGTACAGGTACAGTTTTGAGAGAAAACAACACAAAAATAAAAACAAATGATAACTTTTTAATTAGTTATCAAAATTTTGATTGTCAGTGTCATCAGGACTAGTCAACTAATCGTGGCAGGCCTAATTAAGTCTCTGTCAAACATTTTAGCCTAGTATTTATTTGTTAACAAAAATGTCTGTTAATGTTGTTAGTTTTTGTCCATGTGCACTGTCTAGTCTTTCAGAGGAAAAAAGCTTTTGATGGAAACTATGACTAAAAATAAAATAACTAGTCAAAAAATGTAACACTGGTAGGAAGTAAATGCTTGTGCAGATATTAGCACTGATATAGCATAGCATAGCACAGATCCTGACCACTTTGCATGCTTAAATGAAAAACAATAGCAACACTGCAAACTTCTCTATAGAAAAGATATTTTCACTTGACTTCAGACATGATGAGCTTGCCTGCTCATGATAGGTTCTGCCCTCCCAAACACTTTCTTTGGGCTTTTTCCCAGATGGACTTGTGAGGTATTTTGAGCCATCTATCTGGTGTGTCAGGTTCGCCAGAATGTGTAATTCAGCCTTTAAAAAACATGGCATCAGCTGAAACATGTGCCCTTAACTGGCACAAAACCTGACACACAAGCAGTAAGAGTTACCTGAAGGCTTGGCTGTTTGTAAATGCTTTGACACTTCACTTAATCACACAGTGTAAAACCAACCAAAAGCAGGTGAACTACATAGACGGAGAGAATCTCTGGGAACAGGAGGTTAAGAGAGAGCAGTAATCTGTCAGGGATTTACACTGACACTCACTCTCCTGGATGCCAAAATGTCGCAGAGTTAATTCCAGTCTCCTGTGGGACGAGTGGAGGATTATCCACATCTGTGGCATGCAGGTGACAACAAAGAAGTGCTGTAGCTGTGAGTTTAATGAAACATGATGGTGGATGTAAAGAAGACAGCAAAAAAGAAAATGCTTGTCCTGCTCGATACCATGTGCTGTGTTCAAGAGCCTGCTGATGATTTCACAGCAGGCAGAATCAAGAATAAAACCCCTTTCATTCGGTGCACAGCAGGCAGACTTCCACTTTAATCACTACAAAGTTTTACATGCTGGACTCTACATTCCTGTATTTCTGCTGCATGGATCGCAAGCTGACGGAAATATCATCATCAGCCTTTTGATAATGTGATTCCAATTCTGTGAACTACACTTTCTTCTTTTGTTTTTGTGGCTATTGGCTATTGTTAGCTGTTGTTAGCACACCCTGCGTTGTTGTTCACAAATATCACATAAAGAATGTGATTATCACTATGGCAGCATTTTTGTAAATATAAGTCTAACAATACTATGTATACAGCTGATCCAGAGCGACACAACCCAGTCAGAAGTGCAAATAAATTGATTATTACAGGAGCTAAATAACTGTTCACACTGGGGGCATCCATCTTCCATTGTCAACTCGGGGGTGGCGAAGTTTCACCGAGTTCCCAGTAGGAAATTCTGACTTCGGGGGACGTTTCAGCTGCAGTTTCCTACTTGGAACTCGGAAATTCCTACTTCTGACTACAGCTGGAACACACCAAAAGACTTGACCCAAGCCAAAGCGTGTTTGTTGTGATGCTAATAAAAATGCAGGGGTACAAGGTAATGCATCTCTTTCTGGTTACGTAGCGGTAGTTTTTGATGTGTGACAACAAGCAAGTTTTGGAACACTTATTATCGTAGTTTTGTAGCCGTCTATATATCACTACTTACAGCCCGGTGCTCTAAGACGTGTCCAAATAATATAAATTTGCTCTAGTTTTAATTGTCTTGTTCCCGAAGTTGAGTATCCAGGCCAGTCCAGCCCTGTCCAAACTGAACCGACCGCGAGACTAAGGAATAGCATTTATAAATAACCTATTTTGACGCTATAAAACTCATCTTAAAGTGTGTATTTCGATAAGGCATATATTTAAAAGTGAGACATTTTTGTAATTACTTAGAAACTCCTCACAGTCCCTTTAAATGTAAACTTGTTTTATTCATTTTTCCTTAAGACCATGTCTAAATTAGCATATTTCTGTCATTTCAGAATTTTCACTTTGTTTTGGAAAGCCCCTTGCAGCCCTCTCTTGATGTCTTGTGGTCCACTGGGACACACTGACCTGGAGCACTTTATAAGCTCACTTCTATTTATTGACTTTTTAGGTGCTTGGCACAATGACATAGAATAAATAGAGTTATAAGAAAGTAGCTGAATAAAGCTGTGAATGTGTTCTTTCTTACCCACAGAACATCTGGATGTTGTAAAGTGTGGGGTCATCCTCCAGAGGGGCCAGCTGCTGCAGACACAGCTGCTCGCAGCCCCCGTTGAAACCGTCGGAGCAGTCGATGCCGATGTGGTGGTCGTAGCACCCGGTCCCGTCCTTCATGGGGCTCAGTCCAGGGGGGCACTGTGGGAGGAAATAAGTGGTTTAAAAATGACTGATGTAGGCAAATACACATTGTTATTTCACTCAGGGAGAAGTTCGTCAGAGTGGAAGCTGCCACATTAACACTAATCCCAGCTGGGACAGGTAAACAGACCCTGTAACATCTGTGCCACAGAATGTAAAACAGTCAGATTTCTGTTCCCATTAGTGCAGCCTGTGTGAGCAACATGCTTTGTCTGGAAAGCTGCACACACAAGATGTTTCCTGTAAAATTCTCCTATTATCAGCCTAACGACAGCAGCAGGATCAACAGACGGAGGGTGCAGACAGTGAGACAACGATCCTGAGAAGGGGAAATGAAAACCAGAATGAAATTATATGAGTTGATTCAGTATTCCTGAGTTTGATTAATCAACACGTTTGTGTGCAGCAGATCCTCAGTAAATTCTGATAATTTACTGAGGATCTGTGGCTCATTTCATGACAAACTGAACATTAGAATGTCAGATATGAATTCCTCAATATTTTTTTCTGGCAATTTAACTAGACTTTTTCTTTCTTTATTTCCATGTGTTGTTTTTTTTTTTTATAATCAACTTATTAGCCTTACAAACAAAAGCTAACACCATGAACAGTTTTATGTTGAAACAACAAAGCACAACAAGTAAAACTTTAATTCAATAAAAAAACATGAAAAAAAAAACAAAATTAGAGTAAAAAAAAAATCATGTTGCTGTAAAGTAAAGAAGTCATAAATATTTTTGGGTGTCATTGATGTTTGTTGAAAGCAGTAAAACTTACGGTCACATTTTCAATCTTTCCTGAACGTCATAAATGTTTTATAGAGCCAGAGTGAACAGATCATCAAGGCCTTTAGTTTGGCAAATTCTGAAATATCTCAGAGTTCTAAATTCAGTCGCAAAGACCTTAATATGGGCAACTGCTTTAAGATAAACATGTCACAAAATAATAACATCAATATCTTAAAAATACTTCGAGGCTTGTTTATAACTACACAACGATGTAAGCATTTTGTTAGTGGACATACATTTTTAGCAGGGATGAATAGTTTTAAACTGAATATAAAATCAAGTAACAATTTTTCACAAAGATATCATTTCATACAATTTGTGCCCTTCTTTGAGAAGTCAGAAATTAGTCAAGCAAACATTCTAACAACTAGAAATATTTTAATCAGGAATATTTTAGCATATATATATATATATATATATATATATATATATATATATATATATATATATATATATATATATATATATATATATATATATATATATATACATCTATATATATATATATATATATATATATATATATATATATAGAGAGAGAGAGAGAGAGAGAGAGAGAGAGAAAGAGAGATAGATATATATGTACATATATATGTGTGTGTGTGTGTGTGTTTTTATGTGTGTGTGTGTGTGTATACAGTAAGACAAACAAGCTGTGTCATAGCATTTCCATGAACTGAGGTCCTCCCCTCATGTAGGAGCCTGAGCTAGAGCTCTGCCTAAAGCTCATTTCTAGAGTATCTTCTCCTGTCCTTTAGACTCTCTTCTGACTCTGTCTTGACTTTATCTTCCATTTTTAAAATTTGGAACAACCGATAAAGACAAAAGGCCAAAAAGTAACATTAAAAAAACAAAACACGATTGCTCAAAGCTGTCTCGAGATACTGCAAGAACAAGAGAGGGAGTCGTGTGAGGCCCAGTGACCTTGACCTATGACAACATGCCTGGGTCAGATTGTCAAATCAGCCCTGAGAAATGGAGTTTGGAAGAGTAGTACAGACTGACTACCGACCTTTGAAAGCCTGGAGCCGACCCTCAGATACTTTAGATATCTCCATCCCAGATACTCAAGAGAAGCTCACTTTTACTCAAAAAATAAAAATTTCCATGCCAGCATTAAGTGGAGAGGTATGACTTCTCTGTGGGTTGTGGGTGGTATTGTCTTCAAACACAAGAGTGTTAACTTTCTCTCGCCCCTGCTTTCACTTGTTTAGCATTCAGCTGCAGCCTGTAAACTCTTGGCTGCAAACTTAAAGCTGAGCTGGTAAATTGAGGGGTTTTAAAATTTTAGCACTTGTATCTGCTTCAAAGCTAAAAAAGCATTTTCAAGGCACATTTAGCGAAGTGTTTACCTCCACGCAGAGTTCAAACAAAGAAGACCATGTCAGGTCTGCCTACATGAGCTTTTAAAAAGGGGTTGTCCTGGAGAGGACCGTGGTTCAGATTGAATCTCAATACTAATGAGACAGACCCATGTTCATATTTGATTAGTAAATTAAACCCTTTACTTTAGAGTACGATCCAGCAGTGGGTGCTATAAATTAACTTCAAGGGTTTAATAAAACACTCTGAAATATAAAGTTTTCACAGAGCGATTGAAAACTTCTTGATGAAATGCAGTCCGTGCTGGAGTGAATTTACAAAAGCGCTGTGAGACCCGACTTCACCCCGGCTCCCTCAAACTTCTTTTCCGAGCAAATGTCTGAGAGACCTGTCAAGTCAAATTCACATTATGTTTTCTGTCAGCCATTACTTCAAAGGAAACTTTGATGGAGTGCATTTTAACAAGGCAGCGATGCCTTCAGAACAGCAACTAGGCGGCTGCTCTCCTCTCTGCTCCGTGGGATCATCTACTCCTTATTTTATCACTGAGGCCCACAGTATTCATGAGAGCGGCCAGGTGGCTCATTTGGCTCATACAGATGACTTGGTTGTCCTATGGTGCCGTTTGGACTAAATGAAAACCCTGAGATAACTTGAGAAAAAGAAGATACTGCTGCTGTCTGCCTTTCTCCCTCTTCTTTCATCCAGAGAATACTGTACCACAGCACTGTGTGTGATAGGAGTTACTCAAATACGCCAGCATTCTTCAATATGTGCAATTTAAAAGGACCTGTCAGTTGCATTGGTGCAAGGTTGTTTTACTTCAAAAATCAGAAACTGATGGCGGCACTGTATGTCATTTTTTTCCTTAAATGTTTTGCATGTGTCAGGGGGTACTTCAATGAAAAAAGTCTGAGAACCACGGAGCTAAGTTTAATAGCACTGGGTGAGCTTTGCAATCTCTTTCTTGTTACTGTGCACACAGTCAAAAGAAGGGTGTCCATCTGCTTGTCATGGACTTGGAGTGAGGCAAGACACACAATTTTGTTTTAAAAGTTGGCATATCCCTTTAACAGGTTTTACTTTAGCCTGTGACAAGACAAATTTAACACGTAGGTTGTCTTAAAAATTTAAGTTTCTTTCCAGAGCAGATATTAAACTTCAATCTAACAGCCTCACTGATAATCATATTTCTAATATCATTACAAGTAGGGATGGGAATTGATAAGATTTTATCAATACCAATGCTGTTAACGATCCTGCTAATCGATCCAATTCTTTAACGATTCCCTTTTCGATTCCTGCAGATTTTGCGAGGGGCAAATGATGGTCTGATTTTCAATGGCAACAATGTCAAACAAGTCACAGCATAGATATCTGCTTCTGCAAGTTGTTGGTGTTTCCACTCGCTTAAGGTTGTGTAGTAGGTGCAATGAAAATTAAGCTACAATTCAGATGCTTCTGAACCCTGTCAGTGGAGGGAATTGATAAGGGAATTGATAAGCAAAAAGATTAATGATATCGATTCTTTGATGGAGCTGTTTATGATTCTCAACTGGAATTGGTTTTCGATTCCCATCCCTAATTACAAGCAATCCCATGCCTTATTTTTGCCTTTCACTCTTTAAGGTAAGACCTTTATCTCAGCTTGCTTAGTGAATGTGGACTAGAAAAGTCTTTTGGATATTTCTGATTTGAAAATAGGCGGACACACTTGTCTAGATCTGAGTTTTGCGGTGTACATCGGTGATGTGATATGATGTGGCCCTCATGGTAACCAAAGATACTTATCCCTGATCTGCACCTTTTAGCTCCACCAGGGGTCACAGGGGGCTGGAGCCAATCCCTGCTGACATCAGACAGTAGGCTGGGCACTTTGGTCATCAGTCAATCACAGAGCTGACATATAGACACAGACAACCATTTAGACACTGACATACAGGCAATCAAGAGTCAACAGTTAACCTGGCAACTATGTTTCTGGTCTGTGAGAGGAGGTGAATGGGCAAACTCCACACAGAAAAGACCTTATTGTTTCAGGCACAAGCACCTACCGCAGCCATGGGCAAATTCAGCAACAGCTTATTTTTTCAGCTGAAAGGGCAAATCTTATGCAATTCTGTGCAGTCGCAGAGCCCATTGGATTGAGCCAAAGCCCTAGAGCTCTGAGTTTGAAGTTGTAGAAATCATCTGCATGACACTGTTTACAATCCACATTACTCTGACAAATGTATATTCATTACTAACATAAGAAATCTGACACTGTGTCCTTACACCAAGTTGAGCCAAGGGCAATTCAGATAAAAGAAAACTAAGGCAAATACGTGTTAGTTTACGATAAACATTGATTTCCTTTCAAAGCATGTCTCAGATTGATCCATATGTATGAGAAGCCATGGTTTCCATTTGTTTGACTGCCTCAAGATTAGTTTGATATTCCTCCAGTGGACGTGCAACAATCAAAAATGTACTCAACTGGAACCTTTATCCAGGAGCGAAAATGAGAAGAAAGTGTGAACCTATTTGATCACAGAGTCTTCTTCCCTCATACTGTGTGAAATATTATACAAAACTTTGGATTGCAATGGAAGAAAACAGGGAAGAGTATCTTTGGGGGAAGTCAATTTTCATATTTTCATAAACTGCAGTATATAGAAGTTTAAAGAAATAAAAGAAAAATAAATGATAAGTTGGTTTGTATTTATTTTTTTCCACCAAAAGCAGGTTAAAAGTGTTTACTGTTTTACATTTACTGTTTCAGTTCAAGGCAAGAAATGAGAGACAGACTGGACCATCTGAAGCTAAAGGCAGAGCAGCTGGAGTTGAACAAACCTCACTGATAGCCATAGAAAAGAGGCTCACAGTTTGCAACAAGAAAGCAGTCCCACTGAGCAAAGTAATTGACATGACAGGGGCAGGTGGCAGGCTCAAGGTAGAGGGTTATGTGAGGTGGCAGTGACAGAGGAGAAAACACTGACAGGCAGGTTTTAGACTGAAGGTCTTGAAAGCTTCAGTGAGAAGGAGGCAGAGGTTGTAATGGCATGGCAAGTGCGATCAGACAGCAGGTTAGAAAAAGTGGAGGGAGGTGTGAAGGTTTATATGTCACAAAGGGGCAATCAGGGACACCCGGAGAACATCTGGTGAGAGATCAGTGATGATAGAGTCTGCAAAGTGGAGGGAAAATTCAGCATTTCTGAGGTTGAACCAAACTCAAAGTGGTGCCTTGTGGTCATTTGACTCTGTGAGGGATACAACTACCAGACAGCTAAAGTGCAGCTTTTGGAAGAAGAGCTGAGATGTTTTCTATGGTACTGCCATGGAAAACTTAAATCTTGACTGAATTAAAAGTTTAGACTAAGATTCATGTCCAACTGGGCGATATGACCTAAAAATAAAATCCTCTTATCTTTTTTCACAAATTCAACAAATGATGTTATACATTTTTCTCCATTAAGGAAAAAGCCCAAGTGACACAAAAATACGAGAATCAAGTTTGCTTAATTCTATAAAAGTATATTCTGAAACTAAAAAGAATTTCCTTTAAAAAGTTAAGTTGCATGATCATAATTTGTAACTAGAAAAGCACTCGGAGAGCGCAGACCTCCGCCAGCGCCACAGTCCTCATATTGTGATTTTCACCATAAATACCAGTCCTACCTTTATTTCATTTAAATATTTAGATTCCTTGACCATGAAAACATACCATTAGCAATTGGATTCACAATGATATCTATTTTAGTTCAGTAGTTATTCACAAAAATCACATTTTTCATCATGGCGGCCAGACGCTGATCCGGATCAACACCAAAATGGAATCAGTTCTTCCTTTTCCGTTGCTGAACATTTCCTGAAAATTTCATCAAAATCCATCCATTACTTTTTTAGTTATTTTGTTCACAGACGGACAGACGGACAAACGGGCAGACAAACTCTCCCGAAAACATAACCTCCTTGGCGGAGGTAATAATACCATTAAGGCAGGTTGGTCTACAGGAAAACTAAATTCATGTTTGAGATGTTTTCACAGTTTTTTCACTAGTTTTCTGATCAGTCTTTTATTTCTTTAAAAGGAGACATATTTTGCTCTTTGCTTTTTCTGCAATTTAACATAGATCCTTGATGTCTTTATGGAACTTTAGTATTTTGCTTTGGTCGAAAAAAAAAAAAACATGAATCAAGCCCAGCTGCATTCTTTCCATGCTCACATAACAGCTCTGTTCAGAACAGCTGGTTTTGAGAGCGGTTGCCTTCAAATGCTTATGAGCAAAAGCAGAGCAGCTTGCCTCGTTGTTAGAGCTCTATTCATTTAACAGTGGCCAGCACAGTAACATACAACTGGGACTTTACAACCCTGAAAACACACACAAATTCACGCTGCTTACCAGATAACAGCGTAGCTCATTTTCTCATCAAACATTACAGGCTAAAGCATAATATGCTAACCTCAGCTTAGTCACCGCAGTGGATCACAGCCGCCACTTACCCTACCTTCTGGGCTAATGTTAAATTAAATGGAGGGGGTAATGGGGAGGGAAAAGGGCTGATTATATTAAGCTGTTAAGCTTCTCTTGACTAATTAATAATACTCATACTTTGAAGTTTACCCATTAGACTTTCAACAAGTAATGTGAACACTGACAAACATGTTGTGTGGCTACCTCTGGTTCTGTTAGCATTAGCTCGTCGCAACTAGTAATATAAATACTACACGGTATTAAAATATTCACATTTCCATCATTTGCAGAGCGTTTTCAGACAGATTGTTGGTACTGAGCCCTAATTCGGGAAAAGTCTAGATGCCAGTCCTGTGTTGAACTGATTAATTTGGAGAAGTTGGAAGTTGGAGTTGGAGTATTGCTCTATTAGTTTAAAGAGCTCTATTATCTTCATGACTGACTCACACTGCTTCCTCAGAAGAAGTAATCATCCTCATTTGATCAAATAGCCAAAGAAACACTCGCAGACTCTTTTCAGAGTCCAGATGATAAAAAGTTGTGAACCATTAGTAATTCCTTGTTCAAATGAGCAAGTTAATGATTATACACAAACTTAATGAGCCTTAATGTGTCTTTACAAGCTTTTATAAACTTCAAAAAGCATTAACAATATAAAGAAATGGTCAATGATATCCCAGAAAAATGATAATTAGACAAATAAACAGATGAACAAAACGATTTGTTTAAATACAATTTCAAGAAAAAAAAAAACAACCTTATTTTGGGAAGGTGGCGGTGGTTGTTCGGATGTTACATTTGTTTGGATATTCAGTGATAAAAAATGGAATAACAGTTGTTATTTTTGGAGTAAAAAGTTCTGAAGGGTTTATTTCATTAAAGCTGGGGTTGGCAATTTGATTTAGATACACTTTTTGTAATACTGGTTAAAATGGTCTTTATGACCCGACGGTAATCAACTCATAATGTGTTCTTAAAACAGAGCGAAAAATATCCGCTATCTACAGCAGGAGTAAAACAGGGAAAACACCAACCAATAAACATGCCGGGACACCTGTTTTTAAACCAATCAAATCCCGTCGCCATTCTGCCCGCCTACTGCGTGTGCACAGACTCGGTGCGTGTAGCCAAGCTCATACGTATCAGAGTCCGCGGGAGACTGCTTACCTTTCAAGTTTTGTCTTTGAGAATAAGGGAAGCCCGCCGTGAGCCGTCCCACAACCCCAACCAAGCTCCAGTATCCCCCACATTTTAAGACAGATTTACAAGAAATCTAAAATAAACTCTTTGTTTTTCTAAGTTTGTTCTGCTGCTCTAATCTCGCGATAGCTGCCACCCAGGCTACTGCAGGTGGACGTTCTCATGAGGCTTTTTCTTCTTCTTCGGTTTTATGGCGGTTGGCATCCATCATTTTGGAGCATTACCGCCCCATTCAGGCTCGAGACAGAGCTCAGTTTGGAGAGGCAGAGGAATATTTTTATTATTGTATCATCGCACGGGAGATTTACGGGAGAATACTGATACAGGAGGACGGCGGGAAAGAGGATAAAATACGGGAAATACGGTAGTTTCATGGCCAAAACGGGAGACTTGACAGCTATGTGGAGAATGTCAGAGGAACTACCTATACCCCGATCAACATCGGCTGTGAGTACTAACTAACTTTACATGTTTGTTTGGTGTTTTCTTACCGCTGACTGAGACATGACTTGGTGTAGTGTAAAACAAACACGTTGTGCTGAGGGTTTGGAGTTGAATCAGTGTTCTGGATATATCAGCCGTGCGCGTGCACGTGACGGGGGGGGGGGGGGTTAGGCGGAGCCTCGAGGAGATTCTACTTTCAAATTCATGCTAGTTTTCCAAAATCGCCAACCCCAGCTTTAACTGTTTGTTACTTTATTTGATAGCATTACACTGCATCAAAGATGTTCACGGAAAGGTTTAGTTGCACAATAGAGTAATAAAAAAGGTCTATTGATGAAAAATTAAGCTTTTCTTCCCATTAACACATTGATGTTCTTGTAAAAATTAATGTTTTCAAAAGCATCTCAAAAGACAAGGTTGCCTTAAATGAACCAAACCAAAAAAACTTTGACTAAAAGACAGGTACATGTCAAACCGCTTGATAAGTGTATTGCACTGACCATAGCTTCCCTGCTGAAACCTTGTGTACACAGTTTTAATGTGTAGAAAATGTTCCAAATCAGAAAATGCTTATCAGTGTCCTTTCGTCTATGTCCCAGACAGTTTCCTTCATATGTGAAAAAGTCCAGCTGTTGCGCCAGGTTACTCCTGTAGTTAGCACTCACTAACAAAAGAATAAACTACAATAACTATAATTTTACAATTTTAATCCTTAAAGCCTCCCATGGACTGGTGTTGAAAATTAGCACTGTGCTTTAAACACTTACAGCAGTGCATTTTGGACCTGTGTATCTTTAAATACCACAGTATCAATGTTACTGTGTGTCCAGGTCAAATAAACAATACAAATTTTTTGAAAGTACAGCTGAAAAAGTTCATCAAATTCAGAGTGAACAGACTCCTTGCATTCACACGGATAACTCCTCCAAGACAATGTTGAAAATCAAGACAGATCGGCAGATTTTGAGTTTGACATATTCCCATTGTCAACCTCCAACAATGTCAGGCAAGAACAAATAAGCCTAATGAGGCTGGAAATGTCTTGGGCAACAAAAATATGACTTTGGTGGCTGATTGTTTGGAGTGTTTTCACCAATCTGGTGGCACCACAGATATGCAGATGACAGTCTGTTACTTCACAAATTGAGCATTACGAGGCTGATAAAACTATCCACACCATACTTTCACAGCGCTCAGGGAGTTTCTAAATTCTCTTTTGGGAAAAGTTTGTTTTTCTGTTCAGCCACTTGTAAGCCAAAGAAGTTATGAGGAGATCGCTGAGTAACAAGGGAAAGTCTAGAAAATAAATTAGGATAGTTGGGACTATCATATCTACAGAAATCCCTTTACAGTCACCTATTTTCAGGTAAGTCATTGAAGTGCTCTTATTTGTGTTCCCACCTTGTTTGAATTGTCTTTGGCACAACTACACTGGCTGATTAACTGATTGCAAATAGCTAATCAGCTAGTCACATGCAGCAAAGTAATGCAGGCATGTAGAACTGGTCAAAACAGCGTACCAGAGTTCAAAGTAAGCATCAGATGGTGAAGTAAGGTAATTTAAGCGACTTGGAATTCAGCATGGTTGTTGAGGGAGTGTGTGATGATATGTTACCATGTCAATATTTTGAGCACTTTGGGATGTGATATTTAACACAAGACATATCTAGAGGTCAGTGAGTATATATACTACAGTTGCCACAAATAGCTACCGTAAAATACCAAATAATGGCCGAGGCTTTTATTTGTTTCAATCACTGAGCAGACCAGGCGTTTATTTGGGACCAGGCAACTATTTGGGACAGGCGTTTAATTCCTTTCCCACAAAAATCTTGCTTAGCAAAAAACTAAAAAATATATTAAATGTAATCAAATTATTTATTTACACCAGTATGAAAATCACCCTTAAAGCAACATTACAGTACTGTAGTTATACTCTTGTCTTCTTTCAACTCAGCACTCTCTAAATGCTCTTACTACTGGTAAGGAACTACCTTACCAATAGTAAGTAGTTTAGGTCTTAGTGACGTTAAGGGCAAATAACCTGCAGCGGCAGCGTCTTCTTCTTTGGATTTGTGAAGCCCTAGTGTGTAAGATTCTGGCTTTTTGCACTCTAGTGCCCTCTGTGGTCGTTGAGTGTAACTGCACTGTCATGAAACAGAGCGCCGTACACAGATTTGCCTTTTGTTGACATACAAAGGGAGGAGAAGTGAGCTGACAGGACGTCAAGAGAGAAAAATAAACCATGTGGACTGTTCAGGTACAGAATGTTTCTTTTCAAGCGTGAACTGTCAGCCGTGAGCTCAGCATTTGCATGTGTGTTCTGTAACCTCGACCGTAGCTAATAGGCTGTGCCGAATGTGTTTATTTGGAATGGCCGTCCATTTGTCAAAATGTACTGCTACACTTGGCGTTTATTTGGAAACCGGCGATTAATTGGAACTCAGCGTTATTTTGGTATTTTACGGCATATACTCCAGTACAAACCAACAAAGCCATCCATATTTTGTCTTTAATCTCCAGTAAATTCATCCAGCACTGGCAACTGCTAGAAATCGTTACAATCGATACTCGCGAAAAAACCTTCTAGTTTTCATAAACAGAGTACCCTGATCCATCTGTAATCTTAGTCTTTCTGTTTCTGGCACTGGAAAATGGGAATTACATCACATCCCAGCTAGATACGTTCCAGTTTGGAGCTGGTAAAGTCGGGGCAGGTGAAGTACGTCTGACTTTGAAGTGGGAAATTCTGAGACACTCAGTTAAGAGAATAAACAAGCAGGTGAGCGAATATGTTTACGACATTGCTTTGTTTGAACACACAGCACTGTGCATGGGGTGAATACGGTTGCATTTATGTGTTGCCTTAGTGTGGCAATGTTTCAAATCCTTCAATAATACTACTTTTATTTACCCATTACCACTGCTGGAAGGTCAAGCTGTCACCCTGTAATGCATCCATAGCGTTGTGTTCATGAATTCTTACACAACTTTTACGCGCACAAAATTAATAAATAAATAAATAAATAATATAAAAACCCTATGAAAATGTACTAAAATCGTTGTGTAAAAGTCTTTACCATGACAGACACTGTTTCCTAAAGATGCTTTCTCTACTGTGTTGCTTTGACACCACTGAGACACATATTACCCTGCTCCTATAATTACAAGTCTGAGCGAGTGAATGAGAAGTCTGACATTACTTAGCATTATGCATTAGCATTCCTGTTTTAGCTGTTAGATGTTTTAAAGTGTGCACACAAAACTTTGATAACTGCTGCAAAACAAGCCAGCTTTTTCATCACAACAACTCTGAATATGAGTCATGGACTTCAGCATCCAGAGGCACTCCAGCAGAAAATTTATGTTGGTTTAAAAGGCACAATTCACAAGTATTGATGAAATTTGAAAAGATATCAGAGATGGATCTGGAGGGTACAATGATATCAAGGCTGTTTATTTTGTCCCAGGCCTCTGAATCCCATTAATGATGATTTTAGAGATGAATCATTACAGGGATAAAAAAAAAGTTTGATAACATCCTGCTGTGAGTGAAAGCAGAGAGATGTAAAATGTTTTTTTTTTTAATTATTATTATTATTATTATTATTATAATACATCTTGACTAGGATGACATGGGGCTCTTCACATACCTCAAAGCTGCCCTGCTAGAAAAGAGTTTGAGAAACACTACTGTACAGAAGGAAATGTTCTGAAATGTACCTTACCTTATTAAAAAAAACAAAACAAACAAAAAAAAACATATTTATCATGACACTGGTAACCTGACATGGCAGATGGACAGTGCCATACATCTGCCATGGAAATATTTCACTAGTCCATCTGGAAAAAAGCCAATAGAAAATGTTTTTGGAGCCAGAACCTTTAAATACAACTGCAGCTGGTGATTGGGTGGCTGACCTGTCCGTCACACTTATCACAGACCAATCATATCAAGCCACAGTATGACATTGCAGCTCAACCCTGTTGCTAAAACAATGTTTGAGTCCTAAGACTATCGTCTTACATACACATACATATTACACAGAAATTATACCACAGAGATGTATCATTTGCCACTTAAATGTGACATGAACCTTGTCTAATGTCTAATGTCTAATGGCCCCTTTTCACTAGCATGCCTTAGCCCTACTCGATTTGCAGCATGTTTCCACTAACCTGGTACCTCCTAAAACAAGCTAGTTTCAGTACCTACTCCCCTCTGGTTCCAAGCGAGGTGAGTTGATACTAAAAGATGACGTCACTGACTGCTGGCTACTGATTGGTTAGACAATGTTGTCATTGATGAGTCATGAATGCAATGACCTAGCATGCTAGCGGTAGCTACCATTAGCTTACCCTCATACGTCTTTTCTTTGCAGCTCGATTGCTCTCATCCTCGGCTTCATTCTGTTGTATAGCTTCCAAAACTGTCCCGTGCTTCTCACGGGGTATTTCTTCTTACCACCTGCAGCCTCCTTCTGCTTTCCTTTTTTACTCGGTTTGTGACAAAAAGCCACAGATTGTTGTGTCATGCTAATAATGACGTTACCGCAGTGCCGCTCAGCTGTTTACAGCGACACTGCACCCGTTGGGCAGGCGACTGGGGCTAATGGAAAAGCAGTACAAGGCAAGTAGAGTAGAGCCGGGTAGAGCCGAGTAGAGTAGAGCTAATGGAAAAGGGCCATTAGTTCTCTCAGTAAACTTCTGAGGAGAGCACATTTCACCCGGAATCGTTGAGTTACCACGACTCTGGGCTCTGACAGAGGATTTCCGCTTCCCTGTCAGTTTCCAAGCAGCGTTTCCTGGTTTCTCTGTTGTGGTTGTCCAAAACAAAACAAAAAACATGATTCCCTGTAAGAAAAGCTTTAAGCAACATTCTTTGCTCTGCTTTTAAAGTCTATTCCTGATAAAAAGCAGATATTGCCACATCCACGGAGGCCACTTTAAAAGTCATCATTGTTTCCAAACATTCACTCACTTCCTGCTGTGGTCATGTCTTCAGTTTATGCCTCTTTTCCGTGATTGCGCCGTCCAGCTTATGGCCTTGAAAATTGCAGGAGATTAGAGATTGACAAGATGGATCTGCATGATTTCAGATAATGAATCAGGCAGGTCCATCTGTACTGCAAGGTTATGACACTGGTCCAGACTGGGAAACATGTTGAATTAGTGGTCCAGATATTACACCCTTGACAAACTGATATTGATTTTTCCAAACCGTGAAGGGTCATTCTTGCATTTGATTTATAACCTGTTACACACAAAGTATCAGGCCTTGAATCTTCTAACACATGTGCAGACTCCTCAAATCACCAGAACCTGGAGTGATCAATGGATGTGTATATGCAGTGCACAAGGAGAGTAATTTATATTGACAGGTTGCTGCACTGGAGCTTGCCAGGCACAGATCGCTCTAGTTATTGACTGCCATAATAGGCTTCCGACATGCCGGAAAAAGCAATAAGTCTGGGCCATTTTCCAGCTGTCCGCAGGATAATGATCATTAAGAATATGCACCAGCCAGAGTCTTTGTCTCTGGATTGTTATCACTTGAGATTTCAACAAATCTGCTCTGTAATCCTTGTAAAATCATTGATAATCCTCTGCATAAAACCTCAACCCGAGTGAGTAGCGTCAAAATCTTCAGCAATTTAATCAGATTAAAAACTTCTCCAGGTTGTTTTATGTAGAGAGAGGCTGCTTCTGTCAAAGGTTGAATCCTCTAACTTGAAGCATCATAAGAAAAATAATCAGATTAAACCTTGAAATGAACAAACTGAAAAGATGAGGATTTGAGATAAAATCATGGCTCCAGCTCAAATAATTAATCTTTTTGGTTAGTTTTAAATTTTTCATTAAGTGTCTTACAGCTTTGATATCACCCTGACATTAGAACTGTAATTCATCCCAATTAAAAAAATAAATTAATATCAGATCCTTTCACCATTACAGCCTATTCTTTATAATGCCAAAGTTCAGATAACTGAGAAGCTTGACAAGTAAAGCTATTTATCTCAACTCTCCTGCACTGTGGGTGTAACTGAGGCACAGGTCAAGGTGTTGTGTTGCACAATCAAAAGGCCTTGAGGAGCTGAGAACTGTGTTGAGCTTTTGTACTTCGACCAGCACCAGCAGGGAGTCTGAGAATTCTCGCTTGTGGGCTGTAAACCTTTCAATCCCTGGTCAGACATCCACATTAAAGGCCTTTCATTTTAATGGGCAAATAGAAAGAGCTGCATTAGAAGCTGTTATGTTCATTCTCAGCTTAAAAAGCATTGAGGTCAAACCTATCAAGTAAGAGTAAACAGCAAATAGACTCTTTCTTGTCTGATTTCTCCTCAAAGAGCTTTCACACCATGATTCACACCTACGGACTAACAACCATTTACACATCTGCTCAGATATGTTCTAAACTGTTATCAGTATCAGCAAATACTGATGCGTGTTTTCAAACACAATAATCCACCACTGACACAGCAGCAGGAGCAATTTGGAGCCAATTGACTTGCCCTAGGACACATTGACATCTGGGAGCGGGGATTGAACCCTCATTCTTCCAAAGAGTGATAGAACGAACTCCCAGATTATCAAGCCCTCTACCCTCAAGTTAATGTATGGGCAAATCTTCAAAAAAACACCTACCCAAGATGTACCGAAAGTAAAATACAAATATATATATATTGCTCTTGAATCCTTTGGCATACATACTGTACATGGTGTTGGTGTTTCCTGAAAGGCTATATTCTAAAGTTTCTCCTTCAAGAATCAGATTAACTGTAGGTGCTAATTCAGCTGACTTATGGCAGCCTGAACACACAAAAAATGAGGCAATTTTCCTTGCTTAATTTTTTGGGGGGTTTAAAATAATTGGTGGAATAAGGTAGAAAATGAAATAAAAACAGAGCATGAAGTCTTTCCTAATCAAATACAAGATTTCATTAAAAAAAGACTTTTCTCATGTTAGTTTTTCGACTATGTCTGTGTGCTTCCAAGCTGTGGCACAGTGGAAGAGAGAGACCAACTGCTACAAATGTTTCTTATACCTTTACAATTTAAAAAGGGAAATGGAAAATAATGGGGGCCTGTTGCTCCACTCTACCACACCCAAGGGAGGACTTGCTCCAAATTTACTTAAGTCCAAAAAAAAAGGCCAAATAGGTCCATAAATGAAAAATAAACATAATGTTACCCAGACAGCTCAGAGTAAGAATACAATGGCACTGTCTGACAGCAATCATAGTCCATTGCATGTAAATAAGATGAACACAACAACAGTGTCAAGAGGTATCTTTCTGTTTCCCTCTGTAAAAATATCTCCAATGAAACCATCTCTGTTAGTGTAACCCAGGTCACAGAATCAATAAAAATGTTGAATTTAAAATGTTCAAGTCATTTTGAAAGTGTCTTTCCTGTTGTTTTTAAAATCTAAAGGCAAAAGCTATCCACTAAACTAGTCATTGTACATATATATTTATATATTTTTATCACTTTATGTAAAAATAAAAAAAAAACGCTTTGAATTCAAGCTTCTCTAAAAATCTCTCAAGCGTGTAGATTCATGTTTGTTCATGTTTTTTCACATTCTGATGATGTGGTTAATCACTGCTGATACTTTGGTGTATAAGTAGGATGGAGAGTCAAGAGAGGAGGGCAAGACTGGGCTGCAGCAACCTACAACAGTTGTATAATACCTTTAAAACGTTCTTAAAATCATAATAATAATTTCCCTGCATGTCCTCTTACCTGGTAGATACGCAGTGTGGGGAAAAAACATCTGTTAAGTTCAGGAATAAAGGAGATAAGATATCTTACATTTTTGGTCTGTTATATCTGGCCGGCTCTGGATGGCGTACTAAAGGCCAGTCAACGCTCTATGTTAAGTACGGATATGGACGGAGCCTTCTGTCCATGATCTGCATTATTTTGTCCATATTTCTGCATGTTTCCATAAAGCTTAGGATATGGACTAAATGGCGCAGGACCACCAGAAACTGTGGGGGCAGTGTTGCTGTTACTACCCAATATGAAGCTAACTCTACAGAAATAATAATGGCAGAACTTTTCAAAGACAAACTCTGAGAGTTAGTTACAAATGACAAACACCCGTATGATGCTACTTCATCTGGACACCAGGATAAACAGAAGCAAAAAATCAGCTAAGAAGGAGCTTGGAGAGACAGACAGTTACTGTATGTTCGAGCCCCCCAATGGAAGTATTGCTCAACAGCAATGCCAATGGAAAGGATGCATGGAAGTGTTTGACCAGGGACTGTAATGTTGTTTGAAAAGAAAGTACTTATTTATATACAGGGAGTATAGATGGGCCTTAAAGCTGGTGTCTACGATTTGAAACCGCAGCCTGCCCCTCCTTCCCTCACCTCTCCCCTCCGTGTTCCAAGATCCCGCCCCCAGCTCGTGTCGCCTCGTACTGGACCGGCGGCAATGCGGGTCTGGCGCCGCCAGAGCGGAGCCGAGTGTGGGGGAGGATTAATCTTTCTCAGCCTGTCCTCCCCAGCTCAGCTTACAGTGCTAACGATTAGCGGCTAACAGGCTAACCCGCTCCCCTACAAGTTATTAGCCCGTGCAGGCACAAACTAACCAGAGTAATTCAGCAGACATCTCCCACTGTAGTAAACAAAGCCATTACCTGATCAACCAGGGGCGAAACGGTCGATGCTGAAGGTCTGATGGCCGGCTGAGGCTATTCGTTAGCCATTAGCCGTTAGCCCGCTAACAGACCTCAACCCGCGGGCAGAGCTCCGTTGGGCCCCGCGGGAGAGGGAGGCGGCTTCGGTCTCGGCGCTAGGCTTTTCCGGCTCCATGATAGTTCAGTAGCTAACGCTGCTAGCTGCTCACCGGAGGTAGAGGGGAGGAGGCGGGACCATGGGCAAGATGCTGCGTGCTGCATGAGTGAGGGAGACGAGGATTGGATGGACTCATGGACTAACTCACGGACCAATTAATAGTCGCAGGTTCTTAGGCTTGATTGGTCAGCTAGTATGCAGCTTTTCAGCAGATATACTGAATGGATTTTTTTCGTTCTTTTTGGTCTTTATACTGTGTAGATAGGACCATAGGACCATAACAGCCTTATAAACGGTGTTATTAATATGTACAAAGCTTCCAAATCGTAGACCATAGCTTTAAGGGAGAGTCTGATTATCATCACCATCATCAGTCCCTAATAAATCCATCATCACCAACCAATGAGGAAGTAGATCTGGAAAGTATCACATTATTTGATGTAATATAATCTGATGAGAAGATCACCAAGTAATACAAGCTTTCAAATAATTGTTCATAAAACAAACAGGCAAGAGGAAAGGAGTTTAACTCGTCAATCCACCAGTTCCAAAGCTGGGTACTGGATTCCTCCAGAGGGGTCCCAGAGATCTGGGGGAGTTTGAAAGGCGCTATTAGGTATGAGGTTTACAAAAATTATTTAGATGTGTATATCAACTGAAAAAAAAAAGATTTAATCATCTATTTTAGCCAACTTTAGTGATTTTTGTGTTTTTGTAAAGCGGTGTATCACAGAGTTTCACCTTGTCCTGGAAGACCGACTTTCATCTGTTGCATCTCTTAAAAGGAAAAAAACAGTTTGAAAGTTAAAAGTTTTGTTCTAGAGATGCCTGCAAGCAGAGAAACAACACACTTTAAAAAATAGAGGTGAGTTTGAGAAGTTCTACTGCATGACAGAACCGACAATGAGACGTGTTTCATGTTGTTCTTGTCTCACTGTGACATTTCTCTGACCAATCAAGGGCCAGCACCATCTCCCCATCATGTTAGTATCAGGTAATCTCACTGAACACTTCACCTGAGGAGACATGAGAACCAGACAAGCACACTGATGACTCTGAACTAGTCCAGCTGCCATTTTGATCACAGCTAGACAACCAGAACATGGATGGTGGAAAACCCAAGCAGAAAAGGCAAGATGAGATGAGTCCTCTGCCATGGGGTATTTTATCATAATAATAATAATAATGATAATTATAATAACAAGAAGATGAAGAGGAAGAAGAAGGAGACACACAGTAACTTTATGTATATAGCTCCTTCAAAACATAAGTTCACACAGTGCTTTGACAGACAAAACAAAGGCAAAAAAAAGGCAAGACTCAGGAGACAATAAATCAACAATCAGGTAAAACGGAGACCTAAAGAGTTGAAGGAAAAAGCAATAAGGTTCATAAAAAAATGAAACAAAAGGACAGAAAAATGGTAAACTGGAGAAAATTGAAGTACTACAGTAATATACTACATTAGAACAGGTTAAAGGATAACTTTGGTTCCTGCAGCTTTTACATTGTTTATAGAATGAAGAACAACAATATACTCACCCAGAAGGCTTTCCTGATGCAAACGGTGCTTCGGAAGATATTTAGATCCAAAATCGAGCAGCGGACACCGATATAATGGTAGCCTGTAGGGCATGGATCGCCGCTCCTAAAAATCGCATTAATCGTCCAAAAACTCATGTTTTTCACCAATATTCCATCATGATTCGCTCCGAATGGTCCGCCATTGCAGTCTGTGTCTCTCCACACAGCGCTGTGTGGCTGTACTAACCTCTGAACTGACGAGTTTGTTTACGTGCCCTTCACGCATGCGCAGTACTCTCTGGAGCGCTGTGATCGCTTCCTCCTTTCTATGAGCTCCTTATCAGTATAATCTGGCTCCAAACTGAAAGGACGTCCATCATATTCAAAGTCCTCCTCCACAACATCTTCATCCGATAAATATTCGTCCATTTTGCACAAAACTGGAAGAAGAAAGTCAATTTGTAGCTGCCGGTCTGCCCCTGAAACAATGAGCTGCACTGCGCATGCGCAAAGGGCACGTAAACAAACTTGTCAGTCCAGCCACACAGTGCTGTGTGGAGAGACACAGACTGCAATGGTGGATCATCCGGAACATATCATGATGGAATATTGGTGAAAAACATGAGTTTTTGGACGATTAATGCAGTTTTTAGGAGCGGCAATCCATGCCCTACAGGCTACCATTATATCGGTGTCCGCTGCTCGATTTTGGATCTAAATATCTCCCGAAGCACCGTTTGCATCAGGAAAGCCTTCTGGGTGAGTATATTGTTGTTCTTCATTCTATAAACAATGTAAAAGCTGCAGGAACCGAAGTTATCCTTTAAAATGTCAACATTGAACATATGAGAAACATTAGAAAAGGAGGTTTTTATTTTATATATCATGATACGAGACGATGTGACAATCATAAGATGTTAGATTTATAGATACATAGAAAAATTGATGATAGCTGATAGTTGACAATAGTTGACAACATCACATCAGGAAGATGGAAAAGGATAAAGGATGGATAAAAAATGAGAAACCAGTGATCAGAGTTATCCCTCCCCCCTCCCTTCTAATGCAATGGACTATTCCATATTTCAGCGCATGTGCAGACTTGATTCAGGAAGATGGTACCGCGATTATTATTTCGCTACAGCAAGAGCGAGATGCTCTGTCAGTGTCGACCAAGGAGGACAAAGTAGGAGGACTGGAGATGAAGTGCTGAATGAATGATACTTTTAATCACAAAGATGTGAGAAGTAAAGGAGTCAAAACGGTAAACTATATTAGATGTTGATTCATGTTCTTACTAATAACAGTAAAAGAAAGATTTCAAGGACTTTATCTAGCTCAGGAAATAGAAGAATTTCCTCAAATTATTTTTTTTATTGATTGAAGATAAACATTAATATTGGTGCTAACTATTTTTCACTGGACGGGGGGACATAAAAACATGGTTATGTAACTAGCAACTTGTGCTGTGAGATAACTGTAACACATTTCAAAAGCAGGATAAGGGGTCAAAATAACTTACTCACCTCTGTTCAAAATAAAGTATAGAATTGTATTTACTTTCATTATATTACTGGGTACAATATTAATGTAATAATACATTTTTTTCTGCACTGTACAGGGATATGGAGGGCCCCTAATGACAAGGTTTGCCTTGGGCACCCAAATTACTAAATATGCCCCTGGTCCTAAGCCAAGGCATTTTGAATATTTAATTAAAAAAAAAAAATCTATGATGACAATAGCCACTGACACTTAAATGGACGAGAGAGTGCTAAAAAAAACTACTGTGAGGGAGATCTGAGTTTTGGAAGAAAAAAAAAAATACCCTTGATGATATCAGTGCATTACACTGATTGTGTGCAGTATCATACTCTGCTAAACAAAAAAACACATATTATAAATCATCAACAGCATCATGCATTTTGTAAATACATGGTTAGACTTTACTCACGGCTTAATCTCATTATTCAAAACCACTTCAAACACCTCCTGTTGACAACTCTTGGCTCTAAATTATACATATGCAGTGAACATATCAAAAGCATTTTGAGCTGCAGAGCACAGTCTGATTATTATTCCATGTCTGTGCCTCTGAGAATTCACATGTTTATGTTGTTGTTTTATTTCATTTACAATGCTGGCCTCACAGCTAAACTGACAGTATTGTTTGTCTGTTCAAACGCCTGCAGCAACACGTTTTATTGACCCAGCAATGACCTCATGAGGCTGTGTGAAGAGTGACTATAGACTCTCTGAGGCAAAGAGGAAAAAACAAATACAGTCATTTTGGTAAGGCAGATAAACTCCAATCAAATGTGCCGTCTAAGGGCATGGGTGAATGTTAAAGTTTATGAAAAAAGCAAGGTTTGTACATCCTTCATCTTTACATGTTTAAGCTGCATCCTTTTCATGTTAGTTTCTTGTTCAATGGAAATAAGAATAAAGAAAACATTTCAGACGGTATCCATTTAAAAGGGGAGTGGGAATGGTGTCATATCAAAGTCATCAGTGTTTCAGTCTGAAGAAACATGCTGATCTACCAGGCTATTGTTCGCACACCCTGCATTGTAAAGTTTGCCAACACCACATTTACAACGTAAATAACACTATAGCACTATTACCATATATACGTCGAACAGTCAGAAGTGCTTATGAACGAAATATCACAAAAGCTCAAGAACTGTAGGGGTGCTGGTTTGGCGTAGTGGTTAGCACCCCATGTACATGCTTCTGCCGGTCCAGGTTCGAATCCCGCCTGTGACCAGTTTGCAGAGTGTCTTCCTCTACTCTCTCTCCCCCTTTCACAAGCCTATCCACTGTCTCTCTCCTATCAATAAAGGCACAAAATGCCCCCCGCCCCCCCCCCCCCAAAAAAAAAGCTCAATAACTGTTTACAACCTGGGCAGCCATCTTCTATAGTCCACTCAGTGGTGTTATGGATCTGTCAACTTCCCGGTAGAAAATTCCGACCTCAGGGGATGCTCCAGTTGAAATTTCCCTTTTGGACCTTGGAAATCCTGACTCTCCAGTACTACTGGAACACAGCATTAAGCAATACAGGCAAATGCCAAAGGTGCAGTGGCCTCCAGGGGACGCCACAAAAATAACCTTCAATATAATTATAATTAAACTAGTCATGACTATCAACTCTTAAAATGGAAATACTCACATTGATTCAAATGTAAGACAATGCTCAGTTAATAGCTATACATCTATATGTATATATATATATATATATATATATATATATATATATATATATATATGTATATATATATATATATATATATATATATATATATATATAGTTTTTGTATAAAGTATATTGCATAGTATAAATGTAGCTTATGCTGTATATAGAGTTATTGTGTGCAGGCTGTGTTATTATTTAAATTGTTCGATGTTGATCCTTTAATTTAAGTCTTTGGTACAAACACTTTTATCAGAGAAAGTATGAAAAAGTACCACAAAGAAGCACCATCATTAGCACAATTTGAGACTACCACATTGACTGTAAATGCACAATAATTGTTTAAATTAACCCTCTGATTCCTACGGAAAAGTATTAGGACCACCCATGAGAAAAAAAAATGAGAGGGTTTGAATTTTTTTTCATCATGCACTTCGAGAAAACAAGTCAAAATGTTGAGAATAAAGTCGGAATATAATGTCGAAAATAAAGTCGAAATAGGATGTTGAGAAAAAAGTCGAAATGTTGAGAATAAAGTCAAAATATAATGTCGAGAATAAAGTTGAAATATGATGTCGAGAATAAAGTTGACATACAAAGTCGAGAAAAAAAATCAACATACAATGTCGAGAAAGACTCGGTGTCTGTATGTACAGAGGTGAATAAATGTAGACGGACACATGCGGGCTCATTCATATAAGCATACACAAATGTATGGTAACATTAGAAAATAAACACATGAATTAATTACTAAATAATCATTATGCATATTCACACAAGTATTGACATTGGTTTGTACACATATCCCACAGTCTATGTTAAGGATTTTTTTATTCTCATTTTTTACTGTATATACGCACACATATACATTGGAAATACACAACATATGTATGTATGTGTATTTGTATATATGCACATGCACATGTGTTTGTGTGACAATAACTATTCTTTACTGTGTAAGTGCATACAAAAATCTATTATAAAAGTAAGAAAATAGGTTTTTCTTCATTTTATAAAAGTAAAGCAAAGAAAAAAAAAAAGAAAAAATAGCTGAATGCAAACAGAAAAATAATTTACAGCAAGAGTGAAAGGAAGAAATGCAGTGAAGATACATTTGGAAGGGAAAAAAGTCTTAAAATACCATATCAAAAATAGTGACTTTTATTTTAGAGATTTTATGCTGGTCTCTGAGTCACTGAGCGATTTTTTTGTTGTTTTGTTTCTAAGGCCGGGCTTGTAGGAGGCTGTCAGAGCTGTGGGGACTGTGGGCAGGTGGTGAGTTAATCCATATGCATTCCTACCTCTTCCAAAGAAAAGAAGTTCACATATTTAATCAAAACATCCCAGTGTGAGTAAAACTCATGAACACAGCCTCTCAAAGCGAACTTTACTTTTTATAATTTAAGAAAGGATAGATGATTGTGTGACCAAGCCTAAGGAGAAGGTGGTAACCAAGATTTCCAATCCAGAAGCATTACTCTTCTTGCAAAGAGGGATGCAAAGGGCATGACATTAACTCTGGAGAGTGTTAGATTCACTTGGTCTAAAGGTCTATCAAATATTGCTTAATAAGAAGATGGACAGATCTTTGTGTTATTTTTCCAGAGTGTTAAAAACATATGTATATTTCCTTTTAAACTGTGACACTCAACAATGTTTAATATTTTATTGTCCTTTTTTTATAGATTCTAAGACGTCACTGCTTTTTATGTCTTTGTTTTGAGCTCTGCTGTATGTACTGAGGATCTAGAGATTAAGTCGCCTTGCCATGGTTTAACTCGAGACAATTAGAAAATGGAGGATTAACTTGTTCCCCTGTTCTGACAATGCAACATTCAGGATGAAGGTGAAGCGTCAAATCTTATAAAGTTTTTGATGTATTATTTAACCAACTCATGACATAGCTGTGTTTTAAGGAGTCTTACGGTGCTTTTTTAATTTTTAAATGTGTTTTAGTGTGTTTAATATTTCTTCTCTGCTGATAAACTACTTCTATTTATGGCTACCAAGTCTGCAATCAAACACTGATTTGGGTCTGAACGAGTGTTAATGTTCATTAAAGTAAGAAGGATCAGACACAATGCAGATTTAAATACATCAGCCACTGGTTTCCTCTGGTCTTGAAACGTCCTGAAAACATCCTGTTTCTGCTAAGTCACGCTGATATTTTCACAGAATTTGGCAACATAAGCCTAGAATTTACACACCTGCATCAACAGGTAACCTGGATGTTCCCATGTTCTCCAGTTCACATTCAGGTTTCTGCCATTTGTCAATCAAACCTGCCAAGTCTCCACCAGCAGAAATCTCTGCTGTGTGTAGCCTGTGTTCAAATAAATATCCTTATTTATTCAAAACAAATGGCAGTCATAATCCCTAGAAAGTTGGTCATATTATCTTTTTGGGCAGTGGTTGTTTTCCTTTTTTGGATCTCCCTGTGAGTCTAAGTTGATCTACACACCATCCGACTGCTGTACAGCAGCTCTTTTAGTCCAGTCTATGCTTTTTTTTCTGTTTGAGATTCTTCTTAGGGTAACCAGACTCATCTGACAGATTCAGTGATATTGTTATCTTGCATAAATACTACTTCCTGTTACTACAGTGGCTAAAAAATGCATCTCCGCAGTAATTATTGGCTGAAATGTATGACAGTCTATTAACAGCAGTGGCGCTTCTGGCATCCACAGAACTGGATGTTTCATGTTAGTTGCATGCCTGCAAATGGTTAGTAGCTCTCACTTCTGCTCTTGGTCTATATTGTACAGATGCAGTGCTGATCTTCATCACTGCAGCAAATATTTATGCTCGTGCCCTGAAGTTCATACAACCCTATGTGAAAAATCCTGAACTATCCTGTCCAGTGTAAGGATATTTGTGTGACTGCCCTAAGGATAACTTTAGAAAATTTGTAAATCCTGGGGAAAAAAAAAATCTGTTGGCTATGGCTTTGGATCGTGTTTGAATTCTGCTTTTACAAACTGGAAAAAAAAAACCAAATACAGCATTCAGGGACATCATCTGCTTTTAGACTGTCAGAATCTTTTAAAAGGATGAATTTTCTGTTTTCAAAAAAGCTGCATTTTGTTCTCTGGCCAAGAACTGCACTCCTCTAGGGAAACACTTGTATAACCATTCACTGTACTGTTATGGCCATGTGTCGCTCAGAGCTATAATAAAAATCCTGTTATAGGTCCATGCAAAGCAGTGAAAAGCATATTGACCAATATATCAAATGAGGAAGTTGGATGATATTTTGCAGGGCACTTCTACTCCACATTGCAGACATAGAGGCCCGGAGGAGCATTCATGTCAGGTTCACAGAGACATATCTCCACTCTGAAGAGGTCTATTAAAGGAATCACATCCCATTGCCTCAAATATTTTCCAACATTTTAACTTTCTCTTCATGTCTCTTAACAGTGAAAGTTGTCTGGTGCGATATTTTCAAAAGCCAGTGTGTTGGGATAAACGAAATGGTTCAAAGGTCAACCTATCCCAGAGCCCCTGGTCTTTCCGCCCACTCTCCCATGAATGATCTGCTGAGTAAGTTCATTGGAGAGAAACTTGGACGTTTGATAACCACTCTAACCTCCTTCACAGCAAAGTGCAGCAAGCACAGTGGGGGGAGTGCTCGAGGTCAAATGGACAAAGTGTAGCTGAAGATACTGTATGTCAAGGAGAGCAACTGATTTTTTTAATACTTTTTTTTATTTACTTATGACCTGGTTTAAGGTTTATCTCAAGGTAAAACTAAATCTCACACTTTGCATCTTAAATTTGTATTTAGTTGATTAGCTTTTTCTAAGGGAGCCCCTCCCCATGTCAATAATATTGGGACACCTGTCCTCGACAATACAGTTGATTGTTAGCCTTAGCATTAGTCCACACGGTGTTTCTATTGAGGGGGGGGGGGCCCATCCCACATTCAGCGAGAGGTGGGGTACACCCGGACCCAGTTGCCAGCTGATCATAGAGCCACTTACAGAGACAGAATACCATTCACTCTCACACTTACACCAAAGGACAATTTGGAGCCACCCTCTATGTGACTATAATATGCCGGTTATGGCGGTACTGCTGCTAAAAGAGGTTGGCAACAGCTGCCTCCAGAGCACCCTTGCACCTTAAACTAACCTTGCAGTGCAGATGGACCTACCTGATTTATTGTCTGATATCATGCAGATCCATCTCCAATGATTTCATGGTCAAAATCTGGATGGTACAATCAGTAAAAAGAGAGGCGGAAACTGAAGACGCGACTGCATGTTAGAAAACAACAGAGGATTCTGAAGCAGTCTCTGTGGATGTGGTCATTTCTGCAGATTTGTAAGAAATGCACTCAATTTCTTCTTTAAAAGAGGAGCATAGAAAGCCACTTAAAGGAGACAGATTTTACTCATTTTCTACACTTTAACATGAATCTTTGATGTCTTTGTGAAACATAAGTAACATGTTTTGGTCCAAAAAAGTCATGGATCAAGAACATTTGCACTCTGTCCATGCTCACATAACCCCTCTGTTCAGAATGTCTTGTTTTGAGGGCGATCGCCTTGATATGTCAATGAGCCAAAGCAGAGCCGTTTGCGTCGTAGTCCAATGTCTATTCATTTTAACAGCAGCCAGCACAGTAAAAAAACATTACAACCAATCAGTGTGCTTGATTTGTTTATAATTCCTCCTACCTTATTACCTCTGCCAAGGAGGTTATGTTTTCGGAAGAGTTTGTTTGTCTGTCTGTCTGTGAACAAAATAACTCAAAAAGTTATGGATCGATTTTGATGAAATTTTCAGGAAATGTTCAGCATGGGAAAAGGAAGAAGTGATTCAATTTTGGTGTTGATCCAGATCACCTTCTGGGAACTGTGCTGCTTGGCGGAGGTCTGCGCTCTCCGAGTGCTTTTCTAGTTTGAATTAGTTCTACTAGTACTACCACTACATCTTTTGGCTCTACTGGTACTACTAGTAGACTAAAAACAGTCTACCAGTACAACAAGTGACATATTTCGAGTGTACTTGTTATACTAGTAAAAAAACACAAACTAGTAGCAAAGAAGTTAGACAAAATTGTCTACTTGTTGACAACTCCTGCACTAGCTTAGCAAAATCGAGTACATGTACTCCAAGTATGAGTACTAGTAGAGCTGAACAACAGTTAATATCACTGGTATCAATTTTATGTTCAAACAGCTTTCCATATATCACAGATTTGGTCTCCGCTGGCTTTGTGGATAGACTATCTACATTTTATGGATCAGATGCTCATTCAATTTTGTGCTACATAAAAGCTCTATTTGTTGATTTTGAAACAATTTCATAGCTTTAAGCAAAATTTGCGCCAAAATATGACAGACAAAGAAACAGGCATTATTCATCCTGTGTGACACAGTTTGCTGGAGTTTAAAGTTCTGCCACCTGATAAGGCAGTATCTTTTCCATACAGAAATTGGTAATTTGGGTCTTTCAAAAGGATATGTAAGATTTTATGTCCAAGTAAAATTAGGTTTAGAGTCTGTTCCATGAAACATACATCAGCAGAGGTGTACACTGACGGACTCAAAAACCCCATTCAGACTACTCATGTTCTTGAGTGGTTTTTGTTTGTTTGTTTGTTTGTTTGTTTATTGCAGTATTGATGGTTTAAATGGGTTGTGATCAAGTGGGTTTACAGATTTACCTACTGAAAATATAGTGAATTGTTGATAGGATGACAACTTTACTCTGACTTTTTGAATCCCCCGAAAGAAGTGAAGTTTTTTTTTTATTTTCACAGAATATTTCTCTTCTTTGACTTTTACTAAGCAAATCTTAGATTTGAAATTCCATTACAACTCTTCTTTGTGAAGTCACAACAAGCCTGTAATTTGCTAAACTAACTTCTGTTTCCATGAATGGTTCAGTCTTTTTTTTTTTTTTTAAACCCACCATAAGTGCTTCTGGATGAGTTCATGGGAAATTGGAAATTTAAGCCTCCAAAAGAAAGAAAAAATTGCAATCTAATAAAATGGACAGAAAGAAAGGGACTTCTTTTTCTGACTACCCTCTTATAAGAGAAAATAGGCACTGCTTCTTTGGCATAATGGAGTCATAGTTTTGGTAATTGTACAAGTCATTACTGTTATGAGGCCTAGATTCCTAGGTGGCGCCCCTCTTTGGGGACACAATGGCCACAGTTACATTATTTTTTAAATTCAGAATTAAGAAATCAGAATTAAATCATTCAGAATCAAGTACTTTCCTTTGTGTTTGCATGGAAACATTAATTCTGAATTGAGGTTTACATGGAAAACACATTTATTCGCCTATATTCAATTCCACTAAAGTTCTGGGGATTGGGGATGGTTCTGATTGGCCAGGGGGTGGACGTGATGTCCAGACGTACTTACATCTATCTGAAGAAAACAAACACCAGTTCAGGGTCTCTTTTTCATTATTTTCGAATCTTCTAAGGCTCTAATTTAAAAAAATTGTCTTGACACGAGTCCAACGCTTGCATCGGGTGGCCTTCCTGTTCCTGTCAGCGTCATCGCGGCAGAACAAGGGAAAATGCATGTGCAGAGTGACCAGAATTATTTTTTTTTTGGCATTTTTTGCCTTTATTGAGAGGAGAGAGACAGTGGATAGTCTTGCGAAAGGGGTGAGAGAGAAGGGGAGGACACTGCAAACTTGTCACAGGCGGGATTTAAACCTGGACCGGCAGAAGCAAGTACATGGGGTGCCTGGTTGCTAACCACTCCACCAAACCAGCACCCCGACCAGAATTAATTTAAAGCAGAATGAACACATGATAGAGGAACTGTGTGTTTTGGATTTAAAATCAGTATGAACCAGCCACCTACTTCAGAATTAAGTTTAATTTGAAAAAAAAAATGCAAAATGAAAGCTCTGTTAGACATGCTAAATCAGACTTTGGTAGGTCTATGTACAGGTGTTTGTGTAGACCTGTGATATTTTAGCTGCAGTTAAAGATCAAATGTTTTATTTAAATAGATGCTCATTGACTGGAGTCAGTTATGAGGTTGTCATATCATTAGAATGGCAAACTTTGCCATTTTATCAAGAAAAAAAAAGATCTTTGACACCTGTTTAATACCAAGACTAAAACCTTCTAAACCAACAGGATTTTTTTTCATTGATCTTACACTTGTTGTATTTCTACAGATTCTAAATACTTTTGGATTAAAACATTTTTTGGATTTGATTAAAAAAAATATCAACCATCAAAATATATTAATATAAAGCAAATCATATTGTTTTTAGAGCAAAAATATGCCCTGGTTCGATTCCCGGGTCATGCAGGGGCCTTTCTGTGTGAAGTTAGCATGTTCTTCCTGTGCATGCGTGGGTTCTCTCCGGGCACTCCAGCTTCCTCCCACGGACTAAAAAACATCCTCATTTGGTTAATTGGTGACTCTAAATTGTCCTTAGGTATGAGTGTGAGCGTGACTGATGGTCTGTCTCTCTATGTGGCCCTGTGATCGGCTGGCAACTGGTTCAGGGTGTACCCGGTCTCCCCAATAACAGCTGGGACAGGGTCCAGCTCCCTCGCAACCCCCAAAGGGACAAGCAATATAGGAAATGAATATATATTACCCTTACTTTCATCTTATGTTCCAATAAAATATTTAGCTCTGATTACAGTAATAACAGTGATTAACCAGAGAATTTGCATTTCCATGCAGGAAATGCATTGAAATGCTGAGTGTGACTGCTGAAACTGTGAAATGAAATTGCTAAAAGTAATGCAAAGAAAGTTGAAAATGTGACATGAATAGCTGTAAACAGTAAATCATGGCTGAAAATGTGTGAAATGTGCAATAAAAATGTTTGCAGAAAAATCTAGATACTGGAGCTCAGGTGTGCAGGTCACGTGACCACGCTCTAACTTCAAAGAAATGTGCGTATCTCAGAAACTGTAGCAGATAGTGAAAAGTGCAGTAAAAATGTTTGTAGTTGTGAAAGAAAGCAGACAATGAATGAATGTTTTGTAACATGGTTAAATGTGGTGATATTTGTAGATGTACCTAATAAAGTGACCAGTCAGTGTAATAAGTGTAAAGTGAGTTTGAGAGTGTAAAGGAAAGTATGAATATGCTATTGTAATGAAGAATCTGTATTAGATGGAGAAGAAAAGTACATCCGCCTCTGGCCGAATTTGAACCTGCAATCTGCAGATCACTACTGTGACGTTCTGACCACTCGTCTACAGGGCCAAATATGTAGAATTATTGAAAGCACAGTATTTCTCCTGTCTTTGTTGTGCGCATGCACAGTCTCATAGAGCAGGCTGATAACGCTCTGTACTTCCGGGTAAATAAACGCTCGCTGTGGCTAAACCGTGATAGATATCAGAAAAGGGATTGCACAGTGAGTATCCCAAAAACCTACTGAAGCGAGAGATGTAATTTCAGGTCTGTACTGTTGAAAATGTTGATACAGTGGCGAGTTAAAAACGTACTTCAAAGTGAAGCACTCAGCTGTCCAGAGGTGATATTTGCATTACTGCAGATGGACGATTTTGCGGCATACCGTAAAGGCTGAAGCTCACTGAGACAAAGTGATATCAGATTAGACTTTGAAACCGATTTCACATGTAAGAGGAGAAGGTAGTAGATGTTTTAATGTATAAATCATGTCTGTGGAGGACAGTTTGACGAAGTTATGACAGGACATTTCTGCTGAACTTCAGCAGTCGCTCCGCTCTGACAGGTCACGTGAAGCGCTCTAATTTCAGAGAAAACCGCAAAACTTGGTGTTGCTTAAAAATTCATATTTAAAAAACTGTAGCAGATGGCAAAAAGCTGAGGATATGTAAAAAAAAGTTGAGAAGTCAGTGCAGCTTTTAAAGCATGAATGAAGTCTGTAGGTGGAAGCGTGCCCAATCTGTGGAGCTTCAAAGTTGCTGAAGTTTTCAGCAGAGCTGCAAAAATGTTCCATTCATTTGGAAAAATGTATGCAGAAATTATTTTTTACTGTAAAAAGTATAACTGTTAAACCTGTTAAAAATACGAGACCACTTCTCATGAACATGCTGCATATGTCAATTCTTTTCTGAGAACATCTGTGCAAATTTGAAGCCTGTAAAAGGTGCCAAAAACTCTGGGGAAGAAAAAGAAGTAAAAGAAACAGAAAAATAAATTTTAGGAAAAACAACATGTTGAAATGCTGACTCTGCATTTCAACATAGTTAATCTGGGTGAGTTATGAAATATGACACTGATGCTTCCATATAATCCTGTGATGATTATGTGTTTACTTTGATCACCATCACAGCTCATGTAAAAGAGCACCATGACCACCTCGACAGGGTCTCTGGGTCACTGAGTCCACATAGGCTTTGTGCGACCAGGACAGGAATGTTGCACAAACAGAACACAATCTGGAAATTTAAAGTGGTGAGTGATCACCGCTAACGCTCTGCCTATTACACAAAGTAAGTGTGGTCACTGGGTTTATCATGATAGACATCAACAGCACAATTATTCGTTTTTATAAACAAAACATTACCAGCTTTATTTCTGAGTATAAGTCTGCTGTCCATCAGTCTGGTGTTTATCCAGGTAGCTGATGTTCTCTCCCTTTGCTTTGACTTTATTTCGGCACATTTTACACAACTGCCCTGAGAATGGAGGCTGTATTAGACTTTTTCACCATCCATCATGGACATCACAAATCCACAATGATCTCTCATGTGAAGCGTAGTCTGATAGTTAACACACACTTAGAGTTGACATCTATGATCATATTTCTGCACTCAGAGTGGAGCATGTCAATGTCTTCCACAAAGATCATCTGTGCAGATTTAGATTTGATCATGAACTGTTTAAGGTCTATCCAGAGTCTCAGGCCATTTCCCGCTCGGAGCTCTCATCTCTTCATCTGTCAAAGCTGCTGATTTGGGTGTGCCAGTTCAGGGCAAGCACAAACGTTGGAGATTGGCAAGATGTATCCGCCTGTTTACTGAAATAAAATCCGGCTGGTCTGGCTGCTGCACAAGGTTAGTTTTTAGTACTAAAGAATCTACAAGTAAGTGATATTGTTTTATTTTCAGAATGTTGCATCAAGAAGTATTGATTTTATTTTAAACAACCTCATACAGTTGCTCCAGAGGTTTTTTAATTTAAAGGTTAGTCCACAGAACTGTACTCCCCCCTACCCCAGATGAGATGGTATACATGCTGATGCTCATGCTAGTCAGTTATCAGTTTGAGCTAACGCTTCCATTAAAGATGTGTCACAGCCACAAGTTGCAGTGTTGACTGCTAAGTCGGCAAAATCACCAAATCCAATATTATTGACTAAAAATGTAAATGTAATTATACCTTTATAGTTAACCCACAAACAGTTTCATACATCTACATGTATTCCTCTTTAAAAAATAATTGTTAAAGGATTAACATTAAACAAATGTTAAAATTAAGTAAGAGCTGAGCACAAACATTATTCTAAATCATTTAAAATGGGTTTAAAGGCTGATTGTTTATTTTTCCCTTGTGGGAATGTCTCTTACTTAATGACATGCATGCTGCATGGATTTCCAATGGCCCACTATTACTTACCACCATCAGCTGCACCATCCCTGTAACATGCAAACATATGGTAATCTCCCATGATTTCCTGCTTTCCAGTGTCACACTTTATTTCTATTTTGATTGAGAGCCCCATGGCATCCGTATCTACATACTATGATTAACATAAAATCTGCCTCACAAATATGTGTAAACACATTTTTGAATAACTCTTTAATACACATGAGCCCTTGTGTATTCTTATCATCAGCAGCAGCCTCCATCCATCCTCTGAGTATGGACACCGGCTCACAGAAGTCTAATAGCCCGAGGAGAGAAAACATCAGTAGTGACAATCCAATGTGCTCCTATTCCTCTTTAAGGCCGAGGTCTAAGCAATATCTCTGCCAGGTATTGACTCCTCTCAACACTGCTTAGTATCCCAAAATGTGATCCCAGTCAAGATTGGTTTTTGCTGCCTAAGGGGAACCAGGCCAATACAAAGTGGTGATGAGAGGTGCAAGAGCCTGCAGCGCACAGTACAGTTCAACCCAGGATTATCATTATAAAAAACGACTTTGCTGTTCAGAGGCCTGTGGGGTTTACTAGAGGCTGAGGATTTGGCTTCTAAATCAGAACTGATGTGTAATTTCTTTCAGCATTAGAGATATGCAACATTTTGATTGGTTGAGGGGCCATCCAAACAAAATCAAATACAACTTCAAACTAAAAAAAAAACGTAATTTGTCCTCAGGGGGCAATTAAAGGCTCACAGAGCAGCCAGTGAATGAAGTTGCACATAAATTTTAAAAATTCTAAAATTCAAAGTCAAGGAAAAATATACAAACAAAAAGAACAGTCCTACCAGGCAAATATATTCACAAATAATATACAAAGAGACACGTTTTTAATTATATAGGCCTTTCCTCCACACACACCAGGTGCCCGAAAACGGACACTTTATTAATTTATTGATTGATTTAAAAAACAATAGTCAGTATTTATTTCAGAATGATTTCAATAATTTAAAAAACACGAGCTATCTCTGGAGTATACTGTTTGGTCAGTAGTGCAGGCTGAGTGACTGCGTTCAATCCAACCAGAGAGATGTTTACATTTTCTGGAAATCAGAAGATTAAATAGCAATACCACATAGTTCATATATGTATTTTTTCACCACAGATCTAATGCTATCACCTGGAGACTACAGTTTTGGAGATGAATTAAATCCGCCTGTGGGGTTACATGTTCAAATTACAATATATCATAAAAGGCAATTGGCCTATTTTATGGTGTTTTTGACAAAGATTATAATTACATTTCATTGTGATGGAGGAGGTTTTATTGTATTTAAGTTATTTTATATTTTCTGGTAATTATTCTAAAGAAAATTTTATATTCAAATATTTTAAGAGAAGGGTTTTTCAATTATAGAGTATCAGTCTTGGAAAAAAAAATCTAAATCAGTTTCACAGTATTTTCATAGGAATGATACTCAAAAATATAATTAAATTGCAATTTTATGTAAACAGTGTCAAATATTTCCGCCGACCTTACAGCCGGTTATGAGGGCCCTGTAAGATTTATTTTCATGGGGCCCGAAATCCCTGACAGTGCTCCTGTTTGCAGACACACAACCAGCTTGTAGTGGATAATACCCTGTTCAGACCCTGGTCGTATTTTGGCTTTGTATTGTTTCTTTATTGAAGGGTTTATTTATTATTTATTTATTCAGGGTGTTTATACTCACCCTCTGTCTCTCTTATGACATTATTTCCTTCCTACAGCATTCATTACAACTACATGTAAATTGCCAGTTATACAATCTAGGCAAAGACATCTTTCAACATTTAGATCTGCCAATAGCTACTTGCCTTACTGAAGAGTTAGCAACACTGGGCCTCAGGACTCTTGTTTTTCAATTCAATATGTGAGTATGTGGCGTGCTATCTTGGAATAAATAATTCAAATCCACTCAAATATTTTTTTGCATGGTTTCAACACAAATTCCACATGTGTCATGATTTTGCAAATCTTTTTATAGGCGGTTAGCAAAAGTTCTCAAAGCATGGGGATCCAAATCTGCAGGTGAAAAACAAGACAACAAATCCAACTACTGAGCAAGCAGACTGTACAGTTGCTATCCTGCCAAACTAAATCTGTTGTTCTGCTCAAACAAACTTTTCTTCCTCCTGATAATCAGACAAACAACAGGTCTGATGATCAACACTTCATGTACGAAGCCCCTTGAAATCCTGAAGTGTTGTTTGAAAGACGCTCATTCAGTCCTTTCTCTCTGTCCCTGTTGCATTCAGCTGTGTCAACAACATCCTCATTCCCCCCAGTTTGCAGTGAGACAAGTGACAAGACAAAGCTAATTAATCTCATAACCATCCTGTGATTATCACGCTCTCATGTCCAGAGGCGCTGTATGCTGCGTCTACCCAGGAGTGTAATACATCAGCCAGACGGAGCGGGTCGGTCAGCGCAGACCGCCATCATCAGTGAATCTCACTCACAGAAAAGATATTAAACACAGACAGGACAGCTACTGGCAGTGCGTATGCAGACAAGGCGTTAATTGATTAGGGTGGAATCAGAGCGCTGGGGCTCAGCCAGTTTACCACCCTGATTAGACGGATGAGAGGCTCATTTATAAGCCGACAGTCATGAGATAATTACTAAAACACACAGTAATATATGCACCGGCAGCTGGGGACGAGGCGGCGAGGTGATGGACAGGAAAGGGGCATGTTTGTATGAAAGGTTAAATCAATGACTTATTGTAGCGTGACTGCAACATTTTCCAAAGGTGTTTGTTGAGAATAAAGCAAAGAAATAGTATTTCACAAAAACAGATAGACCTTAGGCAGATGGGACTATTATCAAATCAGCACACTGGTTGATTGTTATATTTTGAGATTCAATGAGAAGCCTGAATTTGCTTTTCTCTGCCCCCTTATTAGCATATAAGGCCTACTAGTAGTGCTAGTGACTATTTTAAATCTACCAGCAGTACAAGCCATACTTTTTCTTCGCTAGTAAAGTCTACTCACTAGTTGACCAAACTTAAGGACACTTACTTGAAATTTGAGTACTAGAAGAGCTGAACTATGATTGATATCACCAAAATCATTTTTCTTTCCTGATGGCTGTCCATATCTTTGAACCTCAGTTATCAAACATTCATGTAAATTAAAGGTAGGTGAACATTAATTTTCTAGACACAGCTTTAACCTGGTATGAATGTATTGTAGGTGAATAATAGGCTCATATCCTACAACAGGTCTGAGCCTGTGAAAGAATCTTTAAACTCACAGTAGAAGTCTGCATCTTCACCAGTCTCAAAGTTCGATAAGATTATGATCATTTCACTCTGTTTTTATTGATTTTGGATAGGACGGCACCAGGCTAAATTTTAGACATAAAAATACAGTCAGGTATTTATGAACTTATTCTATTAATTGGAAAAGGTTGTTTTTAGATCAACTGCAAAAAACATTATTTTCATTGTTAATCAAAATCAATAAAAAAATCATAGATATCGTTGTTCTATTCTAAAATTACCTGATCCTGCAATCTCGAAGCTTCTACAAGAATAAACAATTATTTTACTGTTTCTGCACTGATGCATCTACATCTATGTCTCCATCATGACGCATCAATAAAATACTACCACTGACTTCGGCCGGACCGCTATGGAATTTTTGAGGCCGATGCCGATTCGATATTTGATGGGAAAAAATGCAGATACCTGACTAATCGCCCGATTAATTAAAAAATATATGTATTAAATGAATTTGAAAAAAAAAAGAAAAATCCAAAAACACAACATTAAATATATGAATTACCCAGTAAATGGGGGGCCTTCACTCTAATTGAACATACACTGTGCTCCATTTTTAAACATTATAATAATCTTATCCATCCATCTGTTATCTTTACCCCTTATCCTTCTCAGGGTCTCGAGAGGCTGGAGCCTATCCTAGTGGACATTGGGCAAAAGGCAGGGTACACCCTAGCCGATCCCAGGGCCACATAGACAGACAGACAACCATTCATGCCCACACTCATACCTAAGAGCAATCTGAAGTCAACAATCAACCCGAGTGAGCTTGTTTTTGGTCTGTTGGAGGAAGCCCCATGAACATGATCCATTTAAGTCAGCTGATAACCTGTGTGGCCACAAGCCCCCACCAATCTCCATCTTCTTTGTGATTGATGAGTGTTTACATTCAGGGCCAGATTTACATAAATAAAAGTGCAGGGGGATTTTGTGTTGCCTCTTTCATTCAATTTGCAGCCTCAACCTGTGTGTAATTACTGGCTGATTTAGCGAGGCAGCAGCAGCGTCTGTGGCCAGCTTCTCGGCAGATTCAGCAAATGAACAAGAGACAGGAAGAATGCAGGAGAGGGCTCCAGTCTGTAGAGCAAAGGAATGAAGAGACACTGCAGAGACGCAATCACGAAGAAAGTTAAACCATCTGTCTTTTGACCAAATTAAAATGAAATAAAAGTTTGTTTGCTAGGTTAAGCAATGCATTTCACCACTACTAAAGTAAGTTTACGGAAAACTCGATTCACCATGGAAATCGTTGAATGATGCACACATTTAAAACTTTTATTTTCATCTGAGAGGTAGGAAGACCAGTGCAATCAAAGGGATACTCAAACATTGTTTTGTTTGTTTTCATGTCTTTGTTATGGTATTGCTAGTCCTGTTCATTTTTTTCAACTTTTTTCCTTGCATCACTTCTTAGGCCTTGTGTGTTTCCTGTGTTACTGTCATGACCCTGTTCTTGGTTAAAGTTTTGTCTTCATTTGTTGTGTCTTGTCTCATGTTTACTGATTTATTTTGAAATCCCTCTTCCATGTAGTGTTTCCCGCCCTTCCCTCTGTGTGCCTCTGATCATTATTCCCTCCACCTGTGTGATTGTCTAACCTGTGCTCGATGTTTCTCCAGTGAATTTAGGTTGAATCCAAGGCTGAATCCAAATCTCTGGACTTCACCGCACTTGCGAACTCGCGGACTTTGCGGGCGCGTTCACAGGAAGTCCGGGAGTGCTGAGGGCTGTCCAAATCCGCAATTCATCCAGTCCACAAGGGGCCTCAAGCGGACTTTCTGCAGACTTCCAGAGAGTCTGCTTGGGGTGCAGACTTCTGCAGACTTCACTAGTTTGATTACCCACAATTCATTGCAATACGGACGTGACGTTTGAATTTTTCGATTTTTTTTATTGTGTCTGGCCTATAAAAGCTGTGCAGTCTGAAGCCGAAATCATGACTTGAGAAAAATAATGGTGGAAAAAGGACGAAAGCAAGTCTTCCAGTGTAAGTAATACCCAAATTAATTAATATTAGTCTGGTTCTGTAAATAAACATTTCTGTTTTTGGATGTGTATAGCCTGTGTATAAGTGTTGATTTGTTCACTCTGAAAAAAAGCCTATAAATGGGATTTATATCTTATTTGCATGATAGTTTTTCAAACAGTGTCACGGAAACGACTGAAACGGACTCCAAGTCAGTCTATTAGCTCCATTCATAATGCTGTAGACTCCCGCTCTTGCAGACTTTACGTGATGACAGTATAGACGTCATATTACGTATGACTGAAGTCCGCGAGGGCTCAGTCTGCAAGTCCAGAGGGTGGAGATATGGATGCAACCCAAGTCTACCCCTTAGCCCTTGTCTTATCCCTTACCCCTTGGTTTTGCGTGTTCTCGTCTAGTGAAGTGGTGTCCCAATCCTCTGTAGGGCTGAGGGGGAAGGGCTAAGACAGCTACACAGCTCTAGAAACAAAGACAGACCGGGACCTCACTTGAAACAAAGGGTATGGAAATTTCCCATAAAGCTTTGCGCCCGTTGACATGAAGGCAGAATGCAGATCGAAGGAAGCGATTAATTGTAAGTACTTTTGTAATAATTGATTTGTCATGTGTCAGTGTTAATGATGTTTCAAATGGTTGGTTGTATTTAAAATCTCCCATTATATCAAACAAGCTTTTGCTGCCGTAGCTACGGCATCTGCCTACGTCACCACAGCGAGCGAACAGCCGTGGGTGATGACGGAGCAGGAATCGAGTGGCATCCCGTTTCTCAGGAGTGTTTTCACCTCTCCCCCTTGGCCCGATAAGTGAGATTCACCCTTAGTCTCTGTGTTCCCCTTTGTCTGTGCTGGGTCATTGTCTTCCATGCCACTGACAAGTCTCTTGTCTCCAGTGTCTCCAGTGTGTTTGTAGTTTGTTTTGGTTGAACTCTGTCATGATTTTGATTTGTTCCTTGAGATTAGTTTCTATGATTTAGCTTTCTTCGATTGAGCCTGTTTTTCTTTGAGACTTTGTTGTTTTGTATTTTGGAGCTTCTTTGTATAAGATTACTTTTAGTTTTTTTTTTTAATCTCTTTTTGTTTCTTTTCAATAGAGCCTTTTTGTTTGATCTGCATTTGGTTCCTAATCCCTTCTTTTGTTAGTTTATTTTTTGTAGTCTGAGCTTCTTCAGTGATTCTAGTGTTTCCTTGTGTTTTTAGTTTCTAGTTGGTCTTATGTTGAACTTTTTAGTGACATTGATTCTGTTCTTCGTTCTTTCTTATAGAGTTATCTCCTTTGTCTCTCTCAAGCATAGTCTTAAGTGTTTTATCAGTGTTTTCAGAGTTCCCAGCATTTCTTGTGTCCGATCTGATAAAGGTTTGCATGTATTAAAACGTGCAAACTTGATAGCCCACGCAAATATGATCAACTAGCAGGGCGCACTGAGGATTTTAACTGTCAGATGAGCAAAATGGCACGCGAAGTCCATTTCGCGTGTTTGACCTCATGAATATGTAGAATACATGCAGATCATCAGAATGTGCAAAATACTGGGAGGAGGAGATGCAATTGTATTAATTTAGCACCCGCAATGTGATTTATCAAACCTCCAAGTGATTGTGCGTGGTGTTTTCGTGTCTGAATTAATTATGTTTGAAAAGCAGGTGCAAAAAAGGGCACAGTGTTGCGAACGGGAGGCTGTGATCATCGTGGCAAACAGGGGGCACATTAAAGCTATGGTCTTCGATTTGGAAGCTTGGTACATCTTAATAACACCGTTTATAAGGCCATTATGGTCCTATGGTCCGATCTACGCAATATAAAGACCAACAAGAATGAAAAAAATCCATTCAGTATATCCACTGCAAAGCAGCATAATAGTTGACCAATCCCGGCGGTTCGGATTGGTCCGTGAGTCCATCCAATCCCCTGTCTCCTCTGCTCTGCACCGTCTCGCCCATGGTCCCCCCTCCTCCCCACTACCTCCCTCATGTACCGGTGAGCAGCTAGCAGCACAGCTAGCTGCTGGAGCTAGCTGCTGGAGAGGAGCAGCACCGTAACCGGGAGGCCGCTTCTGTTATCCTCCACAACGAAGGGAAGGAAACGTAAAAGTTTCGAGGAAAAGGCTGAAGTAAGGAAGAAAAATGAGCAATACAAGTCCCAACGGAGACTCAGCATTGGAGAATCATATGGTGGAAAAAGCTGCAGAATGATCTGGGACTGAACACTGCGCTGGCTGCCGAACGGCCAGTGGCTGGCGGCCAGTGCAGCAATGGCTGACCAGCAGCACTGGCCAACAGCTGCCGAACGGCGCAGCACCATTCTTGTATACTCCAGAACATCCAGATGACCAGCCCGCCCCTGGTTTAACAGGTAATACCTTTGTTTACTACAGTGGGAGATGTCTGCTGAATAACTCTGGTTAGTCTGTGCCTATACCTGCTAATGACTGAACGTTGTTGGTCTGAACGGGTAGGGTCAATAGATTTTAGCATAAGTTAGCCATGTATCGTTAGCATTGTAAACTGAGCTGGTGAAGACACGCCGAGAAAGGTAAATCCTCACCCACAATCGGCTCTGCTCTGATCCACTAACAGTGGCGATGCCAGACCCGCTTTGCCGCCGGTCCAATTGAAATAGCTACCGCTGTGTGTTACAAGGGGGATGACTGTCGTGTTTGTTACTTTCAGCTATGAGAAATCTCATTGTTGTTGCTGCTGATATTTGCTGCCGGCTTATTGCTTTGCCAGAGGGGGCATGTTGTTACGAGGCGACACGAGCTGGGGGGCAGGATCTTGGAAGGAGAGGGGAGGGGTGAGTGAAGGGGGGGCAGGCTGCGTTTTTCAAATCTGCCTCAACAGCCAAACTGGTTTTCAGATCGTAGACCCTAGCTTTAACCGAATATTTTCCATCACTGACTGAATTTTTTTAATGAAAAACAGAAAGCCTTGGAGACTGTCAGTCATTCTGAAGGACTGGAAAAAGAAGATGATCCAGTTTGCCATGAAGACACATGCGTAAAATAAACCCTCTCTGCTTTGCACTCTACATCAAGGAGGAGGTCATTTAATCAATGTAACACACAAACAAAAAAATCCCTTCATAGCCATAATCACTCTGTTTGTCACTCAGAGCCGACTGCATCACACTCTCCGTGCACTCTCTCACACTGTGCAGAGACTGTGATGCAGTCAGTGAGTAAAAGGCAACAGTTACCTGCTCAGTCTGTGCGTAACTGCAAGACAGCTCTTCACATGAGAGGGTATTGATGATGAAACTGTGCAACTTTGTTCATGCTGCCACTTAGACTATGTTTCATTGCAATCAGAAAAGGAAATGTAAAAATGACCAATAGAAATGTGGTATGAGGGAAAAGTGATGATCTTGTCCATCAACATGACATGCTGCGAAAAAATTACCGATCACCGATAGTGATAGTCGATCACCCGCAACATGCCCACTAATAGCACATGCAATTTTTTAGTTTGCAATTTAGCACCCGTTATTATGGATCTTAGTAGATCAGGCCCTTAGTCTTTGTAGTTTGTCGGTTTTTGGTTATATTTGATTGATTTAACAAAAAGAGCATTAAAATGCCAAGGAACAAAATATTAAATTGCACAAAGGATAAATATAAAAATCTAAGCCATCAATCAAACAATAATTTACTTTTAGATGTGATTTACTGTAATTTTACTGTAAACAATAATCAAAATAACAACACAAACATGAAAAAACAGAAATCCATTTTGGCAACTTAGAACTTTAATCCTTGTCATCAACTTTGCAAGAGCCCTGACTTCACAGTAGAAGTTCAGACAAAGATGAAGTGACAACAAACATTCAGCCTGTCATAATTTAAATGCACCAAATAGGATGGATTGACAATTGCTGCAACAAATATGACACCTGTTACTTTGGATACTTTGGATAATTGTATCTGTTGATTCAGGTGAACAAAACATTAGTTTATAATGTCAAACTAGATGAAATAAAAGTGACTATGAATAATCACCTCAGGATGTTCAGGATCAGAGGAGACTCTCAGCTTTTATACGTTCATCTGCAGTGGGAAGTAGATTAACTGTTTTATGAACTTTGACAAATATTTTTGGTGATCCAGATAACCCCCATTAGTAACCCATCATTTCTGCTCAGTAACTGTCTAACTGATAATGATATCGACATGATTCTGAGTGCTAAGTGTGGGTTTTCAGAGTCAAGGAATAATATTATGATGGTAACTTTATCATGCAACTGTTGCTTACAGATGTCAAGCACAGTTTCAGTGATAAGTTTACTTCATGATAGCACACGATGTGTTTGTAGTTGTGGGTAAACTGAGCTCTTTATCAAAAATTCTAAGCTTGATCAGCAGGGTAGTAATCATTTGACCTTCAAACATTTGGCTAATCTTTACTTTGGATGAAGTATTATTTGGGAATTTGTCAAAATGAAAATGAAACTGTTGATGACCCTGATGCTGCTGGTGGAAGGACACATTGACTGTGCCGTGTCTCAAAATAGTGCCCAATCATATCGACTTGGCTATGGAAATTCAAGAGGATAAAAAGAAACTGTTTGTGGAGTGTGACGACCCCATGCTGTATTTGTGGATTGTTTTCCTCTCAATTCTTTACCAAAGAGTTTGGCACCATGTATAGAAATGTAGAGCATTAGGATCTGGCCTGAGATTTCTGAACAGAAAGAGAACTAAGCTGTGACACTGTGGCAAATATTCAGGAACATCCCATGCACCTTATAAAACCCCACCTCAAAAAAACAGAACCATCCCTTTAAGGTACAAGTATGTCTTCAATATACTCCAGTGTGCTCCATTAATACTTTTCCTTCCACTTGTTTTCCTTCAGTCCACTTCTTATTTAATAAAACTGAAGAATGAAATCATAAATGTAAGCTCAGGATGACAGCTTTCTTTGTGGTTCCTGTGAAACAGAAACATTGAGAGATAAGCGCAGTAAGCACAGCTATCTTCTTTGTTGTTTTGTTCTTAGAAGAATATCACAGTCTTTTTCACCATGCTCACGGGGACGTAAATCAAACACGACAGTAAATAATTAATGGCAAATACAGAAGAGTTTCATGACACCTCAAAGCTTCAGCAAGACATGTTTTCATTGTTTCTTTCTGGACTGATGTGAGACTAATTTCAGCAAGAGAAATAAAATACAGTATGTTTCTCAACTCGTGTTTTTCGCAGATTTGAAACACAATGAAATACAAAGAAGCTCCCTCTCTAGATGTTGCTAAAAGCAAGCTGTTGTTTCAAAGCATCCAGTGATTATGTGTAAAAGAAGAAAATTTGAACACCAAATCTTCTTGTGCTTTTCATTTCAGAAGGTAGAATAAAACAAAATAGAAGCATTACCTGCATGAAACCCAATAAAATGCCTTTAGACTTAAAAGCCCTACAGAACAGGAAATCTCCCCTCCATCATGTCTCGGTACAAGAAGAAAATTGGTTGGATACTAAAGTGTCACAATGCAACTTTATTGCCAGTCGGTGCTGCAATTTTAGATATACAAAAAGCAATTCAGATATAGGACATTATTATTCAGATCCAACTCACATGTGCTAACAAGATGCAGTCATAAGAGTGGTATTGGATCCTGGTTGGATCCTCTCAGGTTAACCATGGCGGCCTGTCCTCTAACATAGTTCACTTCCACCAGTTAAAGGCTGGGCAGCAGAGAAGTATCTCTATCCGACTGATGATTGCTGCAATTTACGGTCTCTTCAAAACAGAACATGATCCCATGACAGGGCAAAACTCCTGGGCAGAAATTCGTTAAGATCGACGGATAATATTCAAATTTTTCTTAAAACTACAATCTCTAAAACTTCAAGATCTGGTCACACAATTCACTTCCAGACAACATAAGTAAACTTTTTACAGAAAGAGAAAGAAGCTATGGCTTAAAAGGGTAACTGACCTTTAAAGTCTATCATGTCAGAACAACATTAAAAAGTTATGTGTGGGGTGTTGGATTAGCGAAGTGGTTAACAACCAGGCCCGTCCCATATACATACATCTGCCCACCTGGGTTCAAATCCAGCCTGTGGACAGTTTGCAGTGCCTTCCCCTACTCCCTCAAACCCTTTCACAAGCCTATCCACTTCATTCTCTCCTATCAATAAAAGCACATAATGCCCAAAAAGTACATAAAAAAATGTATGTGTGTGTCAATCTCAGGGCTTAAATTATGGAACAGTTTAAACGATGAATTAAAGAAAAGTAAAACCATTCAAAAGAATATTCAAAACACACACTTTTAATAGATATAAGGATTAAGAGCAGCAGTTTGATACAGGACGGTAATAGAGTCGAAGAAAATGAAGACATGTTATGTTTTAGAATGTCTTTTTCTGTGTTTGAGTAGGTGTGAATTATATGAATAGAAATAAATTGAGTTTGGCGAAACACTATGTTTGTAATTTTGTTAAAGTAGCTGATACAATTATGTAGTCAATATATTATAAGGAACATTGGCTGCTCAATAGGTGGCTGAATCTTGTAAATAGTATAACATTACTGCATGATGTATTAATAAAAGAGGAAGGATTAAATAAGTTAATCTTCTTTCAAGCATGTGGACTTGGTGCATATACCTTGTTTTCAGGAGAAGCATTATAACTGACTAATTTTGTGCATTTATTCTGCAAACATATACACAGAAAAACTAAATCAAACTCCAGCAAACAATACTAATGACCTCAGAAAAGATTGTCATTTAGAAAAATCCAGTTCAGCTTCGATGGGCTGATCGGATTTTCTTCCCCCCCGTGTGTTTCTGCCCTGTATTTGAGAAGATTCTTTTGGAAGAAACAGAAGTTGCCACGATACAGACCCCCTCCATCACCTTCATCAGGCATATATCCTCACATGTGATTGGCTGCCATGCTGGCCAATCAAACCAAAGTTCTCTTGTAAGCAGAGCTCGGGCTGATCACTGTGAGAGCTAAGCAGCAAACGGAGAAAACTGAGAGCCAGCTCTTCGGATTCATGACATACCATCAGCTCTCAGAGCCGCATCCTTTGTACACGACACCATCATTAGTCCACAGTACTGTTGTACAACCCCATCAAATCTTAATATTGAAAAAAAATCTGCCTTTTCTACTGTTGGAGTCACAACAAGCACAAAGGACTGGTCAGAGTTGCCGAAGAGTTAATCTACTGATTGTAGGCAGAGGCAGGGTAACATCTCCACTGACACCCAGTGTTTGAGCTAAGCTAATAAGGAGTGGGCAAGCTTTGTTCATCTCTTCCTTGTTACTGCACGCACAGTCGAAAAATGGTGTCTACCTGCTTGTGATGGACTTAAGAGTCAAGACATGAAAATAAAACAAAAGTGTTGGATTATCCCTTAAATTATTGCACTGGACTTCTTTTTCATTCAACGATTTCCATGGCGAATCTAGTTTCCTTTTAGTTTACTTAAGTAGCAATACAATGCATTTCTTAATTTAGCAGACAAACTCATATTTTATTTCAATTTGGTCAATAGACTGATGGTGTTTTTTGATAATGGTTTTACTTTCTAAGTGATAACTTCAAAAACAAAAGCTAAGCAAGACAAAAAAAAAAAAAAAAAGTAGGCGTATACATTTACGACCCAAGAGTGCCAAATTCAAATTCTTTCAAGTTTTTTCCACTAATCTCAAGTTTTTGATTGCAAGTGTATGCATTTATGGACTTTAAAAATCATGGCACAGTGAATCAGGTGGATCCAGCCGCACTGCAGGATTACTGTAAAAATCCACATCAATGGAAACAAAAGCTTTAAGGACATATGATGAGAGAACAAGAACCAAACTATTTTAAACATCTGCAGCTTGGAAAAACCTGCGTGAACTTTTTTGCTGAAGAAAACATCTCACAGGCTCGTCTTCTCCTTGAGGTGCATTCGAAAAGGTAAGATGAAACATTTGAGTTGCATAATTGCATCCATCCAGCCCACCTGAAATGCTCCGCTCAAGTGCATCGCAGTACTTGAAAAGAAATTAAGTTTTCAGGGGAGGGTGCGGCTCCCTGACAGTTTTTCTATAGAGAGAAGAGATTTAGCTGAAGCAAAACACTAGCAGACGGCACTAAGATTCTGCAAATAACAGGAATGCTATTTTTGAGCCCCCAAACAGATGGACGCGAAAACAAACCTGGCTCCTACATTTCCTGGTTGCTAAGCACCACCTGGAGGTAATGAGTGCGCCGACGGCCTGAGAGGCGGACGAGACAAGAGGCGAAGTTAAACTGTCCACTCAGACACATTACAGGGAGCCGATGGGCTACTTGTCCTTGATGTGGGGTCATCTCAGCCTGCAGAAATGCTCATGAATATTTACAGTGCTAGCCAGACTTAATAATTGATGGCCACAACAGGATATTCATAAAACATTTGAATATAAAACAACAGTGAAGAGGTGTGATGAGTGGGCATGAGATCAAAAATCCTGCAGGCTCGGTTCTCCACAGTGTAGTTCAGTATAAAATGATTTATACTGAAACGAAGAGGAGGGTCATTGTCAGCTTTCTGCACTAATGTACTGAAGCTCAAAGTTTAAAGTAGGACAACTCACCACACATCCAGTAGAGTCCAGCTTTCGGTCGGAGATGCAGCGGAAGTTGCGGCTGCAGCCTCCGTTGTCCTTGGTGCAGTCTCGGACGGGGCCAAAGGAATCAAGGAGAACCTCCAAAGAGTCGAACGATGAGCTGATCATCAGCTCCTCTCTGGAACAGCAGAAATGGAGAAAAGGAAGGGTTCTGTTTTATATTTTCAAAAATATTGACATAAACACTGATACAATAAAGGGAATAGAGAGACAAAAATAAAATAAAAGAGTACCTAATGGTTACAGGTAGGGGTGAAACGAAATTTCGTGCCACGAAATTTTGCGAAATAAAAAAATGACAAAATAAAATTCAAAGACGCACAAAATAAAAAATGCGCTGGTGATTTTTTTCCCTCCTCGCCTACCGCAGCAAAACACTTGCTTCAATATAGAGGAAGACGAAGTGGAGGAATTAGCTGACCTATTTTGGCTTCCCATGTAAAAGACGAGAGAACGGTGAGAAGATTGCAAACAAAACAACAACCGCGTACAAAATATGCTGCTACAGTTCGCCATATACTGCGGCGAGTACAACTACCAACTACTTTGAACTGGAGACAGGCAGCATCTGTATGTTTGCGTACGTCTGCATAAAAAACAATATTTGATTTTTGCATCTACTGTAGAGTTGACAGAATTTGATCATACTTGAAGATCAGAAGTATATGCACTGTTATAGTCTAAATATTATAGTTCACAGTTCAGACATTTATAGGTCTAAACTGCAGCTCTGAGGACTGCTATTTGTTTTCCTTTTCATTCAAGAATGTACTTATCCTGATTGTTACAACAACAAATCACTTGTTATTGAGATTATATGTTTGTATTTGCACTGTAGTCTAAATAAGGGGAAAAAACTATATTTTTTGTTTTTTCAAAGAGCATTTATTTTGTACTGATGCAGCAAGAAAACGAGATTTTTCCACAACTTCCTACTGTTGGGGATTTTCTATAATCTTTATTTTGTATCGTGACTATTTCGTATCGTGAGCCCTGTTTCATATTTTGTATCATTTCGTGAGTTGACCATTTTGTTACACCCCTAGTTACAGGGGGACAAAAAATGGATATATAAAAATAAGAAATGTGTCAAAAGTTGTGTTTGAAAGTACAACTGGGGAGCTAGATTTTCTTATCAGATATCAAGTAAGCAATGTATGTATGTACACACCAAAACTTTGCACCTGTTGTGTCTCTTTTTACACACTTGGAACCTGAGTTTAGTTTTAATTTTCAGTGCTTCACCATGAGGAAAAAGGGTCAGTATAGAAATTCATCACGTAGAATGAGCCTCATAGACAATACTTCAATCTGGACACCACAAACAGAACAGACTGGACTAAAATAGCTGCTGCCCAGCAGTGAGACAGCATGCTTTTAGTCTGTGCAGCTTTGTTTTTTGTTTTTGTTTTACCAGGAACAAACCAGCAAGCATGAAGCTAAGCAGACAGGAAATGTCAGAAAACAGATACAAAATCCTGTGAATCCATAACCTTTCTGCTAGACAGGAAGGTTATTAAGAGTTCTTGTCATAAGAAGCAACAATGCTCACCCAGAATGCAGACAGCATTATAAAATAGCATATGGCTTGTGCTTTGCACTACATGTATGGAGGGTATGATTCGGGCCCTGTGCATTCAAAGAATGCTTTTAAAATGCATCACAATTATGGCCAAATACCATGAATAATTTAATAATAAATGTCAAAGTTGTGCTGCAATGTTTTGCAGATATTTTCTGACATCTGCTCGACATTTAGCAGAATCAGACAAATCCATTTTTCTTTTTGTGAATCACGAACACCTGCATGTTTAATTCATTCAGGGCAATCACCATGAGAAAAGCTCCGTCTTTTCACTGCACAATTGTTATGCAAAGTAGTCAACTTCTGAAAAGTGAAACACACACCCCTGCTCTAACCTTGCTCTGAGCTTTGACTTTTTGTGATTGTCTCTACCATGTAAACTCATACAAGGTCAAGTAAGCACCTCAAGCCGCGGAGGGACTTTGTTTGAGATGGTCGTAGCAATAGGACAGAAAAAAGCAGAAAAGAAGTTGGAAATCTAAACAAAAGAGCTGTTTCTCCTGAAGAGATCAAATAATAAACAGAAACTCGCTCCACAGCTCAGCCATGAAGCTCCCTGTGGAAGGAATAAGTGACCTCTCAAAGGCCTTGGATGAATAGATTTTTTTCATTGTTCCGACATTTCTTCCCTACCTCTGAGAAGAGACTGTTCCTTCCCTTTTCACAGCCAACGTGATGTTATCTAACAATCCAATTTTTCTTTTATAATTGCTCAGTGCTTTGTTGTCATTTATTCAGAGAGGAGCTATTGAACAGAGTCTCGGCAGATGATGAAACTCGCAGCAAGTGAGAATACTAAATTATTTGGGAACTGCAATTACAGTCAAAACACATCCAACGATTGTGTGCAACACAGTTTTCCTTTAAATATAGAGATGAAATACGTGTTTGGTATCTCTTTGAAGCTAAGACATTCATATCACCAAAGTACAGAGGTGCTCACAATAAAAAAAAAGCCTATGTTTTACAAGCCTTCCCAAAATAACTCACATCATTAAAACAGAAACACGCAGAGATCTAAATAGTGGTGTGCATAGATATATTTTGTAATTAAATGCATTGGAAGTTAATTTCATAAATCTTTACTGCCTATTTTTTGCACTACATCAGTATTTTGTTGTGTAAATAGATGAGATAGAACATTATTTCAAAACATTCCCAAAGAAATAAAATTAAACAGTAACAGAAACTGGAAACAAAAAAAAAGTTTGCTGTACATGTGGGTGGGCTCAGCTTCTTAGGTGTGGTGGCCAACTGGTGCAAACAGCCTACGACTCACTATAGTTCAGTAAGAGGAAAACATCATCAAGAGCAGAAACACAGCAGATCCTAATAGAAAAACAGAGGTGTTCTAGGCCTGCAGGGGGCACTGTGGTCAAAATAGCTGCTCCTCCGATTTCTGTTGCCAAATCAGCCGATCTTAAATTTGAAGTGCTCATGTGTTTGAACATTAACGGTGAATTCTCTGTCACGAGAGAGAAGGTGATGACACTCCTTTTACGATGTAATGTCTGAAATATTGGAGTCTTTCCTGAACGTTGGCTCTGATGGGGCTTTCACAACAAAGTTGTTTGGTCCCGATTTTCTGACTTTTCTGTTTAGTCAGATACCAAAATGATAGGTGCAAAACCGCCCCTGGAACTTGGTTTGGAACAAAGAGCTGGACCTAGGTCCAACTAAACAGAACCAAGGCCTGGTTCATGCCCAGTGTAAAAGCAATATTTGAAGGTTTTGGAGAGGGTTCCCACAAGTCCTTGAAACATGGAAAAAGATTTACCAATTATCCAGTCATGGAAAACATATGGAAAATGAGGAACAAACACAGGAAAATGAAGTAAAATTGTACTTGGTAACTCATGCACACTATGCTATAAACCATGGGTAGATAAAATAATGTAAGTCGAGGAATAAACCCGAAAACTCAAAACAATGGGGACTAAAAGAAATAATAAAAATGCCAACATAAAACTTAGGCTACTTAAAGGAAAAGTTCGGTTCCTGCAGCTTTTACATTGTTTATAGAATGAAGTAGAACAATATACTCACCCAGAAGGCTTTCCTGATGCAAACGGTGCTTCAGGAGATATTTAGATCCAAAATCGAGCAGCAGACACCGATAAAATGGTCGCCCGTAGGGCATGGATCGCCACTCCTAAAAACTGCATTAATCGTCCAAAAACTTGTTAATTTCACCAATATTCCATCATGATCCGTTCCAGATGGTCCTCCATTGCAGTCTGTGTCTCTCCACACAGCGCTGTGTGGCTGTACTGACCTCTGGACTGACGAGTTTGTTTACGTGCCCTTCACGCGTGCGCAGTACTCTCTGGAGCGTTGCCTTCGCTTCCTCCTTTCTATGAGCTCCTTATCTGTATAATCTGGCTCAAAACTGTAAGGACGTCCGTCATATTCAAAGTTCTCCTCCACAACATCTTCATCCGATAGATATTCGTCCATTTTGCACAAAACTGGAAGAAGAAAGTCGATTTGTAGCTGCCGGTCTTCCCCTGAAAAAATGAGCCGCAGTGCGCATGAGCGAAGGGCACGTAAACAAACTCGTCAGTTCAGAGGTTAGTACAGCCACACAGCGCTGTGTGGAGTGACACAGACTGCAATGGAGGACCATCCGGAACGGATCATTATGGAATATTGGTGAAAAACATGAGTTTTTGGACGATTAATGCAGCTTTAGGAGCGGCAATCTATGCCCTACAGGCTACCATTATATCGATGTCCGCCACTCGATTTTGGATCTAAATATCTCCCGAAGCACTGTTTGGATCAGGAAAGCCTTCTGGGTGAGTATATTGTTGTTCTTCATTCTATAAACAATGTAAAAGCTGCAGGAACCGAACTTATGTACTTTTTGAGTAATCTATTTTTAGAGTACTCAACAAAATTTCAGAATCAGAATCAGCTCTATTGACCAGGTATGTTGGACATACAAGGCATTTGACACCAATTGACTTCACTCTCTAAATACAAATTAGATACACATAGATTGTATATACATATACAAACAGAAAAGAGGCAGAAAGTAGGAAAGCAGGAATCAAACTTTTTACATAAAAGTAAAACTTAAAGCTAAGGAACAGAATAAGAACAATATATACCTGATCATAGCCAGAGACAAAGTGCACAGGTATATAGTTGGAAGATGTTATTTGCATAGGGACAGACAGGATTTCAGTGGATGATCATATACACAGGTAAATACATGGACATTGGCAGTTAGGAGTTCACCATGGCCACAGGCCGGGGGAAGAAACTGCTCTTGTACCAAATTCATGACAAACACTTTTCACCTAGTTCAGCTAGTGAGAATATCTGAACATGTTAGTATTTCGAGGTTCTGTCTACAATGACACCAGCTTCATCAAAGTACTGGACATCAATTTTAGTCAGAAGTTCTACACATGGTAGTATTTCACATGCTTTGAAATTAGATTACTCAAAACAAACACAGTAAAAGTCCTGCTCTTGTAGGTGTTTTCTGGGTTTGGGTTGTTTTAGACTTTGCTTTGCATATGACTGCTTTTAACATGCTCTTGCTCTTTCAGGTGTTTTCCTCTTATTGAACTGCATCGACCTGTCTTGAGCCGTTTGCCTTCATCGGCCACTGTACTGAAGGCCCGGCCATAACACCATGCCTGTCTTAAAACTAATTATACAAAATCTATTCTGACCATGGTATGTGGCCTTAAACACCATTACTATTTCTTTATTATTCTGATTTATTTGAACTCTCACATTTTCTTTATATGGGTGTCAGTGGTGCAGTCAGTGTGTGCTTGGTTGGTAATCAGGAGGTTGCAGCTCACATGGCGATGTGTCCTTGGGCAAGACACTGCATCTGTGGCTTGTAAATTGGAATGAAAGGGTGTGAATGTGTTAGCTGATACTGATGGATAAATGACATAGAAACTCCATCAATTAATGACAGACTGAATAAGTGTAAATGGGTAGGTGTACTAAATAACAGAGGTGGGAGAAAGTCACTGTTTTGCAAGTCTCAAGTAAGTCTCAAGTCTTTAAACCCAAGTCTCGAGTCAAGTCTCAAGTAAAGACGTGCAAGTCCAAGTCAAGTCTCAAGTAAAGTCAAGACAAGTCAAGTCAAGTCTGAAGTCATAGGCTTAAAATTTTCAAGTCCTTCCAAGCCACAAGCACCATTGACCAAATAAAAAAAACAATAAAAAGCAGGACAGTTTTATCACTTTCTAAAAAAACAACCAGGACAGTCAGGGCAGGACATGAAAACAGGACATGTAATGGGAAAACAGGAAACTTGGTCACCTGGGCTTTAACTTTACAAGTTTACGAGCAATACCGTCGTTGCATATAACGGATGCTAAGCTAAAGTTTCCCAAAAGGATCTCACAACAGGTACCAGACCAATTTACCTTTCTTTGTGCAGCTTCAGGTACTGAACAAAGTTCGACGTCATCGCCTCTCCGTCTGTTATTCTCACGCTGCAGGTTTTGCGAACGGCAATAGGTTTTTTGTTTTTGACATCGTAGTTGGTGAATGCAAATGAAATAATCCTCGGTAGTATGGTTGCGCATCTCTGGGTTGTTCCTGCACTCCTGCAGTCTTGCGCTCAGGGAAACAACTGTGTAATCCACACCCTCTTTGTTTATTCTTCTAAACCCTGATTGGATGTTAATAGATGCATTCAATGGGGCAGATCCTGTGGGAAAAAATATTGTCTTGCTGGAAATGACAAAAATAAGTCACGTAGTTGAATACTTTGAATGGGAGCACATTTTATTCAACAGTCTTACTGAAAATTTCAAGTATTTTCAAGTCATCAGACTAAAGTCAGAGTCAAGTCCCGAGTCATTGATGTCAAAGTCCAAGTCGAGTTGCAAGTCTTTGATGATGTTGTCAAGTCGAGTCCAAAGTCACCAAAATTGTGACTGGAGTCCGACTCGAGTCCAAGTCACATGACTCGAGTCCACACCTCTGCTAAGTAAGTCAATTTATTTGTAAAGACATACAAATATGTAAAGCTCCTATGATAAGCAATTAATGAACTCCTCAGATGATCTCATGAAAACATCTTGAAGGATTTTTTTCAGCATTAAATAACAAAGTTTGCCTGTGGTCATGACTGCCAAGAATCCAACTTATTCAAAACAGAAGATCAGAGTGAATCACTACATCTTCATCTGCCAGAGAGAAAGAGGGAGCTAGGGTGGGAGATGATCATGAAACACACTGAAAGGCAGCATAAAAGATAAATAATCCTGCAGCTTTAAGGTGTTGGTCCTGTTTCCGCTTGAGGGAGAGAGCATTCATAGGATCAAATCATAAATCAGAGTGAGATGTCTGATTCAAGGAGAGGCTTCAAGAAAGCTGCCAAATGAGATGAAACATTAAAAACAAAAGGGGATTGAGATATGTACTGATGAAAAAGGGGCAGGAAGCTAAGAGTAAAAAATTGATGTTTTTTCTGCTGCAAAAAAAGAAAGAAGTTTCAACCCAGTTAAAAGGAAAAATAGCAGAAAGATTGAATAAGAAAAATTAAGCAGCTTGTCTAAGGGTGGTGTGTCAGACACAGGCTATGAGAGCATACCAATCAAATTTTATTTAAATCTCTCTTTGTGCTGATATATATTATTGGGAATTTAAAAAAAAATAAGAAAAGAGCAAGTCTACTGCCATGCCATTCAGGACTCAACAATGAGAACAACTGCATGAGAGTGAAAGAACTGTAATGGGTCATGATGAGGAGCTGGGGTGGATGATTTTGTAACACTGTGATTTCCATAAATACAATAATGTTTGATTAACAGGGAGCTTAAAAACCTCCACATTTGAGGCCATGCTTTAATGCCATTAAGTGCTTGAAAGCATGTTTAGCAAAATGGTTGGGTGTGTCGATCTAAATTTGGCAGAGCAGATGATCCATATTCCTAATGCAAAGCTAGATGCCTTAATACTTTGAGGAATAAATTCAACCAAGTTCTTTAAACATTCCTCAGAGCTTTTTATCCTTATTGACACAACAGCATCAACACAGTTTCTGCAGAATTATCAGCTGCACTGTTATGATGCCAATATCCATTTCTACCACAGCCCAATGGTCACTATTGGAAGCCATTGCAGTGCAGTGACTGCACTGTCATGTTCAAGAGTCCAGGTTAAGATGATTTGAGTGTTGTGACATGTTGCGCTATCCTGCTGGGCCAGGGAATGTGCACACTGTGGTCATCAAGAGATGGACAAGGTCAGCAAAAATACTAATGTACATGTACATGTACTCATGACTGGTGTGTAAATGACACTTAGTGGGCACCAGTGTTGGGGAAGTTACTTTTAAAAAGTAGTGTTTGCTCGTTACTCGTTACATCTGAAAAAAGTAACTCTTTACTTTACTTAGTTACCCTCTATGAAGAGTAGCTTCGCAAGTTACTTTTACGTTACTTTTACATTGCTTGATCTTGGACAGAACCCCATATCTATTCCTAAATGTGAAGGCCTACAAAAAGTTCTACTACAGAAAACATAACAGTTTTTTGTGCTCTTTATTTTACAAAATGTCACATACCCTGTGGAATGAGAGCTCCTGCCCAGTGTTTCCACATTTTGCAACCTGGTCAATAAAAATAAGTCCAAAATAAGCAACCTCCAGCTATTTCCTTTCCTAATGTGATATACTACTTTTTAAAAAGAGAAGTTTACATAAAGTGTGTCAATTTTCGTCTACATTACATTTCAATATCACAGTGCCAAGTATCTATTCAAGAAAAAGGAGCTTATAACAAGCAGACCTGGCAACTTTGGCTCTGGAGCATGCGCCCATGTGTGAGTGTGTTTGGGGGCGTGCATATAACTAGGAAACAAGGAAGTGGAAAAACTGCCTACCGCAGTCGTGTTTTCCTTTATGTTAGGAGCTGGGAGGTAATCAGGGGGATACACACAGACTTAAGAGCCCCAAGAAGCAACTTCGCGTCTAGAAACAAGCCCAAAAAACCACAACCTGCGGCCGTGACTCACGAGATTTTCAGCCTTTAGACGCTTATAACGAGCGGACTTGCTTAGCGCTGCTCGTGTCTGGGCGAGCAGCTGAAAAGGCAGCTTCAGTGTCAGATCTGTCCGAGGGAAATGTAACGTCGCGCTGCATTAAAAAAGGAACAACGTTTCGTTACCAAATTTTCAACAGTAGCGCGTTACTTCACTTTTTACCCGAAAAAGTAGTTTTGTTACTGTAACGCGTTACTTTCTAACGCATTACACACGACACTGGTGGGCACCTGCAAATTTGCTATTAAAACAATGTGTGCTGACGGCAAAACTGACAGGCTCATTGGGGTGATTACAAATGGGACAGGCGCATTCTGCAAGCTGAAAAACATAACACATGCAACAGGGCCATTGGAGCCCAAACTCTAACTTCTTGGTTAGTCTATGCTGTTAAGAAAAAAAACATCTCAAGTACAGACTGACAGCAGAATCATGAAATCCACTGATTTATGGTTGTTTAAGGGTCCCATGTCCTGAAAAATCAATTTTCTTTGCCTCTAATGTTGCAAAACGGGAAGCAGATAAAGAAAACTCTCAGTTCACAGAGAAATACTCAATGACTTTCTAATGAAGATGTCCCTAAAATCGTCCATTCTTCATTCACAAGGTTTATGATGTCATAGCTATCTAGACTCCACCTACATGTGTGTTTCTGCTTGTCACAGGCAGACTTCATGACTCTTTTGAAAGTCCGTTCAGTGACCTGTAGCCCCTCTTCCTCCCTCCTATCAGACATCATTAAGGCAGCCAATCAGTGCAGAGCCTCCCCAACCCCCCTTAGACCCAAGTTTATCAAAAGAGGAGGGAAATATAGCTGCATAAGATCAACATTTTTCATATTTTTATTCAACTTAACTTGATACTGACTAAAGACATGATGTCAATGGTCAAGCACATCAGCACATGGAACCTTTAAATAAAGTAAAATAAGTAGAGAAAGTAAAGTGTATGCCACCCACACAAAGAAAAACAACAACCCAGTGAAAATGACTCAGATTAATGATGATTTTCATGGTAAAACTATTCCGTCTTCTCAAGTAGGACTCCAACAAACCACAGATATTTTGAGTTTGTTTGAGAAAAATATCTATGTATGTCTTGTACAAAAACTTCTGACTTTTAACCTTATCCACTTTTTAAAAGCTTTTTTTTCTAAAATTCATCAGAATGAGAAAATAAAGAAATAAACAACTTTACAGCTTGTTACTGACCTCAACACAAAGGTCATAATTTAGTTATCGCTTGGAATATTGGACTGAGTTTGAGGGGTGGAGCCTGAACAGTTTCGGGGATGGGGGTTGTCAGTATTGCAAAGCTCAGTTACTTTCGTTGTCAGATCTCTAACACTGAAGTATTTTAAGATGATATTAATCTGGTATTGAAACACTCAATCCATTAAAGAGTATTTTTTGTACATACGGCCACTCATATCACAAGAAAAATCTTCTTTCTATAAAGCATGTAGGATGATTATGTGCTCTCGTACAGTAAAATCCTGTGAGAACTTGATCATTAAACACATGGATGTGCAAACATTGATTAAAAGTTTCAGTCTTTCACAACATGTCTGTTGAGCTTTGCTACCTAAACCTTCGAGCAGACGGGACTCAGGATGGAAAGCCCTGTATGAAAGAATTTATTCGCTCTGAAATAAATTACTTCCAAACCATAATCCAGGCAGGGGATGGATGTGTTAGCACAGTGTAATTGTGAAAACAATTTAGTACAGAAAAAACTTAATTTAGAGGGAGACAGCAACGTTAACAGCTCTCCAAACAGACTGCAACAACAGCAAATAGGAATAAATGAGTGCAGCTATGGTCGGTGCAGTGCATCCTCAAATCAAGTGTTTCATCTGTCCTGTTAGGTCTAGCTCACAAAAAGGGACCTCACCCAAAAGACAGGCCTTCTCTAACAGATGAGTCCATGCCCGAGGGCCCGGATCCAAATGTATGTTGTCTGCTTCTTTCTTTCTTATTTCTTACTTACAAACTCACCAACATTGGCACACACCCCAGACGACGGATGACGCAGTGTAACATACAGCATAATATTGTGCCCATCTCCTGTAATCTGCGACTTTTTGCCATCTTATGAAAACAAATTCCATCTGCCTTCCAATCACCAGAACTCGAAGTACAAAGTATGGAAAACAGCTGACCACTGTGTCCACAGCTACCATGCTCCTTCCCATTGCTTACATGGCTGTGTTCAGCCCACTGATGATGGCATCATCAGCTTGAAGGACCAAAGAGAAAACATAAAATAAAATAAAAAAAACAGCCATGCAGCTCGACTGATGCCAATTAGACCTAGGTCTGCAGGCAGTGGAAAAGGACTCACTCGCCAATTGTTGTGGGTTAACCTGTGTTGAAAAAACCCACGCTTACCAGCTAATTTTAGTGCAACATTGGTATTCGTGTCATTGAGACTCACAATTCCTCACTTTCATTAACATAAGAAATGCCACATTTCACAGAGTCACAGGTCACTCTTTTAAGACTTCTCAGGGTGCTTTAACCCTAAGAGCTGCTCCAGCACAGGTGGGTGTCCCTCCTATAGCTTGAATAGTTATTAACACATCAACTCAAGTATGTTGAACAGCACCATGATCCCCCGATGTGTTGGTCTCAGCTTACTTCTAATCGACCCCTCCCGCAGTTTATTTGCAATGAGGATGCAATCAGCCAAGCAATGGGCACAAACAAGGTGGCAAATTAACTCATCACACTGCTGTAGGAGTAGGCATCAACAGAAGTGGTAAAAAATAGTAATAACACTCAGTTTAATTCACAACTGAGAGCAAAATAGAGCAGAACATAAAAGTAATTTCCAGTCAAATATGACGGCCGTCTGTTTTCAGGCACAACAAACCATTTAGCAGCAACAGGTTAGCATCACTCATCATCTCGTCAGAGCATCAAAGAAAAAAACAAGACTGACTGGCTCAGAAACATGTTTAACTCAAAATTCAGTCCAGCTTTTTAAAGATAAATGTATCTTTTTAATCACTTTGACCTCCACTTTTACAGCTTCAGACAGTTTCTCTGCCAACACTGCTACAGTTAATGTGGCGTAGAAAGACAACAGTCATTACAGCGCAGACAAACACTTTTATCTGTTGTCCTCTGCAGGCGCTGACCACAGTAGCAAGTGCTAATAGCCCCTAGTCTTCGTGCACTGATATTATTAACTCTCATCATTTAATACTTCATCAGAAAAAATGTTCTGGACCTCTCTGCTCCAAGTTAAACACCAACTCATGTCATTGTTAGCTTAGCTTATTAGCTTAAAAGCCTCTGGCAGGTTAAAATAACACTCTGCAAAGCAATCACACTCACCAACCACTGGTGTATTTGCTGAATTGAGGAAATAAACACAGGTTTCATGATTGCTGCTCCACAATTTCCATTCATTGTCAATACTGACAACTGCCCTGATGAAAGGAGGAGGCAGTGCTATTTAGGTAGTGAGTCAGTAGGTTCAGCTGGCTCTGCTCTTCTTATCTATTCTATATTTCACTTGTCCATCTGGGTAACAGCTCACATGAAGAGTTGGGTGAGGGCAGAACCTTTCAGAAGCATATCCCACTGGGGATTCCAGTGTAATTTGTTCCATTAATCACATACATTACGACCAATAAAATAATGCAGTCAGGCAGGTGCAACCTCTTTTAATTTTGGCAGCACTTTTCTTTTTTAATTTACTTGGAGACTTTTGTCTAAACATCTCTTAGATTTGTCATATTTTAGTCATTTAAATTGTTTTAATTTTAAACTACTTTTAGTTGACCAAATCTACTGTAAATTTAGTCAACAAAAAGTGTAAAGTGTAATGCATTTTTAATGATTCCATGAATTCCTGAAGCCATGTTTTACACTCGGATAAAAATGAAACATCTAATAACCCTTAAAGTCATTGGATGTTTCATTTTATCTAATAAAGTTTTAAAGCTAATGAAGTTTGAATGTTAAAGAGACTGTGAGGAGTTTCTAAGTAATTACAAAAAAGTCTCACTTTTAGATATATGCCTGATCGAAATACACACTTTAAGATGAGTTTTATAGCATCAAAATAGGTTATCTATAAATGCTATTCCTTAGCTTCTGGTCGGGTCAAACAGGGCTGGACTGGCCTTGATACTCAACTTCGGGAACAAGACAATTAAAACTAGAGCAAATTTATATTATTTCATTATTTATATTACACATCTTAGAGCACTGGGCTGTAAGTAGCGATATATTGCCGGCGACAAAACTACGATAATAAGTTTTCCAAAAATTGCTTGTTGTCACACATCAAATACATACATACATACCACTACATAACTAGAAAGAGATACATTACCTCATCGCTTTGCATCGTGTAAGTTGTTGAAAAAAGAAGTTGTAAAGCAACGCAGAGTTCTGAGGAAGGTCCGAGCTGCATTTACCACAAACAACACGCTTTGGCTTCAGTCACATCTTTGGTGCGTCCCAGTTGTAGTCAGAAGTAGGAATTTTGAGTTCCAAGTAGGAAACTGCAACTGGAACGTTCCCCGAAGTCGGAATTTCCTACTGGGAACTCGGTGAAACCTCGCCACCCCCGAGTTGACAATCAAAGATGGATGCCCCCAGTGTGAACAGTTATTTAGCTCCTGTAATAATCAATTTATTTGCACTTCTGACTGGGGTGTGTCACTCTAGATCAGCTGTATACATAGTATTGTTAGACTTATATTTACAAAAATGCTGCCATAGTAATAATCACATTCTTCATGTGATATTTGTGAACAACTATGCAGGGCGTGCGAACAACAGCTAAACAATTGCCTGGAAGATCAGCATGTTTTTTTTCCGACTTCAACTAGAAAGCCAATAAGTTGGATATGATATCACTCCCATTTCCGAGGTTACTGGAACGCAGCATTACGACAGTCGCCGCGTGTGCTCATGGGTAGCAGAGTCTTTATTTTGCTGGTATTAGATTCTCCTCATAGCACCTTTAAGCTAAGGCAGCTGTGATTGGATGTCCCCCTTAATTCATCCAACCTTTCCACACAACCACAGCAGCTGTGATTGGATATATTCCTAACTTATCTCTATTTTCCTCATGACCAAATTAGGTCTGATTAGATTAAGTCTCTTTTTAGTCTATTTTAGTCTAGTTTTTTTATCTTTTGACAAAAATGTCAGTTAGCTTTGTTTTTTGTTCATGTATACTTGTTTTCTTAAGTTACTGTCGAGTTTTCATCAGGGAAAAAAAGGTTGCTAACAAAAACTACGATAAAAATATTTGGTCAACAAAATTAACACTGGGCATAGTTGCATATCAGAACATAGGGCACTTCGTTAAACAAACTCAAAACATTTCAGAAATTGAGCAAAAATATCCTTACTATAGAGAAGTTATTAGTGTTGATATTTGATTTTTAAAAAATAAAGAACATCCGATTGGTCTGCTACTTAGGCTGTTAGCATTTATGCTAAGGTCTGTACCTGCAGCTACTTCCTACTGCTGTTTCACCCTCAGCTCCCACTGAATCATGCTCTAAAACAATGATTCTAAAGTGGTGGGTCATGACCCAAAAGTGGGTTGCAGACTCTTTTCAGTGGGTCATGAGCCGTTGCCTGAGCAAAACATTTTTGCTAATTAAAGGCTAATTAATACCTGTTTTAATGGAAAGGTTTTTATAGGGTGAGGAGCTCAACTGAAGCTTCACATTTTTACGATTTTTTTGAAATAACTTCTTAACAGCAGGATTTTTTTATTTCATGTTTAAACATGAACGCTCTGTTGAGACTTCTAAAAAAGGCACAGCATGCTGAAGTGTGTTGTGGAAGCCTCAGATTTTTTAGTGCTACAAATTTAATATTTTCAATACAGGGCTTTTCATTCTTTATCTGCTGATGCAGAGTTATCACAACTACACTTAAATCTACAGTCTTGAAGCCTTGTGTCCCTTGGATGCAAGTTTTGTTTCCATTGAAATGCAGTTAAATGAGAGTAAAAGGGGATTTTTCTGTCTTTGGCACCACCACATGCAGGTCATTTTATTTCTAATTGAACTTTTTTCTGTTACTGTGACATTCTGCTCTATCTCAGATTTCAAGTGCAGCATAGTTTAATTAAATAAATCTGAGAAGTTGAAAGATTTCCTCACAGCTTGTCATAAAAGGGTCTGATGGGTCCAGATCAGTTAAGAACCACTGCTCTAAGGGACTGTGATTGGGCTGTCCCTCTTTGGCCCTGTCATTGTAGACTGGAGCTTGACAAGATGGATCTGCCGGATCACAGATGGCGATTCAGGTTCCTGCTCTTCAGTAGTGAGGGCTGGCCATGCAGAAGAGCATGTGAATACAACCAAGTGTGAATGTTTGAACTAGGAAATACAGTTTTAAAAATGACGGTATAAAGATGGTACTGATGCTAATAAATAAACCAACATTAGTGGCCTGATGCTTGAGGTGCTCAGAAACATAAGTACCAGAGCTAACAACATTCTTCACAGACTTTGATAACAGAATAGCCTACATGACAATGATGCAGGTTGTTCATTGAGAGATATCAGCCTTCAGCCTCACAGCTGTGTCTTGCTGCAGAGCAGCTGGACTGCACATTTGCACTCAAAGGCAAAATCATACGTCATGTTGATATTTATCTTTGGTTCTTTTTCTGGTCAAGTAAAACATATCCAAAAAGAAACACCAGTCACATGGCTGGTGTTTTTTTACTGTTTTTCACATAAAATAGAAAAAAAGCTCCATGAGACAGGCAGGAGTCCTTCCTTGATAGTATCAGTTAATTTTTTTCTATCTTTATTTTTTATGGGCATTTTAACTTTTACAGACACAGGCCTGTTCTTTCCACAGAACGTTGACTTTTAGTCTGTCCTTTTGATTTAGAGTTCTTCTTTTCTCATTGGTTCTGCTTTACAAACTCAAAATAAAGCAAATGACATGAGACATTTATGGTGATTTACTATGTCACATATTGTCATCAAGACAAGCAGATACTGAGTTTGAATCATTTTATAAACCCACATATGCAACAGTGTCATGGCACACGGTATAATATCTATTATATGAGACGTACCTTAATATTTAGATTTATACAAAGTATTAATAAAAACATAAAAATAATTTACATACTGTCTACGGATGCTTTTGGTCTCATTTGCAATGATTTAATTATCAAGCTAAATAAAATTAGGTTACAAGGGCATAAAGATCAACGGGTGTCATCAATCAATACAGATTACTTTGTGATGAATGAGTAAAATCTAGCATTAAGACTGTTTAGATTTGGTCTCTAAAAAATAATAGTGATGATAGACAGGCTTTCATTAAACACTGAGCTACTCTAACCAGAGAACACCAACATCATTTAATCTCAGGATACTGAGATTAAATGACAGTATCATGTCTTCTTGAAGACATAATACTGTGGGCTCTAATTTCCTAGACCACGTGCAGGTGCAGCGCACCTGCCCTGCGCCGATGGGGTGTATCCAGCACACTTTGCAAGTTTTGTGCATGGCATCGAAGCACATTCATGCCTCCGTCCCTCCCACTGGCTAAGGGAGGAGAGAAGGCATGAGTGGGTTTAACACAGAGTGCCATCTTAACCACTCAATTGAACGCTTCTCCTTGTCTTTAAATGCACTGCGGGGGAGGCGCAGTGACAATTTCAATCTCTCCTCCATTGACTCCAGCCTTGGTAGGCTGGCGGATACAGCCGCCCTCCCCTGGTCTGATCCCCGGACCAGGGGAGGATGGCTCTCCTCAGGCTCCCTCCGTCCTTCTCCAACTAACAGTCCAAAAGGAGGAAGAGGAAGGAGATGGGTTTTGATAAAATTTATTTTTCCCATGATGATTTTGTGCTCCACGGGCTTACGACAAAAACAGCCTATGAGGAAGTTACTAATGTTGTCAATCAAGTTTACCCAAATGCCCAAAATTTTGAGAACCCCTGTCCAATGTGAAAAGGGGCTTTAATAATGGAAGGAGAAGGGCCAAAAGAAAGCTGTCAGATTAAAGAAGGCACACAGTGGACACTCCATCTGCCTCACTACGAGCTCAGCGGAGGACATTGCATCCTCAACCCTCTCCATAATAAGCATTGAGGGCTTTAGTGGGTTTGAAGTTGGGATTACAATTAAGGCAAAAATATTTTTTCTTCTAATACAGGAGAGAAGGAATCTCCCCTGGCTCCCCCCTTCTCCAACCAGCAGTCAAAGTGCTGATAGAATAATAATCACTTTCTCTTCCAAGGAGGAAGAGGAAGGAGACGCGCTGAGGTAAAAGTGGCATCAATGGAGACCTGCCTCTGAGGCTTTGATGACGTGTGTGCACATGTACGCTTGGCACCAAATTACAGCTTTGACTGTGCCAAGAATGGACCAGGTTGGAGCTGGCGAGCTTTCAGCGCAGTTTCCGCAGTTTTTTGACGCAAATTAGCACTGTGCAAACCTGAATCTGTCAACACCTCCCCTGGTGCACCATCACACCCATCTTGGCCCAACCGGTCTACCAAATTGCCAAATTTGCTGCACACGGTGGTGCGCCAGACGTCATTGTCACTGCGCAGGGTGCGTCAGGCTCCGACACCCTGCACTACATCAGGAAATTAGGGCCCTGTGTATTACTACCGTCTCTGCTTCTTGATATTCCATATTCCTTTAAATATGGGGGAAAAAAATTGTATTTGACCTGTAAGTGTACATTCAAATTGAATATATTCAGTGCATCAGCACATTAGGGTCACTGGAGAAGTGATCCACCTGATCCAACAGGGGGCACTCCCAGCACAACCCACCAATCCATTGCTCTATTGACCCAAACAACAAGGATGTACAGGATCTACACAGGCAAAGCCACTCCAAGCAGACAATAAAATAAATACAACATATCTGAGGAGTGCAACTTGGAGGCACTTTGGGCTCAACTACACTAATGGCAAAATAATAAACAAAGACTGAGTTGTATGCTGCATGCAAAACAGCTGACCTACTCCTTATTCACAACAAATGTGCAACACCTTATCATGCACTCTTCCCTGTGAAAATACTTCCTCCTTAGCAGGCTCTCCTGCCAGAGTTGCGGAGCAGAGACAATGGTGTCAGGAAAATGCCTTAACTTTCAACCTGGGTTGGGAAGAATATCTCTGGTTTACAGCATGCATGTTCAACTAAAAAGGTTTTGATTGGACAGTGCCTCTGCAGACTGAGCTCAATTTTTCCATCTTGAAGCATTATAAGACTGTCTACTTGATTAGAGACACTGATTCAGCTGCACTGAAAGATTATTTTTAAGCAATTACGAATATAATGCTTATTCAACATACTGCCTATGCAGCTATTATGGCAACACCATAAAAACACTTCTAATTTCTTCTATTTCTTAAGCTGCTTGTAGAAATAGTGTTTTTATGTGAACAAGCTCTTACATCCTCTGGGGGTTTTGACTGGGTGACTTGTACTTTTGGTTGACTAAAGACCAAATATGACAAATCATTGAAAACCAATCAGCCCAAATATAACCTGAAAGTGCTGCTTCATAGTAAATCCTCCTAGTTAAACACAGAGCTAAACCATAATTCTTTGATATTTGCTTTTGAAACACACATCGTAATGTTTGCCTCATCATCCTCAAGCCTTAGCCCTGCAGTTAGCAAAGAAAAGAGCTTGCTGTTTCTCTGCATTCAGCTGAATTGAGTTTAAAACTGCAGCATTTGACTTCCTTACAGCTCGATCTGCAGGCAGGACACAAACACAGTTATTGAAAAGAGAGCAGCTTTTCTTTGGGGGAGTTATGAACCATTTAAGATTCAGACTTCTTTTTATGGCTTTGAATTACAAAGTAATTCTTTATTCTTATTGTTGAATGCTTTTTCTCAATCTTCATAATTGATTTTATGTTAGATCTTGGGGTTTACAGCACTCTGAGTCATGACTGCTTAGACCTCTGGATCAACCCCATTGGGCTGTTTATGGCTCACTACAACAATAGTAAATAAAAGCAAATGGTGATAAAGTGGGAATATAATGGAGCTGGACAGCCAAAGAGTAAACAGCAACTTTTGGTAACGGATGAAAAAGATGGTCAAGAGAAATACTTATCAAAATCCAATGGGTACGTGTTGTGAAGCATAATCCATGACGAATAAAGAACAAATTTGACAGTAACTTCTAGAAATACTGCACTAATAAAAACAAAGTTGTGCTTTTCGGTTTTGCTTAGCAGACAAAGAAGTCTACCCTTTTTTTACAGTGAAAGAAACTTTCTCTTGCTTTACTTGGGGCTTTGTCTTCATGTCTCTATAACATCAGAAACAGAAGGGAGTATTTGTTGAAGCTGGAAGAAGTGGATTTTGTTTCTTACCGTACATCCACAGCATCCTCCATGACCGTCATGTCTGTCTTGCACTTCGCAGAGGGGTTTATAGCGAGTTCAGCAGGAGGAATGACAAAGCTCTTACTCAACGGCAGCCACATGCCTTCTCCCAGAGTGTACGTGAATCTACAGGGATGAAGAGAGGACAACACAGGTACAGCTTAACTCAGGGTTGGCAATGAAATTTAGTCTCAGACCAAAATTTCAAATTCTTATACAGCAGGCCAGAATCTAACCAGATGTCAATATTTTGAGATAACTATTAACAGATATTGCTACCTTTTTTTTCCTAAAATGAAGAGTTTTAGATGATTTGCCTCTTCAAGAACCACTTTTTGTCTGAGTTTTTCATGCCCTTACTGAACTCACCAACTCCTCGGTCACGGTGTGATTTGTTTGTGTGCATAAAAAATGTAAATACCAATAGCATCTCCATTGAGTAAGGAATCAATCACACAGGAATCAATAGTAATATATTTTTTTTCAAGTTCCACTTCTGAACATGATTTACAATTTTCTAACCCTGATCTCTCTTGAAGAAGATAATGAACAACACAGTGGACAATGTTGACAATGTGTTTAAGGAGACTCATAAAAAGACATTAAAGAGTGAAAAAAACTATTTAAAAGGCACTAAAAATAAACAACATATTGCTGACTGTTTTTGTCCCCAACCTTTTTTCCCCTGATAAAAAAACTGGACAGTAACGAATAAAACAGTAACTTATAAAACAAGAGCATATGGACAAAAACTAAAACTAAATTAACTTAGATTTTCATCCAAAAAAACAAAAACAAAAACAAATGAAAATGTTTGTCAGAGACTTAATCTATCAGACCAAATTTTATTATGTTGAAAGAAAGGAGGAGTTGGGAATATGTCCAATCACAGCTACTTTGGTCGTGTGGAAAAGTTGTAAGAGTTCTGAGCAACATCCAGTCACAGCTGCCTGAGTTTCATGGTGGTGGCGGGATCAGTTTGGGAGTGATCCAATCAGAGCTCTGCCGGGTAGATTGAAAAAAGGTCACTGCATTACACACGAAGGTTCAGTTTCTTTCTGTTAATTTATACATTCAAACTTTGCTAGTGTCCAATAAAGGGTTATTAGATGTTCCATTTCATACAAGTATAAATGTCTTACACTTAAGACTTCAGATTTTAGCTGGCTAAATTTACAGTACATTTTGTCAATACTTGTGGCTTCAACCTTGGCTCACATTTTGGCACTGGGTTTAATTTTGGGTTAAATGCATCTCATATAGAATCTCATCAAACATCGCTTACTTCCTTCAGAAAATCTCGTACAGCCCAAGAGTAAACAGAAACTTTTGGATAAAACACGGGCAGCCAGCTTCAGCGTGGGGCTAATATGAGCAAAACAAAATTCGTCACAGCATAACTATGTCCATTGAGAAATCCTCCAGTGTAGTCAGACATATATTCCTGGATAGATTGAGCTTCTTGCGAGCCAGCTGTCTCAAGTCCCTCTGAGCAGCAAACACCTCCTCTTCTGTTGCTATGGCGACCACTGTCATAAAGCGCACCGCCAGTTAGCATTAGGTGGGTCAGCTCCTGTCTGTTGTTCTCGAGCTCTCGATCCAGCTGTATCCTCATGCTGCCATGGCATATTTATCTGATGTACTCCAGACTCAACGCTTTGAGTCTGACTCTTCAACATCATGATAAATATTCTGCCAAGAGAGCTCAGCTGGCTACTAAAAGTAGGCTCAACTGTTGGCGGTGCGCTTGTGGACATGGGATCATCAAAGATTTGTTTACCAGGTACTGACCGCTGACAAGCTGAAGGCTATGATAAGCACATAGGATTAATGAAAAACTGTAGAGAGAGCGAAAAAGTATATTTGCCTAAAAGCGGCTCATTTGGCAAATAATTCTGAATAATGCTCATGTTTGTCTATTTTGAGTCACATAAATAAGGTCCAGATGAGTTTCCCTTTAAATGTGTCATACCAACCACAATTTTTGCATTAAAAAGAAATCTGTGCTTTGTAGCAAAAGCTCCTGAAAGTCAACAATCCATCAAGGTCTTGTTTTCCTGTTGTGCATAATTAGCCTCCGCTCACTATCAAATGGCCGTGCTTCAAAGATGAATGTCTTTGCTGCATCACTATTTTAGAATAATTGAATCCCCTGGTTGAAAGGTTATTTATTTTACCTTTAAGCAAAGTTATCCTTTTTCCATAACTCTCTCCTGAACAGAAGGACACTGTGTGTGCTAATGGACGCAATGCATACCAAATGAGAGAACCCTGACAAAGACGAGCCAATAAGAGTTTCCCGTGAGACTAAAGAGGGCTATAAATCTGTAAACAACAGATGTCTCCAACAAGGGCTTTAAAAATGTTCTTTATTTGTGAGTCAATGAACATCATCAATCTTTAACCACTCTGCAGATGAAATGTAATACTCCAACTTTAAGTTTAACAGTGCATACTGATTAACATGAAATGCATTATTAACAGAGATGAATAATGCATGAACACTTGTAACACAAAAGAGCAAAAACTTGTTGATTAAATGGTTAACAACCATTTTTATGCAAACTAAACACATTTCCTCATCCACAATTGTTCAATTTGCATTTTAAAAAATGCTAAGTTAGCATGAGGAAAGGGCAGTCTATTGTTGGCAGTGCATCCATTACCAGTCACTTTAAGAATGAATAAAATTAAACCACTGCAAAGGCGAAAAAACTTAATTACATCCAACCAATTACTCCCTTTGTTTCACAGGCTGCTTTCTGAGGATTAAAGTGCTGCCATTCTTCCATTTACTGCAAATTCTGGTGAGTTATTAAAAAGAGGCAGGTCTATTAAAATGGTAATAATCCTGTATCATTTTTCAGAAAGCTGTTGCCACTTCTTTCAGAAGTCATTTCACCATCTCTTTTGGGAATTTGCAGCCGGAGCGCTGAAATTCCCCGCGATGTAGTCTGACGTGTTTGGGTGACCATAGGACAAATTAGCAGCCATTTAACGAGCTCTGCTTTGTAATGGACAACAGGGGACTGAAGCACTGCTATACATCTTATTCAGTTCACCCTCTGAGAAAGTAGAGGTGGAAAACACTAAGAGTCCCCATGAGAGAACAGTTGTCGAGTGGAAAACATGCTTGTAGTCCTGGGAGAAACCCCCGGCGGTTCAAACGGTGCCAGTGGCAAATGTGTGTTTGAATGCTGACTCGCAGCACTTATCTCCTCCAGCACAGGATTTAGCACACATCCATGACTCTGTGCTTGTTTTGTTTTACTCTCCATACCACTGCGATTCTAATTGCCTTATTTGCCTCCATGTTTAATGCTAATATCTGCTTTGGCAAGCAAAGAGGGACGACTGCGCTGCTCTCAAAGTGCTCACTCCTGATCTTCAAGGCCTGTTCCTGAGGTCTGCCTGACAGGCTTGTTTTCAAGAGGTTCAAAAGGCCGAAACATTTAAATTAGGATGGATGGCTGGGTGGGAGCGCAGAGATTTTAAAACACACAGCTGGACAGAGTGAGAAGAGAGAGCTTTGTTGCTGGAAAAAAAGAAGTTGGCAGGGAAGGGAGCATAGTGATGCACTTTGAGGAAATGTCAGCTCAATGCCAAAGACAGCTGCAAGAGGGGTAAACAGAGTCACAACGGGCCTCTTTTTAATTGTAGGCTGTGGCACAAAAGTTACTTTGCCATGATAGTGGGAGTAAAACATTTATAATAAAGCTGCATCTTGTCATCTGGTCACTCTCACAACAGTACATGGATCATGTTGAGAAGAGAAGCTGTTAAAACATCTTAGGCAGGTGCTCTACTTTCTAGATTAGCAGCATTGTGTAAAAGTTTATTATTATGACTTCAAAACCAACTCTGTCACTTTTTTACACTGACAGCCCTCATCAGCCAAGTCTCCAGCAAAATTGCCCTTTACCAGCCAAGCATGAAATAGCAGAAACTGTGTGTCAGCCACTAATAAGTGAAGAAAGGGGACGTTTTGGAGCAAGCGGTCTGGTTTCTCCACCGGGAACTCACAGAAAAACAAAAGTTACCGGCCCACCACACACATCTCAAAACATGTTTGCACAACTATGATTGAAATAGAAAGCTTTCTAAATTACACTTTTCATATTTTCAGCACTGTAAGTCTCACTTTTTTCATAGTTTGCCTTGTCCTGTAACTTACATTAAAAAATATACATCATTTAACATGTTTTTAAAAAGTTAATTTACACTGACAGACATGAACCAAAGAGAAAACATTACCAGCTACAGCCCCGAGAGGACGCTCTAGGCAAGGCCAGACATAAACAGAATGCCCCCCCAAAATGAAAATCCTATTCGAACAAAGTGCAGGGGAGTAAAACATGCAGCTGTAATCATGCAGAAATAAAGTTTGGAGTGAGTGAGAAACTCATTAGGGACTGAAAAGCAGAGTTTACTCTTACTCCGATGAAGAAAGTCAAGAAAGCTAATTGCGGGCTGGCAACATTTTTTTGTTTTCATGTCTTATCTAACTCCTGAGTCCATGGCAAACAGGATAGACGCCATTTTTATATGCAGTAACAGGGAAGTAATCTTTCCTGCTTCTGTATCAGAGTTTTAATGGCATCACTGACTGTTATATATTTCCTGGTTTCAGGGCAAGACAAAATTGCTTTGGTGCTTTTGAGGCAATGAAACTGACTATACCTTGAAACACCCCACTTTAAACAAACCCTGAACTATCCCTTTAAGAAGCCAATAACATCACAAATTGCCAAAGCTAGCCAATTAGATCACTTACTTTCTGATTCATATTACACATCTTAAGCTATGCATCCCCTGAAGTCCTCACATGCCCACCTCACAGGTTGAAAACCAATGTTCAAAATAAGAACACTTTGCACTTCATCACTCTTCATCATTCGACAAACACAGCCCTGGCGTAGAGAGGAGTACATGCTCATCTGCTACTTGAAAAGCCTGAGCACAGTATGGAAAGCTGTGTGGGTCTACTACTAGTACTAGTAGACCTGACAAAATATTAATAGTCAAAACTCTTAAAGTACTACCAGCAACACAGAATTGTCTTCTCGTAGGTGATTATAAGACCTAGTAGTCGCATGAGTAGTCCTTACTAGTAAGGACTACTTACTAGTAAGGACTACTCACGCCCTAGTGTGCCAAAAACCTTTACTATTACAACAAAATTTTTGTTTACTAGTACTACTGGTAAATTCAAAATATCTCACTTATAGCACTAGTAGACTTTTTTTGTGGACTAGTCTACTGGCAGACCTAATGGAAACGAAGAAGGAGGATTAAATTCTAATGTCACAATCTCAGCTTCAGCCTCAGTCTCATCCGCAGCCTGTCACTCCCTGCTCCACTCTAATCAGTCCAGACTCACCTCACCTGTGTTGCTGCTCACACCTGCACCTCGTCTCCGGCAATCAAGCCAGCTACAAAAGCCCCAGCTCCACACTCAGTCATTGTCAGACTGTCGTCGCACTCATGCTGAGAAGTCCAGACTTGTTTCCCGGATTGATCACCCGTTGCCGACAAGTTTCGTCCCAGACTCTGCCTCATACGCCTGACCCTCGGCTTGACTCCAAGGTATCGACTAGCTTCTGTCCTGCATTCACCCGCCTGTCTGAATCCCCGGCTTTCAATCCTGCTTCAGTTTCCTGTTGCCGAGTCCTGTCTGCTCTACGTTGTGAACCACGTCTGGTATCTGATCCTGCTTCTGTCTCCTGTTGCCGAGCCCTGTCCGCCCTACGTTGTGCCATCCGCCTGGTATCCGACTCCCTGCCTGTCTTCGACAACGTGAGTTCGCCTGTATCACATCTCAGAGTGTTCCTGAATGCCTCTGCCCGTCTGTGTGTGAGTCAAGCCTGCATCACCTCCTTCTGTAAAGACTGTGTGAGCTTCTGTCAGTGCATCTCCTGGGTGGCTCAGTCGGTAAGGCGTCCGACTACGGATCGTGCTGTCGCGGGTTCGACCCCCGCTCAAGCCACAGCCTGTTTCCTGTTTAAACTGTGTGGGTCTCAGTTTTGGACTCCTCCTGTGTGTTGCAATCAGAGAAGTGTTCATCTCCTAAGTTTGCTGTCGCGGGTTGAAGCCCCGCTCAAGTCACAGCTTCACCTCTGTAAAGACTGTGCTCAGAGAAGTGTTCTCCTCCTAAGTTTGCTGTCGTGGGTTGAAGCCCCGCTCAAGCCACAGCTACACCTCTGTAAAGACTGTGCTCAGAGAAGTGTTCTCCTCCTCAGTTTGCTGTCGCGGGTTGAAGCCCCGCTCAAGTCGCAGCTACACCCCTGTAAAGACTGTGTGAGCCCCTGCCTGAGCATCTTCTGTGTGGCGCAGTCAGTAGAGTTCCCGATCACAGATCTTTCTGTCGTGGGTTCGAGCCCCGCTCAAGCCGCAGCTTCTCCCCTGAAAACACCGAGGGAATCATCATCTGGACAGCTCTGGGTTAGCTCAGTTGGGAGAGCACCCGACTGCAAATCTCCTGGTCGCAGGTTCGCACCCCGCTCTGAACTGTTTCTGGTCTTGGTGTTAAATAAAGACTGTTCTTCGCTGTCTGGGTCATCACTACCAACGTTACATCTAATCCAGCACCCTGATTGGTTGAAAGCCAACGTGAAGCCTGAATTTGCTTTCCTCCTCCACTTATTAGCACGTAAATCTTACTAGCAGTAGTAGTCGACATTTTAAAGTCTACTGGTAGTGCTAGTAGACCTAAAACTGTCTACCAGTAGTACAATGACACTTTTTGCTTCTCTAGTACAGTCCACATGTGTACAGGTCTGTGGTTCTGTTACTAACTTTAGTACTTACTTTAGTCCACTTGTCTCCCTTCCTTTGCCCTCACACCCAACACAGCATTGTGTGGATTTGCTGTTCATCATGAGACTGGGATCCACATTCAAGATTTCCAGCTGCTTAACAGAAGGTTTTTTCTTGATGATGGAGGGATTCATGATTGGCTATATGGATTCATGTTGAGTTTTAGATATACATAATCTATAAATATATATATATATATATATATATATATATATATATACACATATATATATATATGTGTGTGTGTGTGTGTTTCTTTATATGTATATATGTATCTATGCATATATGTGTATCCATAAATGAAGAGTTTTATGTTCTATTGTAAAGTGTCTTGAGGTAACACTTGTTATGAATTGGCACTGTACAAGTAACCCCCAATTTCCACACGCGAAGCGCTTGGCCATGAGCGGAGCGCGCAATCTTGTTCAATCTCAAAACCCACTGGGCGCGCGCGCAGTGCGCCATGGAGCTCAATCCGGAGGGGGAGGGCTGATCCCCTGAGAGCCACGGCTCTCATGAGAATAGCGATGTCACACGCTCATAAAACATGTTATAGACTGAGAAAAGCAATAAACAACACCTCACTTCACTTCTCTGAGGACCCTCTGCTGGTCCCAACCACACAGCTTTGTGAATTAGGCCTATTCAACTTCTGTCCGCATATATATATATATATATATATATATATGTTATATATTTCTGTACCTCTACTATATATATATATATATATATATATATATATTGGGACCCTCTGACCGACTGCTGGCCTGAAGTATATATATATATATATATATATATATATATATATATAATTGAGTATATATATATATATATATATATATATATATATATATATATATATATATCCGGTTTGACTTCCTGTCTGGGGCTTTTTAATGACTCTGAATTTACGAGAAGCGTCACCAAAATAGACCTGAAGCGATTCGCGCCAGGCAAGGCCGGGCGCTCAGGATCAAGCGCGCTGGGCGCCATGCGGCAGGAAATTGCCTGATAGACTACAATGGGATGGTGTTCGCAGGACGCTATGCTGGGCGCTGTCCGTGGAAATTGGGGGTTAAGATTGATTGACTGACTGATTGTTAGATTGATCAATTGAAAATTGACCAAAATTGAGTACATGTACTTCAAATTTGAATACTACCAGATCTGAACTACAGTAGACATCAATTATACGTCCCATTTTTTTCTTCCAAAGCGCAGAGTTTAAAAATGACACCTATGTCGGGTGGAAAATATGAAAGACACACGCACTGCATACCAAAATGCTCAGCAGCATCCTTGTATGATTTTCTAGTATTCAGTATTTTTTCATTAAATTTTTTGTTGAAAATAACTGAAAGAATAGGGGTAAGTCCAACTTTGCTGTTAAATTAAGTGTTATAAAGCCTACAGTCAAAGCTGATGTGTCTTCTCATAACAATATACTGCTATATACTGCTCATTGCACTGTTGAAGGAAACTTAAAGTTAAAATGACAAAACTGTTTCAAAAGTTGATGACTGAGATGATGCTCTTCATCACCAACTGGAATTTCTATTTGGATTAATTCCTCAAACAAGCTTCAGTCATCAAACATCAAACACTAATATCTTACCTGAGAGAAAACAAAGTGTCTGCTTTTCTAAATTAAATTCCAATCTTACATGATGACTTGACACTTTCATAACACACAGTTCTGCAGCCTCAGCTCACCTCAGAGCTGTGAACCTGAATTACAACAGAAGTTCTGACTGTTCTGTGTTTTTCTGCGACATGCATTGTGCTGCACGGAGGAAGATGTAGTGGGATGAAACAAAGTTTTGTGAAGTTCCCCTTACCTGAAAATACGATCAGAGGGTTGTTCCCCCATCACAAGATCAAAACCACGCTGGAAGATGGTGTAAGGCCAGGGACTGCAGCAAGAAAGGGAGAAGATCAGAGAAGGAGACAAAAAGAGAGGAGAATAAAACAGTGTGTTAAAATCAAAGAAAGAGAAGTTGTAAATGTTTCAGTGAAGCCACCGAGCCAATCTTCACCCGGTATAATCAAAAAGCATGTTTCAGTGCTTAGCTTTAATTCAATCCCTCCTTCAAGAGCCTCTGAAATCACAACATTAGGCTGTGAGCTGGGTGTAAACATGATGATTGAAAAATGTGTTCTCCAGCAGCTGCCATGCAATGTGACTTTGGCTCATATCTATTTACCAGGAGAAGGGATAACCGCAGATGACAGCAGGAGACAGAACGAGGGAGCGAGACATGGAGTAGGAGGGCGAGACAGAGGGTGACAGAGAGAGCAGACGATGAAAAGAAGAGATACAGAGAGCAGGAGAGAGAGGAACACGGACGGGACGAGACAGATGCCAAGAGGCAGAAGTGAGAGAGGGAGGATGATGGAGATTAATGGGGAGTGGCAGCTCAGGGACTAAACAGTCTGCAAAGTGAGAGTGTAAAGAGGAGAAGTGACAGGGGCCCGATGTCTCTCTGAACAAACTCCCAGACTGTACTGTAGGCCAAAAAGAACATCGAGGAAGAGTAGAGACACATCTTCGCCACAGGCTCTGGTCATTAAACATTTAAGTCACCCCGGGGTGCCTACTATGTCACACAGGGATGCACACGGCCAGCGGGGAAAGAAGGCCCAGAGGTGCACGGTTGGATGGGCCAAGGTTAAAAAGCTGGCAAATGTCGAGAAGAAATCCTCGTTTTGAGAAAGCTGGTGTTAAATGAAGTTGAAAATGGGAGAACAATGTAGCATCCACTGCATGACACAAACAGGGGCTGTATTTTAACCCTTCTTCGGAGCTAAAATGTTTATTTCACTTTCCTCAAATGATCAAAATTCCATACAAAATTTATTATATATATATATATATATATATACATATGTTTTTTTTTTTTTTTGTATCTTATTTGATCCTTAAGTAGTTTTTGGCAATTGATTGTGCATTTTAGGACATTTTTTTAAATGTATTTTTTTTGGGCATTTTGTACCTTTATTGATGGAAGAGAATGATAGTGAATAGACTTGTGAAAGGGGTGAGAGAGTAGGGGAAGACACTCTGCAAACTGGCCACAGGCTGGATGCCAACCCAGGCCAGCAGAAGTGTATATGGGACGTACCTGGTTGCTAACCATTGCCAAACCGGCACCCCATTTGAGGACATTTAAATAATTTATCTGATCGTATTCAGATGTATATATATACTGTATATATATATGCAGTGTTCAGACCTCTCTAGTTCACATTGAGGTCTTTCTCAACAGTCCAGCCAAACTTCTCCCCCTGATGCTGCTGTAGGGGTGTTTGTGGTGGAAGTGCTGCTGGTGCTTTGGGATTCTTCCCTGTCTCCTTTCCCAGAGGTTTTTTTCTTTTTTTTCTGTGACCATTTTCAAATGATTTCCCCTTGCCATCCATGTAAAATCCAAAATACGCCCAGACTTCAGACTTCAAACGATTTGAAGGGGCAAAAATCTCTTGTACAGTGTCCGTGCATGCACCAATAGTCATACTTTCACTTTCAGAGGTCGAACATCTCAAACTGCACATGTGTGCCTGCATCTGAGGGACTGCTGCTGCTTCACTGAGGAGCAGACACATACATGTAGTTCTGGCTTCATAAAATGACTGCATTTCACACAAAAGTTACATTTGTTGCTGTTGATTTATACATTCAAACTTTACTAACATTCAGTAAAGGGTTATCAGATGTTTCATTTTATCCTAGTGTGAAACATGACTTCAGAAATTCAAGGAAACATAAATTGGCCTTACATTTAACAATTCATATTGTACTTGACACCATTTACATTAGATTTTGTCGACTTAAATGTTGTGTAATTCCATCAACTAAAACTAGACTAAAATTAAAAATAATTAGGTGACTAAATTAAGACTAAAAATAAAACATATTTCAGGCAAAATACTAAAGCTAAATTAAAAAAATGCTGTCAGAATTGACACTGAATCAGTATCTGTTACATCCATATTACCCACTTCACTAAACCATCACCCTGAACCTTCTCTTCTCAGCACCTGTTAGTCAGGAAAGCTCAACCATCACACTGAGTCAGAACTTTATATCAGTCCAACTCTCTCAGTAAGTTAATAAGTATGCAAAAGTGTTTTTTACCATATCCTAAGCTCTGCCTCAGTCTTCTCTTTGTGATGCCCCCATCCACAGTGTTTCTTTATGCAGAATCACAATCCAAGCCGTCCTGCTGATTGATGTAATTGATGTTTTTCAGTAAGAACAGAACTTTCTGGAACAAAAGCACCCCCTCATCCACAGCCTGAGTAGTCACCCAGTGTCTGGCACCGAGGCTGACGTGTTAGCCAAATGTCAAGGACTTTTTAACAAGCTGAAGTGAACCCAATTAAGCATTTATATAACTTCCACGGATGGGGTCTGAAACAGCATTTTTCTATGCCAAGAGATATCAAGTCATCACTTGAATCATTAGTTTAATACATAAGTGACCTTGCACTCACAGAGATGAGCAATCTTAAAGAAGAATGATAAATCACCCAAAATTTTACTGACTCAACAACGGCCTGAGAATGATTAATAATTTTTAAGACTCTGGTCCATATATCTGTCATTTAAGTTGCCTGACAGTTTTTTTTTTTTTTTTAGATTTAATGGCATTCCTATACCTTGATTACATAAATCAATTATCCTTCATTTATAGCACATGGAATAAAAAGATGCTGCAGCCCTTTTGAAGCTTTGTTAAATTGTCAAGATCCCACTTAAACTTTAGTGTTATTACCAGAGTAATCTTGATTTATAATAGAGAGGAGATATACCATTAGACTTGGGCTTTTTGGATAATGAACCATAGTAAAAGTCCATTTCTGAGCTAATGCTCTTGCAACTTTAACCATAATATTTCTTATTTAATTTCCTTCTTGTAATTCCCAAACTCTACATGCGGGAACAGTATTAAATTTATGCAATGCCCCTATAAATTATTGACAAATTCATAAACAAAGAGCAGCAATTCAGCAAGGCCAGCCAGGCCGTAAGATCTGGTAAGTGTGCTTCATAATTCCTCAGAGACTCTTTGTGCCTAATTCCATTTAGGTTAGATCTAATGTAATCATAAAGCACATTTAAAGGAAGGTTTTGGGGAAATTTAAGCATAAAAAGAATAATGGAGAGAAGACACATGTGGCTTCCAGTTATCTCAGAGCATTTAAAGCATATGGAGCTCCTTTTTTCGTCCTACCCAAGAAAAGGAGGTTCAGGCTGTTTGCATGAACTTAAAATGAGTTTACATTTAGAAAGTCCCACCCAGGAAATACTTACCATCAAACATATTTAAATCATGCAATAATATCATAGTTTTACACTAAAACTGTGCCAATAGTTTTTCATACACATTTAAGGATCTTTGTAACCTGATGCACCAGATGTAATATGTACTAAGCAGAACATATTTCACATATTCATCTGATCAACAACCCACAAAAAGTGATTGGAAGTGGGCAGAAACATTCAAAAGCATTTCCTACAGGTGACTGATCATTATATCCGTCGATCACATTCACATCCGTCAATCAGATATGAGTCTCACAAAAAAACAGGACAGAGAAAAGTTATTGTGCCCTTATTGTACCTGTCTAAGTCTTCATATTATTGTTTAATCAGCAGCCTGATTAATCGCTGCGATGTCACTGTCCTACCAGCAGCCCCTCCCCTTTGGGCGAATTCACTCAGACTGAAAATCGCCCAAGGCGCTTTCATACACTTGCATGAAGAGACTTATTTTTTTTTCAAATATTGGACCTTACAATGCATTTCTATGGGCTCAGGGAGGGTTTGCCCCAACGTGATTTCGTCATCCGCACTGATGCCTGCTCGAACAGCACAGCGCAAACCCAAGAGAGATGATTCAAAGTGATACACGTGACTGATTTATTGATGGTTTATCAGTATTTTTGGAGTTAACAGTGTACAAGTATTGTAAATAATAGCATCGGTATCATTCTGGAGTGTTTCCTTGTTGTTCTAAATCCATATTTTTGCCGTGTTTTGCCGTATATTTGCCATTACGTGTACATATAAACATACACATTAAGACCAAGGATGTGAAGTGAAAGCAAATTCCAGTTTTGAATCAACAACAACTCCCTCCAAGAACAACAAAAGAGAGCTTATTAAGCAGTGCACTGTGCAGAGAAATCTCTTCATGGATGTGTGAGGCAAGCAAACTTGGAGAGTCTTCATCTGGACAGGAGCTGCTTCAGGAACTTATTGTCAATAAAAACAGCTGGACATGGTCTAATAAAACAAACTGAGATGTGCAGGAGAACTGGGGACCTAATCTTAGCTGTGAGTAAGTGAGTCAGTAAATAAATAAAAAAGTCGGTCAGCTAATAGGTAAGTAAGTGAGTCAGTAAGCAAGTAAATCAGTTAGTCACTAAGTAAGAAAGCATTTCAGTCAGTCCATCAGTCAGATAGTAAGCAAGTCAGTCAGTCAGTAAGTCTGTTGGTAATTAAGTCAAAAAGTAAGTCAGTCAGCAAGTGAATATGTCAGTAAGAAAGTCAGTTTGCAGGAAAATAAGTCAGTAAGTAAGTAAGTCGGGAAGCAAGTAAATACGTCAGTAAGCCAATAAGTAAGTAAGTCAGTCCGTTGAGTAAAAACAAATAAATACTATCAAAAATTACAAAAATAAAAACATACAAACCAAACTGAAAAAATGAAAAGAAAAATGAATGGAATATTTCTAAAATGAAAAATGAAAATGACTTGTTTTGCCTTCTGTATCCACCATAGCCAAACCAGTGACAACAGTCAAAGTAATAAAGTAACAAAGTAATGCCATACCCATTCACGCTGCCATTTCAAGTTGTAATATTCAGACAACTGACACGCTTCACCTCCACTTCAAGAGCTGCAGAGGCTGAAGGGCCGTTTACACGAGGCCTAATAAGGTCAAATCGGATAAGATGTCATTGCGTTTTGGCCTAGCATTTACATGGAAACTCTATGTGGAGTGCCTGAATCCGGAAACTTTTTAAACCAGTGCCGTGTAAACCAAAGTGAAATGCTGACGTCACCACCAGGAATAACAACAGCTTCGGACATCTACCAACTAACGTGTGTGTCGCCCACTGTGTTCGGTTTGTTATCCAGACAAAACTATCCAGACAGATTTGTTGTCCAGAAAAGAAACTCCTGCATCTTTGCACGTCCACTCGCCATTGTTGTTTGTGAAAAGTTGTAGCAGCGCTGCCTCTCTGCAAACCTACATCGACATCTACTGGACTAGCTTCAGCAGTTTCATTCTGTTCCAGCGTTTCTGTCTGAACGGAGATAGACTTTGAATACACAAGGGAAAAAATCTTTTGCTTTTTAAGTCCCAGAGTCTCTGTGTTACATAGCTTGAATGTGAGGAGCAAATAATCTCTGTTCCACTGAGTGCCCTGGTTTGATTCAGTCCAGTTCATAATGGCTTGGAGCAGAATGCCCTGTTCTTGTTTGGGTTTCCACTGCCCGCTGTACCTTCACGAGGGTGGGAATATGAGCTGGAAAGGGAGGGTCACACCAGCTATGTTATTCTTTGAAGCCACAGCAGCACAACACAGTGAAGCAGTCAGAAGTAGAGTGCAACTTTACACCAAGAGCAGCAATGTTCTGCTGTCTTGGCCAGGACTCTTTTGAAAAAGACATTTTTAATCTGTATGAGGTTTTCCTGGTTAAATGAAGGTCAATAACAATTGAGGTCTTCCGGCACTCCAAAGTTCCATGGAGCATCATTTCATGTGGACATTATTTACTGCAACAGCTGTAATCAAATCCCTCTAAAGCCATGGTTTAGTTGAACATGATGAGGTATGTTAATAGTTTTTGGTGCTGTCACATGGGATTTGATGGTTTCTGTGACCAATCAACAGACAGCAGCACTTTTAGCTTCACTTTTTAGGGTCAGATTGGTATGCTTTGACCTTCAGATGGGTGTTAAAGAGTGAAAAAAGTGAAACACCGCCGAACAGCTTGATGGAAATGTGTAATATTGGTAAGAGGGGAGCACACGGACTCAGCAGGAGATAGGAGCCCTGTGAAAGTGTGTCTGCCTTTGTGTGTATTTGGAGCATTCAGTGTTTCATACTGTCTCATGCAACACCAAAGCTGTATTACACTGCGACAAAAGTTTTACAGCCTCAGGTATAATAAAAATGCATTGAGGTGTAATTATGATGGATGATTGTTGTGGTGCTTTGGAATAAATGCACTCCGAAAAGGGATTTTAAAAACAGTTCATTACTCACTGCTCATTTTGGTCTTTTCAAACCTTTTTAATGAGCACAGTGTCCAGGAAGATAATCTTCTATAATTATGTAAACAATCATTTTTATACAAATATATGCAGTTTAATTGTCCCTGATGTTTACTCTGATCCAGAAAATTAACTGTAATTGTGAATATAAGAGCTCCTCTATTGCATCTCCACACTTGAACAAATGATGGTGTTAGATGAATTGGTGTATTCCCATGTTGTTAATGACCTTGTTTCATCTGCCTGATAATTAGCTATCAAACACTATAATGAGGTGATTATCATAACTTACCCCTGATTAGGCCCCCACTCACTGCGGATGCAGAGGTGCTTATGGACCGGGTCCTTCATGTAGCCATCGAGGCACAGACACTCTCCTGCAAAGACAAAGTCAGGGATTCAATCATGGGTTCATTATAGTCAAGCCTTCTCCAATTCAGTGGAGGATTCCCCGTGCTCCTCTCCTTTATTTTACACCATGAGAGCTTTCAAAGAGATTATCCTCTTCAGGCACTGAGAGTACTCTTAATCAGCAATTTTAATGATGGGCTCTTTTTTCTGCTGTATAAGCTTTAGTTTTGTTCAAATTTCTCAGCAAAAGCTTACAAAGTTTTCCGGCAGGAGCCCTTTACATAATCGCTTTCAAACAATGCAGCTGCTCCAAAAAAGGGAACCGAGAGCCAGCGGCGGGCTTATAAAAGCAACACTGCTCTCTCTCGTTATCAAAGGGATGAATAGTTTGCCCACAAATTTGATAATAATAAATGAGTTAAAATAAAGGTTTGTTTACTCGCTTTTTGACAGAGAAGCCAACCGATTGTCGGAATGTATCATCTTGTTGGAGATCCTCTTCATCCACAGGTGATATTATTGGACCAACAGTGTTAGACAAGCATGCTATTGACTTCATATATTCTACTTTAAAGAGGTCAGATTATTCTTTTTCAAGTTTTGTGCCCCTTAGAATCCAAATCTCTTAAATATTGAAATACTTCTATGTGGAACAGAACATGTTCTTCAGTATCTGGACTTCTCTTTTTGTGAAAAGCACCAGGAGCATCCTGACACACTGATTCCCCTTGGCCCCTACAAATCGACTTACCACCGACAATCAAACTGACAAACTTTGGTGTTTTTACGCAGAAGTTCACTAATTCTTAATTTGTTGCCCACAACACATTCCAAGAAAAGCCAGGACGAGGACTGATGAACCAATGTGTTTCATCCCCTTTCCTTTTCTAACAACTGCTTTTTGGGGCATTTTGTACCTTTGCTGATGGTAGAGAGAGAGAGAGAGAGAGGGAGAGAGAATAAGGGGAGGAGGCTGGATTTGAACCCGGGTCAGCAGAAGCATGTGTTGTATGGGTTGTACCTGGTTCGGCAAAGCCAGCACCCCTCACCTTTCCATTTAACGTCCTTCTACAGAAAGTCTAAGTTTAACAACACTTGGTGGTTGGAAACTGAGGACAATAGTTGCTGAAGCTTTGTAGCTGGAATTCTTCCCATTCTGGTAGGTGTATCACTTCAGTTCCTCAGCTCTCAGTGGTCTCTGCTGTGTTTTTTTGTGCTTCATAATGTGCCATACATTTTCAGTGGGAGGCAGTTCTGGACTGCAGGCAGGCCGCCCGAGTACCTGGTCTCTGAACTATGAAGCCATGCTGTTGTAAAACCTGCAAACTGTGCCTTGGCATTTTCTCGCTGAAATAAGCAGGGATGTCCCTGAAAAGTCGTCTCATGGATGGCAGCACATGTTGCACCCAAACCTATACGAACCTTTCAGCATTAATGATGCTGTCACAGATGTGCAAGTTACCCATTCCATGGGCACTGACTCACCCCCACTACATTACCCATACCAGCAGTTGTTGGCTTTTCAAATTTGTGCAGATAACAATCTTGATTGTCATTTTCCTCTTTAGCTCACAGGGGAAGACACATACGA